>CM052891.1:16275817-16301757 GCA_028534135.1 Potos flavus | reverse complement strand
CCCCCCCACCCCACCCCCACCCCCGGATGCCTGAGTTGGGCTCAGGTCTCCCTGTGTGACCTGAACAAGTCCCTTCCTCTCTCTGGGCCTCTGTGTCTTTACCTGTAGGATGAGAGGGTTGGACTGGATTTCCTTGCAGCTAGAGACTTTTCTGGATGGTCCAACAAGGTGAAGTGGAGAAGGAACGATGGAAAAGGAGTTCCTCCTTCCCTCCCTTCCTCCCTTCCCTCTGCGGTCTTCTTCTCTGAGCTTAGGGCTGAAGGGAACTGATTTCAGGCCCTCCATCTTCTGGATAGAGAGAGAGAGATCACAAGTAGGCAGAGAGGCAGGCAGAGAGAGAGGGGGAAGCAGGCTTCCCGCCGAGCAGAGAGCCCGATGCGGGGCTCAATCCCAGGACCCTGAGATCATGACCTGAGCCAAAGGCAGAGGCTTTAACCCACTGAGCCACCCAGGCGCCCTGAATAAATAAAATCTTAAAAAATAAAATAAAATGAAAATAGGCCATTCTGGGTGCAGCTATCCTCATTTATCAGCAGTGCACTAAAAAAAACCACACACACACACATACACACACACACAGATACACATTTACAGAGAAAAACTGCCAGTCCTGTGGTCTGTAGGTCCCAGGTCCCACATCCACCAAGAGCCTCCCATAGCAGCAAGGTACCATCTAAAGGACAGCAGGTGACCAGGAGGCTTAGGACAGAGGACAATGCTTCTTAGCCGAGATCCCTGCAGGAGCCTGGAGTGGTTCGCATAGGACCTTCTTACCTCTCTGGCAGCAAGAAGAGCAGGAGGTCCAGGGGGATGACTGAAAAGGAAGCCTGGTCCTCTTCCCCACGTCCCTGCTACGACCTGGAAGTGAGACCCACAGTTTCCTGGACGGCACAGGGTTCCTCTCTGCCTGCTCAAGAGTCAAGGACACGTGAAGACAAGAGCGCAAGGGACAGCTGTAGCCAGTCCCGTCCCACGTGTCTGCAGGTTCCTCCAGGGAACCTCGCCGGGCAGAGCACGCGAGGTTGTTGGGGAGGGAACGGAAGAGGCAAGTGTGCCTGCCCTCTCAGAATTTATGATCCTTTGGAAACCACAGAACCCCCAAAGCAAGATAGGGCAGTGGGGAAGGAGGGAGCCTGGGAGACGCACGCCTATAGAAGCTCAGGCAAGTCGTCTGCCCTCTCTGAGCCTCAGTTTCCCCTCTGTGATTGGAGGGTTGGGTCCTCGAATTCTGGAAGGCCCTCTTGGCCCTGAAGTCATGAAACAATAGAGAACAAGGCACAGCAGACCTTCGCGCTACATGAAGGGGCATGGACCATAGCCACTCAAAAGCCAGCCTAATTGCCCTCCCCCCAGCAAGCAGTCCGCAGGTGACACACGCTCTGTCCCCTTTCTTATACACATTTATTGAGCAACTTCCTTTCGGAAGGCCTCGTCTCCTATATTATCGTTCTCACAACTCTACAAGGTAGATATGATGCCCTCCATCTTCTGGATAAGGCGAGGGGAGCCCAGGGAGGTTAAGTAAGTGGCTGGCCCAGGGCACAACCCAGGCCGTCTGGGTACGGCACCAGGGGAGGTCTCCCCGGCTTTGAGGGGTTCTTCCCCCCAATAGGCAGAGACAGCTATGTCCTCTTTCTCCAGGGAACTCCTTGAGGACCCAGGACCTCCACGGGAAGTCCTTGATTCGTGCGTCTGGAAGGCACATGCCATGATCCTTCAGCAGCAGGGTCTTCGGCACATCCGTCCTGGCCAGCAGACAGCTCAGACGGCAGACTCGCCCTGTACCGTTTCATTTCGTCCTCCAGCCCACAAGCTGGGCATTATTACTACGATCTCGCTTTTAAGACAAGGTTCAGGAGACTTAACTAACCTGCCCAAAGCCACAAACCCAGTAAGCGAGGATGCCTTCCTGGCCCAGACATCAGGAGCAGGCCCCTGTCTCTATATTCAGCAAGGGCCGAGCCTAGGGAAAGCCAGCATCATGGTTCCTACAATAAGCTATGAATCTCTTTAAAAACAAAGACTAGGGGCACCTGAGGGGCTCAGTTGGCGAAGCATCTTCCTTTGACTCAGGTCAGGATCCCAGGATCCTGGGATCGGGCCCCATGTTGGGTTCTCCGCTCAGCGGAAGCCTGCTTCTCCCTCTCCCAGTTGCTCCCCCTGCTTATGCTCTTCTCTCTCTCTGTATCAAATAAATAAAATCTTTAAAAAATAAATAAATAAAAACAAAGACTTCTGGGTGCAGCTATAGCCCAGGCAAGCTGGGCGCGGAGCCTGCTTGGTTTAACCACCGGATTCCACCCTCCATGAGAGGGTAAAAACCCAATCAGGATTGAAGCTCTGCCACTTCCTAGCCATGAACTTGAAATTTTACTTAAGGGGCACTTGGGTGGGGCGCCTGGGTGGCTCAGTCAGTTAAGCGTTGGCGTTCGGCTCAGGTCATGACCCCAGGGTCCTGGGATCGAGTCCCACATCGGGCTCCCTGCTCAGTGGGGAGTCTGCGTCTTCTTCTGACCCTCCTCTCTCTGGTGCTCTCTCTCTCAAATAAATAAATTTTTAAAAATCTTTAAAAAAACATTAAGAAGGGGGGGCACTTGGGTGGTTGGGGTGGTTAAGTAACTGCCTTGGGCTCAGGTCATGATCTTGGAGTCCCAGGATCTAAGCCCCCACAGGGCTCTCTGCTCAGAGGGAGTCTGTTTCTCCCTCTGACCCTCCCAGCTCCCTCCCAGCTCTCTCTCAAATAAATAAATTAATTAAATACTTTTTAAAAAGGAAGAAGAAGAAATTTTAAACTTTTCAAATCTATTTCTTCACTTTTAAAAATGGATAACATCCTCTTTCCTGGGTAGCTAGCTAGGGCATGACAGGAGCACTTGTGTGAAAGGGGGTGGGGGGTGTCGGCCACGGGGTAAGCCCCACCCTCTCCCCTCCAGCCTCTGTGTCACCACTCCAGGGTTCTGTGGTGGTTGACACGCTACTTACTGGCCACGCCCACTCCCTGTGCAAGGTACTCACCTTCCATACCTGAAATGGCGCCTGTCCCCACCTGCTCTCACCTTGCTGTTTCCAGCTCCCGAACTCCCCATCCCACTCTCCCAGGCTTTGTAGAATTGCCCTGGGGATGGGTGGGGATGCAAGCTCAGACATCCGCCCCCAAGTCTGTTTCCCTGCTCCAGGAATCCTGCAGGAGCACAGACTCCCGGGCTGGGGTAGCCAGAATTAGCAAATAAAAATACATACAGCATCCCCAGTTAAATCTGAATTTCAGATACACAAGGAATAATTTTGTATACTTATATTAAGAGTTTTTAACTTTTTAAAAGTTAAAACTTTTTTAGTTTTTAAAACTTGTTTATTTTTATACTTATATTAAGAGTTCGTAGGGGCGCCTGGGTGGCTCAGTGGGTTAAAGCCTCTGCCTTTGGCTCAGGTCATGATCTCAGGGTCCTGGGATGGAGCCCCGCATTGGGCTCTCTGCTCAGCGGGGAGCCTGCTTCGCCCTCTCTCTCTTCCCCCTCTCTCTCTTGCCTGCCTCTCTGCCTACTTGTGATCTCTCTCTCTGTCAAATAAATAAATAAAATCTTTAAAAAAAAAACAACAACAAGAAGTAGGCAGAGAGGCAGGCAGAGAGAGAGGGGGAAGCAGGCTCCCTGCTGAGCAGAGAGCCCAATGCGGGGCTCGATCCCAGGACCCTGAGATCATGACCTGAGCCAAAGGCAGAGGCTTTCACCCACTGAGCCACCCAGGCGCCCCAAGTCAATGTTTTTTAGATTTACCAAATTGTACAACCGTCACAAAATACAGTTTTATTTATTTTTTTTTAAAGATTTTATTTACTTATTTGACACAGAGAGAGAGAGAGCTCACAAGCAGGCAGAGAGGCAGCCAGAGAGAGAAGGGGAAGCAGGCTCCCCGATGAGCAGAGAGCCCGATGCGGGGCTCAATCCCAGGACCCTGAGATCATGACCTGAGCCAAAGGCAGAGGCTTTAACCCACTGAGCCACCCAGGCGCCCCCCAAATCCAGTTTTAAAACATTTTCATCACCCCAACAAATGTCCACTTACAGTTAATTCCCATTTATGCCCCCCAAATTGTTTTTTTAAACATTTAATAAATTAATTATTTATTCTGCTGTAAAAAGTCACAAACTTGGGGCTCCTGGGTGGCTCAGTCGTTAAGCATCTGCCTTCGGCTCAGGTCATGATCCCAGGGTCCTCGAATAGAGCCCCGAATACCACTCTCTGCTCGGCTGGAAGCCTGTTTCTCCCTCTCTCACTCCCCCTGCTTGTGTACCCTCTCTCACTGTGTCTCTCTCTGTCAAATAAATAAATAAAATCTTTAAAAAAATTTAAAAAGTCACAAATTCTTATTGAAGAAATTCTGGGGGGAAAAATCAGAGAAAGACAAAGAAGAAAATAAAATTACTTCTAAGTCTCTAGCCTCGTGAGAACAATTGTTAATAATTGTTTCTAATCTTTTTTTCCATGTTCATATTTTTTCAAGAAAAATGGTATCACACTGTATACAATATCTTACAATCTAATTTTTTATGTGATACATCATGAAAATATTCCCATGCCATCAAATCTTCTTTCCCAATATCATTCTCAGTGGTTACATAGTATTCTATGTGATTTTACCACTCTATTCGATCCTCTTTTGTTGGACATTTAGGTTGTGTCCAATTTTTTCACCATTTTAAATAACGCTGTGATGCATGTTCTTATAGCTAAATCTTTGTACACATCAATTATTACTTTCTTTCTTTTTTTAAAAAAAGATTTTATTTATTTATTCAACAGAGAGAGATCACAAGTAGGCAGAGAGGCAGGCAGAGGGAAAGGGGGAAGCAGGCTCCCTGCTGAGCAGCGAGCCCGATGTGGGGCTTGATCCTAGGACCCTGAGATCATGACCTGAGCCGAAGGCAGAGGCCCAACCCACTGAGCCACCCAGGCGCCCCAATTATTACTTTCTTAAGATAAATTCTTAGAAGTGGAGTCATTTTGTCAAAGGGTCTACAGGTTTTTAAGGCTTTCGATGATATTTTCTGGCCCAGTAAGGGACACCGCCATGGGGCCACCTGTCCAAGTCAGAAGCCTCAGATAAGGTTCAGCCCAAGAGAAGAAGGCTATCTGATGGGAGGAGTGGAATATAGGTGGGGGGGGGGGACGGGGGGGGGGGAGGAATTGCGGAGGAGAGAAGCTACCAGGCTTTGAAGATTGTCTGGTACTGGGGAGACCACTATGGGGGACTTCTCTGGAAATTGGAGGAATACTCTTGTCCCCTCCAGGTCCCCTCTTTACCAGCAGCCGCAGGTGCTCCAGGCAGCACCCTTTAGGAACTCCTTCCCTGACACCCCCTCCTCCTCTTGGTACTCCTCCAAGCAAGCTGGATCACACCTCCCCGAGGTCCAGCCAGCTGCAGCCTGCCCTGAGCCCTCCCCACCCCCACAGCCTTGAGTGGGTCAGCCTGGCTTCCAAAGGCAGACCCTGGCACCTCACCAAGGGTCCAGCCTCCCTGCTGATCCCCACCCCCACCCCCACCCCCACCCCCCCAGCCTTGGAGGAAGACCAATTGGGAGAGGCCAGAGCAGGTGGGGTTGGGCTGGGGGCGTAGATCTTGAGATGACTCACTCGCCACCCGAGGGGAGAAAGGGGCTGGGGGATGAATGGATTGCAAACCAGAAGGAGGGGCTGAGGAGATGAGCTTTGGTGCCTTGATTCGCCCGCGTCAGTTTCTTCAACATCTGCAGTGCGTGGGGCTGAGCGATCCCACTGGGGGCTTGTAGGGGGTAGGGCCGGGAGGCTGGCTGACGTTTGCTTCCCGCCTGCTGGGTCGGCCGAGCAGTTCATGAATGACTCACCTCATTGTCAGGCTGATTCACTGCTCTCCTGGGGACTTGGAAGGGGGGTGGGTAGGCTGCAGCAGCCCCCTCAGTGCGACTCATACTGTCGCGCACACACGCGCGCGCACACGAGCGCAAGGCGCACACACGCGCGCGCGGGGCTCCGGCTTGTCCACTCACCTGCTGGGGTCAGGACCCCATAAATGGGTTTCCGGGGTGAGAAGGAGGGGGACGGACACCACTTGGTCTGTGGAGAACAAGTCTGAGGTTTCTGTCCAGTCTACCCATGGCTATTCACATTTAAATTAATTAAAATTAAATACAATTAAAACTTCAGTTCCTCCGTCTGATTAGCCCCATTTCAAGGGCTCAGTAGGCACATGTGGCTAGTGGCTACTCTATTGCGCAGAGTGGATAGAAAATACCTCCATCAGGGTGGCTGGGTGGCTCAGTCGGTTCAGCGTCTGTTTTCTAAGCCTCCATCTTTTAAGCGTCTGTCTTGAGCTCAGGTCATGATCCCAGAGTCCTGGGATGGAGCGAGCCTAGCTTTGGGCTCCCTGCTCAGCGGGGAGTCTGTTTCTCCCTCTCCCTCTGCCACTCCCCCTGCTTGTGTTCCCTCTCTCTCTCTCAAATAAATTAATTAAATCTTATAAAAAATAATAAAACACGTCCATCAACACAGAATGGTCTATCGGGAGTGCTGGTCTACACAACCTTCGCACACACAAAGCCACACAAGCTGATCAGCCCTACCCCAGCCCCAGACACTCAGCACCCCCCACCCTCTATGCAGCACACAACAGACATATAAGTGCACTCACTCACCCATCACCCACCCACCGACACAGCCAGGCAAGACTCCCGATGTGTATACACATTTGCGGTGTGTGCCACTGTCCGAACCGAGGCAAATGTTAATACAAACACATGAACACACGTCAGCATCACTGATTCACATACAGGGCTCATACAATAAAAATACAAATGAGGGCAACATGCATTTGCAAATACGCTGAAATAGATACAAACTCAGACCGTGTGGTTCTCATAACAAATCCCAGCACATGTTCACAAACTCAAGTAGGGGGGAAGGGAACCCACATTGCTGAGCCCCTGCCAACGTGCCAGGCATGGAGTTAGCCATTTTGAGGCATTAATTCATTTAATTTCACAGCAGCCCTGCAAAGGACGATGTATTATTCCATTTTTATAGGTGAGACAGCTAAGTTTCAGAGAGGTAAAGTAACGTACACACATAGCCGGTTAGCGGCTGACTTCCTAGCCAATGCAGCAGGCTAGCTCCATACACATGTGCGTAGGCGTGCTACATGCACGCACGCACACACACACTCAAGGTGTGCCCTCCTTCGTACCTAAGAAGGTGAGTCTTGTCGTCCAGCAACTGCAGGGATTTTTGGAAATAAGCACGGAGTTGCCCAGATTCATTTACATTCCCTCCTGAGAAATGGCATTAAGTCATTCAACAAACACTTGGCTGAGTGTCTTCCGTGTGTCGAGTCCTATGCCAAATACCGGTTCACAAAGGAGACGCCCCAGCTGTTGCCCTGAAGTTCAAAGTCCAGTAGGGAGGCCTGAGGAAAACCTATAGACAGTACAGGACGCACAGGAGACCCAAGCTATAATGAAAGTAGGCCAAAATATAGGGAACCAAAGAGAAGGTAGAGCCGGGTCTCCTGGAGTAGTAAGGAAGGCTTCTTTGAGGAGGCGTCCTGTGAGCTGGGGCATGAAGAAGGAGTGGGGTGCAGAGAGATTGGTATTGATTGGGAGATTGGTTGAGAGATAGGGCAGGGAGGAAGATGCCAGGGCAAGCCAGGCTCTGGGGATTTTATATGTCTTCCCCCGGCAACTGGGCAACTGGGCGAATTGAAAATGTTTTACGGTGGGAACTAGTATCCCATTTGCATGTTAGAAAGAATGGACAGAAGGGAGGACAGCTTGGACTAGGGAGAACATTCAGGAAGCTACAACCATAGCTCAGGCAGGAGTGGGTAAGGCCTGATGTACAATGGAAGGCCTCTGGACAAGGTGAGGGATAGATGGGGATGGGGGAGTTGGGGTCTATCCTGGTCCTGAGAAAGAGCAAGGCAATGAAAATGTGATGAAAGCCTGGATTCTCTCTCAGAACAAGGCATACATGCATACGCACACTATCTTTTACGCATAATTATAGGGGACTTATAGTCCCTGAAGCCCCAGGTTAAGAACCCAGTTCCTTGGAATTCTAAGGCCAAACAACATGGTGGTTAAACCTGTGGAGGCTAGAATTGGAGAGCCTGCCTCAGCATCTCAGCTCCACCACCTATTACCTATGGGAACTGGGGAAGGACCTTGACCCTTTCTTCTTCTGTAAAGCAAAAGTGACCCTAGCACCTATATCGCAAGGCTTGTTACAATGATCAAGTGAGTCAATACATGGAAAGTTCCAGAACCTTGCCTAGAACACAGAAAGTGCTCAGGAAAGTACTGGCTGCTATTATTACAAGTTAAATCAGAGTGCTATTGAGACCCTCCTCATGGGGCTCCTGGGTGGCTGAGTTGCGTTAAGCATCTGACTTCAGCTCAGGTCATGATCTGGGGGTCCTGGGATTGAGCCCTGTGTTGGACTCCCTGTTCAGTGGGAAGTCTGCTTCTCCCTCTCCCTCTGCCCCTCCCCCCCACTTGTGCATGCTCTCTCTCTGTCTCAAATAAATAAAATCTTAAAAAAAAAAAAAAAAAAGACCCCCTCACTACACTTATTCTCCTTTGTACCCCACTTCATAGCTGGGGATCTGGTGTCTTCTAGTGTGGCCCTCCAGCCTGAGTCCTGGCACCCATTTTGCCCTTTCCCAGAACCCACCCCTTCCTTTTTGGCTTGAGTCTCCATTATCCTCAAGCCAGGTTCTTCGGATTAATGTTAACCTCTTTTCTAAGAGGAGGGAGGGGAGCCTGGGTGGTTCAGTTAGTTAAGCATGGGCTCAGGTCATGATCTCGGGCTCAGGTCATGATCTCAGACTCAGGTCATGATCTCAGGGTCCTGGGATCAAAACCCTTGGCTCTCTGCTCAGCAGGGAGTCTGCTTCTCCCTCTTCCTCTGCCCCTCCCCCCCACCGCTCATGCGTGTGCTCGCTCTCTCTCTCCCAAATAAATAAATAAAATCTTAAAAAAAAAACAAGAGGAGGGAGAAGAGGATATAGGCGCCATCACCATGGAGACCCAGTTCTTACCTTTCCCATAAGATGACAGCGCTGGGGAGAAGAAGACATTTGATTTGGGGGAAGGGGGACCTCTCAGCATGGGGGTCCTTCCCAGCTCTAAACTCACAGACCACCTCCTCACTGTGTCCTGCCAGCTCCTCTCTAAAATGTCCCAGGTCCACATTTTCAGTGTGCTCTGATCACCTCCCCCACCCCCATCCAGGTTCTAACAGGAGATGGGGGCCGTAGATGCTAAATTCATTGAACTTAGAAAAGTGACGGAGGAGAAAACAGGATTTCCCATCAGAAGATCCACCACTGAGTGACTGAGTGACCCTGATGGGCTCTCTTACTCCCCGGGCCTCAGTTTCCTAATCTGCAAAATAATACCAGTCCCCCATTCTCCATGGGATCTTTGCGAAGACAAAATGAGCTAGTGGTTAAAATTGGAAGCTGCAAACTCCAGGGTGAATAGGAGTTGCTCTCAGTCCTCTTGGCCTTTTGGGCTCTGTGATCCCCCTTCAGCTGGAGCTGGCAGAGCCCAGATGCCCCAGGACCCCAGCTGGGTTTCCAGGACTATCCAGAGCTGAGCAGAATGAGCTGCACTTGGGAAGAGGAAGCCTGTGAGTGGGAGAGTTGGGGTTTCGTACCCCAGCTCAGAAGAAGCACAGAGGCTGTGAGGGAATTCCTAACTTGGATGAGAGTTAAGGGGTGTCCAGCTTCCATCTCCCATCATTATTCTGGCTTCCGTTCTGACAGCGAAACTGGCCCATAAGAAGTTGCGATGGTTGCCCAGCGGGGAGCCCAGGCCAGGCCACCCTGGGGAAGATCCAAGGCTGGCTTGGATCGCATCATTAAGAACTTGAGTCAGCTACCTTCCTCCTGTCGTTTGAGTCCTCAAAACTATGTGGCCCTAGTGTCACTCCAACTAGCCTTATAGTGATAAGCAAGAAAAGCAGAGGGAGGACTGAGGGCTGGCTCATGAGAGCTAGCTTTGCCAGCTCATGGCATCCCTGCCCATCTCTCTGCACAACCAGCCTAGGCTATCTTCTGACCTGTCTCCCTGACGTGAACCTGAGCGCACAAGGAGTCTTACATTTCTCTATTCCCGGTGTTAAGTACTGTGCCGGATACACCGCAGTCATTGTGCCATTCCTTCAATAATTCTATTGAGCATTGTGCTAAGTGCTGGGGACACAAAGCTGAACAAGCCAGGCAAAGTCCCTGCCCTCATGGAGCTCATTTTTTGTTTGTTTATTTGTTTGTTTGTTTGTTGTGTTTGTTTTTCGGTGCTGAACCCTGGGAGCTCATATTTTAGTGAGGAAGACACACAATAAAGATGTAAACCATGACAATTATAAATTATGAAAAGTGCTGAGAAGGGAACAGAGTGTTGGATGGGGGGAGGGATGTTATTTGAGAGATAGGTGACAGGGAAGATCTGACATCTAAGCTGAAATATGAAGGATTAAAGAGAGCAAGACCAAGAATATCTTTGCTTAACATACGTGTTGCAAGTATGGATGGATAGATGAACAAACAACCAGTGGGGCAGATTCTAATGTGAATGAGAGTTACGCTCCAGGACCTTTCCCCAGTGTGTTTAACTCAATAGAGGAGGGTGGGCGGGACTGGGGACCCAGGATTCCCAACCTGCCCTCCCAGAACTCCTGTTGAACCAGCCGACCTGGCCCGAGGGGCCGCTGGGGGGCGACCGAGAGCTCACTCGTTTCCCTTTAAGGCCGAGGCGGAAGACAGAAGGAGGAAGGGCCTTTGCGTCGGCGGGCTAGAAATAGGCCCGCCCCTTTAAGAGGGCGGAGACGCCGGAGTGGCGGCCACTTCGAAAGCGGCCCCGGGCTCCGGCCCCCCAGCTTCCCTGCGACCTTCTCTCGGCCCCTGCCCGGGTCGCAGAGTCGTGTCTTTCCGACCTCGCACCAGAGACCCCGCAAGTCTGGACTCCGACTCTCCCGCCCGGGACAAGTCGGAAGCCCCGGCGACCCCTGGACTCGGGGCCTGCCCGGCTAACCCCCTTCCCAGCCCCGGGCGGGAGGCCGCCCGCCGTCGCCATGGTAATGCCTCGCCCCAGGCCTTAGAACTGCCGCACGACCGGGTTAGGGTTTGGGTCAGAGCTTGGTGGCTTCGGGACACCTGGGCTCTAGTCAGGGCTTGCCTGGGGACTCTGGGAAGGTCCTCTCCACACACCTCCCTCTGGGCCTGCTTCCCTCCTGCCGCCTTATATCTCTTCTTGGAGAACCGCTGGTCGTTCTCGGTGTGCTCGAACATCACGCCTCCGGAGCGGACCCACTCGGCCTAGCCCGTACCCTCTGATCCTTGGGCGCTGTGGGGAAAGGGGAGGTCTGACTGTAGCTCTTGCTGCTCTGGCAACCAGGAGGTTGGCACAGCCCGCCGCGCTGGGCTTGACACATGTCTAAGAACTGCTCCCAGCAGCCCTGCTGCCTAGAAAGAAGGAACTGTGGGCCGGGCCATCCGACCCTCCTGGGACGCTGGCTTTGGTGCATTGGATTAGGTAGAAGGAAGCCCACTTGTTTCAGAAACGAGCCCACTGTACTGGGCATGCTTGGATTTATGGCGGCTTCTCTGACGTTTCACATAGGTTCTCCAGGCCAAATCTTTGGGATGTTGCAAAATCCTTTGGCCCATGTGCCCAGTGCTAAGTCTCAAGAATGACCCTTGCTCTCTTTTAACCCTTCCCCTTGCCTCCTCCTCCCTCTTCCAAGGCGAATACAGATGGACCCGAGTGGATTATTTTACAAGAAAGGATTCTGAATCATCTAAATTTTTAAGTAAATCCCATCTCTTCCCTCCTCATCCCTTATTCCTCCCTCAACACTGGAAGGGGGGGGGAACCAAACCAAAACCAAAAAACAGTACACCTGATGGTCTTGTTAGAATTGGAAAGACGCGTCGTGAGGACAGAATGTACTTGCAAACAGTATCTCTCCTCCAGCCTCAATTGCTTTGTTTTCCTTTCAGGCATGCAGTTTGCAGAAGCTGTTTACTGTGGAAGAGGAGTTTGAAGATGAGGTAAGGAAGTGTTGGTGATCCGAGATAGCAGCAGACGTCTTGAATTGTCAACACCCAGACCCAGAACATTTGGAAGCAGTCTGCCCCAGCCTCCCTCTACTTGACATGTATAGCTTTTTGTCTGTGAGAGGCTGAGAGAAGATGAGACATGTAAACAACCTACTTAACTGTTTTATCTTACTTTATTTTAAGATTTTATTTATTTATTTGACAGCGAGATCACAAGTAGGCAGAGAGGCAGGCAGAGAGAGAGAGGGGGAAGCAGGCTCCCTGCTGAGCAGAGAACCGGATGCGGGGCTCGATCCCAGGACCCTGAGATCATGGCCTGAGCCGAAGGCAGAGGCTTTAACCCACTGAGCCACCCAGGCGCCCCTACTTAACTGTTTTAGAGACAGAAAAACAGTGACGTGAGCTGCCTAATTGGCATACCTTTAAATTTCTAGGGCCCTTACCTGGCAGCTGTGTCATGTGGGTGATTGAGTCCACCTTTATGATGGTATACTTGAGGTGGGAAGAAAGTTTATGGAGAGCCAGAGACAACACAGTTAGTGGATGACAGGAGGCCGGGGGTCACCAAGTGGCTACGTGAACCAGGGCAAATTACTTCCTTCTCTGGCCTTCTGTTTTCTCTTCCATAATAGGAGGGATGTTCTTCTGCCTCAAATGCTCTTCCCTTCCCTCTTGCTCAGAAGATGAGGGATTAGACTAGATCAGAAGCTGGCACTTTTGAATCACCCCTGCTGAGGCCCTTCCACACACCAATTAAATCAGAATTTCTGGGGATGGGCCCAGGCAGGGCTGTTTCTAATCTTGGGGTATAGTCAGAGATCACTGAACTAGCTAGCAATCCCCACAGCTCTCCTCCCGCTCAGATCCAATGGATATAGTTTGATCTGGGCGGCCCCAAATTGCTACCTGAAATCCTTTTCAGAAAGAGGCAGAATTTGAGTAAAATGCAAAAGAGGTAAATTAACTTGGCCTCCTGATTCCCGGCTAACACACATAGATACTAAACTGTATTTATAGAGTAGAATTGCTTTCTTTTATCAATGACAGGCCATTCAAACTTACTTTTTGTCTCCTAGCACTGTGCTGTAAAAATCACGTTTAGAATTTGTCAAGATGCCACATTTGTACCTAGTCTGGTGATGAATGCTGCATCGCGGACCCTTCTGGCAGCCCAAGCCCCATGCTCCCCTTCCTTTGAGGCTTTTGGAATCTAAGATTTGAAAGGGAAAACAGACCTTCCTCAGACCACTTAAAAACCAGTCTCTGGCTTGTCTCATTCATTGAGGCCCGAAGACATAGTGACAGGGGCACATATGGGTTTTAGTCCTGGCTCTGTGAAGTTACTTAACTTCTGAGTCTCCATTTCTGCCTCCACAAAGCAGGAATAATAATAACACCGATTAGGACCGTCGTGAAAATTCATTGAGAGCATTCCGGTAACATGTTTACATGGTCCCTGGCACCCAGTGCCATTTCAGATCGTTAGATGTTTTTGTCATCACTTGGGGACTTGAATTTTGTTTTTACAAAAAATCAAAAATTGCCACCTTTTTGAGGAGATGTGTCTCTGTCTTTGTCTTTCACCTTTGGAGATGTGTAATTACAGGCTGACAAAGTGATTGCTAAGTGTCCCTCTCGGGTCTTACCAGGTGATGGGAGGACTGCTGGGCCACCAATGGGATTACCAGTGAAGGTCTCTGGGGCTCCAAGCTGGCTCAGTGGACCGTGTGACTCTTGATCTCGGGGTCTTGAGTTCGAGCCCCATGTTAGGCATAGAAATTACTTAAAAAAAAAAAAATGAGTAAAGGACTCTGCTAGTTCAAGTTTCTGTTCCAAGACCAGTCCCTTTCCCCCTCCCCCAGGCAGATGACATCATGTCTAAGAGGGAGCTCTTTAGGAGAAGAGGGATCTGTCAACCTTCAGGATCCTCAGGATTTCATTGCTGCTGTAATTCTAATATTGTTATTACTAAACCCCATGGTAGTTCCGCTGGGGCATGCTGCTCTCCTGACAATACACAAAGCGGGGGAAAAACCCTTCTCTGGCCCAGACAATGCAGCACCAGGGGGTGGGGGTGGAGGGGCCCTTCCTTCAGTTAAATCAGCAGTTCTGACTCAAAAACACCCTCAGAACAGGTCTGTTGCTCTTGAAGGTGTCAATCTCACCTTGCTTCCCAACTGGAATCCATACTTAATTTAACCTGCCTGAAAAGCTATATTTAACTTCTGCCTATTTCGCTGGATCCAAGGCCTCTCTGGCTTACTGAAGGGTGTGTGTGTGTGTGTGTGTGTGTGTGTGTGTGTGTGTGGTGGACGGAGGGGGGAGTGGGCTGAGGACAGGCAGCATGACCAGATGGAGAGACCCCTGTTGCACAGGCTGGACACCAGAAAACTTATTTCCCTGATATGTTTGCTTCTGTCTGCTCCCCTGACCACCACTGCTCCCCCACCCCCTGAGAGAAGCTACCTATAGACTTAGCCTTAGAATGTTTCTTTTTTTTTTAAGACTTTTTTCTTCAAAATTTTAATTAATTAATTAATTTGTTTATTTATTTTTAGAGAAGGAAGGGGCAGAGGGAGAGGGAAGGCCTCTCAAGCGGACTCTGTGCCAAGCATGAAGCCCGATGCAGGGCTCGATCTCACAACCCCGAGATCATGACCTGAGCCGAAATCAAGAGTCGGACGCTTAACTGACTGAGCCACCCAGGTTCCCCTCTTCAAATTTTTATTTAAATTCTAGTAAAGTGGGGCGCCTGGGTGCTCAGTTGGTTAGGCGTCTGCCTTCAGCTCAGGTCGTGATCCTGGGGTCCTGGGATCGAGCCTCACATTGGGCTCCTGGCTCAGCAGGGAGTCTGCTTCTCCATCTACCCACCCCTCACCCCAGCTTGTGCGCTCTCTCTCTCTCTCTCTCTCATGCTATCTCTCAAATAAATGAATGGAATCTTTAAAAAATAAATAAATAAAATAAATTCCAGTTAGTTAACATACAGTGCTAAAGATTTTATTTTTAAGTAATCTCTACAGGGACCGTGGGACTTGAACTCACGACCCCGAGATCAGGAGTCACATGCTCCACCGACTGAGCCAGCCGGGCGCCCCTGAATGGTTCTGGTAGAAGCCTGGGGGTGGTGGGGCACCTGGCTGACTCAGTTGGTGGAGTATGTGACTCTCGATCTTGGAATTGTAAATTCGAGTCCCACGTTGCATGTAGAGATTACTTTAAAAAAAAAAAAAATCTTAAAAAAAAGTCTGGAAATGTGCTCATGGGCAAGGTCAAAGGTGGTGAGAGACCCCACCATGGCCTTCCATGCCTTGGTTTCCTGCTTCCATGTACCTACTGCATGCCTGGAACAGTAAAAGCAGGGTTTCTTGATGTCCAGATGCCAAGACCCACCATCTTTGCTTCTTTGTAGGACTTCTTGTCTGCCGTGGAGGATGCAGAGAACCGGCTTGCTGGCTCGAGGCCTGTGAGGGCTGGGTGCCTGAGACCTGCCTCTTCGGGGCCACGGGACTCCGGGCAGCTGCCATCAGGCCCCGCTGCTCCTTCAGAGGCTTCGGGCCCGTCAGCCCTGGGGCTCCGCCTTCCTACCTCCAGCATGTCCAGGGCCCTCAGGAGTCCACCTTCCGTAGGAACAGCCCCCCTAAGGCCTGTCCCGACTTCCAGCAGCTGGACTGGCCATCAGCGACGAGCGGCACTGACAGAAGTGCTCAAAGAGCCAGCCAGATGCCATACCTCCACCTCCCGCCCCCTGCTCGGGTTTGAGAGCCGGCAGCCGGTGACTGGGGGCTTCGAGGGGCCCGAACAAGATGAATTCGATAAGGTCCTGGCAAGCATGGAGCTGGACCTTGGAGTCAGCAGCGAGGCCCCAGGAATCCCGCCCACCTGGCATCAGGAGGACTCAGCGGGGGCTAAAAGGGCCCGGGTCGCTGAGCTGAGCGTGCCTTGCCCAAAGGGGCCCGCGCCTGCCCCCCACACACCTGGTGTCCTGCCAGCCCACAGTGAGCCTCCAGAGCCTGTTGTCCACTGCAGGACTCCACAGCCCCACGCGAGATCGGGGACCACCGGCGACCCTCCCGTTCCTGCTCAGCAGCCCCGCTGGGGAGCCTGTTGGAGGGGACCCCCTCTTCAGGCACCGCAGCCTCCCCAAGCGGCTGGCACGCCTATTCAGAGCGGCCCTCAAAACCGTTTCCCCGGTCACTCGTTCCCGTGTCCAGGCGCCTCCATACCTGGCAGATCTCATTCTCCCGGACCGCGGACTCCCAACTCCATCTGCTCTGCTCCCGCAAGGACTATCTCCGGATCATTTCCTCGGAGCCCCTCACGACCCCGGGCGCCAGTGTCGTCCGTCAGGTGTCCTCTCAGCATCCCAAAGAGCTCCCATTCCTCCCCGGGTCCCCAGGCAGCTCTGCAGATGCCCATCGTCACCAACCACCTGGTGCGGCTGGTCACTGCCGCCCACCGGACACCCCAGCAGCCCGCCCACCCCAAAACGCGCCGCTTCCCCGGCCCGGCCGGGGTCCTGCCTCACCAGGTGAGGGACAGCCGTCTCAGACATGGGGGGGGTGGGGGGGGCGGGCGGGAGGGAAGGAAGTGAGAGAGTGTTTCCAAAGCTGCGGAAGAACTTAAAAGAAATGGGAAGGAAGAATTGAATGCTCAAAAGCCAGCTGCAGGTGAGAGGTGCTCCAGGCTCTGAGAACCTCACGCCTTTCCTTTGTTGAGCACCTACTGTTTGCTAGTCCTGGGGCGGGAAGAGCCAACACTTATATTTGCTAATTTGGAGCCCAGAACGCAGAGGTTAGGATAGAAATAGCTCCTGTCCCAAGTCGTCCACAGCGCAGCAGAAGCAGCAGGTGTGAAGGAGCGATGATTCGTAAAAGGCAGAGTGTCCCTGGGTGCTGCAGAGACTCTGGGCTCCCTGGGCTGACTGAGTGGGCTTTGGAGGGTCAGGTAGGAGGTGGCCAGGTGCATGTAGGAAAGCTGTGCTCTGGGAGACATTTCAGCAGCGGGAAGACAGGGAAGAGCGTGTGCAAAGGCCCAGAGGCAGAAGGGCGGGATGCTGTCAGAGGTACAGGGAAAAGGCCACTGTGGCGGGCGTGTGGGGTCAGCGGAGGGAAGCTGCGCTATGCTGACCGTTTGGAGTTCAGCGGTGGTGGAGGGACAGTGTCCGTCAAACCGTCTTGGATCAGATCCCAGATAACCGGACCCTGAGGGTCTGGTCTGGTTGTGATTGGTTCACTCCTTTTCTCGCATTTTAAGACTGGTTCAAATAATTTCTGCCTGTTCCTTGCCCTTTGCCGGCGCTCTAAGGGAAACCCAAGGAGGCCGTCCACATTCCTCCTGGGCTGGATCTCTGCGGGGAAGGGTTACGTCCCTGAGAAGGGACTTGGGGGAAGCTGCCTCTGTGCCTATCCCAGGCCTTTCTATCCGGGTCATTGCCTCCTTCAGGAAGCCCTGGGTTTTGCTCTGGGGCCAGCTC
This sequence comes from Potos flavus, assembly GCA_028534135.1. Taxonomy (NCBI): domain Eukaryota; kingdom Metazoa; phylum Chordata; class Mammalia; order Carnivora; family Procyonidae; genus Potos; species Potos flavus. Next base: position 16,284,187 of record CM052891.1, on the reverse strand, counting down.
CAGCTTCCTCACATTCCCCAAACAATCCCCAAAGCATCTTTTTTGAGCTGCCAGCAAGGCTCCTGAGACTTCGTTAGGAGAGCTGTGATATGTGTTAATTGTCCCTGATAGTTTCCTGAACTCATTATGTAAGCCAGACAAGAAGCTGTACTTGTAAGTTACAGCTGCTTCATGCTCTCGCCTTCCCCTGCTCTCTCCCCTTCCCCTGCTCTCTCCCCTTCCCTTTCCTCTCCCCTTCCCCTGCTCTCTCCCCTTCCCCTGCTGTCTCCCCTTGTAGCACAGCGGGAAGCATCTGGAGGAGATCATGGTATCCACACCCCAGACTCCGACTCACGGTGCTCTGGCTAAATTCCGAACAGAGGTAACTAGTTCCCACGCAAATGCTGACCTCCTGGGCATCGTTTAAGGGTGAGGGACGCCCCTGTGGGTTTCAGGAGTTGAGAAGCAGGGTCTACGCCCATGGTCTCCCCGGGTCCCCAGGCAGCTCTGCAGATGCCCATCGTCACCAACCACCTGGTGCGTTCCCGGGCCCATTCCCGGGCTCACGCACCAGAGGCACGTGGGGAAGGCCGTTTGGGGAGGTGGCGGTTTTACTGGCAGAAGGTGAAGCCTATCCTGATGCCAACCGATGTCACGCGTCCTGTCTTCTTTCTCACCTAAGAAAGAAAGGCCCAGCTAACTCCATCTTCCCTCAGGGGAGGGGAGTGTCATAAGTATTAGGAAATTGTGTCTCAGGAACCCCTCCTCTCAGGTTTCTGGGAATTGAGCTGGGAAGGATCTGCCTTCGTCTGGCCTCCAGTGGGCTCCTTTTGGGTGGGTGAGGCCCATCTTCCCTCCTCACCGGGGTTCTGATTGACCTGCTCTGCCCTCAGACCTCCCCTACTTTCCTTTTAATTCTCTTTGCTGCCCTTCCATAGATCCACCAGCCAGCTTCAGGTCCAGAGCAGCAAATACTCATCTGGATACAAAGCATTTTTTTAAGGATTATTTATTTATTTATTGGGGGAGGGCAGAGGGAGAGGGACAAGCAGACCCCTCACTGAGTGCGGAGCCCAGTGCCGGGCTCAGTCCCACAACCCGATCACCACCTGGGCTGAAACCCAGAGTTGGACGCTCAACCGACTGAGCCGCCCAGGTGCCCCAAAGCATTTTTTATTTTTTTATTTTTTCCAAAGCATTTTTTAATATAAGAAGGTTAATAGTTAAGCCAGAGGCATCCCAAAAAAATGTGACTGGTTTCAAAATGGCTAAGGCACTCTGGAAGCCTGTCAATGTGTGTGGGGGCTCCCCGGCCCAAAGACTTCTCCAGTCTATTACACAAGAGACATAGCCTTTCAGGGGCACCTGGGCGGCTCAGTGGGTTAAAGCCTCTGCTTTCAGCTCAGGTCATGATCTCAGGGCCCTGGGATCGAGCCCCGCATCAGGCTCCCTGCTCAACGGGGAGCCTGCTTTCCCCTCTCTCTCTGCCTGCCTCTCTGCCTACTTGTGATCTCTCTTCTCTCTGTCAAATAAATAAATAAAAATCTTAAAAAAAAAAAAAAAGACATAGCCTTTTGCTTCAATGCAACCAAAGTTAGGAGCTGATATAAAATAAAACAAATAAAATAAAATACCCTTGCTATTGCTGCTTAGTGAAAGATATGCTATGCAGCAAAATCTCTCATACCATTTTGTGACGTGGGAGAGCAGACTGGTCACGATGCTGCAAGGAATTCGCCCTTCCCTCCCAGTCCCCCATCCTGTCTCGGTCAAGGTCTGAAGTGAGTGGATCCCCTCACGCAGGCTTCCCCTCTGCTCTGTGGTGCCAGACTGTGACCAGTTCCCAGGCATCGGCGGAGGAGGACTTTGGGCGAGGGCCCTGGCTGGCCATGAAGTCTGCTCTGGGCCTGGACGAGAGAGACCCCACCTGCTTCCTCCGTGCCTACAGCATCGTCATGGTGCTGCGGAAGGTAAGGAGACTGGGTGCCAAGCTGTGCAAGAAAGACCATTTCTACCCTTTCTACCAACCTGCTGTCCTCCACCTTAGGAAGGGGGCTGGCCGTTTGCTCGCCCTCACCCCAGGCCTATCTCCGAGCGGCTGCGTGGAGTCCCTTTGGTTGTATCTTCCACTCACCCAGCACTTCACTACTCCTGGGCACAGGTGGGAGGCGACAGTGGGGTCTGGGTATGTCTCCGTGTGCCCAGGGCCTGGATGAGGTGGGGTGAGCACATGGCTACCCTTCAAGCTCTGTATAAATACATATATGCTGGAGAAAGGAAGCCGAGGCTGGGGGGGGGGGGGTTAATAAATGAAGGCCCTGCCAGCCTCGGGTCTGCTAGAGAGAGACAGGTTCCTTCAGACTGCCCTTTTGCTCTGCACAAAAGGAAGATCATCACCACGTCTGTCCTCGGCCCCGCTCCCCACCCCCCTCTTGCCCTGGCGCACTTGGGAACCACACGGGTGGGATGCAGCTTGCTCAGCAAATGCCTCTCTCCTCGTAACCAGGCAGCCCTGAAGCAGCTTCCCAGGAACAAGGTCCCCCACATGGCAGTGATGATCAAGTCCCTGAGGCGGAGCGCGATGGACGCCAGCGTGGTTTTCAAGGACCCCACGGGTGAGGAGGCAGGTCCTGAGCGGGTCTGATGAGTGGCCTTCGCCGAGTTCAGGAGATGAGGAGGAGTCGTCCTCTCCATCCGCAAACGGGAAAATTGAGGCAGTGAGCAGCCCACTTCCCAGCCAGGGCCCCAGCCAGTCCGTGTGCTGCCCATGACCCAGCCTGACGGGCCGCACCGTATTTGCAGGAGAGATGCGGGGCACGGTGCACAGGCTGCTACTCGAGGCCCGTCAGAGTGAGCTGAAGCCTGGCTCGGTGCTGCTGCTGAAGCAGGTGAGGGGCACTCCAAACAGGACCTGCTCTCCAACCCTCCCGCCCTGGAGAAGGGCCCTGAGGGGTCGGCCTGGCCCCCGTCCTTCGGAGGCGGGTGGGGACGAGGGGTGGTGCTGTGAGGGGCGGAGGGTGCGGTGTGTGGTTCTGTTCTGGGGCGGAAGTGATTTGTGTGACCCGGGGCCGAGGCCAGCGAGGGAGGCGGGGGGACCAGGTGGCCTCTGACAGCATCCAGGGCTCCACGGGGGCACTGACCTTCCCCTTCCCCGGCTCCAGGTTGGAGTGTTCTCTCCTTCGCTCCGGAATCACTACCTCAACGTGACGCCCAACAACCTGGTCCATGTTTACAGCCCAGATTCCTGGGATGGGAACGTCCTCAAGCCATCTCAGCCCTTCCCCAAGGTAAGAGGAGCAGGATGGAATGGGGGCTGACAGGGCCTCTCTCTGGCTGGATCTTCTGGTACCTTCCCCTCCTTCAGCCTGGGGAGCAGAGGCGTGAAGGGGGCGGTTGCCCCGAGGTGAAGAGATGCCTCTGGGGACGGGGCCGCGTCCTCCTGCTCCCGGCGCCGCCGCCTGCCAGACGGTGCGGTAACAGGACCTAGAACAGCTGGCTGCTTGGTGATCTGATGGCAGGCTCGAGCACCAGAGAGGATGGGAGTCACCTGAGAACTAACCAAGCCGTGGGTTCCCCGGGGGCGCGGCCCTCAGTAAGTGACTCGGGGTCAGATCCGCTACAGGCAGCCGTGCGGGGGACAGGGAGCTGCGTGTGGCCTGTCATGCGAGCCAGCCCTTGCTCTGCGTCTGCCCTCCTGGCCTCCACCTCCACCGGGCGGGGGGCACCCCCCTTCGGGGACTAAGGGAGACTGCGGTTCCAGGCAGCTCCCCTCCAGGGTAAGAGTGGAGAGCCGGCCCTTGACTCGGCACACGGTGTCCCCTCTGTGGCCACCTCCCCCCTTCCTGGGGTCCTGGGTTGTTGTCATGGCCTGGCCTGGGGGTCGGGAGACCTGGGTCATGTCTCCGCTCTGCTGGTAATTTGTAACGTGACCTTGGGCAGGTCCTGTCCCCACCTCTGCTGTTGCTTCATCTAAAAAGCGAATGTGTTCGACTTGATGACTTTAGCTCGGACGGGCTACTTCCATTTCCCTCATCTTTCCCCTTAACCTCCCACGTTTTCTCAAAATGACCCCACTCCCAAAAACTCATCCTCTTTTTCTTTTAAATTTCAAGATATTCATACACATTGACAAAAATTGAAATGGTACAGAAAAAAGCAAAACATAAAACTTACTCTTCTCCGTTCCCATTCCCTGGGGCTAATGACGGTCAACAGCTTAATTACTAATTTCCATGACCTGCCTGTATATTAGCTAGTGTGCGGATTCTTAAAAGGTTTTTTGGGTTTTTTTTATTGTTGTTGTTGTTGTTTTAGTGGAGGAGAGACAGAGAGAGAGAGTCTTAAGCGGGCTCCATACCCAGTGCATGAGCCCGACACGGGGCACAATCCCGCAACCCCTAAAAGCTCATTTTTAACCCCAGGCTAAATCCTCAACATATTTCTGAATGGCCTCTTCACTCTCCTGCAGCTACATATAGATTTCCTAAAACACCAGATATCAACAGAATTAGGAAAGAAGATCACCCAAAAAAGTTTTTTGTGTTTTTCATTATCTGCTCTTTGGGGTGTTGGGTATTTCCGCTCCCTCCCCGGGTCACTGGCCCTTCTGCACTCCTCTGTTGTGTCTTTCCTGAGCCCCTGCCTGTTCCTTTGAGGTTGTCTGGGTGGCATGGAACTGGCCAGAGGGACGTCAGGGGCACAGGCATTAGTAACCAGGTCCTCTGTCCCCAGAACTCGGGAAGCTTCCCCGGCAGTCTCCGTCATGAGACCGCAAAGTCTGGAGACGGCTCCGGAACAGCACAGAGCTCAGAGGCAGGGGCGTCCCTCGAGGAAGAGCTCCCAGAAGCAGGTAAGGCAGTCGGCCCACCCAGGAGCAAAAGCAGTTCTCCTTTGATTTCCTCGTGGATAGCGCAGCCAGGAGAATCTGGCTGCATCTTTTCCCTCCTTCTGTGAATCTTTGGGTCTTACAGAATCTTACAGAAATCAGATGTGGTGGCTTTTTCGGGAAGGCTGTAGGCCACAAATTAACTAGCTGTGTGATAGGGGCCACATAAAGCAAATACAGTGGGACCCACAGGTCTCCCCCATTCCCAGGCCATGTGGTTAGCCACAAGGAGGGGATAGACGGGCACCACTCCTGTGCCTCTCCTTGAGTCTTCTGGGGGCTGATTTCCCCATCCTTTTTTTTTTCAAGATTTTTTATTTATTTATTTGACAGAGAGAGAGATCACAAGTAGGCAGAGAGGTAGGCAGAGAGGGAGGGGGAAGCGGGCTTCCCGCTGAGCAGAGAGCCCGATGCGGGGCTCGATCCCAGGACCCTGAGATCATGACCTGAGCCGAAGGCAGAGGCTTTAACCCACTGAGCCACCCAGGCGCCCCTGATATCCCCATCCTGACTAAGCTCAGACACCCTGCAGGCAGTGCTGGAGTCAAATATCCATGGCGTTAGGGTAGGCCAAGATACACACCCGAGAAGCCCAAACGCAAGACCCGTCAGGGTGTGGCCAGCTTGTTCCTCAGGACGCAGCATCACCCAGGTGAAGCGAGCACGGTCCAAGTCTGAGCCTTAGCTTTTTGATTCCATAAATTCAACGCTGTCCGGCCCCAAAATTCATGGGACTATGGATAAGTGTCTCACATTAACCAAATTCACATTGGACCAATGGATAAAGCACAAAGCCCATTTACTTACAGCCTATGAAAAGGTCTCTACCCCTTATGCTGGAATCTTCTCTGGAATGTCACACTCGTTCCTTATAAGCTGGCTGACAAGCCAAACCGTCATCAGAAGGTTGCTGGAGGTCATGAAATAAGTGAGGAGAGCTGTCTGTAGAATATTGTGGCTGGCGTCGCATCGCCGTTGTAGGGACAGACTTGCCAAGCAGGCAGCTACTAGCGGGGGCTGGACAGGGCTGGGAGACCAACGCTAGTTCTTACTCTGATTCCCAGTTCCCTAGGCCCACACTGTCTGCTCATTGCCCTTCATTTAACGTCGAGTTTCCCCGAACAGTCATAGTGTAAGGAGTGAGGGGCAGCTTTTGTTTTTTGTTTTTTTTAAGATTTATTTATTCATTGAGGCACCTGGGTGGCTCAGTGGGTTAAAGCCTCTGCCTTCAGCTCAGGTCGTGATCTCAGGGTCCTGGGATCGAGCCCTGCGTTGGGCTCTCTGCTCAGCGGGGAGCCTGCTTCCCCCTCTCTCTCTGCCTGCCTCTCTGCCTACTTGTGATCCCTCTCTCTCTCTGTCAAATAAATAAATAAAATCTTTAAAAAAAAAAAGAAAAAAAGAAATCCTTTCCTACCCGAAACCGTAAAAATATATTTAAAAAAAAGATTTATTTATTCATTTGGAGGCGGAGAGGGGCAGAGGGAACGGAAGAGAGACAATCTCAAGCAGACTCCCTGCTGAGCACTGAGCCGAATGTGGGGCTCGACCCCAGGACCGCAAGATCATGACCTGAGCCAAAATCAAGAGTCGGCCGCCCAACCGACTGAGCCCCTCCAGGCGCCGCATCACCTTTTGTTGTTACAATCAAATTCTAGTCTCCCTTCCCCAAGTACAGTGCTGGGCGCCTTAATCGAATTTTGAATGCCAGCAAATGGACTTCTTCGAGCAGCGTGCTTGTCAGGAGCTCTGCGCCAGACCGGAAGCTGGCCTCTGCAGGTGGGGTCCAGGCTCTTCTGCCCGAGCCCGTCCATCACCCCGGAGTTCTCTAGTCGGGAGCCCACTCAGGCCGCAGATGGCGCTTGAGTACGTGCACCACGGGCAGTCATCTGGGCGATTTAAACTCCATTGTCTCAGATAAAGCGGGGATGGTAAAGGAGGAACCACGGCCTGCGCAGGGCATTGTGAGGACGGAAAGGGATGCGTCCGGCAGGTGTGGCCTTGAGCACGGGCTCAGCGAGTGGTAGCTGCTGCTGTCACCGGTAGTCGAGGTCGGCTCTGTTTCCAAGTTCTCAGACATAAGCACCCAGCTGAGAACTGCGGTCAGGGACAGTTGCTTTCATTCCACACGCCCAGGAAGGCCCATCGGGGAAGGGGCCGATGTCTCGCGCTCTCCAGGGGAGAAACCAGGCTCCCGAACGCCGTGATTCTGAGTGCGTCTGATGGCCTTTCCCGGCCTTTTGCCTTCCTCTGTCCGAGAGCGGCTTACGCTAGCGGACCTCTGAATCCTGTCTGCCCAAGCACTATGCCTCTGGATGGAAAGGCGGCTCTCACCAAGGCCAAGGGGAGCGTCTTTCTCGACAGGAAGGCCCGGGCGTCTTGTCCCTGTCTCTTGTGGTGTATGTGTGTGTGTGCGGGAAGTAGAGGGAAGCTGGGGGTCAGGCCAGCCTCAGGCGCATTAGCGCAGTCACCACTGCCCAGGGGGAGGGACCTCCCTAACCGTGCAGCCAGGTCCAGGCCCCCCGAGAGGCAGGAGCTCGGGACCCGAGTCCCGTGGAACCCTAACGTCGTCACTAAGTCCGTCTACCCTCTCCGTGTCCCTCTGCAGATGACCTGGATGGGCTCCTGAGTGAGCTCCCTGAGGACTTCTTCTGTGGGACCAGCAGTTGGGACTGCCCCAAGGCAGGGCCCCCGCCGTGAGCAGGCCGCCTCTCGGCACCCAGGCACGCCTCTGCCTGTGTCTGGTTGGGTCCCAGGGAGAGAGGAAGCCCGGCGTGATGGGAGGATAAGCAAAGCTCAGGACTGTGGTTGTGCCCACCCTGGATGGCTTCCCCGGGAACACCCTCATCCCTCGGATTCTGCACTGCTGTCAGTTTGGCTCTTCCTTTGGCATTCTAGAACTCAGCCCAAGGATGGCCCTTCCACTCCACTGTCCTCCAAGCCCTTGGATGCAACCATTCCTTCTCCTCCCGGGAGGGAAGGTGTGTCCCCCTCCTGCTTCACCTTGACTCTCGAGGACCCCAATCCCTTTCTCCCCATCCCCTGGACGGCTGAGGAGTCACAGCGCGGCCGTGGCGACCTGTCCCTCTGCTTAGAGGAGGAACACACTCACACCTCCCTCCGCTTTGTCTCTCGAGGCCTGCGGCTGCCCGGCACACCTGTACTCAGGGTTCCCGGGCGCGGGGGTGGGGCAGGACTGAGGCGTCTTGTTCGGAAATAAAGCAGCTGCCTGCTTCACTTGCCTCCCCCTCTCCTTTCCACCCCCGCTGCTCCTTGTCCCGGCTGGCCTAGTGCTTGGGCCCGGGGAAGAGCCAACCTGCTCGTTTTCCTTCTCTCTCTTGCTCTCTTTTCATAAACTTGCCTTTTAGACAGTTTTCAATTTACAGAATTCTTGCAAAGATAATCCAGGGAGCTCCTATACACCCCGCACCCAGTCTCCTCTGTCATTAGCCTCTCACACGCACACGGCTTACTCCCAACCAGCCGGTGCTGGGACGCTGCTAGGAACC
>CM052891.1:16230912-16275317 GCA_028534135.1 Potos flavus | reverse complement strand
GACTCTGACAACTGCGGAGAGGATGGGTCAGGCGTAGTCTAGGATGCCCTCTATTGGAATTCGCCTTTTTTTTTTTTTTTTAAGATTTTATTTATTTATTTGACAGAGAGAGAGAGAGAGAGATCACAAGTAGGCAGAGAGGCAGGCAGAGAGAGGGGGAAGCAGGCTCCCCGCTCAGCAGAGAGCCCGATGCGGGGCTCGATCCCAGGACCCCGAGATCATGACCTGAGCCAAAGGCAGAGGCTTTAACCCACTGAGCTACCCAGACACCCCTGGAATTCATCTCCTTAAAGAAAGATGAGACCGGGATTATGTGTTCTGCCGAGGAAGGCCACAGAGGAAGGCATATTCTCATCACACATCAAGGGTTGATGTTGACCTTGATGACCTGGCTGCAGTAGCGTCTGTCAGTTTCCTCCGCTGTAAATTTGCTTCTCCCTCCTCACACTGTCCTCTTTGGAAGGAAGTCACTAGGTGCAGCCCACATGTAAGGAACAAGGAGTTACGTTCCACCCTCTCTAAGGACGGAATATCTGTATAGATAATTTGGAATTCTCCCTCATTTCTTAGTCAGTTCTCCGTTTATACCTGTCTGGACCCGTGGTATTGTTTTATGCGCTGGGTTATAATCCAGGGCCACTTTACTGTGCGGCCAACCAGCTCCTTGTCACTGTAGCTTTGCTCTGCCACCTCTCAGACCAGAGTTGGACAAGGGCCACGTGTGCGGGGTAAAAGGTGTAATTATACCAAGTCGCCAACCTTGTTTTCCCTCTGGAATGAAGGGAAGAAAGGGATTATCCCCCAGCTTGGGTGGACAGGGTGTGGGTTAAAGACCCTAGTTTGACCGCCAGCCTCCCCTGCCTGAGCCCCAGCCTTCCCGAAGGGGCTGTGAGTCTGAGGCCTCCCGTGGGCTTCGTACTACTCTGGGGGAAGACGCTCCTCTCTTTCTTCCCAAAGAAAGGCTGATCCGCTGGATCCCAGTCTCAAAGCTGAAGTGAGTGAGTGCCGGAAGAATTCCACATCCAGCGGGCTGTTGGTTGCAGTGGGGCCCTGTTCTAGAAGGCTTTTGTGCTCCAAGCCCAGGAGCAAGAAGGGGCTAATTCACTAGCAGGCCTCCTACCTGAACAGATCGCGCACTTCTAGCTCTTCTGCCCACTGCTAATTCCCCGGCTCTGCCGATGCAGCTCAGACCTGGGCCAGAGGCCACCTCCGCTGTATGGTCTTCCCACACCTATGGCCCCCCATGCCCCTGGCCCGCACTACCATTCCCCACTTGGCTCCCTCGAGCCCTGATCTCTGGGGCTCACAGTCCCGACCAGGGGCCTGGCTTCCGTGCGCTTAATCACCCTACAGGCTCCGCTCCCGGAAGGCCGGGTGGGGATCCAATCACCCAGCACTGTTCCACCACTAGACCTGGGCTCCCTATGGGTTCGTGTGTGGGGTTGGAGCCAAAGCCTCCTTCTTCTGCCCTTAGGAAGGCAAGGACAGGAGACAGAACACAGGCCATCTGTGGGGACAGGGTTGTAGTCAGAGTACCCTCAGGCGTGTATGATGGGCAAGAAGGCTGCAGAGAGGCCGAGGAGGTCAACACAGCCTTGCGCCCTGTGTGCCTCAGAAGGAAGGGGACACCCACCCCACCTTGGCCCTTCTTGGCCCCGCCCGGCCCTGTCGGCGCCTGGCCCTGGGAACCCGGCTGTGGGTGCTCAGCCAGGCCGTTGGCGGGGCAATTAAAACACCGAATGGGTTCCAACAGGGTTAATCACAGCGACGGTTATAGAGGCACCTTTCTCTGTGGATCTCGAAGACCTCGCGGGGCATGATCTCATTCCTCCCTCTGGGATCCCCCACCCTGGAATTCCACCAAGAAGCTGGGGCCAGAGTGGGTGAAGAGCAGGGTAAGGGCGGTGCCACCCCCTCGGGCAGGCAGAAGAGGGTTTGCTCCGGCAGAGAATAAGGGCCCTCAGTCAGCGCCCCACACGTGAGGGGCCGGCCCGTGACGCGCCAAGCGCTCCAAACACCGCCGCATCCAGACCTATTGTGTGCCAGGCCCGGCTGGGTTGCAGAGACCCAGCGGAATAGATTCAGGTCGTGCTCTGGAGCCCCCATCCAGCACGGCAGACTTCCGTCCACCGCAGGTTGGGACAGGCCCTTGACAAAGTCTGTGTGCAGTCCCCCTGGAGCACGGGTCAGGGAATGGCTGGGAAGGCTGAGGGGCCACCATGAGGCCCCGAGCCGAGGCACCAGGCTCGCCTGGAGAAGGCTGATGTTGCAAGCCCTCAGAAGTTTTCAAGCTAGGAAATGAACCGCTTTAGACAGATCCTTCCCCTTGCGCGGCAGAGCAGAGAGGCTGTGGCCAGAGAGAGGAACACCAGGAGGCTGGGCTGGTCCCAGCGAGGGGCACTGAGAGGGCAACTGACAGTGTGAGGGGACCGGGGAGAGGACAAGTCCGAGGTCACTGAGCAGGGGCAGCTGCAGAGCCGGGGAGGGGAGGAAGTGCGGCGGGCAGGGAAGCCGGGAGAGCCTGCCGCACTGGGGGAGACAGGCCAGAGCACCCCGGCCGACCCCTTGGGGCCGAGGGGCTGCCCGCTGGCACTCTGGGTGAGGTGGGGGTGGGGGTTAGGAGAGCATCCTCTCTGCCCTCCCCTTCCCTCCCCTTCCCGGGCTCAGCAGAGCCTCAGCGAGCGCGATTTCGTGGCCTCAGTCCTCCCCCTAGAGGCTTCTGGAAGCACAGCTGCTTTCTCCTCAGGGTGAATGGGTGTGTGGCTTGAAGGTTTCTTTGCTCAGAGTCCCCAGAGTTGCGGGGTCAACCCCTTGGCCTTCCTCAGGCAGGCAGGTTAGCCCTTTTGGGAGCTGGGAGGGGGAGGGACATAAGATTCGTGGCGGGCAGTTTCTAGAGGTCGTGCTGTCGTGCTAGGAGGGTGAGGAGAGGCTCTCACCGCTATCCACCCTCATGTGGCCACAGCAGCAGGAGCCGAAGGGCCCCATCTACACAGTCTGGCCAGCTGGGGTCCTCATCCTGGCTCCGTGGCTCACAAGCTGTGACCCTGAGTGAGAAATTTTACCTTGTTAAGCCTTCAGCTCCTCATGGTTAAAACTGACATAAAAGCACCATTTCAGAGGTGTTCCACTGTGGTCATTAGCCCGATTGTACAATTTATTGTCAAAACCAAGCTTTTAACCTCGGTCAGCTAGAAAGTACGGCCCTTGGAGTAAAGACGGATGTGATAGTGACGTCATTATCGGAAAGCCCCGAGAGCATACCCTCGGTTACCGGGGCCACTGCGGACGCTGGAAGAGCCGTTTGGACCCGTCTCCCCCCGCCCTTACTTCCTGGGCTGGGGTCTGCGCCCCAGCCGACACCCGAGAGGCTGGGGGCCTCGGGCACCTCCTCCCTGCCCTGGCCATCTCCCCAGATGGACTGGCTCACCCCCCTGGGACCTTGCCAACCCACACGCTCACTCCAGAGGAGTGGGATGAGGCCAACCCCGGGGCTCCTGCTGCCCCCTCAGGAGGGCATCAGCAGGGGCAGGGCTTGGCCCTGGCCCTGGGCTGGGGGTTGGCCCAGTACCTTCTCTGCCCCTGGATCATGACTCTGGGCAAGCGGTGTTTACCAGCCCAGCGAAGGACCTATTTATAGCCTCAGCTGCTCTCCTGGCCGGGTCACGAGTGAGGGGCAGGGCGGCTCCTCCGAACGAGGGTGGTAGTCGGGCCGAGGGAACCCGGCTGTGCCCAGCTGTTGCCGCCCAGACCCCCAGGCCCCTCCCCATGGCCGAGGAGACCTTCCCCTTCACCTCGTCCACACTGCGGGCTCTCCGCCTGCAGCGGGAGTGGCTGGAGTGGGAGGACCGGCGGCGGGCCGCGGCCCAGCAGTGCCGGAGCCAAAGGCGCCCCCCCAGTGCCCAGGCCCGACTCACCAGGCCACGCCGCTGCTGCCGAGACCCAGCCGTGCACAACGCTCTATTCTCCGGTGACCTGCCGCAGGTCCAAGCCCTGTTCCAAGAGGAAGACGCGGCCAACATGATTGTGGAGACTGTGAGCAACCAGCTGGCCTGGTCAGCTGAACAGGGTAGGGAGCACCCAGCGGGGCCAAAGAGGAGGGGGGGGAGAAGAAGGGGGAGAGAAGAGGGTGGGGGTGGGGATGGGGGATCCTCTCCCTTCGGAACCCAAACTAGACCGTTGCTTTCCACAGCCCATTTTAGGTTCCCTCCTAAGCAGAGATGAGGCATAGTTAGTGGTTTGTACATCTTTTCAGAATTAAAATTACATTAACGTATCATTTACATAGGAACACAGTTATAATCTAATGCAATCTTTTCTCTGAATATATATATATTTTTATTTTATTTTATTTTATTTATTTATTTTTTTTAAGATTTTATTTTGAAGGGGCACCTGGCTGGCTCAGTTGGGAGAGCATGTGACTCTTAATCTCAGGGTCGTGAGTTCAAGCCCCGCACTGGGTGTGAAGCCTACTTAAAAATTTTTTAAAATTTAAAAAATAAGTAAGATTTTATTTTTAAGGAATCTCTCCCCCCAACGTGGGACTTGAACTCACAAACCTGAGATCAAGGGTCGTATGCTCCACCAATGGAGCCAGCCAGGCGTCCCCACATAATATATAGCTATTTTAATTTGAGAGAGAGAGAGTGGGCATGTGGTGGGGAGGGGAAGAGGGGGAAGGAGAAAGAAAATCTCTAGAAAACTTCCCACTGAGCATAGAGTCCAATGTGGGACTCATCTCAGGACCCCAAGATCATGACCTGAGCCAAAATCAAGAATAGGATACCCAACCGACTGAGCCACGCAGCGCCCTGTCCCCATATAATATTTTAAATAGTCGCATAATTTATATTGTATGAGGGTGCCATGATTTATATAATTAGCCCCCAAATAGACTGGGTAGATTGGGGTCCCAAGATGAGCCGCTCAGCCCACTCTTCCTTTCCCCAACCCCACCTCTTATCCTCCCCCTCCTTCCCCCACTTCCACCCTCCTCTCCCCCATCTGCCCCAGGAATATCCTAGAACTCCAAACTAGGCTCCTTGGTCACACCCAAGCTCAGCTCCAGGCCCTCCCATGCATAACTCAGACCCACCCGCACCCCCAAAGCCAGAACACCCTAGTGAACAACCAAGGACCAAGGAATCCATCGGAGCTCAAGGACCGAGACGTTTCCTTAACAGGATTAACTCTCTTCAGTTGCCCTTGTGATTTTAAAGAGCAATTACCTTTTTTTCCCCTCATGACACACATACTGTGTTTTGTTACAGACTGATAAACCGTTCTAAAAGGCGGTTCCAAAATACACTCCCAGTTCCGGGCTCGAGTGAGCCCCTCTCCATAGCTCCAGCCTGGCGCGGGATACGTGCTGGGCCAAGGGTACAGAGGGACGGCCATGGTCAGGGCCTGCCCTGCAAGCCTCACACACCTCTCCCCAACCCTGCCTGCTCTCCCCAGGGTTCTGGGTGCTGACCCCCAAGACGAAGCAGACGGCGCCCCTCACCATCGCTGCCTCCCGAGGCTACACCGACTGTGCCCGCCACCTGATCCGGCAGGGAGCTGAGCTGGATGCCCGGGTTGGGGGCCGGGCAGCCTTGCATGAGGCCTGTGCCCGCGCCCAGTCTGACTGTGTGCAGCTGCTGCTGACCTTCGGTGCCAAGGCCAACGTGTTGTCCGAAGAGGGCACGACCCCCTTGCACCTCTGTACAACCCCCGAGTCCTTGCAGTAGGTACCCGGGGGAGGGGTGTGTGTGTATGTGTGTGTCTCCAGCTGACACGGCCAGGAGAAGGGGAGAAGCATCTCACATACACACATCCTCCTAACAATCTGGGAGACAGATCTCATTCCACTGGTGAGAAAACAGACTCCGAAAGGTTTAGGGACTTGTCCAAGGTCACATAAGTTAAGCCCAGGAGGCAGAAGCCTTGTTGCCTTTTGGAAAACCCTGTTCCAACTGCAGTCCCCTGTCCCCTGTGAGTCCTCTGTGGCCAAATTCCTACCTGTTTTGAGATGGGCATCAAGAAAGATGTAGCTCCCCCAAAAAAGAAAGATGTAGCCCAGTGTTTCCCAACTTTAGCGAAAGGCCTCCCCCCACACCCCCTCCTCCCACATTTTTAAAATCAACAGGTTTCTTGGAGAGGGGGCGCGGAAGGTTGGGCAAATTGGGTGAAGGCGAGTGGGAGATACAGGTTTCCGGTTATGGAGAGTAAGGCGGGGGGATAAAAGGCTCAGCCTAAGGCCGTGCTATTGTAAAAGCACCCCGAGGGGATAGAGGGTGGCTGCACTTGCCAACATTGCACATTGTATAAACTCGTCCAGCCACTAAGTCATACACTTGAAACTAATGTAACATTATGTGTCAACTATACTTAAAAAAAACAAAGAGGTTTTTCGACCCCCTGTGTGATGGTATTTGTACTTTTACAAATCAGGTCCACAGCCCGGGCGGGCTGGCCTCGGTGGCCGCGGTGGACACCCCACGGCTCACATGCTGGGGACTTCTCCCTAGCTGAATCGAGATCAGTGATGGACCCGGAAGTGATTTCAATTTTCCAGCCCTTTCTTGAATTTTTTTAAAAAGATTTTTATTTAGGGGCGCCTGGGTGGCTCAGTGGGTTAAAGCCTCTGCCTTCGGCCCAGGTCATGATCTCAGGGTCCTGGGATCGAGCCCCAAGTCAGGCTCTCTGCTCAGCGGGGGGCCTGCTATCCCCTCTCTCTCTGCCTGCCTCTCTGCCTACTTGTGATCTCTCTCCTCTCTGTCAAATAAATAAAAATAAAATTTTTAAAAATAAATAAAATAAAAGATTTTTATTTGAGAGAGAGCGTGCACATGAGAGGGGGGAGGGTCAAAGGGAGAAGCAGACTCCCTGCTAAGCCCGATGCAATGAGGGACTCATGCAATGTGGGACTCGATCCTGGGACTCCAGGATCATGACCTGAGCTCTAGGCAGTCACTTAACCATCTGAGCCACCTAGGCACCCCCTTTCTTGAATTCTTATGAGCACACAGTATGCTTTCCAACAGACTTATCCTTTTAAGTGAAACTTACTGAAACCCAGAGGAATGAGCTTTTCAGTGTTATTTACATGTAGTATTTAGCCCATGATTAGAATTGACTGAGGAAATAAATTCAGCAGTTTATAGATGGCTGGTGGCTACCGCATTTTCACCCACTGAGCCAAGCACCTACTGGAACTGTCCATGCACCGAAGGGAGCAGGAATTCTGGCCATTTGTGGGGAGGGACCCTGGGTCATCAGGGTTTCGTTGGGGTTGCCGCGTCTGCTCCTGGGTTTCCAGTGGCTGCCATTCTAGCTTCTTAATTATAAATTACTGTTAGCTTAATGGCATCATTAATTGAGTTTGTTTCGTGTTTGGTTTACCCCCTGGTGTGTTCTGGCCTGTAGTTTTTGTTTTTTAGAGAGAGAGCATGCACTCCTGTGAGATGGGGGAGGATGGGGAGGGGGAGAGGGGCAGAGGGAGAGAGAGAGAAGCTTAAGCAGCCTCCACACCCAGTGTCGAGCCCCAACGGGGCTCAAGCTCACAACCCCGAGATCATGACCTGAGCCGAAATCAAGAGTCAGACGCTTAGCCCACTGAGCCCCCCAGGCGCCCCGTGCTCTGGCCTGTAGTTTTTCCAGGAACCGGGGGACCATGAAACACGTTCTCCCTAAAATCTGGTGTTGCTGTTTGGTTCTGTTTGTTGTCTCCAGGGGAAAGGGGAGCAGGTCGATCCCCAAATGCCTTCTTTTGCTTGAGCGGGTGTCACTGGTCTGGAAGGGTGGGCTTCAAGTTCAGCGGCATGAAGAAAATATCAAGACTTCTATTCCTTTTTCTTTCCAGCTCATACCCTTTAATTTTCCATGTGTAACATTCATAGTGGACACGGTAGTGGGTTTTCACAACTTTTTTGTACTATCGAAATGTTAGGAAACCACTGGCAAGTGATTCAGGACCAGGTCCCAATCCGCTCCGGGAGTCAGGTTTTGGAACTAAAGATTAGCCCATGATGGGAATTTACGGAGGAAATAAACACATTGTGGGAGGGACCATCCGAGGCAGTGCGTAGCTTTCTGGCGCAGCCTCTAACCTGCTGTGTGTCCTTGGCTGTACCCCTGCCTTCTCGGGCTGAGTTTTCCGTCTAAAGACGGAAGATGCTCCTGGTGACATCACGCGCCTCGCAGCTCTGCTGTCAGTCCCGGGGCTTCGGTGAGTCTGATGGTGGACACCAAGGCTCGCCTGGCTGGTCTGCAGGGTGGGAAGGAAGGGGGGAAGGGGATGACAGCAGGCCAGGCCTTGGTCCCTCAGGATTTGTCTCTGGGCCTTGCGCCTTGCCCCCAGGTGCGCCAAGCTGCTGCTGGAGGCGGGAGCGACCGTGAACGTGGCGGCGCAGGACAGCGAGGTGACCCCCCTGCACGTGGCGGCCGCTCGCGGCCTGGAGGAGCACGTGGCTCTCTACCTGGAGCACGGAGCCAACGTGCACCTGCGCACCAGCCAGGGCGAGACGGCCCTGAACGCGGCGTGCGCGGGGGCCGAGGGCCCGGGCAGCAGCCGGCAGCACCAGGCGGCGGCGCGCCGGCTCCTAGCGGCCGGGGCTGATGCCCGCGCTGCCGGCCGCAAGCGCCACACGCCCCTGCACAACGCCTGTGCCAATGGCTGCGGGGCCCTGGCCGAGCTGCTGCTGCGCCACGGCGCCTGCGCTGGAGTGCCCAACGCGGCGGGCCACACGCCCCTGGACTGCGCGCTGCAGGCCGTCCAGGACGCCCCCAACTGGGAGCCCGAGGTCCTCTTCGCAGCGCTGCTGGACTACGGCGCCCAGCCTGTGCGCCCGGAGGTGCGCAGGGAGCGCCTGTGAAAGGAGGCCCCGTTGAGCGGGGAGCCTGTGGCTGGAGCTGCCCTGCCGCCAGGGAAGGGGGGAGTGGGGGAGCAAGAGACTGAGAGCCCAGTCCTGTAGCCAAAGGTCTGTCCTCACCTTGCGAACGACCACTGAGGACTATAAGGGAGCGTGTGGAAGGAGTAGAGCTCCCGAGGAAACTGGCCGGGGCCAAGAGGTTGCAGCCCCCGGAAGGTGGGGTAAACTGAGGCAGAGGAAAGCGTGAGGAGAAACTCAGACCTTAGCCTCCCAAATTTGCGTGTGAGTGAGGCTTTGGCTTAGGCTGGCCTTGGTTCTGCCCTTGGCTGGGAGAGCCATGGGGACCCTAAGACCCTCTTTTGATTCCTAGATGCTGAAACACTGCGCCAACTTCCCTCGGGCCCTGGAAGTCCTGCTCAATGCCTACCCTTGTGTCCCCTCCTGTGATACCTGGATGGACGCAGTCCTCCCAGAGCTGTGGCAGGTATTTCCACCGCAGGGGCACAGCTCCTTCCTGGGCCCTGGGGAGATGGAGAGGAAGGATGAGCCCCAGGCCTCATCCCTCCAGGATGGGCTTCCCGGGGTCTCCTGCCACCCCCCCACCCCCGCCCCCAGCAGCTCAGGACAACCTCTAATCCCACACACCTCTCCAGCCTCTCTCACTGTACCAGCGTGGCCATCAATCAGGTAGCTCTGACTCAGCGGGCACGGTGCCAGCATCTTTGGAGTGGTGGGTGCAGACGTGGCCGAGACCCCGCCCTACAGAGCGGTCCCATCTCCCGTGACCCCTGCAGGGCCTCTGGGCTCTGAACCTGAGTCTTTCAAGAGGCACCAAACCCCCGGGTGGGAGCATATTGCAAATTTCGCGGGGCCCTCAGTGCTAGGTCATCCCCAGATGGAAGGGCAGGGTCACAGGTGCTGGGCCATCTGATCGTGTTCCACTCCCGGCTTAGGAGCACGAAGCCTTCTACGTCTCGGCGCTGAGCATGGTGAACCAGCCGAGGCGGCTGCAGCACCTGGCCCGGCTGGCTGTGCGAGCTCGGCTGGGCAGCCGCTGCCGACAGGCCGCCGCCCGCCTCCCCCTGCCCCCGGTCCTCAGGGACTACCTGCTGCTGCGCGTCGAGGGGCGTATCCAGTGAGCCCCAGGCCGAGTGCTCCCGGAGCTCGTTCTGCCCCCTCCATCGTCGTCTCCCTACAAGCCCGGAGGACCAAGCCCTGGCTCTCTTGTCCACACTCCGCGTGCCCTCCCGGGCCAGCTGCCCCCTTCACTGGCTCCTAGAGCTGCCTGCCGACCTCCCGCCTGACCTGAGCTTCAGCTTCCAACGGGACACTGCAGCCTCAGCCTTCCCCCGCCTGCATCTGCTTTGCTTAAGTGGATGGCCTCTCCGGCCCAAGCCAGGGGGGCTGATCCTTGCTACCCTCCCCCCCCACCACCTATGTACCCATTTGGCCTCCTAAAGAGTGGGCGACTCTGCCTGTGCCCCCACTGCTGCAGCCCAAACTACCTTTGTTGCTTGAAGGGAAGCCCTTCCTGCTTGGTCTGGAAGCGCACGCTGCGCAAGGGTGCCGGAGTTCCCTTTGGGAGTCACAGCTCCAATCGTGCCCTTCAGGCGAAAATCTAAATTCAGTAAGGGAGACAGATCTTCCACCCCTGCCTGCGCCAAGCTCTCTAGCCTTCCGCTTCCCCTTCCCCCTCTGAGGTTCCTGTAATCCAGCCTCATCAAAGCAGGCAGCCTTACGGGTTGCTGGATATGACCTGCTCTGCTTGGCCTCTAGGCATTCTGCATGTGCTGTTCCCGCTGCCTCATACACCCTTCCTCCATTTTTTGTCCGGGTCAAAGCTGATTTGACCCTTCAGACTCAGCCCAATATCACCGTCTCCTCAGCCTTCCTTGGACTACACTTACTTACTTAAGGGCCTGTGGCTGCCTCAGCTTGGCTGGGACTGGGACTGTATTCCTTGAAAAGGCATTTCAGCAAATGGTTGTTGAGGAAGGAAGAAATGCATGATGCCCGGGACCCATTTATGGTGGAGTCTCCCCCCACCCTGCCCCCACCAGGGGTGCACGATGCCTTAAACAATGGTCACTACACGTGTGGTCTCTAAGGACCTGTGATAGGACAAGCCACTAGCTGTCCCCCCACTCTCTCACTTCCTCCTCTGGTCCCAGAGTCAAAAGTACCACCCTTCATCTTTAAGAGGAACCTTTCAAGCCAAGCCAGTTTTTGTGAATGCAAATAAACGATGTGTGCCCAGAACCCAAGCATGGATGTGTTAGGTTGACACGTGGCTGGGGTCCCCTCACTCCATGTTTATTGCCCCACCACAGAGCAACTGTACTCTCATGATAGGAAAAAGGGTATAAGAACAACAGAAGGCCCTTGCCAGACCCCACGCCTGTAGTACCCACCTCGGGAGGGTCCTTTGGCTCAGGGACCCTGGGCGGTCCACTGCCATTACCATTTGGAGTCACCCAGTAGAGATGGGGCAGGAGTCCCGGGGTCAGCCTCCCGCAGCTATTGCCAGCCTCCTCTCCTCTCTGGAGGGCTGTATCTGCGGAGATTCCTTCCCTTTCACCAACGTGAAGACAATTTTGTACCTTGTTATGTAGAGCACCAACCTCTCCCTTCTGGAAGAAATGTTGGCTTTCATTTGGCAGAGCCAACAGGCCAGAGGGAAGAGGAGGAAATCCTCTGTGGTCCTGGGCCCAAGCTGGCAGCCTCACTCTCGGGGGAGAATGCTAAGCTGTCCAGCCCCTTCCAGGAGGCAGACCGCGGCGAGCTCAGCCTTTTCTATTGTATTTACAACTCTGACAAAAGACCCACTTAAAAAAAACAACTCAAGAGATACATGAGATTATGAGTATTATTTGCGGTAGGAGATTTTCCAGGGTGAAAGCATAAAAGAAAAGATGAATGGATCTGGATGCAGAAACAATTTAAATTTGGCTATAAAAGCACCAAATCGTAAACACAAGTGAAAGACAAAATATTGGGGGATGAAATCCGCAACCAAAAGATTTCATTTCCTTCATCTGTGAAGACGGGAACGGCATCTGTTTTATTCGCCCCTGGTGACTCGGCGCCTGTGCGGGGCTTTGCAGAGACTGGACTCTCAATTATCTGCCGAATCAACGAATCGATCTCACCCATCAGGGAAATGCAAATTAAAGTAATCAGAAGATACCGTTACCCTGCCAGATAGAGGGAAATGGTGAAGGCAACCTTACCCTTAAACACGGCTCCCTGGTTACATAAAAGGCTGGTACACACGGAACATTCACCCCAGCACTGCCGGCAACAACGCGACGTGTGGGAGGTGGTGGACAAATCCTTCCTCTGGAATACAATGCAGCCCTTACGAAGGGTAGTCCCAGCAACAGGAAAGAACTGGGGAGGGATGCCAAGTGACCGTCGTAGGAATGGCCTTGGAAGGATCGCCAAGACTGTTGTTAAAGAGAAGAAACAGGTCGGAATACAATATGTATGGCCAACAAGGCCAAACCCCATGATTGTAGATGGAAGAGAAAAAGGTCCAGAGGCAGGTGCCCAAGAACGATCCTGTGGGGAGGGGAGAAGGACTGTGCCGGTGGGGCATTTTATGGTCTGGATTTGAAATTTTTTATTTTTATTTATTTATTTATTTATTTATTTTTAAAGATTTTATTTATTTATTTGACACAGAAAGAGAGATCACAAGTAGGCAGAGGCAGGCAGAGAGGGAGGGGGAAGCAGGCTCCCTGCTGAGCAGAGAGCCCGATGCGGGGCTTGATCCCAGGACCCTGGGATCATGACCTGAGCCGAAGGCAGAGGCTTTAACCCACTGAGCCACCCAGGCGCCCCTGGATTTGAAATTTTTTAAAATTTCAATCCCACTATGGTGTTTTGTTTTTTAAGATTTTATTTATTTATTTGACAGAGAGAGAAAGAGAGAGCATAAGCAGGGGGAGCGGTAGGCAGAGGGAGAGATGGAAGCACGCTCCCCGCTGGAAACCTGACTCAGGACTTGAGCCCAGGACCCTGGGATCATGACCTGAGCCGAAGGCAGACGCTTAACCAACCGAGCCTCCCAGGTGCCCCTGAAGTAACTTTAATCGCCACCCTCGGACAGGTGCAGCAGGAGTGTCTAAGTGGGGGGGGGGCACCCCTGGGAGCAGCCTGGATAAAATTTCTTTAAGAGAAGAAAACACAAAAGGCCCGACAATTAATTTACAAAGTGGTTGATGAAACAGGAAAAACTGAAAACTTTACTAGTGATCCAATGAATGAAATCAAAGGAACAGACACGCTTTTGTCTATGAGATTGGCAAACATGGCATGAATGACAGAGAGTGGTTAGGGAAGGACAGTTTTAGTAGTACAGATTTATTATACACACATTGGGTTAAGGCAGCATTCCAGGACTCACAGATCTATTCACCATTCCATAGCCATCTTAATTGCACATAAAAGTGTAAAAACACCTAAGTTCCATAGTGTAAGAAAAGCAAATATCTCAAGAACTCTATCATGAAAAATGTCCAAGGAGCTCAGATCCATTAAAATACAGTTATGGGGCACCTGGGTGGCTCAGTCAGTCAAGGGTCCGGCTGGGTTTCGGCTCAGGTCATGCTCTTCCATCGTGAGATCGAGCCCCACGTCGGGCTCCGCACTCAGTAGAGAGTCTGCTTGGGATTCTCTCTCCCTCTGCCCCGCCCCCCACCCCCTTAAATAAATAAATAAATAAATCTTTAAAAACAAAGCAAAACAAACACCGCAACGCAGTTTGCTAAGTGTTCTGGCAGAAGTCAGTCCGTGCACCTTGGGAAACACAGACTGTAGTTACCAAACCCCAAACGGATGGATCAGGTACCTGGAGCCGGGAAAAAGCCAGATGTGCTGGTCCCTGGGCAGGGCAGGCCTGGCCATGGGCTCTGCCCTCCTGGGCTTCAGAGGTCGCTGCTCAGTCATTTATTCCCTTCTCGGGTTTCACTTCCCTCCTTTTCCTCCGCTCTTTCCTCCTTAGAACGTCTTATAAACATCTTCAGGATTGTCACGTCTCTCAGAACCTCTCCCCGTTTATTCCTTGTTCTCTCTCGCCTCCACCCTGTTTTTGGGGGAAGAGAAACAGTAGGCGCGACTCACACTGCTGTGGAAATGGAACTAGGTACGCCAGGTGTATCAGAACCTGAACCACCTGAACATCCTTTGATCCAGCAATCCCACCTGCAGGAATTTATCCTAGGGAAAACATCATGGATGTGTACAAAAATCTGTCATCGAAGATGCACAAAGAGGTTTAGGAAAACACTGTTTAAAAACAAACTACTGAAAACAATCTAAATGTCCATCCAAATGAGATAATTGGCTTAAAAATTAGGGAGCATCATGGAAAATGATAGTGTTGAGCAGCTATTTAAAGCTTTGCTATGATGCTATAAAAACATTCAATGACACAGGAAAAGCTTTATGGCATATAGTTTAGTGAAAAAAGGGGGGGCCAAATATTGGCAATAAGATCGTATATATACAGAGAGAGAGAGAATGAGAGAGTGAGCTTGAGCACGAGCACTAGATGACTTTAGCTATAGCACTAATGGCATAATTTGGACAATTATTTATCCTCTGTGAGCCTCAGTTTCCAAACCTATAAAATGGGTATAATAAGCGCTACTTGATGGGGCTCCATAAGATAATGTATATGAAGTACTTAGCACAGTACCTGGCACATAATAAACTCTCAAAAGCATTAACGGTGGTTCAGCTCATTGGTTTATTCATTCCCTCAAGTATTTATTGAGAGCCCTTGAACTTTACTCTCTCTGGAACTTTGCTTGGTAAACCGTACTCATTCTTCAAAATTCTGTTTAACTGTACTGTGATGCCCTACCCCTCCTGCATTCTTCAAAATAAAAACACTAAATTTTAAACCCCCAAAATACACGTATGCAGAAGTTAAAACAATACCTTTCATTTCACAAACATAGTTGAGCCAAAGAAGCCAGACAAAAAAATTGGAAGCCGAGACTTAGATACTTACACATCATTAAGTGTTCATAGCAGTACTATTTTTTTAAACGATTTTATTTATTAATTTGACAGAGAGAAAGAGATCACAAGTAGGCACAGTGGGAGGCAGAGGGAGAGGGGGAAGCAGGCTCCCCGCTGAGCAGAGAGCCCAATGCGGGGCTCGATCCCAGGACCCTGAGATCATGACCTGAGCTGAAGGCAGAGACTTAACCCACTGAGCCACCCAGGCGCCCCTCATAGCAGTACTATTCACAATAGCCACGAGGTGGAAACAACACAAATGTCTATTAATAGATGAACGGATGAAGAAAATGTGCTATATACATACAATGGAATATTATTCAGCCTAAAGGAATGAAATCTTGATAGGGTCTACAACATGGATGATCCTTGAAAACATCATTAAGTGAAATAAGCCAGATACAAAAAAGGCAAATATTGTATAATTCCACTTATATGAGATACCAGGAATAGGAAAATTCATAGACAGAAAGTAGAACAGAGGTGGGAAGGAGGCATGGGTATAGGAAATGGATGCCATGATAGGTGCACAAAATTATGATTGTACTTTTTTAAAAAAAAGATTTTATTTACTTGAGAGAGAGAGCAGGAGCAGAGGGAGAGGCAGAGGGAGAAGCAGACTCCCCGCTGAGCAGGGAGCCTGATGCGGGGCTCGATCCCAGGACCCAGGACCCAGGACCCTATCCCAGGACCCTGGGATCATGACCTGAGCTGAAGGCAGACGCTTCACCGACTGAGCCAGTCAGGCGCCCATGAATGTACTTAATGCCACTGAATTCGCCATTTAAAAGGGTTAAAACAGTAAATTTATGTGTATTTCACAATAAGACTTGGAAAAAAGAAGAATAAGAAGCCAGATGGCGTGATTCCATTCACACAAAGTATGAAAACAGAGAAAACTAACCTATGGTAACAGAAATCATAATACTCTTTATAAGTTAGTGGCTGGAAGAGGACATGAAGAGGGGACTTTGGGATCATTTTCTATTTCTTTATCAGAGTGCTGTTTCCATTGGTATGTTCAGTTGGTGAAAACTACCGGACTCTTCACTTGTCTGTTTGCCCTCTGCCTTTTTTATACTTCAATCAAAGGTTCACCAGAGGAGTGCCTGGGTGGCTCAGTGGGTTGAGCCTCTGTCTCTCCCTGGTCATGATCTCAGGGTCCTGGGATCCCCGCATCAGGCTCTCTGCTCAGCGGGGAGCCTGCTTCCCCCTGCCTCTCTGCCACTTGTGATCTCTCTCTGTCAAAAAAAAAAAAAGTTCACCAAAAAACAACAAAAATCCTGACATGTCTTTGGAAAAAAAAAAATTTAAGATTTATTTATTTATTTTAGAGAGAGGAAAAGAGAGAGAGTGAAGGGAGGAGAGGCAGAGGGAGAGGGAGAGTACCAGGCAGACTCCTGGCTAAGCGTGGAGCCCCTGGTGGGGTGGGGGGAGGCTCAATCTCATGACCCTGAGATGACGACTTGAGCTGAAATCAAGAGTCTGACGCTTAACAAACGGAGCCACAGAGGCTCCCCAAGATTTTTTAAGTAATCTCTAGGACCAGCATGAGGTGCAAACTCACAACCCGGTCTGTGCCAGCCAGGCCCCCCTAAAGAATTTTAATCACAAAAATTCAGCTAAGTTCTTGGGAGCTGAATCGTTTTTTCCTGTTTTCTTCTGGGCTCCTTTTCTTGTGCCTTAAGCCCGAGCTGAATCCATGCCTTCTTTGAAAAGGTTTCTGGCCTTATTGACCAACGTCCCACTCTACTTGCGGCCGCCCGGGATGGTAACTAAATTGCCCCCGGTCTGCTGACTAGCCCTGAGTTGAACTTTTGGAGGTCAGAGAGACCAGTCCCTACTGATCCCGCTAACCAGGAGCTCAAGCGCGTTACAGAGCAGTAATAAATCCAATCAGCCCTGGAGGCTGGGTGTAAGACCAGAACATGCCAGGACCGGGGGAAGCGCTGCTCACGTTCTGCCCAGCTATGCCAGCACGCCTGTCTTCCAGACGCGAAGCCTCGCCTTCCCCTAAGCACCTCCCCCAACTTCATGTGGTCCCGCCCCTCACCCGTGAGCTCGTTAGGCCCCGCCCAGTGAGCGTGGCCCCGCCCCGGGGGCGACGATCCCGCCAACAATAACCCCGCCCCTCCTTCCGCTGAGAAACCAGTCCCTTTTAAAGAATACATTTACGTCAGCCCGCCTTACGTAGACTTACGTCATCAGTGCAGAGCGCGGAGGCGGGACTTCCTGTCTCTGATTCAAACAGCTTCCGGGAGAAGCCGGAAGAGACGGGACCCTGGACAGAATCGGGGATAGCCAGCCCCTCCCCCGGCCCCTGCGGAAAGGTGAGTCCATGGGCCGTCCTGGCGAAGTGAAAACACTTAGTCTGGCTGTTTCAGGTGAGGACCTCCTTCCCTATCCAGGCACAGTACCGGTCCAATCCTCCTTTAATTTCCCATGACTCCCCGCGTACTCAAGCCCCGCCCCCAGGCCCCCAGCCCCGCCCCGAAGTTTGAGGGGTGTGGATGGTTTGTGACCCCCGCACCGGACTCTACCCCTTATGGGCTGTGAGAATTGAGCTTGGCGGCCAGGAACCAGGTAGCCTTTCGTCTCGGGTGGGCCCACCGACTCCTCTCCAGCGCCGCGGGAATAGGGCCGCCCCACGCGGAGCCTTCTTCGCCTCTGAAAAGGCAGGGTCGGGACCCCTCCTCACCGCGCGGTCGGGGTCGCCTACAGACTGAGGAGACACCAAAGATCTCTGAGGCGGGAGACCTGGGGTCCTGCCCAGCCCACGAAAGTGCCCTGTGTCTGTGCCAGTCGTTTTCGCTTCTGTTCGCCGCAGTTTCCATTTCTGTAAATCAGGATTGGTGACATTAACCATCTTACCGTTAGGGGCTAGTTGTGGGAGCGATAGGTAATTGCTGCCATTTATTTATCGAACCATTGAAATGTGCCAGACACTTTGCTAAGTATTGTGCTTCGATGATTTCCCGTCACCGTCAAAACAACCTTATGAGGTAGGTACTATTTTTAACCCCATTTTACTGATGAGAAAGCTGAGGCTTTGAGAAAGTTGTCTGAGGTTACAGAGCTAGTAAGAGGCAAGACCAGGATTATAATTAGGTTTTTTGTTTTTTACTCCAGGGCCCATGTTCTAAATAACGATGTGGAAGCTAGGGGCGCCTGGGTGGCTCAGTGGGTTAAAGCCTCTGCCTTCTGCTCAGGTCATGATCTCGGGGTCCTGGGATCGAGCCCCGCATCCGGCTTTCTGCTCAGCGGGGAGCCTGCTTCCCCCTCTCTCTCTGCTTGCCTCTCTGCCTACTTGTGATCTCTCTGTCAAATAAATAAATAAAATCTTTAAAAAAAAAAAAGATGTGGGTACATAGAAAAATACATGTGATCCTTGTCTTCTAGAAGTCTAGTAGAGAGAGATGGACAGGTAGAGGAGTATAATGAAGTGTTATAGGTATTGTGAGAATAGTCTGTTGATGCTAATCATCAGATTGGATTTGCCCGGGGACAGCTGAGAAAGCCACACATTCTGCGAGGGAAGGAGTAGGTACTCCAGAGGAGCAAGCCACCGTCCTTCCTGCCTTTCTAAGAAATTGCCAAGGGAGAAACTACACAGTGCACGAAGAGAGATAGGGATATGGATTGTGAGAGCTATTTTGGAATCTTTTCCAAATCCTTCCCACTTAGTGGTTTTGCAGTTTTGAGCCTATGGTGACCCAGGAGGGTGGTGTTTCTAGTGTCTGTCCTCCTTTGCTCCCTAGTACTTGGCAGAAGAGTTTGAGAGGTGGCAGACACGATGCCTGCTGCATGATGTCTGCTGATGGCCCTACAGATGTGTCCCCTTTGGGGTGGTATGACCTTGCTTCTGATGAAAAATTAATTTTTTGGTTCTTGACATCTGAACCTGAATACGTGACCACGAATGAGGTAGGGTTCAAATGGGACACAGTCTGGCAAGAGTGGCTGCACTATGCCTCCAGAAGACCCTAAAATAAAATATTTCAGGCTTTTTGGTCTCTCTGAAGCCACTTTGGAGGCTTCTCAGGGGGACTTGGTTGCTAGACCAAGTGATAGAAATCCTAGAGAAACTCAGGGTTCAAAGAAGCAAATGTTTTTGCCCCAGCTACCAAAAAAGCAACCGCCAGTGGCAGCAGCAGTTGCCACAACAAAGCGATGAGATTTTCCTGATGATCCGTGCTCATTGGGAGCTGGAAATGTGAGAGAGGAAAGATGTGGAACCTGAAAGCTGGTGTTTCACAATAGAGGCAAAGGGTAAGTCCTTAGCTTTAGGTTGGGGGTCCAAGGGTAGGAAGGTTTGTTCCCCCTTCTGTAGGACACTGAACTCTGTTTTCTTTCAGGGCCGAGTCAGTTAGGACCTGAAGAAACTAGGAACCCGGTTGCAACCCTGCATACCTTGCTGATGCTATCCCCCTTTGTTCCTGCAGTGTCGAACCAGTCAGCAGCCAGGCCATGGAGCTCTCTGATGTCACCCTCATTGAGGGTGTGGGTAATGAGGTGACTGTGGTGGCAGGTGTGGTGGTGCTGATTCTAGCCTTGGTCCTAGCGTGGCTCTCTACCTACGTAGCAGACAGCGGTAGCAACCAGCTCCTGGGCACCATTGTGTCGGCTGGAGACACATCCGTCCTCCACCTGGGGCATGTGGACCATTTAGTGGCAGGCCAAGGCACCCCAGAGCCAGCCGAACTCCCCCATCCATCAGAGGGTAATGACGAGAAGGCTGAAGAGGCTGGCGAAAGTGGGGGAGACGCCACAGGGGAGCCTGGAGCTGGGGGTGGTATCGAGCCGAGCCTGGAGCATCTGCTTGACATCCAAGGCCTTCCCAAAAGACAAGCGGGCTCGGAAAGCGGCGGTCCAGAGGCCCCTCTGAGATCTGAGGATAGCAGCTGCCTCCCTGCCAGCCCTGGCCTCATCAGTGTGCGGCTCAAATTCCTCAATGACACCGAGGAGCTGGCTGTGGCCAGGCCGGAGGACACCGTGGGTGCCCTGAAGAGGTGAGTGGACTGGAGGGTGGGCGGCTGCTCATACCCCATGCCCACAGCCCTGGGTCGCCTGAGAGGACGCCAGTATCCACCTGGGAGCGGCCCCCACCGGGGCTGGGTGGGATACCTCTTAGAAAACTCACCCTCCAGTTCTTCCCTCACTGCCCTGTTTCGTTGGTCCAGGCCTGCCTGCCTTCTCATTCCCCGCCTCCTGTCTTGCCTTCTATCTCTTTCGTCCTCGCAGTAAATACTTCCCTGGACAGGAGAGCCAGATGAAACTGATCTACCAGGGCCGTCTGCTGCAGGACCCGGCCCGCACACTGCGCTCCCTGAACATTACCGACAACTGTGTGATTCACTGCCACCGCTCACCCCCAGGGTCAGCTGTTCCGGGCCCTTCCGCCTCCCTGGCCCCCTCGTCGGCTGCCGAACCCCCCAGCCTCGGCATCAGTGTGGGCAGCCTCATGGTGCCTGTGTTCGTGGTGCTGCTGGGTGTGGTCTGGTACTTCCGTATCAATTACCGCCAGTTCTTCACAGCACCTGCCACTGTCTCCCTGGTGGGGGTCACTGTCTTCTTCAGCTTCCTAGTATTTGGGATGTACGGACGATAAGGACATAGGGAGACAATGAAAGGCATGGTCTTCCTCCTTTATGGCCTCCCCCCTTTCCTGGCCAGCGCTGGGCCCAAGGGCTTGGGAGGGAGGGGTGGAAAGGATGTGGCAGGTCCTCCTCCACAGGACATAGGAGGCAGGGACAGGGCCTCCCCTTCATGTCCACAAGGGTACCGACATCCCATCTCTGTGCAAGCACAACTCAGGTAGAAACGAGGATGTCATCTTCCTTCACTTGTAGGGTCCTGAAGTTCAGAGCTGAGCTGGTGGCCCACCTCAGTGGGGAGCCTGGGCTCCGAGGATTCCCTCCCAGCTGTGGCCCTAGCTCTTTCCATTGTCCTGCATGTCTGCTCCTCAGTACCCAGGGCCGCCTGCCAGGGCAGCTCAGCATGGCCCCACCATACTTCTGTAGGGAGCCTGGAGTGTCTTTCTGTTTCTTAAGGGAATAGCGATCTTTTGAGACTGAAGTCACACAGCAGGAATGAAGGTGGTGTCCGCTTCCCGTATAGGCCCCTAGCCGCCTCTACCTTCTCCCTCCACCCCTGTGCCAGGAGTAGGGTGTTCCCTGTGTTCTGGATAGTTTCCAGTGTTCTCCCTCTTTCTCAAAGCACTTTGCTTGTATTTTATTTTTTTTTAAAATAGTCCTTTATAGAGCTCAGTCAGAAAGGGGATTGGGGCACAAAGCCAAGCCCCCAGCATCGGGAGAGGCCAAGCCACAGCTGCTGCTACCCTAGGCCTAAGGCTGTAAGCAAGAGACAGCTCTGGCCCTCGGCCAGTGTCCTACCCTGCCCAGCTCCAAGGACAAGCTCTGGGTATGGAGCCCTGGGCCCCAGGCCCTTGCTTCTGGGCTTCTCGGATGGAGGGGTCAGTGTCTGTGACTAAATAAAGTTCCGTTTTGTGGCTGTGGAGCCTCCTTCTGTGACATCAAGAGAATGGCTTTGCTCTGCCCCCATCGACATGGTAAGGAGGGTGGGTAGGCTGGGCTACCAATGGGAGATGCAGTTTATTTACACCAGCAGCCATGGGGGCAGGGGAAATACACAGCGTTTACAAAGTTAGCTACCTGTACAGGATGGATTACATATGCAAAAATAAAAATCTCAGACCACAGGACAGTGTGAGCCCCACCCCCCTCCCCCAATGACCCCAGCATGCGGTAATGCCAGGCGGGTGGCCCCTGGGCATGCGGGGGGGAGTGATGCATGGAAGGAAAAGCCACCGGCCATGGAAATTAGTACAGAACCCCCCCACACACACTCAGACACATGATAGGATACAGGGTGGACAACACCTAGCCGGGGTGGGAAGGATGGGAATTGAGACCCACACAGCCTGCTGTTAGAGGGAGGGGAGTGGAGAGCTCCTAGCCCCTGTTGAACTACATGGTAGGGGGGGCACGCTCTCCCCAGAAGGAAAGGGGTTTGCTCCCTCAGGGTCCCTGCTGGACCAAGCCCATCTCTTACCCAGCTTGGGCAGGGGGCTCTGCCCTGAGGGCGGGCCAAGGAACAATGGGGAAGTGGGTGTGGACAGACAGTTCCCAAAGTACTTCCCACTTCTCCCTCCTCCAACCAGAGGGGGGAAAGGGAGAGGCCAGAGGGGAAAGGGTATGGTAGGGCCTGAGCTGCAGCTGCCTCTCAGAAGGGAGAGCGGCCCAGGGCCTTCCTCCCTTCACCTTCAACCCACTCCCAAGACTTCATTTGGAAGCAGGCTGGAGGCTGGCTGAAATCCTCCTTTCCCTCTGGCTTCCCCTTAGAGGGAGAAGACTATGGAGGGTCAAGAACAGAGGAGCCCAGGCCCCAGGATTTATTCTAACTCCTGCCAAAATTTGTTTGGCTTTTTAAAAAATAATCACAATTCTTGGGTTAAAAACCAATTTGTAACCAGGCATCAGCCACAATCAGAACCACCCCAGGGGGAGACCGGGGTTCCAGACGGGGTACTGCAGCCCTGTCTCTCGCTGTTCCCTTAACTCTCTAGGGTCCCTAACCCGAATCAGTCCAACCAGTCCTGGGTACTAGCTACCCAAATGTGGGATGGCTCCTCCCGGGAAGAGGGCAGGGTTCACATCCAGCAAATGCCAGAGAACATGGCTCAGGGTCAACTCCATCCCTGTGTCCGTCAGCTCTGCTCCCGGCCCAGGCCGCAGTCCTCCAGCTCGGCTCCTGGGAGCGATGGTGCCCACGTGGAGGTGGGACGGTACCTCTCTTCGGGATGTAGACCAGGCAGGTGGGCACACTGGTGTGACGGTCCCACAGAGGGGGAATGCCTAGGCACGACACCCCTCCGCTGACAGCCCAGAGCACGGAGACTAGCCTCTTCCCGCCCCAACTCCTAGCAAAGGGGGGAGAGGTAAAAGATCAGGATTTTCCTCAGAGCCCCAAACCACAAGTACAGAATAAATAACTTAAAAGCGGCTAAGGAAAGGGAAACAGGGCAGGCTTCAGAGGCAGGAGCATCGAGAGAGGAACTGAAGCTGGTCAAGGTGAAGGAGGTGGGGGGAGCAAGCAGCAGTTGGGAACTTGGACTGCCCTGCTAGGGCGGCGGGGCAGGGGAGGCGGGAGGAACATGGGGCCACCCCAGGAGGGTGAGGCTGGGCCCCTTCCTGGGGCAGGGAATGAGGTAAGAAAACATTTCAAATAAAGCAGCACCGTTCCCTCTCACCTTGGGGCCCCACTCCTCACCAGCCCTGGGTCAGGGAGGAAAGGTAGGGTGGGGGAGTCATTTTGATACACAGCTCCCTCTTCCTACCCTCCCCTTGCCTCTCCTGTGAAGCTGTAGAGGCTGGAGGCC
The DNA here is from genome assembly GCA_028534135.1 of Potos flavus. NCBI lineage: Eukaryota > Metazoa > Chordata > Mammalia > Carnivora > Procyonidae > Potos > Potos flavus. Next base: position 16,252,037 of record CM052891.1, on the reverse strand, counting down.
CTTTCCTGGCACCCAACAACAAAAGGACAGCTCCTGCTGCCAAGGAGGCCCGCGGGGACTGAGGGGAAAGGGCTGCCCCTGTGAGGGGCAGGGAAGGCGGTGGCAGTTCTGGACGCCCACCTCAGCAGACAGCTTGCTGGGCCTGCCTACCCCTGGGATCGGGGGCATTTGATAGGATTCTGCACACAGACAGGACACGCCCAGCCCTGCCCCTCAGCCCCAAGCACCGGACCCATTCACATTGCTGAGGGCGGCTGGGGGAGGCCCCCCTCCAGGCTCAGCTTCCAACCCACAGCCTCCCGGGCAGCCACAATGCTTCTCGGCAGGGCTTAGTCCAGTTCCTGGGGTGGGGGGGGCAGACAGTGCCCTGGCACAGTGCCCAGGTCAGGCCCCTGGCCTAGCTGGACATCCAGTAACTCACAGAATAAATAGGAAAACCGCCTCCCCACCGAACTTCTGTCCAAGGCATAATATGTCCAGGTCTGAGTCCTGCATGCCAAGGGGTCGTGCTCCGTCGCAGAGGACCCTGACACCCCCCAGGGGCGCATAACTGGATCCTCTGCCTGCCTGGCCCCACCAAGCTTCCCAAGCCCGAACCCCCAGCAGCCGTCCATTTGCCAGGCTTTGCCACCTGGGTGGGGGTTGGGAGAGAGGGCTCTGCTCAGCCAAAGGCTTTTTCCCTTGCACCCAAGTCAGTTGATGTCATCGTAGATGCTGGGCGTCGGGGGTGCCGGTGGCTTTGGCTTCTTCTTCTTGTTGGAGCCCAGGCTGGAGGCAGTCCCTACCAGGCTCAGATGGGATTTCTTTTTCTTGGTTTTCCGTGACTCAGAGCTGTTGGTACCTGGAGAGAGGCAGCATGGATGAGGGCTGGGCTGCATCAGGAGAACACGGGTGTCCCCACGACCCTGGCTTTGGGCACAGAGCCCGAGGGGCCCCGACGCATCACCTACCTAGACCCCATCCCTGATTCTCACTCGTCTTGGAGGAGCCTGAATCGGAGGGCGAGAGGTCAGACGAGCCGTCCCACTGAAGCCGGCTGATCAGGGCCTGGCTGTCAGTCATGTCAAAGCTGTCGTTATCCAGGGAACTCTCGACCTCTGGAAGGACGCTGCAAAGAGGAGGGGTCGAGGAAGGGCTTCAGGGATACCAATCGTCATCCTAATCTTCCACAACCCACCACCCTCCTTGGAGGCTCCCTTACGCTGAGGATCCGAGGAAATAAATCCGCACGGCTCGCCGCTGCTCATCTGTGTGCTGCGGGCAGCGCACGGACCTGGTGGGGGGAGAATCCGTCAGACCCGGACAAGGCAAGAAGGGTCTGAGGCCCTCAGGGGAAGCCCCTCTCCCTTAGCAGGGGCGGGAGGAATGGACACAGACAGGGAAGGGATAAACAGAGTGCCCCCAGATTGTGGCCTAAGGCCTGATCATTAGGGGAGGAAGGGGAAGGGTGGGAGCCCCATAGCTCAGGCCCAAGGGACTCCCGACCCACACCCAGGGTGAGTGTGCAGGAGGGCCCTGGCCCCTTTTTCTAGGTTCTGAGCTCACCTTGTGCACATCTTCTTGGTGTGTTCAGAAATCACCCCACATTGCTGGAAGAGGAATAGAAGCTGAAAAGAGGGATGGAGGGGAACCTACTCTAGACACTAGATATTCTCTTCTGTACACACGCTAGACTGCACAAGCAGAAACGGCCCTGAGGTATCCAGAACACACAGCCCCAGACCACCACTGGCCAGGGAGCCTAATTCCAGAGTGAGCTGCGTGGCCCTGACTGCTGTCACTGGCCTCCTCCAGGGACGGGACCGCTGCCTGTGGCTCCAGCCCACTCCCAAGGGCCTCCCCCTCGCCGGTCTCTCACCGTGGTGAGCAGGTTACGCAGCTCGTCCGGCCCCAGGGTCTCGTAGCTGATCCCAGTTGAGTTGTTATACTGCGGGGAGAAGCAAAGGCACAGGTCAGAGAAGAGGCAGCCCCAGACGGAGGAGGGAAGGACTGGCTGGGGGTGGGGAACCAGTCCCTCGCGTCCTTCTCTACGGGGGAGGGCCCTGAGCCGGCCCAGCAGTTTTCCAGGGATGCTTCCCATCCCACCTGCGCGTCAGGGAGGGGCTGGGACCCAGCAAGAACAGATATATGCGAGACCGAAATACCCCATCTAGTGCTTCTGGCCTCAGCATTCTGATCCCCGCCTGTCCAAATTCCACCCAACTCACAACCGGGAAAACGAGAGAAAACCTGAGAGGGGCGGCACCTACTCACCTTAAAAGGATCCGAATTGCTAAGCTCCCCTGAAGAAGAAAAAAGAAGGGGAAGGGTGTTTGATGCAGAGGTACAGACAGAGAACCCTGAAAATAACCAGAGAGGAAGTGGGGGTGACAGAAGGATCACAGGCCCTCCCTCGATACCCCAGTTCCCCTAGGCCCCCCACCCCCACCCTCCAGCAACGAGTCCCAGCAGACGCAGCTAGAATCACCCACATCGTTCAAGCCCCGCTTACCATTTTTGTGTTTTAAAGACTTGGATCTTCGAGGGGAATTGGGGTTCTGGAATGGGAGATACCACAGCTTTGGGGAAAGGGTAACGATAAGGGGGAGCCGAGAACCCAGGGAAGGAAAAAAGATTTGACAAAGAAACATCCTCAAATTCCTACTCTTCCTCCCCAGTAAAAGGCCCGCCTACCCATACTCCCTCCTCCCCTACTCCCCCAAGGCCTCCACTGCCCTCCTGCCCACCACAGACACCCTCATCCCGAAACCCAGAGAGGCACCCCATGACCTCAGACTGGAGTCAAGACACCCGAGGACTCCCTGCCCAAAGGGGAGGGTATCTGTCCTTCGCCCAAATTTCCCTCATGCTTCTCCGGCTCTCACCTTGTCTGATTTTCTCTTCTTGGCTGTGTCGGACAAAAACAAAAGGGCAGGGTCACTCAATCTAAGTCCTCCATCTAAGAACCCCTATGGAAACGCACAAAGCCACGCTCTCCCCTCCTCACTCAACCTAACAACTTGTGACCCTTACCTACCCAACTCCCGCTTGCCCACCTCACCCCGACGTGCCGACCCCCCCCCCGCCTCCCCAGAGTCCCCAGACACCTTTCTTCTCTGAGCCGTAGGACCAGTCGTTGTCATTGATGTCATCATTATCCTCTTGGTCACTCTCCGACTTGTTCATATTGTTGCTATTGGCAATCCTGCCAGCGGAAGGGAAGAGAAAGGGTCAAGGCAGCCACCTCTCTCTGCCCCCGCTGGCCGCAGAGGCCAAGCACGGGCCACCTCTCTGTGCCCTACCAAGGCCCCGGGGCGGGGGGGGGGGGGACGACACCGAGGCACGGGGCACCAGAGAGACGAGCCGCGAGGCCCTGGGTCCTCACCGGCGGTTGGCGATGCGGCTGCTGTTCCGGCCCATCCCCAGGCACTTCTCCAGGTGGGGAGCGAAGCGGGAGGCAGCGATACTGCGACTGCAGTTGGGGCAGACACACTCCTTGCTCTTCCACTGGTTGAAAACCTGTCCAAAGATGTCCAACCCCGGCTGGTCCACGATCTCTGGGGACAGGAGAGGCGTGGCGATCAGGGCGGGCGGGGGACCTCTTGTTTCCCGCCTGTGGCCCCGTGGCCTCTTAAACACCCCCCCCCCCCGCCGCCGAGGCTCTCAGCAGCTCTAGGGGCTACATCTGGTCCAGATGTCAGAGGAGGGACTTCCGAGGATCCCCGGGGCAGGGGCCGGACAGCTCTCTCTCAACCCTGAAGCTCACCAAAATCCTTCATGCTATCAGGGTCCGTGTCGTCCAGGAAGAAGTAGCCACACTTGACAGCCCGGTGCACCTCGAAGCAGAATCCCAAACAAGAATCCTCGACCAGGTCCGCATATATCTCCTGAGCGATGGCCTGGGCCCAGGGGAGAACATCCGCGGTCAGGAAGAGTCACGGCCCCCCAGACTGAGAGCAGCTCTCGCCAACCACATCTGCCCATTGGCCCTGGCCCCCAAATCATGCTTTCTTCTGCCACTTTCCCCATCTTGACCTCGCGTCCTTTCTTCTTCCGGATCCTTGGGCCTTTTCAGCTGGCTATTCTCTTTAAGGAACCAGGCTGACTCCCCCAATTCCTCTTTGGTGTGAATGCCAGATATAGCGACGTAGAGACATCCAGAGAAAGAACCAGAGGCACACGTGGGGGAGCCCTCACCTCTAGTTTGCTGTTATCCAGGCCAGACAAAGACATTTCCTCCATTTTCATTTGTAAACTCTTGTGGAGACGGCGCTCTGACTGCTCATAGCACAGCGGGCGGCAACACGGCTGCACACACGGGGGTGGGGGGTGTGGGGGTGAGGCCAAGGCACCTCTGAAGACCGCCACCTCCCCTCCGCACCTCACGGCCCAGAGCCTAACCCTGGCATCAGGATGTAACCCTCCCCAAGGGCCAGGTTCACGGAGTCTGGAGGGTCCTTCAGGGCCTGAAACCCAAAGGCGGCCTAGTCCTTCCCAGGACTGAACTCGGGCCCTGGACTCTGCTACCAGGCAAAGTCTGGGTCTATGGGAGGCAGCAGCTCACCCCAGGTCCCCCAAACTCAAACCCCTCTTCCATACCCATGGTGCAATGCAGCAGGGGGAGGAGAAGAAACTCTAAGGCCTCAAAGCAAACCCACAGGGTGTGGCAAAGAACTGCACAGACTCCTAAATACACCCCCCCCTTCCCTGGGCTCTCCTCAGAGTCACCTCTGCTTTCAGCCAGGATGTCCACTTGGGGGGGTACTGCTACCAGAAGTAGGAATGGCCCTAGAACCCTACAACCTTCACCCCACTCTGTCTTCCCTTGAAATCAGCCTGTGACTACAGCAGGGGAACGGAGCCCACAGAAACCTAGAGCTGAAGGAGCCTTTCCAGCCACCATGATCAAGAAGAGGGGGTAGAGCCCGCCTGGGATGGCATGCCGGGAGTGGGCACTCCCCTTACCTGTTCTTCGTTTAGATAACCACCCTCCCTCCCTCAGGACCAGCCCGGAAGTCTCTCCAAGAGCCCCAAAGTCCAGGAATCCCCACCAAAGGATTCAGAAAGAGCGCCCACAGTCCGGGGCCCCTCTGAACGGTGGGTACGAGTTTAAGGAGCTGCCGGCCTAGAGTGGGGTGGGGACTGACAAATGAGCCAGGGGCACTGGGGAGGGTAGGAGGCCGGGCCTCGGCTCTTCCCCCGTCCCTGCGGCACTGCTGCTGCATCATACCGACTGGGGGGGAGGAGAGCCGAGCCGCCCGAGGCCGGCGCCGGTCCGGGACAGACCGACCCCTAGAGAGTGGGCAGAGTGGGACGCGTCCCGGCCCCTCTCCTTCCCCGCCCGCCGACAGTCCCAGCCGGCCGGGGAGAGGAGTCCGGGAGGGTGTCTCTATTGTCCCGGGGGCTGGGGCCTGGCTCCCTAACAAAGGCCCCGCGCCCCCTCCCCGGCCGGCCCTGCCCCGCCCAGGGGGGACCCAGACAGGGGGAGAGCTGGGGGCCCCGGCCGGGCCGGGAAGCCGGGGGAAGCCGGGCGTTTCCGCGTCGGCCCGGGGGGAGGGGAAGGGGCGCTGACCCAGACCTGGGGGGAGGGGGCCCAAGCCCCGCCTCGGGCCCCGCCCCCCGCCCCCCGCAGGCCCCTCCCCCGTCCCCGTCTCCGTCCCGTACTCACCCCGCCCGGGGGGCCGCGCCGGGGCCCGGCAGCCTCTCAGGGCCGCGTCCTCCGGCGGCGGCGGCGGCGGCGGCTGCTCCGGAGCCCCATGTCCGTCGGTCCGTCCTCGCCTCTCCCCGGGGCCCAGGGCCCGGGGCCGGGGGGTCGGGCCGCCCCCCCGCCTCGCCGCCTCACCGGGCGGCCATGGCCCCTTCCCCTCCCTTCTCGTCCCGTCGCCGCCTCCTCCTCCTCACCTCACCCCGCCCGCGCGCAGTCCGCGCGCCGTCCGCGCGCCCCTCCCCCCGCCCCCCACTCCAGCCCGCCTCTCCCGGGCGGGGGGTGCGGCGCGAGCCCGGAGCGCGCGCGCGTGCCGCGACCGGAGGATGGATGGATGGAGCGAGCGAGAACGCGAGCGTGCGCGCGCGCGCCCCTCTCCCCCTCCCTCCGCGCGGGCGCGAGGCCAAGCGCGAGCGCGCTCCAACCTCCTCCTCTTCCTCCTCCCGCCCCTCTTCAACACCCCGCCCCCGCCCTCCCTTCCTCTTCCTTCTTTCGCTTTCGCGCGCCCAGCGACTGCTCGCGCCTGCTAGAAGGGCCCGAGCGCGTGCATCTGCCCCGCGGCCGCAGCTCGGCAGCATTTGCTCCAGGGGGCGGGGACCGGGCGGGGAGGAGGGGCGCCACGCCGCCGTCCAAAGTACCGGCGGACAGGGACGGGGGCGGGGAGATGGGCGGGGCTCTCAGGAGCCACCTCGGCCAATCGCCGTCTCGCCTCGGTCCGGCCGGCCCAATAGAATACCGGTGGGTGGAGCGACGTTCAAGGTGAGGTGCGCGGTGCGCTGGGGGCGGAGACGTTGTGCCGTCCCGGCCGGCTCCGGGGCGGGGGCAGCGGGTGGCGTCGAAAGAGAGCGCCGGCTCCCAGCCGAGCCTGGGACGCCTTCCGGCCCAGGATCCCCCGCCCTTCCCTCGGGGCTCCCGGCTCTACCTCTCCCCCATCCCGGTCCCCCCCCCTCCGGCGCCCCCACGCCGGCATTTACCCCGTAGCGTGCAGCCACTTCTCTGAAGAGGCCGGAGTTGAAGTGGGGCTCTGTTAGCACCTCAGGGCAGAAAACCTATGGAGCCAAAGGGGCTCGTCCGAGCCTCCGTTCCCCTGTTTCTGGGCGGGTCTCAGCCCACTCCAGGCCTGCGAGCCAACGAACGCCCGAGATGAGGGTCCTCCGCTGAGGGCGGAGGCCGAGCTGTGCCCTTCTGAGCCGAGCGCCCTCCCGGCCCTCAGCCTAATTTAGATCCCACACCTGCTCGGCTTTCCTGCTTCCGGAACCCACGCTGGACCCCCCACCTCTCGGACAGCCTGCCTGGCGCTGGCCAGACCCTTCCCCCGACCCCGCGCTACTCGCCTGGGTGTGCCCATATCCGCGGGCTCTCACAGTCCCCCTTTTCCTTCTAGAGGAAAAGGCCTTTCCTCCCGCAACCGATGCCCAGACTGGCGCTTCTGTCTCCGTTATTCTATGGGTCTGGAGTGTTGGAACGGGGGTCTGACAGCCCTCTCCCCTAGAAGAGGGGATTAAGGGAGGAAAATATTACACTTGGGGACCATCCTTTTCTGTTTGGTCTTTAGCAAACGTGTGTTGAGGCAAAAGTCCTAAGTGGTTAAGACCAGGAGTCAGATTTGAATTTAAATCTGTGGACCTGGCAAATAAACTTGGGCAAATGAGCTCTCTGTTGCCTCAGTTTACTCTTTTGTCACCGGATATAATGATAGTACCTATCTCATTAGGTTGTTGTGAGGACTGACAAGTCAGTGCATGTGAAACTCTTAGCTCAGTGTAAGTGGTTTATAAATTTTAGCTGTTAATTCATACGTGCTCTAAGAATTCTTACAGTGCCCTGTGCTGGGATGCAAAGATGAAATAAGACAGTTGTGCCTCCTCAAGAAGTTCACAATTTTTCAGGTAGACAGAACTGTAGGAAAATAATTTCCAAATGCTGTGATAAAAACGAAAGGAGAGAGGGCACCTGGGTGGCTCAGTTAAGCGTCTGACTTAGGCTCAGGTCATGATCCTGGGGTCCTGGGATTGAGCCCAGTCTGCCTCCCTGCTCAGTGGGGAGTGAGTCTGCTTCTCCCTCTGCCCTTCCCCCCTCCTCCTCTCTGTCTCTCTCTCTCTCTCTGTCTCTCAAATAAATAAGTAAAATCTTAAAAAAAACAAAAACAAAAAAACCAGAAGAGAGATGCACAGGGGATCAGGTGGCCAGGAGGACAGATAAAATGATATGAGAGTTGGTCAGTAATGGGAGATGACCCAGGTCAAGGCAGACCAGGAAGGCGCTACAATCCCAGACAGCAAGCTTCAGGAGTATGGTTCAGTTTGGTGTCCGGGCTGGAACATAGGAATGGGTGGGGAAGCAGCAGGAGGTGAGTGGGTCAGACTATACAGGACTAAAGGTGTGCTGAGTAATAGGGCTTTAGACCTTTCGGCCATGAGGAGTCCTCAAGGGGAACCATTTGATCAGACTTGAATTTTAAATAGATCATTCTGGCATGCTGAGTCTGTAGATTTCATTCATTCATTCATTCATTTGAGATGGGGGGAGGAGAGTACAAGCAGGGGGAGCGACAGAGGGAGAAGGAGAAGCAGGCTCCTGCTGAGCAGGGAGCCTGATGCAGGGCTCGATCCCAGGACCTCGAAGGCAGATGCTTAACCAACTGAGCCACCCAGGCACCCTGAGTCTGTAGATTTTTGTTATTAGTCGAGGTGTAGGAGGTAAAGGACAAACAAGCCCTGAAAATACCTTTAACCAAGATGGGGAACTCGGAGGAGGAGATATGAGGATATAAGAAGGACAAATTCTGTTTGGTGTATGTTGTCGGTACTGTGGCTGGTGGACACTCTCTGAAGGTCACCAAAGTGAGAGGCCAGGCCTTCAGGAACCTCCAAAATGTGAATCAGGAATTCTCAACTCCGACGATGCTGCTGTTTCTCGGTCTCTAAATATGCCCAGGATATCTGCCCTGGGGAATTGACACATGCTGTTAGTACAGGAAGCCTTTCTGTCTCCTCTGTTGCCCTAAATCCTTCCTCACCTTCCCACCCGTGACCATCCTCACACCAAACTCCTTTACAAGTGGATTGTTCTATTCATCCGGCTCTTGACCTGGGCTGCTTCTGTGGTGGTGGCCTCTTTGGGAACCTGCCTGGTGTCCACAGTTAGCATGTCAGTCAATACACACTGAAGACTGAGCTGCTCTGGGCTGTGGGCGAGGCCCTGGGGTTCCAGCAGCGAGCCAGAGAGACACACAGACTTTGTCCTAGTGGAGTTGTCACCCCGGCAAAGCCTGATGCGGATGAAAACAAGACCAAGTGTGATGGCATCCGGGCTGCTGAAGAAACAAATGGCATGATCTTTTCGTTAAGGGGTCAGAGAAGACCACAAACTCCCACCCCCACCCGCCGGAAGAAGTGAAAATTAACTAGACAGTGAGGTGAAAAGGAACATTCGAGGCAGAGGGAATGTGAATAGGCAGAACGTGGCCCTGGAAGAGAGTGCGGTGTGTTTTGAGACATGGATGGCTAGTAGAGCTGAGGTGGCGCAGAGGCCGGCAGGGGCAACGGACCCACCCGCCTCCCAGGACTTTGTCAGCCATACTTAGTCACTCATTTAACAAATGTTTCTTGAGCGTCAGATGTATACCGGGCAATTTTAGGTGCTGGGATCACTGTAGTAGACAAGCAGATAAGGTGTCTGCTACTTGGGGAGGTAGACAGTAAACAAGTAAATATAGAAACAAAGATGTAGGAGGAGGCCTCATTAGAAAGGGTTGTTAGGGAGGGCCTATGAGGTGACATTTGAGCTGAAGCCCGAAGGATGAGAAAACCAGCTGTGGGGAGACTTGAGGGATTAGCATTTGGGGCAGGAAGGACAAGTACAAAGGCCCTGTGGTAGGCATGTTTGAAGAACAAAAGAGATCACTTGGCTGGATTGCTGTGAGTGATTAGGAAGAGCAGGATGAGAGAAGGTGGGAGATGGAAAGCAGGGGCCAGGCCTAGTAGAGTCATGTAAGTTGTTAGTACAGAAGTAATCAGATTTCTTTTCATTTTGTTTACTTCTTTAAATTTTTTTATTCATTTAAGTAAACTCTACACCCAATGTGGGGCTCAAACTCATGACCCCGAGATCCAGAGTCACACACACTCTTCCAACTGAGCCAGCTGGTTGCCCCCAGATTTCTTTTTAAAAGGTAACTTTGGTTGCTGTGTGCAGAACGGACTGTAGGGGGCAAGAGTGCAAGCAGGAAGATCAGTTTTAGCAAGTCTGTGCAGAAGTTGAGCAATGATGGTGGCCTTGAATAGGATGGGGATGACAGCAATGGGGAAGGGTGCACAGATTTGGGAGAGATACAGGAAGCGGAATGGACAGGTCTAGGTGAGCAAATACAAATGGAGGTTTTAAGAGGGAGAGAGAAGTCTAGGCCCATACCCTAGTTTCCAGTTTGAATAACCAGAGGTTGGTGATCACTTTGGGCCTTGAGGGATGAGGTGCCTGCAACATATCCCAGAGGATACACAGAAATCTACGCAGGTTTGCAGTTTGGAAGGGCGGTCTCTGTAGATACCACCTTTTGGACTGGTTACCTGTGGGTGATATCTGGAGGTTCCTAAGGCGGCATGAACACCTAGGATAGAATGAGGAGGAGCCAATGCCAGCGAAATAGACCAAGAAGTCAAGAGACGGACAGGTGTCCACTGGATGGAATGATGAACATGCTGGTGAATTTAGTCACCCCAGGGGAGTGGTGAGCGGGAGGTGAGGAAATGGGAGACCGTGAAGGGCAGTGAGCTTTCCAGCAATTTGGCCAAGAACACCAGGGGGTGGGGCCAACGGAGAGTTCTTGGATGGGGCCTAGGTCTCCAGCCCTGGTGGTTCGAAGAACCTGGCCAAAGACCTGTGCAGGGAAGGCTATCTTCCTTAACCTCAGAGGGCGAGTCATCTTGGCCCAGCCCACTTCCCAGAAGGGCCCTGGGTGGAGCTGGGAAAGTCCTCTCTAACCCTGGGTGAGGCCTAGGGCTCAAGATGGGAGGGAGGGCTGCCCCAACTCCCAGTAATAAGTCCTTACATGACAGGGTGCACCCCTGACCCTAGTGGTTCATGGCCCCAATTTCCCAAGGCAGTGCACTCAGGAAGAAAATAAGGTATCTGTTCCCCAAATTCTGTCTTTAGTGGTCTGGCAACCCAAGGTGAACAAACTGAACCAGAACTGCAGAACAGTGTGAAGGTAGGCTGCCTGTGGAAGCTTTAGGAAGAGAAAGTTCTAGAGAGAAGGGGCAAACGAGCTGGCACGGAGGGTCTAGAGTCTTTCCCCACCGGCACCTGGATGGCTCTGTGGGTTAAGCATCTGCCTTCGGCTCAGGTCACAATCCCAGGACCCTGGGATCCTGGGATCTGCTCAGCAGGAAGCCTGCTTGTCCCCCTCTCTCTGTCTGCTTTGTGATCTCTGTCAAATAAATAAAATCTTTAAAAAAAAATTACTTTCCCGCTGAACCTGGTGTGTCCCCGCTGCACCCCGCCCTTTGGTGATTCCATTGATCAGACAGCAGTCAAACCTTTGTTTTTCACTTTATTGTACAAAGAGGGAAAACAAAACTTCTACAGTTGGCCTTAAGCTTAGGCAGAGACCTCTAAGACACTCCCTCCCACCTCCCATGATACAAATTCAAGTTGTGGTTGTTGTTGAAACCTACAAAAACACTCCTTAAATATTAGAAAAAAAGGGGAGAGAGTGGGGGGGGGTCCTCCCACTCCAACCATCCTGTCCCAGTGCCAAAATGCACTCAGAGTGACCTCTTACAGCACCAACACCCCCATCCCCACGGCCCTGTTCGTACTGTAAGAATTTTCGACTTTTAAAACGGGGGGCGGGGAGGGGAGTGCCCCATTCAAAGTTGTTTTTAGATGAAAACACATTCCACTAAAACACAACAGTGTAGGGGCATTCAAACGGGAAAATGGGGTTCTTTGCAGGGGCTCTTGGGAAGAAATAGAACCTATGAACCCCTGTATCAGGGTCAGGACAAAGGAAGGGGAGTGGGAGTGGGGAGTATTCTCCCCTAATGCCCCCACCCCCAGCACCATGTCCAAGGCAAAGCAGACTGTCTGCTTTCCTTTGGGAGTGGGACCCATCTTTCTCATCCCACCTCCTGGGTGGAATTCTCACTCTTCCCCCACCCCTTGGCTTTCATTCAGAGGGGGAAGGCGGAAAAGCACAAAGCCCCAACTAAATAGGTCATTGACATGATTGTAAGAGGAAAAAAAAAAAAAAAGCCAAAATTTAATCAAAAATTAAAAAATTTCAATCCACAGAGATAAGGTGGCTTGGCTTATTAAGGGTCTAGGAAACAGGGTACCAGGAATTTTGAGATGGCCAGGAAGGGTTAGAGGGACAACTGCAAAAGCAGCCTTTGCAGACCCCTTCCCCAGCTGGGGGTTTGGAGAGGTGGGGAAGGGAGCAGACCTGAGAAATCAAAGGGAATGGGGGGCGGTGGGGGAGCTGGAGGATATAGGGAAAGGCAGGAGGGGTATATGTTAAGAGCTTCCAATATACTTCTTGAAGCCCAGTTTCTGAGCCTAAGGGGACCAGGCAACCTCTCAGATGAACTGGGAAGGCCTTTCCCGCTAAGTAAAAGGCTCTTAGGATCACCCAGTCTGCCCCCCTCCCAATGCCCAGCTGGAGGTGAGCGGTGGCTCAGTCACGTGGCCCTGGCAGAGGGAAGCAGCTATAGGAAGCAGGAGAGTGGCTTCGGTACCCCCCCCCAAAATCGAATCAGAGATTAGGCAAAGCAGAGAATGTGGAGAGAGGGGCTGCCCCAGCCTGTTCCCACCAGGATCGGTGTCTTCCTGGCCCTCACCAACCCACTCACCGGATTCACAAACTGAGGTGGACTCCCCCTTCTCTTACACACAGGCATACACACGCGCGCGCACACACACACACACGCCTTTGCACACATCCACAGGTGCACCCATGCTATGTACAGGCGACACACACACGCGCACACTTTCCCATTCGCGTCAAGACCGTTTTAAAAAAAGTCCCAAACCTACCCCCTAAGGCCCTCCCTCTCCCAGAAATGACAACAGAGACGGCAGCCGAGATCGGTAGGAAACGTCTCGTTGACAGCTCAGAGCTTAAAAAAAAAAATATATACACATATATAAAAAACACTTCTGCCCCCTCCCCCAACGAGTGGGTCCAGGCAGCTCCTTCCTGCAGAGGGCAGGGGAGAGGGCTAGGGGGCGGCGCCCGTTTTCCCAGGCTCCTGCCCTCCTCGCCCCACGTTCCCTGCCTCCAGTTCCAACGCAGGGGTCCAGTCGGCAAGCCCCTCTGGGAAGGGAAGGGTCTTCCCCGAGCTTCCACCCTCCCATGGGTCAGGCTGCAGGTGTGGAGGGCCTCACCGAACTCTTTGGGGGACCCCCCACCCCACTCCCAGGTCCATTGTCCATGACGGAACCGCAAGTGCAGAAGAGGGGTGGGCCGGGCCGGTCCAGTGGTGGCTCAGTCTGATGGTTGCGCTCCCTGGAGGGGCTCCCCCCAAGGGCTGATGTCTCTGAGGCTGCAGAGTCCTGGCCTGGGCTCCTCCAGCCTCTCCCCCACTGAATTAAAAAAAAAAAAAAAAGAAGAAGAAAATAGAAAGAAAGAGAAAAAGAAAAGTGGGGGAGGCCAGGGGGTAGGGGACAGAACATGGGGGAGAAACAAAGGTGGTCAGTTGGGGAGGGGAGCCCTGGGTGGGACCGAGCCTCAGTTGGAGTCAGAGTCCGAGGAGTCCCCCGAGGAGGAAGAGCTAGAGCTGCTGCCCTCAGACTCATTGTCCTCATCCTCGTCGTCGTCCTCGTCGTCGTCCTCGTCCTCGTCATCCTCCTCGTTCTGGGGGGCAAGGAATGCGGTGACCACGGGGGCAGGCCTGGCAAGTCCCCCTGCCCACCACGCCCCACCGCCTGACCTCATCTCCATCCTCGCTCTCGTCCTCACTGCTCGACTCAGAGGAGTCCCCACCGTCCTCTGAGGAGTCCCCGTTCTCGTCGTCCTCCTCCTCTTCATCCTCGTCCTCGTCCTCCTCATCCTCTTCATCATCCTCCTCAGACTCCTGGGAGGGGCGGAGGCACATCAGGGGTCCCTGCCACACCCCTCTGGGCACTGGGGACCCCCCACCCCAGTCTGGGAGGAGCTCCTTACCGACTTGGACTGCAAGGCAGTCCGGCTGGACTTGGGGTTCGGGCCTCGCAGCTTGGTCATGCTCTTACGTTTCTGTGGGCAAGGAAGGCAACGCAGACAAAGGAGCAGCCGTGAGTGCCAGACAACGGCCCCCCCAAACCCTCCCTGTCCCCAGTGCCACCCTGCTCCCGGACTCACATTGGAGATGTACTCTTTATAGGCCGCACGGTCCTGGGGAGACAGACTCTGTGGGAGACGGAGGAGAAGGGGAAGGTCGGAACGCCACCTGGACTGCCCGAGTGCACGGGCAGAGTGGCAGGCGGGGGGCTGCGCACTCACGTACCGTTACCCCGTTTTACCCCTGCTGCTCTCCCCATACCTTGGGCCTCTGCACACAGCCCCTGCCCCGGGGTCCGAGAACACAGCTCCAGGGCTACTGCCGGAAAGGCCCCGAATCCTCTTCTAAGCCACCCCGTCCTAGGACTGTCGGTTTTCATGTTCCTCCTGTTGTTTTGCCCAAGCGGAGGCTCCAGAGTGAGTCCTTCCTCAGCTCAGAGCAGCCCCCCCCATGATCACCATAGCCTTGCATCATCACTCCTGCCCCCAGGAGGGCTCCATAGCCTGGAGCCCCAGAGGAGGGGATCTGCGGCTCCCCAAACCTCCGGACACTTAAACCCCGGGATCTCCCAGGGTCCCTGGCTAACCCGCCTGGATAGCTGGGGGAAGACACAGCTGACTCTTCCCACGTTATAGATCGGACTGCTCACCCAAGGTGCAGAAGGGGAGCTCAGAGGCTGGGGGCCAAACCAGAGCCTGGGAGAGGTCCTCTGGTCCCAGCCAGAGGGAGGAAAAGGCAATCTGATTTGGATTATTCTACTTACTAGCTGTGTGACCTTGGATAAATTACTTAACCTCTCTGAACCTTGGTTTTTTTTTTTCCTTTGATAGTAGTTACTGCCCTATAGGACTGCTGGGACGCTGAGTGAAATTATGAATGCAGACCAGCCAGACGCCGCTGCCGCCTTCTTCCAGGGGTCCCCAGCCCTCTCACCTTGACCCAGAGGTCCAGGTGTACTTTGTACTGCTTCTGCTGCTCCTCTGCCAACTTCTTGTAGTGCTCCTTCTGGCTCTGGGAGATGCGCTGCCAGCGGCTGCCGATCTCCACCATGCGCTCTTTCAGCGGCAGGTGGTTCAGCTCCCCGTTGGACAGCAGCTCCTGGGAGAACTTCTGGTAACCGTTCCTAGGAGGTGGGGGGTGCAGGGAGGGTTAAGACGCCCACCCGGCAACCCGCCAGCCCTGACCTTCCCCGCGGCCAGCGTGGGTTGCGACCCTCCGACTCACATGGGAGGCTTCTTCGGTTCTCCTTGGAACTTCATCTTCTTGGAGGAGTTTGCAGCGGCAGGGGGTGCCCGCATCTCACTCAGCTCTCTCTGCGGGGACACCCGGAAGGGTCACGCTCACTCCGCCCCGCACCCGGGGGTACTTCCACCTCCCGCCCCATGCCGTCAGTGCCTCGGAAACGGAGGCAGAGCTGGGGAGCAACGTCCTCACAGCTCACGGCGGGGTCAGGCGCTGCTGCTCGAAAGTGCTGGTCACAGCCATGCTCATGTGACCGGTATCACCGCCCCCGTCTACTGAGGCCTGACTGAGGTTCGGAGAAGGAAGGTGGGAGATTGGCTCAGGGTCACACAACCAAGGCTGGGGCTCCTGGTTCCACGGCCCACCCGCTGAGGCAAGGCTACTCCGACCCCTGAAGCGGAGGGAGGCGGCCCCGGGGTCCACCGAGCCCACCATGCCCCCGCCCGCCGCCGCGCCCACCAGCAGAGCCCTTCTTCCCACCTCGTATCGCTTCTGGTCTTCGGCTGCCTTCTTAATCCACATCAGTTTCTCCTTCTTCTCCATGTTGTTCCAGGTCATCTCCATGGCTTTCAAGGCCTTCACCCGGTCATTCTGGAGACAAACAGGGGTGTCAGCTATGGGAGGGGTCACGGGGCTGGGGGTGGCCCGGGGAGGCAGGCGGCGCAACAACCCCTTTCAGGCTCCCTGCCACCTTGAAGCGGGCCAGGTAGTCCCCGATGACGCTCTGTTGCCAGATCTCCTCGGCTCTCTTGGGCGACTCCGGCAGCTTGCCCCGTTCCTCACGGTCCCCGCCCGGCTTCCTCTCCGACTGGGCCTTCAGCGCCGCCTCCCGGGCCTTGTACTTGGCCTGCGGAGGGACAGCAGGGGCGTCAGCCTTCCGGCCGCCCCCAGGGGGCGCGCGTTCCCCGTCCAGCTCTGGAAGGCTCTTCCCCCTGGACCAGGGCAGGGCGGGCAGCTTGGAGGAGGAGGCATAGGCTGGTGCAGAGGTCTCCAGCCTGGTCCCCCCAGCCCAGCATCCGAGGGGGCTGCACAGGGGCTGCACAGACCCAGGCTTGGGGGGCGGGGGGGCGGGGAGAAGTGGCCGGGACCCGGGGCCTGGCAGCCCCTCCGGGCCCAGGGAGTCTGACCTTCTTCTTTTCTGACAAGTCGTTCCACATGCGGGCCAGAAGACGGGTCAGCTCGCTCTCCGAGAGCTCGGGCCGCTCCTCTTGCAGCTGCCGCCGCTTCTCTTCAGAGAAGATGAACATGGCAGACACTGGCCGCTTAGGCTTCTCCGAGCCGCCCTGGAGGTGGACAAAGAAGGTCAGGGGCCATGGGGGTGTCGGCGGGGAGCCCCCCCTGCCCCCAGTCAGTTGTGCCCCCTGCGCACCTTGCCCCCTTCCTGCGAGGGCTTCTTGGAGGCTGGGCTGGTGGCTTGCTTCTTGTTAATGCTCAACATCTTCTCCTCCCCCAGGACCCGCTGCTGCTCCTCCTCAGGCAGGCTCTGGTCCGGAGACAAGGGGTGCCGTCCGTGGGGCTGCCAGCTGGCTCCCCGAGGGGGGGCGTTCCAAAAGGCCTTAACCCCAAGGCCCCCATCTGCCCGATGCGCCGCCTACAGGCACACTCACCTCTAGGAAACGGAGCAGTTCCACCTCATAATCTTTCTTTTTCTGGGAACAGAAGGGGAGTCGGGGTCAGCCTGGGGACAAACCTGCTGGTTCTCAAGGCACAGTAACCCTCTACGAAACATCCACCCAGAGCCTGGACGGGGCCTCGCCTCCCTCCACAGACACTAGACACGAGGCCTGAGGCCACCCGCCTGGCGCAGCCCGGATGCTAAACCTCACACAGCACCAAGCCTGGAGCAGGGGACCCGAGACCCGTCCACCCAGCCACGCACGGAGCCCTAGTCGGGTCCCGGATCTCCGGCTTCAAAGTCCCAAGGCCAAGCCTAAGCGTCTCGGCGAGGCGTCCTCAGCACGGCTCACCTGGTCACACTTCTTGTGGTAGGCGTCCTTCTCCTTCTGGGAGAGCAGCTTCCACTGCTGGCTGCAGAGCACCATGCGCTCCGTGCTGGGCACGTCCTTCATGTTGGCCATCAGCTCGGCGCAGTACAGGGAGTAGCTATTCCTGTCAGAACCGGTGGGAAAGGAGACGCGATCCCCCCTGAGCCTTCTCTCTGAGGGACCAGGGCTTCCTCAACTTCGGAGCCTGGCCGAGGTCCTCTGCCAGCCAGACGCCCTCGATGCCCACTCGCCCCCCCCCCACCCCAGGGGGCGGCGCTCACGGAGGTGGCTTGGTGGGTCGCCCGTCAAACTTGTCCTTGAGCTGGCGCTCGGCCTTGGTGAGGGTGGACTTGGTGATGCCCTCCTCGCTGATGTTCAGCTCAGGGTGCTTCTGGATATAGTCACGCATAATCTCCTGCAGAGTGAGGTGGGGGGATGGAGGGCAACGGGGGGGTGGGGTTAGCCGGCGGGGGGCTGGGGTGGGGGGGAGAGCCGCTGGGGAGGGGAGGCAGGGAGCAGAAGCTGGGGGGTGGCCGTGTGTCTATTCCGCCACACGAGACATGGCGCCCTGCCCTGCCCTAGCCTGAGATCTCATGGGGGGTGGGGAAGGGTGCAGGGAAGGTAGGGGCAGAGGCGAGGGGCCCAGAAGGCCCCTCCCTCAACGGAGGGACAGGGAACGACTGCCTCCTGCAGAGTGCGGAGGCCACAGAGTCAGAGGGCAGAGGCTCTTGAAGAGCCGGACGGGGAGGAGCGCAGCGGAAGCCTAACCTCGTACTCCTTCCGCTGCTCCAGGGCCTTATGAATCCATTTCAGCCTCTTTTTGTCCGAGAGCTGAGACCACTGCTTCCCCAGGGAGTCCTTCACCTCCTTCGTAGTGGCCTGCAAACCAAAAGCCGTCAGACACACACAGGCAGCCAGGGGCAGGGAGAGGGGAGGGGGGAAGGGGGCGCAGAGGCCCCCGCCCCCTCAGGCCACAGGAGGTCACGCGAGTGTCCCCCACAGGCCAGGAGGGGAAAGTGGAGAGGCGGGGGTCCCGCCTAGGCGCAAGGGGACAGGCTCACGCACGCACGCACGCACACACACACTCGCACGCCAGCTGGCCCAGGCCCTGTCCATGCAGCCCACCCCTGGGGAGGGGCCTCCTCTCCTGCTCCCCTGCACCGTGCCCGGCCGACCTGGCGCGGCTCCCCCCTCGCCACCACCGTGCGCCCTCCATCCCTGCCCCCGGGCCGGACACTCACATCTGGCCGCACTTTGAGATACACCTTCTTCTCGTGGGTGTACCACAGCTGCTGGGGGGTTTTGGGCTTCTCGGGGATGTCCGACTTCTTGGCATTCTGGATTAGGTCAGGGTGATCCTCCCTAGCCAGGGCGTGGGGAGGAACAGTCAGTGGGTGCAGGGGGCCCCTGCCGGGGAGACCCCAACTAGCTGCCCCACCCACCAAGGCTCTGCGGCCTATCCACTGGGGCCTAGTGGGACAGTGGCCACCTGCCTGTCCCTGCCCTCGAGGATGACCCGCTAGGGTCGACACGTGACCCGTCTATCTTCCACGCCACACAGCCGGCAAGCTCAAGGCTCCGGCCGGGGTTACCCTGTCCTGCCACACCCCGCGCCCTGCAGCCCTCCTCTGGGCTCCACTGCCTTACCTGAACCGGGCCAAGTTTCGCTCGAACTCCTGTTTCTCTCTCTGGAAGTCCTGAATATATTTCATCTGGGGGAGGAGGGGATGGGGTCATCCACGACCCAAAGCCTGAGCTCTAAAAGCCACTGAGTCCTCCTTGCTAGCTATTTTGCCTCCCAGTGGTGATGTGGACAGAGGGTGGCCTGAACTGGCAGGTGACGGTGGCCTGCCTTCCAGCAGGTTGGGGAGACTCAACCGTAGCCCAGACTGTCGGCTTCGAACCAGACAGCGGGAGCTACAGGGGTCTCCCAGAACACATCCTATGCCCTCATCCCTCCTGTTAAGAGAGGGAGAGTCCCAGAAGCGGGACTGGCCTCACCCAGTCACAGTGAGCAGTGACAGGGCTGGGACTCCCCCTGACCCTACCTCCCCCACGCCCGACCTTCCCCAACACCGCAAACTCCCCACGATGAGTCAGGAGGAGGTGTAGGCCTTGTCCCTATCCTTCCCTACTCCTGTGTCTGTGGCAGCTAGTATTGGTCTGCTGCCTCCAAGGTGGCCCACGGGGCCAGGGGCAGGCCGAGTCCTGCTTCCAAGGCCCGAGGGGAGACGGGGCTGAAGGCACCCAGAGCCAATTCTTGCAACGTAAATGTCATTCGAATAGATCGGTCCCCTGAATTTGGATTTCCTTCCCGATCCACTGAGTGGTACCTCGGGTCCCCCGGCTACTGTCCTTCACGTGCCTTCCCCATTCCGAACCCCCTCCCATCGCCTTCTCCCTGGCTCCTGGCTGGCGGGCTCCTCCAGCCCTCCCTCCCCCGCCACAGTGGCTCTCCTCTGCTTTGGCTTCTCTTCCTTCTCCCCCACCGCTTTCTGTCCGGCTGGTCTCCCTTCCCGCCATCACCCGACTACCTCCCCGTTGTGTTCCTGTCTCTCCATTCCTCATTCTTCCTTCCCCACCTCTTTCCTTTCCTCACCTACCTCGTGTCCTGGCTATCACTCAACGTCCAGCTCTCCTTTCTCCCTTCTTCCCCGAGTCACAAGTCAGCCTCGGAAGGGTCCAGGGACTCACGGCAACTGAGCCCCAACCCCCGCCTCTCCCAGAAGAGGCACCAGGCACAGGAAGAGACAGCCTCGCTTTCCCCTGTGGTTCCTGCAGAAAATGGGGCGCAGAGCCCAGCCCACTCTGCCCCGGTCTCAGCCCTCCTCACGCAGAACAGCGGCGCTCGGAACGAGAAGTCGCGCCCAGGGCTGGGCTTACCCTCCGCGCCTCAGATAAAGACCAGGTCCAGAGAAACGAAGGAACTTACCGCAGGTCACACACAGAGCAACTCAGCTAATCGGGAGATCAGGCCCAAGTCTTGGGTCCCCCAGGCCAGCACCCTGTCGGCTCTACCACGCAGTGTCTTAGCCCTCCCCAGTCCTGGGACCCCTCGGCCTCTGCCTCCCACGCCCTGAGCGTCTGGGTGTCTGTCATGTGCGTGGTCTGCTCTGTGACCTCCCCGCCACAGGGGCCAAGGAGGCCTCTGCTACTTCCTACCCCGGCGGGGCCTGGGCAGCAGCGGTAGACAGCTGGTTGCACCCCGCCAAGCTGGCTCCTTTTCGGGCGCAGAACCAAGGGGTGATATGAGCCTACAGCCAGAGGGCACGGACCGGGAATGTGGGAGGCTAAGCGCCAGCCGTGTGCGGCTTGGTCTCTTCTTCCCGCAGATGTGCCCGCCTCTCTCTCCCGCTGCCCCTCATCGACACCTCTCCCTGGCTCTGCCTTGCGGCCCAGCACCCTTCTGTTCTTCTCTCCCCCCACCCCCACCTCGCTCAGGGCCCGGCAGCGGCGGCAGGCCCCTCCACGGCTTGGCTGCCAACCACGGGGAGGGTCCATTCAACCTCACCGTGCGGGACTGGGTCCAACCCTGCCCGGAGACTGGGGCAACCTCTGCTCAAGGTCAACGATCTCCAACCGCCCGGGACAGCAGGAGGCCACGAGGGACGCGACTGCGTCCCTGGGCAAACATGTGCGTGGAAGAAGGAAAGCCCACTTCACGTGTGGGTGGGGCAGCGAGAAGTGAGCCAGAGCCCTGCTCTGCTGTCACTGTCTGTGGGACTGAGGACACGAGTCCCTCTGGAGCCTCGGTTCCGTGCCCACACAATCAGCATAACCCCTTCTCCAGGGGTTCCCCATGTGGGGATAATGCGTGCATCAGAGGAGACCACAGGGAGAAACGTCAGAGGATGAACCGCTGGGCCGGCCGACAGTGAGAATGTGAGCCCAGAAGCCGAGCTGTATGAGAGAGCACTGTGGACTGTCTGGGGGGGGGGGGGGGGGGAAGGTCGC
>CM052891.1:16220192-16230812 GCA_028534135.1 Potos flavus | reverse complement strand
CCGGCAGCTCCTTGTATTTCTTGGACAGAATCTTGGTCAGGTCCAGGTTGCTCATCTCGGGGTGGAGCTTCGCGTACTTGGCCCGCTTCTCCATGAAGAAGCGGAAATAAGGGGTCAGGGGCTTCTTTGGGAAGTCCGGGTGTTTCTGAAAGGAGGGTCAAGGACATGGTGAAGGTCAGACAGGCTCCGTTCTTTGGCCCATTCCTCTCCTGCAGGTCACGCTCCACCTCCTAGAAACTCACCTTGAGTTTTTTGCCTTTGTAAGGATTTTTAACGTGTTCCTGAGCATCGAGGATCAATTCCGTCAGCGTTCGGAACTTCCTCACCTGGAGGAAGAAGGGAGGTGAGTGCAAGGGAAAGTTCAGGAAGGGAAACACCAGCCCAGAGCATACCCCTCCTTTGCCAGCGGGTCTCCTCTATTTTCCACTAGACTGAATTTATCGGAGGGGGAGGGGCAGAGGCAGACAGCTGCAGCTCAGCCCCTGACCCCCAGGAGCTGGCCCATGCCTCCGGCAGGGGACCAGGCAGTCTGTACACACCAAAGGACAGCAATAAGGTGACCACCTGACCTCGATGTGTTGTCCGTGCCAGCACCTCATTCAACCCCCAGAATAGCTCAGGCGACAGAAGCTCCGAGACGGTAAATATTCAAGGCCACACAGCTAGAAAGTGGCAGAACTGAGAACTCTAGGCCAGTGCTGTCAACCGTGCCACCTCCCAAATGCAAGGGCGACCACATGAGCACGTCGCCTGGTCTCTTTCCTTCCTGTTTATAGACTTCTGTTTCCTCTCCCCCAGCAGGAAGATTGAGGCAGGGGTTCGCATAGATAGATGTGTCAGGAAAGGGAGGGGGGGATCAGTTACCTCATTAGAAATCTCCACCCATTTGAGCTTGCACATGTCTCCAGAAAAGTCTTTAAATGCTACTTTTTCCCAGTCCATATGTGACTCGGTGGTTTTGAACTTGGAGCTGTCATTGGATGGGAGGTTGTTCTTCATGCATTCCAGCAAAGTCAGCATGTCTTCCTGAGACCAGCGGTCTGGGGAGGGGGGTAAGAAAGGCAATCACGCCCAGCTCATGCTTTCCCCTCATCTGTTCCCCAGTCCTTAAGTGCTCAGTCCTTCTTTCCCAGAGCATCCCAAATCCCTGGTTACCTCCGATCTGAAGGCAAAGACAAGACGTGACCTAGTCATAAGGGAAAACTGTGGCCATATGGATTAAAACAGGAAGTCCAGACCAGACAGCATCATACCTGGAAAGCCAGACTTGAAGTCAGGTCTGGCTTCCTTCAAAACTATGATCACTTCTAACATGCTAGGCTGCCCCAGGCTACTATTCATTGTAGGGAAGAGAAAGAAATGAAGTTACAGTGATTTGGGGCCTGGTGGGCAAACAGGTAACTTACTGGGAGAGGGGAGAGAAGCAGGGAGGCACAACACATCTAAATGTGTTGCCAAGTTTAAGTTCTAGGGCGATCCCATAGATGTGCAAGGACTGAAAATGGAGTGTGGGCACTAAAGAGAACCCATGCAGACATTTCTCTCCAACACAGCTGGAAACTAACATTAGAGACGTGACTAATTTGGGGCAAGTAAGGAAAACGGAATGGAAATGGAAGAACCATACAGGGCCAGCAGGTAGGAAAGGCTCTCAGGGCCCTGGCTCCAGGGAGAACCCCCAGAATTCTGAGTTGTCTTCTGGGTCCAACTCCCCATGGAGGCAAAAAAAAAGGGGGGGGGGTCTGAACCAGCTATTTCCAGCCACTGAAAATACAGCTCCAGTAGGCCTCTCTGGAAGGTAAGCTGGGAGAACAGATACCCAAGGACTAGGAGTCAAAGGGCTCTTCATTTGCATTTGCATCTGGTAACCTGGGTCAGGGTTTCCACTGGGTGGGTCACATGGGCCAATAATCCTTTCTCCTCTCAGTGTCCCTCAGTCAGGGCCAGATGCTCAGCTTCATCCTACCCCCTGCCCCCATGCACAGGGGATCCCCACTGGATGGGGCAGGGTCTAGTTATGGACCTCCTATGGCTCAGAGCCTCAAACCACCAAAATATCCTCTCCCTCCACCTGCCTCACCAAAAACCTCTGAATAACAATAAAACACCTGAAAAGCCTTCCCAATCCTTTTCTTCTCCCCCTTCCCCCACATTCCTCATCCTTCCTCCCATTCCAGGATACTGGGTGAGGAGAGGACACACTCTGGCCTGACTGCAGAACCCCAAAAAGAAGGCTTTGCAGAGGCCTTCTCCCTCTCTAAGCGGAAGAATAGAGTGTGAAAAATACAGTTTATAGCCTCGAGGTCAAATACTTTGGGTTTAGCCAAACTTGACTCCTGAAACTGAAGATACCCCCCCTCCTCTCAATTCAGAGAATGCAGACTGTCCAACTCCTTTCCAAGGGGAGTGGGCCCGGCAGACAGCCATGTGGGAAAAGAGGACATAAGTTAAAGAGCTCCTACCTTGGCCTTTGGGGGCGGCCATTTCCAGGTCTGTGGGGCAGTCAGCTTCTCCGTTCATTCTTTAGCCGTCCAGCCACCTCCTCCAGCCACCTCCTTGGGTCGTGCTGGCCGGGCAACCCGCGGTCAAAACCACCTCACCCTTTAGGAGAGACACCAGTCCCCACTCAGGCGGGGATGCGAGGTGAGAGGCTTTCTATTCCTCCCTCCCCCAAAGGGGAGGGGGGCACAAGTCCACACTCTCTCGCGGAGACCCTGCCAAGACCCTAGTAGACCTAATGGGTCGATGGGTGTGGGAGTGCGCCCCCCACCGCGCCCCTGGCTCCACCGCGTGCGCCCTCCCCTGCCCACGCGAGAGACTGCTCCCAGCTCCCGCGTGCAGCTAGCGCCCGCCCTCCGCCCTTCTTCCCCCACCCGGGCCAAAAAAAAAAAAAAAAAATCTCCTCCTCCTCTGTGCGCCCGCCCCGGGGAGGCCCCAGGCTGGAGGGCGGGGGAGGAGGAAGGGC
The DNA here is from genome assembly GCA_028534135.1 of Potos flavus. Classification (NCBI taxonomy): domain Eukaryota; kingdom Metazoa; phylum Chordata; class Mammalia; order Carnivora; family Procyonidae; genus Potos; species Potos flavus. Next base: position 16,227,847 of record CM052891.1, on the reverse strand, counting down.
GGGTAAAGGGCGCGCGCGGCCGCGGAAGCGGGCACGCGCCGCAGTCTCCTCCTCCCGCCTCCCCCCGGCCGGTTCCCCCCGCCTCCGCAACCCGGCGGGGACCCGGACGCAGCGCAGCCGCCGCCGGGCCCGGAGCGCAGCGGCCGCACCGCCCCCGGGGACCGGATCCGGATTCCCGCTGCGCCCCCTACTCGGGCTCCCGACGCCGTCCTCGCCCGCCTGGGCGGGCGAGCAGCCGGAGAGAAGCGGCCTAGCCTGCCCCCCGCCCCCGAGCCACCCACCCCGGCCAGAGGCGCCGCCACCGCCCAGCCACCCCGACGCGCACGGAGGAGCCCGGCGCAGAGGCGCGACCACGGCTGGAACCGCCGCCTCCTCCCCCGAGCTTGCGGCCCAGCCCCGCCGGCGCCCCCGCCCCGGCCTCCGGGGAGCCGAGCCAAGGAGAGGGCGGGAGGACGGCGGCCAGGAGGCGGGGGCGCAGCGCTCACCGGCCCCGCCGCCCCCTCCGGCGGCCGGCTAGAACTGCGCCTGCCGGCTCGGAGAAGCGCGGGCTCCTCTGCCCGCGGCCGGGGCTCGGCTCGGGCCTCGCTTCCTGCCCTCCCCTCCCCCGGTTCTCGGCGTCCTCTCCAGTGCCCTGATCCTCTTTCGTCCAGCCCCCTGCCTGGAGGGCGTCCCGGGTGCCCCCCGACATCTACGGCACCCGCGGTTCGCTCCCCGCCGCCCGTCCCCGGCCCCGACCCCGGCGCGCGTCCTCAGCCGCCTCGGTTACCCAGCGCAGCGCGGCCTCCGGGCTTCCCGCTCCGGCGGCTCCCTCCCCGGCTCTGAACGGCGGCGCCCTCCCCCGCTCGGCCGGGCACAGCCGCAGCTCCCTCCCGCGGCGGCAGCGGCTCCTCCTCCGGGCGCGGCGGCGGCGGCGGCGCTGGGGCGGCGGCTGCTGCTGTGGCGGCGGCGGCTGTGGCTGCTGCTGCCTGCTGCTCCTCGCGGCGAAAAGCACAAAGCACAGCGCCCTCCGCCTGCAGGCAGCCCGCCCGCCGCCCGCCCGCCGGCCCCGGCCTCAGCTCGCACACCCCCCGCCGCCGCCGCAGCCTCCGCCGCCGGAGCGGGGAGGAGGAGGGAGAAGGGAGGAGGAGGAGCGGGAGGGGGGGCGGGAGAAGCGGGGCAGCGAGCGCGTCCTTCCCCGTAGAGCGCACACCGACCCCCGGGGAGCGAGCGCCAGCCCGCCCGCCTCGCCGGCTCCGCTCCCTCCCACAGCCTGCCCGGGCGGGCTCCGCGGGGGGCAGCTGGGAGGAGGGGCGGGAGCTGGGGGGACCCGGGCGGCCGAGGCGGAGGGAAGGAAGGAGGGGAGGGGGGTGGTAGTGGTAGTGGTGGCGGTGGCGGCGGCAGCGGCGGCGGCTGCTGCTGCTGCTGCTGCTGCTGCCGCCGCCGCCGCCGCCGGGGAGGGGGGGGGCCGGGGCAGGGAGACACGCAGCCGCCCGGATGGCGGCGGGGCTCGGAGCCGAGGCGGGCGGGCGCCGAGAGCGACCTCGCCAGACCCGCGGGGGAACTAGCAGGCTCAGCCCGCGCGGGAGGGAGGGCGCGAGGCGCGGCCGCAGAGAGAGTGTCCGGAGGGCCCCCAGGCGGCCGGGGAGGCTGAGGGGTGCCCGTAGCCCTGCTTCGGAGCTCTCCTCCAAGTCCTCCCAGTTCAGATTCGGGCTTCCACGGCAGTACTCAATCGCTCCCCTCTCCCGCCTCCTGGAGCGGGCGCTCCGCGCCCACCCTCTTCCCCGGAGCGTGGCCACCGGCTTGGGGCGCACGCACGCCCATCGCGGCGCCAAGCTTCGGCGCCTACCTCGCGGTCCCCTTGCTGCCGAACAGCACACATACGAAACTTAAAAAAAAAAAAAAAAATTTACCCGTACAAAGTGTCCTCCCTGCAAATAAAAAAAAAATCCCCTTTGCTCCTTACACCCCGGAAACAGCGAGGGGGCGATGGGCTTCGGCGGAGGAGCCGCGTTGGGAGCCGGTTCAATCCAGCCCGGCATGGCTCCCCAGGCCTGCCCGGGCGCATGGAGATCGGCGCCGCCGCCACTCGCACAACCCCTCTCCCCCGAAATCCGCGGAGCCCGGGCTCACTTACCGAGCGTGTGAACGGGAGCGCGGGCCAGGGGCACCTAGGGGTCCGGCGGGCCGAAGAGCGGAGCCGCAGCTCCGCCGCAGCCGACGCCGGAGCAGCGAGTCGCCAGACAAAGCCCGAGATGGCGAAGCGGAGCGACGGCTAATGGCGAGCCCCACGCGCCGCGCTCCGCCCGCCCCGCTCCGCCCGCCCGCCCGCCCGCCCGCCCGCCCGCCTCGGCGCAGCGCAGCGCCGCTCCGAGCGCTCGCCCGTCAGAGCCGCCTCGGCGCCGCCGCCTCCCGGGCCACCCCGGCCTCGCCTGGCCCCTCCGCCTCCTCCGGGCCACTCAGCCTCACCCCCTTCCCTCCCACCGCGATGGGGGCTGCACGAAAATAAAAAAGAAAAAGAAAAAATGATTTTCTTGCCTTTTTTTTTTTTTTTGGTGGGGGGGCAGGGCGGGCGTGTTGAGACTTTTGGGGTTTTTTGCCCCCAGCTCGCACTCACCTGCGGAGCCGCCGGGAGGGCTGGGGGTGGGGGCGCGCGGGGCTGGAGCCGGCGAGCGCGGGTTGAAAGCTAGCCAAGCTCTGCAGCGCCCGACCCGGGCGTATACGCCGCCGCCAGTCCCCGCAGAGAAATCGTCCTCCTACCCCCGCCTCCATCGCTCTGCGTTTCTCTTCCAATCAGCCGGTCGCTTGGCGGCTCCTCCATTCTCCGGCCAAGCCCGCTGCCTAGAGCGAGCTCCACTCCTCCATCTGCTAGCCCGGCTCCTTGCTCCCCTGCCGGGGCCGGCGAAGCGACGTGGGGCCGGAGGGGGATTTGCGAGGGAACCTGCCTGCTTCCCGCTCCCATTGCTCCCTCCCCGCTGCCTCCTGCCTCCTGCTTCTCTCCTGCGTCTTTCCAACTCTCCCCTGTCGCCACTGGTGTGTGTCTGAGTGTGTGCGCGGGTTCTTTTTTTTTTTTTTTTTTTTTTTTTGCTCTTTGCTTTTGCAACCCTGAAGCCAAAGCGAGGGGGTGGGGGGATAAAGGAGGGGGGTGTTACACACACACACAAAAAAAAGGGGCAAGAAAGAAGCTCTTAGATTTGCAACACATTGAAAAACCCGGGGAGCACCCCGCCTCGCCGGATCTCGGCTCCCCGCGAGGGCCTTCCGGGTTTTAGAGCGAACCTCTCGTTGTTCTCAAAGCCCCTCACCTCCGCCGGGTTTAGGATCCGAGGTGTCCGAGCAAAAAGTTCTCCCCCTGGGCCGCAGCAAGGGGTGTCAGGGTGGGAGTTAGGGGGATTTCTCAAGAAGCAGCAGCCATCCCCCCCTCCACCCTGGTTTCGGTAGTTGGGCCGGGGTTCGGGTGGAGAGCCTGCCTAATCCCGGTGGGTCTGCGCGAAGGGGCTTCTGGGGCGATGTGGGAGCCAGGAGACGGCGCTTCGCGCATCCCCCCCTCGGTCTCTGCCTCCTGTCCCCTGCCAGCTCCCCCTTTAATTTTTTTTTTTTTTTTCCTCTCTCCTTTAATCTAATTTCTTCCAACTCCACCTTTGTTGTTACCGGCGTCACGCCCGGACCAGCCAATCCCCGCCATGCAATCAGCTTGTCAAAAAGGCTTGGCCAGCCCTGGGAAAGCAGGCCGCGGGCGCTGCTCCCCCCGCTTCTCCACTCCCGCCCCCCCCCCCCCCGCGGCGGCGGGGAGCCGCGAAGGGAGCCTGGCACCCGGGTCTCGCCGCTGGAGCCGCCGCGGGGCAGCCTCCGCGTTGGCCTCCGGCACTCCACCATCCTGCGGGCCGGGGATCGAAAGGCCCGGGCGGGGACCGCCGTCCACCCTCCCACTGCCGTAGGCCATCGTCGTCCGCCTCTGCCTCCCCTCCTCCGAGGAAGGGTTGTCAGGAACGCGGGGAGCCAGGAGCCTGAGGAGCGCCGGCTTCCCACCGGCTCGCCCGCGGCCTGGGCCGTCCCTCCCCGGGCAGCGCGGTTGCTCCAGGCTCCGGGGGCTCCCCGGCGGCCAGCCTCCCACACTGACACTGCCGACTGCCCGCGTCGCGGCCAGCTGGGTCACCAGCCCCTCTGGACTCTCCCCTGGCACACAGCCTTTTCCATCCTCACTCGGCGGCCTCCCTGCTGCTGTAATTCCTCTTGTCTCCTGGGAGAAATGAGATTCCTTTCCCAAGGCTTCCACAGCCCACATCTGCCACGTTTTACAAACAGGGAGGAAACCCCTGTCAAGATCTGGTGTGACCGGATTTTTGAGTGGGCAGGGCACGTAGGAGAGGCCCATTTACCTTGTTGCTGATGAAGCTGGAGCTAATGGCCCCTCATTTGCGGGACCTGTGCAACGCCCTGTTCTTAATTTTATTTCATCGTTTGGTATGATTTTTGTTAAAGACGCCAGTCCGTTGTACAAGTTAAGTCTCCGCAAAATCAGCTCTGCCCTTGGAACATACCAAGGGCGTTTTGTGTAGGCTCAATCCATCTCAGACTGTACTTCGAGAAGGCAGAGAGTGACTTTTTTTTTTTTTTTAAGGTTTTATTTATTTATTTGACAGAGAGAGAGATCACAAGTAGGCAGAGAGGCAGGCAGAGAGGGGGAAGCAGGCTCCCTGCTGAGCAGAGAGCCCAATGCCAGGCTCCATTCCAGGACCCTGAGATCATGACCCAAGCTGAAAGCAGAGGCTTTAACCCACTAAGCCACTCAGGTGCCCCGTGACTTTCTTGTTTTGACTGGGAAAGAGCAAAGGGTTCGGGGTCAAAAGTCCCAGCTCCCAGGTTCTTGGCTTCCCCACCTTCTTAAACAGTGCCTGTTTGATCAAGTCTCTTAACCTCATCTGATCCTGTTTCCTTGTCTATGAAACGAAAATAGCAATCCTGTGTTCTCTGCTTTCCTCCCCGGGGGTTGGAGGGTCCACTGAGAGGATGTACATAAACTGCAGAACTCTCCACAACGTCACTTGCCACAACTGAGAAACTTAGATCCCAAGAAAGGTCCATGTCTTCCACAGAGAGATCTGGAGTCCAGGTGTCCTGGCTCCTGGCCCTGCGCTTCTCGGCTGGGCCAAGGGGCCTTTCGGTAAAATGCTCCGGAATAAAACAGGATGAACATGAATCATGAAAATGATTATTATTGATTTTTCATTCCTTGGGCTGCAAAAATCATGGCTGGCGCTCTTCCCACTTGGAAACCAACTGCCTTGTTTTACATCTATTGCGTCTCTGGTGAGGTCAGGAGTCTAGGACTTGGGCTGTGGGCCAGAGCAGGAGGGAATCTGCCCTTGGTCCTTCTTCTTTGCCCCCTCTCCCAATTTACCCTCCCTCCCTTCCAGTTTTCTTCCCTGTACCTTGAAGCAGAGCCATCGGCATTCCACAAGTCCAGCCCAGGCTGGTAACAAGGCATAATCCTAGCTACACACGCTCTACTTGGCCTCCAGCCCTTCCCCAGATCGCCAGTATCCGAGCACCAGCTCACATCAAACCCCTAGTGTGCCCGGAATGCGTTAACCAAAGTGTGGTGCTTGAATTCCTGGTGACCGTGCAGTGATTTTATTATTTATTTATTGGAAGGTACGCAGATAAACATTCTTTTCTTTCTTTTTTTTTCTTAACATTTTATTTATTTATTTGATAGAGAGAGAGAGCACAACCAGGGGGAGCGGCAGGGAGAGGGAGAAGCAGGCTCTCCGCTGAGCAGGGAGCCCAATGCGGCGCTCGATCCTGGGACCCCAGGATCATAACCTGAGGCGAAGGCAGCTGCTTAACAACTGAGCCACCCAGGCACCCCTAACCATTATTTTCAAAGCTATGTGTTTTAATGTATATTGGAAACGTTCTGTGTTTTAATGTTTATTCAAGATGATGACATAAAGACTTCCTTTTTTTTTTTTTTTTGCCTAAGCTGCTGTCCCTTAGTACTTGTTTCTTTTTCTCTTAAAGATTTTATTTATTTCTTTGCGAGAAGCAGAGAGAGTGTGGGGGGGCACAAGAGAGAGGGTGTGGGGCTCCTGCACTATTGAGGGGGAGGGGTGGAGGGAGAGGGAGAAGCAGACTCCCAACTGAGCAGGGAGCCTGACTAGGGGCTTGATCCCAGGGCCTCAGGACCCAGGGATCATGATCTGAGCCAAAGGCAGATGCTTAACCAACTGAGCCACCCAGGTGCCCCTGTTTTTTCTTTTTTTATAGATAAAAAAATTAAAATTGATAAGTTTTTCCCTTTTTTTACAGATAACAAAGTACCCACGTCTTAAGTTTACTGTTTGATTTTTATACATGTATACATAGCATATCATTTATATATATATATAGCATATCATTATATATATATATTATATATATAATATATATATATAACATAACTGCCACCCAGATCAAGGTAGGGAATGTTTCTACTGTCTAGCAAGCTTCCTGAAAGTAAATATTCCCCTCCAAATGTCACCAATTCTGAGCTCCATTGCCATAGAGAGATAAATTTAGCCTGTTTCTGGAGTTCATATATGTGGAATCATGTGTATGTAACTCTTTTACATCCAGCCTGATTCACTCAACCTTGTCTGAGATTAATTTGTGCTGTTGCACGTAGCCATGGTTCCTTAATTTTCATTGCTGTGTAGTATTCCATCATATGAATACACCACACTTTATCCTTTCTTTCTTTTTTTTAAGATTTTATTTATTTATTTGACAGGGAGATAGAGAGCACGAGTAGGTAGAGCAGTAGGCAGAGGGAGAGGGAGAAGCAAGCCTCCTGCTGAGCAGGCAGTCAGATGTGGGGCTCGATCCCAGGACCCCAGGATCATGACCTGAGGCGAAGGCAGATTCCCAAACATCTGAGCCACCCAGGCGCCCGGCAAGAATGACATCTTAACTATATTGAGCTTTCTGGGGTGCTTGGGTGGCTCAGTGAGTTAAATGTTTGACTTGAGCTCAAGTCGTGATCTTGGGGTTCTGGGATTGGGCCCTGCATCGGGCTCCTCGCTCACTGGGGAGTCTGCTTGTCTCTCCTTCTTCCCCTCCCCCCACTCATGCTCAGTCTCTCTGCTTCTCTCTTAAATAAATAAATAAATAAATAAATAAATAAATAAATATCTTTTTTAAAAACCCAAGACAATATTGGGAGGTTTCCTATCCATTGACATGGAAATCTCTCCATTTACATAGTTCTTTGATATCTTTTCTCACAGTTTTATAGTTCTCCTCATATAGTTCTTCTACATATTTTGTTAGATTTACATTTCAATATCTCACCTTGAGTGTTAATATAAACGATAATACATTTTTAATTTCGAATTCCTCTTGTTTATTGCTGGTATAGAGGAAAGTGATTAACTTTTGTATGTTAACCTTGGTATTACATCCTTGTTATAATCGTTTATTAGTTCCAGGAGGTTTTTTATTGTTGTTATTGTTAGTTCTTTCAGATTTTCTACATGGATGATCGTGTCATCTGCAAATAAAGACGTTTATTTCTTCCTTCCCAATTTGTGTACCTTTTCCTTTGTTTCTCTTCTCCTCTTACTGTTTTAGCTAGGATTTCCAGTATGATGTTGAAAGGCAGTGGAAGGGCACCTGGGTGGCTCAGTTAGTTGAGCATC
>CM052891.1:16200697-16215697 GCA_028534135.1 Potos flavus | reverse complement strand
CTCAGCGGAGAGTCTGCTGCTCCCTCTCCTTCAGCTCCCCCAGCTCATACTCTCTATCTCAAATAAATAAGTAAAATCTTTAAAAAAATTTGTGTAAAATACATTTAACATAAAATTTACCATCTACACTATTTTTTTTAAAGATTTTATTTATTTGACAGAGAGAGAGAGAGATCACAAGTAGGCAGAGAGACAGGGGAAGCAGGCTCCCTGCTGAGCAGAGAGCCTGATGCGGAGCCTCGATCCCAGGACCCTGAGATCATGACCTGAGCTGAAGGCAGAGACTTTAACCCACTGAGCCACCCAGGCGGCCCCCATCTCCACTATTTTTAAGTCTACAGGGCAATGGTATGAATGAAGTACCTTCATAATGTTGTGCGGCCATCACCACCATCCATCTCAACTCTTTTTATCTTGTAAAACTGAAATTCTGTCCCCGTTAAACAATAACTTCCCATGCCCCCTCCCCAGCCCCTAGCAATCACCATTCCACTTTCTGTCTTTCCGATTTTTGACTACTTTAAGTTAACTCCTATAAGTGGATTCATGCGTTGTCTTTTTGTGAGTGGTTGATTTCACTTAGTGTAATGCCCTTAAGGTTCATCCACATTGTAGCATGTGTCAGAATTTCCTTCCTTTTTAAAGCTAAATAATATTCCGTTGTATGTATAGACCACATTTTGCTTATCCATTCATTCATCAATGGACACTTGGGTTGCTTCCAAGTTTTAACTATTATGAAAAATGCTGCTATGAACATAGGTATATAAATATCTCTTTGAGACCCTGCTTTCAATTCTTTTGGGTATATACCCAGAAGTGGAATGGCTGGATTATATGGTATCCTATTTTTAATTTTTTGAGGAAGCACCAAACTGTTTTCCACAGTAGCAGTACCATTTTCCATTCTTACCAATAGTGCACAGGGGTTTCAATTTCTCCACATCCTTGCCAAGGACTTGTCCCTTTGTTTCATCTTCCTTTCTTCCTTTCTTCCTTTCTTCCTTCCTCCTTCCCTTCCTTCCTCCCTCCCTCCCTCCCTCCTTCCTTCCTCCCTCCCTCCCTTCCTTCCTTCCTCCCTCCCTTCCTTTCTCCCTCCCTTCCTCCTTCCCTCCCTCCCTTCCTCCCTCCCTCCTTCCTTCCTTCCTCCCTCCCTCCCTCCCTTCCTTCCTTCTGCCATCCTAATGGGTGTGAGGGTATCTCATTGTAGTTTTTGATGTGTATTTCCCTAATGAATAGTGATGTTGATCATGTTTTCACATGTTTATTGGCCATTTGTAGATCTTTTCTGGAGAAATGTCTATTCAAGTTTTTTACTCATTTTTACATGGGGTTGTTTTGTTGTTATTGTTGTCTCTATTTTTTTTTTATTTAAGATTTTTATTTATTTATTTGACAGAGAGAGATCACAGGCAGGCAGAGAAGCGGGCAGAGAGAGAGGGGGAAGCAGGCTCCCCGCTGAGCAGAGAGCCCAGGACCCTGAGATCATGACCTGAGCCAAAGGCAGAGGCTATAACCCACTGAGCCACCCAGGCGCCCCTCTAGTTCTTTTTGAATAAGCTTTGACAGTTTGCGTTTTTTCAAGGAATTTGTTAATTTAATCTAAGTTGTAAAATTTATGGATATTTATGTTTGTAGTATTCTTTGCTATTTTTTTTAATGTCTTAGGGTCTGTAGTGATGTCCTCTAATTTCTGTTATTTATAATTTACGGTTCTCCTTTTTTCTTGGTCAGTATGGCTAGAAGTTTATCAATTTTATTGATTTTTTCCCCCAAAGAACTAATTTTTGGTTTCACTGATTTTCTCTATTGTTTGTTCTCAATTTCATTGATTTCTGGTCAATCTTGTTTATTTCTTTCTGCTTGCCTTGGTTCTAATTTGCTCTTTCTTTCCTAGTTTTTTTTTTTTTTTTTAAGTAAACTCTGCCTAACATGGGGCTCGAACTCACAACCCTGAGATCAAGAGTTTCATGCTCTACCGACTGAGCCAGCGGGACACCCCTCTCTAGTTTTTAAAGGTAGAAACTTAAATTACTGAGTTGAGATCTTTCTTATTTTCTTTTATGTTTGTTTGTTTTGTTTTTTTAAAGATTTTGGTTATTTATTTGACAGGGAGAGACACAGCGAGAGAGGGAGCACAAGCAGGGGAGCGGGAGCGGGAGAAGCAGGTTTCCCGCCAAACGGGGCTCCATCCCAGGACCCTGGGACCAGGTCCTGAGCCGAAGGCAGACACTTAACGACTGAGCCACCCAGGCGCCCAAAGACCTTTCTTATTTTCTGACTTAAGTATTTAATACTGTTTCCCTCTAGACACTGCTTAATTGCATCCCACAAATTTTTATCTGTTTTCATCTACATTCACTTTAAAATATTTTCTAATTTCCCTTATGACTTCATCTTTGACCCATGGGTTATTTACAAGTGACTTGCTTGGTTTTCAAAAATTTAGAGATTTGTTGTTGTTGTTGTTGTTGTTTTCCCAGATATCTTTCTGTTACTGATTTCTAATTTAATTCTGTTATGGGCATTGATCATACTTACTATGATTTCAGTTCTTTTACATTTGTTAAGGTTTAAAAAAAATGGGGTTGAATGGGTGAGAATTTAAAACTGCAGAGATTTTGAGGGAGTGGGTATGTATTGGGGGGTTGGAGTGGGGCAGAAGGACAGCTCTTAGAGGAAATGCGGGGGAGGGGTGGAGAGAGTGGGTCCGGCATTTGTAGGGGGGCAGGAAATGCAAGGGGAGTAAGGCCTCAGGACAGGCAGGAAGTCAATGGGATTGATTTCTGTGGCCTTCACACTTCCCTAATGCCTTCCTGGCTCAAGGTGGCCAGTGGGGTTCTGGCAAGCCCCGAGGACAGGCCAACTGCTGTGGGGACATGAAACTGCTGCGTGTGGGAATGGACAGCCGGGATCGCTCTCCTTGGGGCAGAGGTGGCTCTCCGGCGGCTGCCTTGGGCAGCCCAGGAGGGGTCAGCTGGGGATAGGCAGCAAGTAAATATAGATGCAGGGAAGGAAGCCAGGCAGCCCAGCCCTGCACTGACCTCTTGCTGGAAGGCTCAGAAGGGTGGGGAGGGGTTCTGTTTTGGCAGCCTCCTCTTCAGGGGAGAGTGACCCCTGGCTCAGCAGCCCCCTAGAATGGCTGGAAGCAGCTGGTCCTCCACGGGGACCAGAGTGAGGGCTAGTGGGAAGACTGGTCGATAGACATCATTCCTGTGTAACCGAGGACAAACCGCATTCCGTCCCTGAGGGTCCCCCTCGGAGGTGCTGCCCAGCGTGATGAGCACAGGCCAAGGCACTGACTGGCCCAAAGGGACGTGGGGCCCACAGCACAGGGGTCTTGCTTATTCTGAAGAAGGATGTCCAGAGTGTCAATGCGCCTTCCCTCAGCTCTCCCACCCTCTGGCTGGTGGCTGGCCTTCTCCACCCCAGGGCCCCCCGGCCACCAGTTCTGTCCCGGCCCCCAGCGCCATCGCCAACCCCCCAGCCTGGCTCTCCCTGCCCTCCACCCCAGGTTACAACCTTGGCACCAGCTCCCCACCAAGCATGCCCTGCCCACCCGGTCCAACCAAGACAAGACCCCTTGGCCCCCCGACTCTGGGAGGGAAAGGCCAGCAAAGCAGTCATTCCGCCAGAGACGCATTTATTGGCAAGACCTATAACCAAGCATCAAGGGGAAGGGTGCTAGCAGAGTGGGTGACTTTCTTTCCGATTTCCTTAGCCGCGTTGGAGGAGCAGGAGCGAGGGGGTGGGGCCGCCCCAGTGAGCCTCACCACAGCAGCAGCTAACGTCTATGGAGCGCTTCCTCTGAGGCCTGAGGTCAGGCTGTGCTAAGCATATGCACTTTACTGTCTCATTTAATCCTTACGACAATCCTACAAGGTAGGTACCATTATCGTCCCCATTTTCCTGATGAGGAATCCGAGGCGTAGCACGGGGACGTGGTGAGAGGTGGCTGTCAGCCTTCGGGGCTGCCCCCACCCCCACCCCAGAGCCTCCTGGCAGCTGCCCCCAGCACCTGGCTCTCCGTTTCAACCATTTCTCACCACTTCCAGCTCTTTCAGCTCTTTTTATATTTTTGTTTTGTAAAAAAAATAGATTATGCCCATATTCTGCGGAGCCCACTGGCCTTTACCCCAGTTGATCAAATCTGGGTTCTCCGCCAAGATACAGCTGGGGTGACACCGTGGACGGCGCGTCTCAAACTAGAGGCCTGCATGTTGGGTGAAGCTGGAGTACAATGAGAGCTCTTAGAAAATAAAATCAATAAATTACAGAGTTCCTTCCCTTCTCCCATTTCCTCCCACCCTCCCATCCAAATCTAGAACAGCCAGTGCATTGCCCCCCCCTCCCCACCCCCACCCAGCTCCAGGGCAGGGTCTCGTCTCAGTTGCCTCTGTGTCTGCAGGGTCCTCCGGGGCCCTCCATAAATGTTTGTGGAATGAATGAATGCGTGAATGAGTGCGAGGATGGGAGGAGGGAGCGAGTACTTTGGAGTCCTGAGTCCTAGCCCTGACTGCGTCCTCACCGGCCCCTATGGCCTCACCAGGGCACCTCCCTCTGCCCCAGAGAAGAGGGTCCCGAGGATGGGGCTGGGAACAGAGAGGGGAGGTGGGGAGTCTGCTGGGGCATCTCTAAGCATGGGAAGATAGGTGACTGAGGTAGAGCATAGGGCTCTGGCCTCAGAGTCAGGAGGCCTGGTTCCAATCCCAGCTGTACGGCTCAGGAGCTGTGTGACCTTGGGCCGGCCTGGAAAAGAATGATGACTACCGTATGGTAGTCCTTTCAGAGTTGACAAGGCCCCTTTTCCACGTTTATCTTTGGTCCTCAGTAAGCATCCTGTAACATGGGTATTATTATAAATATACCCATTTTACAGAAGAGGAAGCAGAGGCTGGAGAAGTCAAGGGACTTGCCCAAGGTCGCACAGCATGCAGGAATTTGAACCCCACCCTCTCTACCTCCCTTGCTACTGCCCCTATCTGCGCTATGAAGAGGCCGGCTCAGATCTAAGCCCTCCCACTGGGGACCCCCACGTGGCAGCGTGGCGGCAGGAGAGACCACACAGCGAAATCCCCAGTGTGGACCCTATTGACCATTTCCAGCCATAGAAGCTGGTTTACCCCTCCGGGAAGGGTTTCTAGACACCCCTTCCATCCCCCACCCACAACCCTGGGGCTCCGGTAGCTACCCCAGGAGGGATACGAGAGTCCACGAGATACCCATGAACTTCTGCTTTTCCTGGGAGAGTGGGGAAGTGGGAGGGTGGAGGGGACTCGGAGGCTGGTGCCTTCCCCTCACACGGGCATGGCCACCTCGTTGTATTCGTCCTGACCTTCCTCTTCATCGAAGGTTGGCTTGGCATCGTCCGCATCCAGCTGGAGGAGAGAGTAGGAAGGAAAGAGGGTGAGCTTCCGGGGGCGGCTGGGGCAGAGGAGCCCTCCGCCTAGTGCCGAGAGCACCTCTGGAGCGCCGAGAGGGCCTGGCTCTCTCCGGACCGTGGACAAGTCATGTCCTGCCCTCCAGCCCCTAGCTTTGGTCCCGATGAGTTGCTTCCAAGGGGCAAGGGGCCCCTGGGGATGGGGCGCCCCGGCAGGGGACGACCTCCAGAGGGCCTTCACCAGGGCAGCCCCACAGCGACTGTCATGTCGTGGGGGAGTTCTGTCGGAGGAGCAACTCTGCCTAGAATGACTCGGAGGACCCCAGGATGAGAAACTCCAAAGGCAGGACGGCTCACGTGGAACACACCCTCTCCCTGCCCCCCAGCTCTGGGGTCCCCGCCTCCAGCCTCTGCCCTCTCTTCACCCTCCCCCCTGCCCCGGGCCGCAGGGTAGGGGTGGGGAGCAGCCACGCACACATTGGAGCTCCAGCTTCCTGAAGATGAGCGGCAGCAGGAGGCGGCGCAGAGGCACCGTGAGGATGAGGACGAAGGGCAAGGCCAGCGAGGTGGTGGGGAAGGTCTTCACCGTCCACAGCCCTGCCAGGCAGATGATCTGGATGACGGTGAACAGGTGCATACGCCAGGTTTTCACCTGCAGGGGGAGGCTGGGGTTAGTGCCTGCCGCGCCCTGGCGCCCGGCAACCCCCACCCCACTCGGGGCTGCGCAGCCAGGAGGGCTCTCTACCCGCTTGACATAGGGCACGTCCGGGTGGTACTTGGACGGCTTGAATAGAAGCAAGACGCGGTCGAAGAGCTGGATGCCGCTGAGGGACGTGACCCCCATGTAGAGGAAGATGCCAAACAGCACGGCCAGGGGGATGCGGGACAGGACGGGGCCCATGAGGATGGACACGCCTGCAGGGAGAACCATGCACTCCTAGCCCCGGGGCCCCCAGAGGGCCGACAGCATCGGGGGCTGGGAAATGAAGCCACAGGGACCGTATGAAGCCCTTTCTGTGGATCCTCTTGATAGGTAGTACCCCATTTTACAGATGAGGAAACAGACTCAGAGAGGTGAAACAACTTGCCTAAGGCCACACAGCTACTAAGTGGCAGATCAGGGAGTCAAACTCCTGTCTGGGGGGACATCAAAGCCTATTCCTTTGGCCTCGGGGGTGCACAGAGGCCAGAGAAGCCCAGCTTTTCCCTCACTCCAGCCCAGAATGCCTCCATCCCCCTCCACTTATCCAAACCCGAACTCTCCTCCAGCTAACACCAACCTCGCCTCCTTTAAGAAACTTCCCTGCAACTCCATCAGTAACGTGGCGCTGCCCACACTGAGCCCAGCTGGACTCTCCGCGGCTCCAGAACTTGGATAAACCCCAGTGATCCTCTGTCTTGTCCTCTCCCACCCCAGATGATGCTCGGAGCCCTGCCCTTGGCATCGGTCACAGAGCAGCCAAGCTAGAGAGAGGGCTGCAGAAGGCACTGGATCCTAAGAGGCAGAGGCTGGGGGCTGGAAGCAAGGCCAGAGGGTGGCAGAGAGTGTGGCCAGCCCTTACTCACCCACGAGCACAGCGACCAGGAGCCCACTGATCCGCTGCTCCTTGACCTGAATCTGGGGTGCAGCCCCCGGGGTGCTGGCCTTGCCCATGACCGTGAGCGCGTTGGCGTGGGTCACAGAACGAACGGTCGTGGCACTGAGCCAGGGCATCCCAAAGAGGGCAGCCACGCCGCCCATGCCTATGACCAGCAGCAAGTCCAGGTGGAAGCCAGAGCCCTTGACCATCTTGCGCTCTGGTTTGCTGATAATCAGCCTGGGGGGTGTGGGAGGTCAGGGGTAAGCGGCGTTCTCCCCCGCCCCCACCCTCTCTGCCCCCTCCCTCCTTCTCCGCGCTTGGGTCGCTCTGCATCTTAGCTTATCCTGTTGTGTTCCTCTCCCTTGGAGTTCCTTGCTCCCCTCCCTCCCAGGCCCTCTTGAGAATCCAGGCTCTTAGAGCGGAAGGGTCTCAAGATAGCCCCTAGAACGTCCACAGGCAGATTTACGCTGAAGCCAAGGAGGCTGATCTGGTAAAGGTGCATTCTGAAGTATGCTACCTCATTTTGTAGTTCTCATTTTGCATTCTTTTTCTTAAAAAGGCCTCCCAAATTATACCATGTCAGGTCCCGCAGAACCTGCCCCTGTCCCTGCCCATCCATCCACTGCTCTTCATCAGGGGGGCCCCGGGTTCGACTAAGACTAGCGCTCAGTCCTTGCTGTCACGCCCGCCTGGAGCCTGTCCCTTTCCCTGCCTCAGACCCTCCCAGGCCCAGCTCTGCCCCTGGCTCTTACGTGGTGATCTGGGACTCCAGGAAGATGAGGATGAAGACCAGCAAGGCCGGCAGGGCGGAGGCGAACATCATCCAGAGGGGGAAATCCGCATATAAGCCCAATGGGTGGATGAACCAGCCCCGGGCTGAGGGGTTGGACACGGAGAGGCCTTCAGGCACGCTGAGTTTCTGTGAGAGGGGGATGCTGGTGAGAACACCGGGGCCGGGAATGGGGGAAGGGAGGCAAGGGGAGCCAGGGTCCTGGGCACTTGGGAACTTATACTGAGCACCTACTTTGTACCCAGTCACTGCTCTAAGGCCTTCACATACATCTTCTCATTCCCCCACTTTATAGATGAGGAAATAGGATCAGAGAGGTTGTGTAGTTTGCCTTGTATCACACAGCTATTTGGTGGCGGACCTGAGATACATACTCAGATCAGCCTGGCTCCAGAGAAGATTCTTTCCTATTGCCCTGGGTTAAGGAGTAAAAAGGCAATCTGACCCAGACCCTTGCTTCAGCCAGAGGGGTCCTGTAGGGCTGTGGGAAGAACGTGGGGCTCTCTGGGGAGGCAGGGATGAGTAGAGGGAGTTCTAGCTGGCTTCAGGTTTGGGAAAGCTGTTCTTGGGAGGGGGTATACTGAGAGAATAAGCCGACAGTAGGAGGAGAGTGTCACCTGGGTGTAAGTGTCCTCAATGAAGAAATCCACAATGACCATGATCAGAATGGAGATG
Organism: Potos flavus; assembly: GCA_028534135.1. Classification (NCBI taxonomy): domain Eukaryota; kingdom Metazoa; phylum Chordata; class Mammalia; order Carnivora; family Procyonidae; genus Potos; species Potos flavus. The sequence continues at coordinate 16,207,272 of CM052891.1, read as the reverse complement.
GGGACCCCGAAGTCCCCAATGATCCGTCGCAGCTGAGGGCAGGTGGAAAAATCCAGTCAGCACTCAGTTTTTTCCCCACGTCCTGCCTCCCCCTTGCCTCTCCATGCAGGGGGCCTTGCTCTTCCCAGGGGATCCATCGACATCTAACGCCCTGTCCTGCACCTCAGTGTACCTGCCTCCTTTCTTCTTTCCCTTCTTCTTTCCCTGGCCCAGCCCCACCGCTGGTCCCACAGCTTCTCCACCCCTTTCTAAGAACTGTCCCTGGCTCCCTACTAGATTCTCAGCCTCAACAGGCTGAGAAAAGGAGATGGGCTTGCCTGACGAGTGAAAGCCTAAATGACAAGGGGGCAGGGAGGCTTGGAATAGGGAATGGGAATCTAGGGTAAGAAGGAGAGCTAATGGAGGAGTGCTTTGGACTGGGACAGGGCAGTGTAGGCAAGAGCAGGGCCTGGGAGAGGAGGTACTGACCACACCGGGGAAGTAGGAGCTGTTCTTGAACTTGCGCAGCATCATGGCGAGGAAGAAGGTGCCAGCCATGAGTACAAGGGAGAGGAGGGCTGTGTTGGGCAGGGGAGCCTGAGGTTTGGGCACCATTGTCACATTGTGGTCATAATGCTTCTGCAGCGGGTGGTCCTGGAAGATCTGCAGCAGAAAACCAAGGCATCTTATTCTTCTCATCCATCCACTCACCATCCATCCATCCATCTGTCCATTGGTCCATCATCTATCTATCCATCCACCCATCATTCACCATCCATTCATCCATCATCCACCCACCCATCTATCATCCATCCACCCACCCACCATTCATCCACCAATCTGTCCCTCATCTATCTTTCTACCTATTCATACATCCATCCATCCATCATGCATCCATCCATCATCCATCCACCCACCCACCATCCATCCATCAATCCGTCCATCATCTATCTATCTACCTATCCATCCAACCATCCATCATGCATCTATCCATCTATCATCCATCCACCCACCATCCACCCATCAATATGTCTATCATCTATCATCCATCTGTCCATCTGTCCATCATCTATCTATCCATCCATCCACCCATCTATCATCCATCCACCCACCATCTATCCATCAATCTGTCCATCATCTATCTATCCATCCATCCATTCATCATGCATCCATCCATCCACTTATCTTCTTCCTCAACTGACAGAGTAACAGAGGGACAATGGGATTCTATAGCTTGGTTTTGAGGAGTGGAGACCAGGCTCAGCTTGGGGGGGGCAGGCCATGGCAGCAATGAGTATAGGTGCGCATGGGAGCACACAGGGTCTCAGAGACATAAGGCTGGTGGGCAGGAAAGCGGTGCCAAGGAGGCTCCTAAAAAGGGCTTGAAAGACTTGGAAACAGAAAGCCCCACCAAGCAACAGGATCAGAGGCGGACATGCAGTGTCCACCCTCCCCCCATAGACAGTGCAGGTGTGCAGGTAGGCACAGTTGAAGGTGCCGGAGTTGAGGAGACAGGGTGCTCCACCCGCAGGCCCCGTGGTTCTTGATGCCGAGCGCCAGAGAGGGCGTGGGGGACAGCAGAGCGTCTGAGGCCCCTGCTGCCCCTCCACGAACGCAGTTTTCCGGGTCCAGCCTCCCACACACACTGGCCTGTTAGTCACTCCGGGCGTGGTTACGAGCCGCACATGCGCACACGGGGCGCCCCTCAGGCACATGCGCTCTGCGGTCACGGCCGGACTACCGGCTCAGAGGCCGCAGGTATCATGGTGAATTGTGGTCACAGCCATGCACAATGAAGGCACAGCCACACACGGGCCACGGGACACGTGTGCAATGACACACAGGGCTCCATAGTTTGTGCACTGAGTCACATGCGCACACACACACACGTGCATCCACACTGCCACGGCGCCCACCTTGATCAGCTTGACGAAGGTCTCATAGATGAAGATGAGGGAGATGAGGAAGGAGAAGATCTCCTGGGTGTAGCGGGAGATGAAGCGGACCAGGAAACTGCCCTCCAAGGCCACTATGAGCACCACGAAGAGGATGAGCCAGAAGCCGATCCACACGCGGCCCACGATGTACTCCAGGTTGTTGTTAGTGCAGAACTGCAAGGGGGTCGGGGAGGACTGGGTCAGGCAGGTGGGCCCGGGCACCGTGCGTCAGGCAGGCGGGGCCGGGGCCGGCTACGGGGGCCGGTGGGGCCAGAACAGAGCTACCGAGAAAAAGGCTTCTTCAAACACGAGCAGGGGTCCGGAGAAGCCAACCACAAGCAGGGGTTGAGCCCCAAGCAGGGAGAACAGAATGCCTTGCACCGCCGTGGAGATGAGCAGCTCCGACACCCCCATCTGGTTCTGGGTCTTTTCTCCTGTGGGTAGAAGTTACAGTGTGGTCAAGGTCAAGAGGTCGTTTCCAGGGTCCAGTAGAGCATTTAACGGCAGGCTGTGGTAGGGGTCCGGACTGTCTGATTGGGACAAAAGGCAGGGCCGACATAGAAGCCAAAGGGTCAGAGGTGAGGGTTAGGGGGTCATGCAGAGACACTGACCCAGGAGGCCCCCGAAGGTGATGGCAGGTGACAAGGCAGCAAAGTAGATGAAGATGACAGCGGCCAGGACCTGGGGGCTGAACGCGTCTGTGATGTCACTCAGGTAGTAGGGGTAGCGGCGCCGGATGTCACGCACCAGGCCCCCAAAGAGCAGGCCTGTCCGCTGTAGAGGGTCATCTGGCCCACTGGGGCCCCCTGAAGCCTCATACAAATCTGTAGTCAAGGACAGGGCCATGGTCACAGGGGGTCACGGCAGGAGGCTTGGGGAGAGAGGAATCGCGGGGAGAATCTTCTGATGGGAATGGGGTGGCCAAGGAGGTGGGGAGGCATGAGGACAGAGAGAGGGGACGCCGGGGTACTGGATGGGAGGAGGGCAGGCAGGGGCTTGCAGGGCTGTGCTGGGGTCTCTGGGGGTCTGTGGGGGCCGTGGGGCAGGTACCTAGGCCCTTGTAGAAGCGGGGCTTGGCGGGGCTTGGCAGGTAGCGTCTCCGCAGCAGCTCCTTCTGCACGGGCACCAGACTGAGCAGGGCCTGCTCGGAGGGGGCCTCACAGGGAGGCAGCACCAGGCTGCAGTCCAGGAAGCCCTCCAGGTTGCGGACCAGCTCCGCCTTGCTCTGGGCCAGGTAGGCATCCATGCGGAACACCTGGGGGCCGGAGAGAGGGTCAGGGCTGCAGGGACCCGCTAAACGGAAGGACTCAAGGGTCCACATCCATGGCCTCCAGGAGCCAGAACCCTCTCTCCCAGCTCCTTGCTAGGAACGGCTTGCCCTGCCCTCCCCGCTCCCCGCCTTCCTTGCCCACCACAAAAGGGTTTGGGGGAGGCAAACAGGGCCTTGAGTGGGGAAAGGAGAAAGCACTAATAAATAAGCACTAAACAAATAGGGTAGCTTAGAGCAGACCAGCGGGAACTAGAGCAGGCCAGGCCAGGCCAGACCTAACTGGGTGGAACCAGGTCCGATCAGGTAGGGCCAGGCCAGACCACCTGCCCCTGGCCAGACAGGGTAGAAGCAGCAGGGGGAGACAGAACGTGCCAGACTAGCAAAACTCAAGTGACCCCAGGCCCATCCAGTAAGTGGTCTCAGCTGCCCCCCCAAGCCCATTCAGTAAGTGGTCTCAGCTGCTCCCTCAGCCCTCGGGCTCCCCCAGCCCTCGCCAAGCCCGCCTCACCCTCTCAGACATAAGGGTGGCCGCAGCCCGACCGAGTTGGGTGTAATCGGTGTTGGGGGCCTCGGGTCCCAGCAACACGAAGAGGAAGCGCACAGGCACCGGAAGCTGCACAGCCTCCAGCTCCACGGCCGCCTCCAGCCGCACGAAGCCCAGCACCGGGCGCTGCAGGAACTCCGCTCGGCCTGCCAGGGGAAGGGGTGACGGGAGGCGGTCAGGCCAGGCTGGGGGAGGCGGGGGGCTGTGTGCTGCTGGGTCCATGCTCCAGGAGAGGGAGGCTGGGCCAGGACAGGAGGCATAGTGGGGGTGTGGAGGGGTCGAGGGTGGAGGCCCCAGCTGCTTACCCACGAGCACCAGGGTGGCCTCCGAATCTGGGGGAATCTTCTCCAGAATTCTAGATGGCGAATGCCCTTCTGTGCCCTCCTGTCCCTGTTGGATGGAGGGTGGTGAGGGGAGTCCTCTGGCCACTCTGAGCGTCCAGCCCCCTCCTCCCCTAACCACTCTCATTTCTAACCCTGTTCAGGTCGCTTCCCGGTCCCCCCGCCCCCGCCTCACCTGTTGACAGATGAGCTGCGTCTCTAACAAGGGGTGCTGGGGGAGCAGAGGCTGGGAGGGGCCCCCAGAACGTGTCAGAACCGTGGGCTTCACACCCCCCAGGGCCTCCAGGTCTCCGGCGTGGCTGCGGGACACACAGGGAACATGGGCTAAGGAAGCTATTCAGGCTGGGTTGTTGGTAGCACCCGTAGTCAGAGGGATTAAGCTGCGCTTCCCAGTGACCCGAGGAGAGGGACCCTAGGGCAAAAGGACAGTCAGCCTCCTTTGGAAGGATGTTGTGGTTGCAAGCGGGCGGTCTCCGTCTGGAATGACCAGGTGGGGCCAGGATGGATGGAGGGAGGGGCCACGAGAGCCTGCCCTCCTGAGGACCAGCAGCCCCCACATCTGAACGTGGAGACGCGGCCGCCCCTCAAGAGGTGTCAGAGGCAGTCGTGGAAGAACCGCGGGCCCGGGTCTGGTGGGGGAGGGGCCCGGGCCTCCAGGGAGAGCTCGGAGCAGGTCGGCCCGGGAGGTGGGCCCTCGGGCTGCAGAGTGCGGGTCCTAGCTGGCCGGGGCACCTGTGTTGGAGCAGCAGAACCCGGAGCAGCAGGTCTCGGTCATCGGGCTTGATCTGCTCCTCGAAGATAAACTGATCCAGCAGCTGGTTGGCCACTCCCGCCAGGGAGGTCTCTCGTAGATCCAGGAGGACGGTACCTGCAAGGGGTGGAGGGCTGAGCCAGATGGCTGGACCGTGGCCCTCTGGCCCGCCACCGCGCCACGCGCACGTGCAGGTCTCGGGGAGGGGCCCCGCTGGGCTTACCCTTGGCAAAGGCTTTCTGCAGCTCCACGAGGCTCCAGAAGGTGAGGTAGGATAGGTGCGGGCAGCTCCAGACCCCGCCCTCCCCGAGGTTCTCCTCCAGCTGCACCCAGTGCGCCGCCTCCATCCACCGCAACTCCTGGTTCCTCTCATCCATCACCAGCTCCCGCAGCTCCACGTACGCCTGCGGCCCCACAAACCTGAATCAGTGGCCCGGGCCCGGGGCAGCGCCCTGGGGGGACTGGCAGTCCAGGGCGTGGTGGGCGCTCAGCAGGCTCTGAGCGATGTTGGGAGGAGGCCCAGAGTCCTGGAGCACTCAGGGCAGACCCTGAGCTCAGAGTGGACCGGCGGGAGCAGCAGCCTGGGTTGTTGAGCGATGGGAGGAAGCATGGGGGGTGGGTACAGCCCTCCACTCTGGCCCTATTCCCCAACTCCCTGACCAGGCCCTTACCCCATTTCAGAGGCATTTGGAGAACCTCTGGACCAAAAGGGGTGCTAGGGCGGACCCTTGGGAGGAAAAATAAAGGAAGCCTTTGGGGTCATCGGGTGGGTTTCCTGCCTCCAAGATGTTGAGTGGGCTCAGCACGCCCTTGGGTTTCCGTGGGGCCAGCTGGTCGCTCCCAGGGGCCTCGCTGAGGGCAGATCCAATTTCCTAACCAGCCAGACAGTCCAATGCCCAGCAGGGGCCCTGCCAGCCTGGGCAGAGGGGGCTCGTATTCAATTCTGTGCTTCCGCAGGGAGCACTTGACGGCCCAGCCCGGGAGCACGGACCTCTGGCAGTCACTTTATCTCTGCCCGGGGAGCTCCCTGCTCAGTGGACGAGGGACCTATGTCTCCCCCCGCCCCAGCAGGGGTGTTCTTCTCCCTTCTGCCTATTTCCCGCAATGCCCACTCCTTCTCTGCCTATGTATGGGGCTCCCCCATGCTGAAGCTGTGCCTATCCCTCTTCACCTCCTGGTGGAAGGGTCGGTGCCCCAGGCGATTGGGCGATGCCGGGGGTCCTCACCTCGTGGGTGGCTGCGTGCGATGGGGCGTCTGGGTCTGTGGTGGTGTCGTAGTCTGTGGCTGTCGGCTCAGCGTGGTCAGCTGAAACCCGGAGGCGGGTTAGTGTTGCCCCCAAATAATCCCACCCTTGGGGTCCTCCTGCACTACCCACAGTGAGCCTCCAAGAGTGATGCTCCACTCCCCCCCCCCCGTGGCTGCTGCATAGGACCCGGGTGCCCGCACCCCACCCCACCCCACCCCACCCCTGCTGCTTCAGGGTCTGTGGCTCCCTGTGCCTGTTCTTGGCCCAGCCTGGCCCTTTCGCGCCCCATCCGAGCCTAGTGGAAGACCCCTGGGAGTCACCTTCAGTGGCGACAGAGAGGGTCACCTCCAAGGCAATTCGGTCACCCCTGAATGGCAATTCCTGGGATTCTCCTTGGATCGCCTCCCTCTCCTGCCACTTTCTGGGCCCACCTTCCTTTCCTTCTCTCCCTCCTGCCTCAGCAATCCCACCAGCCCAGCACGTCTCCCTGTCTCCTAGCGGAGCTC
>CM052891.1:16079296-16192667 GCA_028534135.1 Potos flavus | reverse complement strand
CCCCCCCCCCCCCCCCCCCCCCCCCCCCCCCCCCGCCACGGCTGCTAGGAAATTAGGAGTTTAAACGACTTTGGAACCAGGGGGGCCACGACTTGTGTCTCAGTGGATGCTTGGTGAGCAAGATGTTCCCTGAATCTTAGGCCTGAGGTTGTAGACATATCATCCTTCCCTCCCAGGGCCCTCGGGAGGATTAAATGAGCTAATACACGGTTGCCTGGGTGGCTCGGTTGGGCGACTGCCTTCGGCTGGGGTCATGATCCTGGGGTCCTGGGATCGAGTCCTGCATCGGGCTCTCCACTCAGTGGGAAGCCTGCTTCTCCCTCCTCCACTCTCCCTGCTTATGCTCTCTCTCTCTCTGTCAAATAAATAAATAAAATCTTTTTTTTTTTTTTAAATGAGCTGATACGTAGGAAAGCTCTCTAGAAATGCCTCTGTGATGCATAGACGGTTGGCCCTTACCGCACGCAGTAACAGGGCACCCTGCTTGCCAGGGCTGAGCTCAACTGCTCAGGCCCCAGGAATTCTGTGATAAGATCGCAAAGTGGTCAGGGAAGGCTTCAAGGAGGAAGCTTCTTTCCAGACAAATGGGACCGTCTGGCCCCTTCCATTTCCCAACCCAGCAGGTCCTGGTCCAAATCATCCTTTTTGGTTCTTTCTCATCCAACACTGACCCCATGGTCTAGCATCTGTCCCCAGGAGTAAAGAACAGCCCACCGGTGGAGAGAGAAGCTATAGGAATGGCGCACAAATCCCCCGAGACCAAAGGGCTTTGGAATGAGGAAGAGTTTAGACTTGGGACAAACTTTTTCCCATTAACCAGCAACCTCTGACCCTCTGCTTCCTCAGCCATACAAAAAGACTTGATTACAGGGGCGCCTGGGTGGCTGTCGCTAAGCGTCTGCCTTTGGCTCAGGTCATGGTCCTGAGGTCCTGGGATCGAGCCCCGCATCAGGCTCCCTGCTCAGCGTCTCCCTCTCCCTCTCCCCCTGCTTGTGTTCCCTCTTTCTCTGTCAATTAAATAAATAAAATCTTTAAAAAAAAAAAAAAAAGAAAAGAAAAGAAAAAAAGACTTGATTACAGGGCACAAAGACCACCCTTAAAATGGTGAGTTGTCTTACAGGCTGTTCTTTGTTAATCCTCCCAATATTTGAATAAAGTAGGCACAGAGAGGTCAAGTAACTCCCCAGAGGTCACACCGCTCATAAGCGTGGAACTGGAACGGGAGTCCTACGCAGGCAGCCAGGGATGGCGACGGGGAGGGAAAACCTTCAAGGAAACGGCTCTTCTCAGTCAGTGAGAGTTCCAGGGCAGGTCGCCCCAGGGAGCCAGACCCCTTCGGGACCCTCAGGTTCAGGTGGGGCTGCAGCCTCACCAGGCTTACAAGCTTAGGGAGGCCTGGAGGGTGGGCTAGACAGACGGGCCAACCCCTTCCCTATCCCTTCCTTCCAGCCGAACCCATATTAGGGCCTGAATTCTGCCACCCCCCACCTAGGGCCCAGACAGTGTGTTTGTGGGGGGGTCAGGATGCAGGCCTGTTTGTGGGGGAGCTCCACACCTGAGGGACCTTCGGGGAGGGGCAGAGAACCCACAGGTGAGTGGGCTGGAGAGAGGCCCCACATCTGGATGCTCCATGCGTGGGAGCCGCACGTGGGCGGAGGAAACGTGGAGAGCGGCCCCTCTTCCTTCCTGCGGGGCTAGGGGGCCAGGGCACACGGGGAGCCACGCACAGGCTCCAGGGGCCCCCTGACCCTGCACTCCCTCCCTACTCCACTCCCAGCCGCTCTTGGCGACCTCAGGATAAAGTCCAAATTCTTCCTTCTGACCCGGTTTCTGTTGACCTCCTGGCCTGGACTCCTGGCTGTGAACTTGCTCTTGATCCCAGGTCCTGCCCCACTAGTCCTGGTCTCTGCACTCCCCCTTCCCTTGGTTAAATGTTTAAAATTGAGCTCCAGTCCCTCGGCAGGCCAGCCACCTCCCCTTTGGTTGACTGCGTCCTCCTTCCTGGCTGCTCCTCTCTGTGTCCTCCTGCGGGGACCTCCACCACGCTCTCCCTCTCCTTCCCGAGGGCCCCCCTGTGACTCAGTCCCCCTCTGCTTTCAGGGCAAGCCCGCACCCAGTAGGAGCTCAGAATTAGGTGGGGTGGGGGCCGCCCTCGCCTTATCCGGGCTATCAACGATTATTCATCTCAGCCGGGAAGCTGTCTGTCCCTCCCCCTCCTTTCCAGGCCTACTCCCAAGTATGGAGCAGCCTCTTTCACTAGGGGGTCAGCCCCAGGCAGTATCCCTCTGGGCTCAGAGGATCCCTGATGCCAGGAGCCAAGGTAAGCAGGGTGCCCCGTCTAGATGGCCAAAAGTTGCTGTGTGAGAGGAAACCCAGCATTAAGGAGGGGCCTCTCCCAGTCACCCTCTCCGTGCCCTTTATTTAAAGTAAAGTGCTGGTAGGATGCGTATGGCTCCAGTTGTGACTCTGGCAGAAACCACAGTAGGCAATGACTGCAGCTCCCCGTCTGCCTGCCGGGCCTGGGCTCGGGGAGCTGGGAGGGGGGAGCGGGGAGGGGAGAGGCGGGTGGGGGGAGGGAAGGAGGCAGGGAATTCGCTCCCCTTCGGTCGATGTCTGGGAAGACAGCTGCTGGCACACCGGAGCAGGAGAAGTCTGGGGGCCGTCCTCTTCCATCTTCCCTCCATCTTTCCTGTCTTGCCCCTGGCTTGTCTCTTATATGCGTCCCCTGGGGTCTCTCTCTGTGGCTGCCCCACCTCAGGGCAGGTAGGCCTCCCTGTCTGTCTGGGCCTCCCCTTCCAGCCCAGGAGGGCCCCTTCTCTCACCATCTCTCCTGGAGGAGGCGACGGATGGCTCCTCCAGAAAAGGGCCAGGCCTGACAGAAGGGAGAGTTCCATCCCTTCTCTGCCCCTCCTATCTGCTGAGCCAGATGTTTGGCGCCTCTGGCTGACAGCTGATGGCAGGGTCTGTCCCAGGGCCTGGGCGTATGGGTGTGTCCCCCACAGTGTGTGTCTGTATGCGTGTGTGTATGTGTGTGTATGTGTGTATGTGTATGTGTGTGTGTGTATAGCAGGGGAGTTGTGGTTAAGCCAATGGCTTTGGAGTCAGACCAGCTGCATCTGGCGTCTTATGAGCTGTGTGCCCTTGAGTAAGTTCCCAGATATTATTAAAGTCTCAGATCCTTCATCCATAACATTCAGCCTCCCAGAGAGGTTATGAGGTAGTCTGAGATTTTGGACAGGAAGCCCTGTACAAAACTCCAGGCTCACAGTCATGTTTGATAATTAGTAGCTATTGCCACGGTAGGAGAAAACCCTAAGTCAGCACAGGGGTCTCTTGAGGGAGGCCTCCAGATGCTGGGCCCTGAGGGGCCGATAGTCCCAGCAGGTGGGGGTAGATGCCCAAAGCCCAGGCTGGTGGGGAGGGAGAGGTGCAAGGTCTCTGGATTCAAAAACCCCCAGACCCTAGCTTCTCCTCCTTTGAGGACTCTCAATCGGCTGCCCACCCCCAATCCCAACCGGAAGATTGAGCTCTGGGGAGACTTTGTGGGGGAACCTTCAGAAACCTCTATTCCTCCCATGTGCCTCTGTGTCCCTAGGTAGGGAGGCCACCAAGCTCCAACAGACTGGGTTCAATAGCAGCTGCTCCTCCCAGAGCCTGGAGGGGGGCAGGGAGCCCCCAAGTCCGAGCTCACCAACACCCACCCCCTCTCCCTGTTTCTTTTTGAATAAGCCGCGGAGCAGCCAATCAGGACCCAGAGCCTCGGGCCTGCCCCCACACTGGTTAATTTCAATTTGGGCCTGACCCTGGTGCTGAAGGGGCCCTGGGTGGGGTGGGGTGGGGAGTCGGGAGCAGTGTCTGCAGGGCCCAGGCCCCTATCTCAGAATCCAGTGCTATCAGCTGGGAGACTTGGGAGGGGACATTAACTCATCTTGCCTTGGAGAAAAAATACTAGGTCTGATACCCGAGGGAAGTGGAGGATGGGGGAAGGGTTTCTAGTCCATGCCTCAGTTTGTCTTTTGGAGAGCTGGAAGACTTGGGGTTTGCTAAGCCTCGACTCTGACAAGACGGAGAGTTAGTTCATTTATTCACCCAAGGAGTAGATCCATAACATTTATTTTGCCCTATAATGTGTCAGGCACCGTACTAGGTACTTGGAGATACTAAAGGTTCAAACCCGTGCTGTAGGGCCGGGGGCCTCAGGTCTGGGAGAGAGTAAACCCCACAGTCCTGGGACCGTGCAGGGAAAGGCAGCACCCCAGAACCCATGGGAGGCTCCCAGGCATCAAGTCACACCTTGTTTGGGGCTATAAACCTCAGGATGAGCAGGGATTCCCACTCCCAACTGTGATTAGCAGAGAGGTGTACAGATGAGCTCAAAGCCTGTAGGTATTGCGTCCATGAAGGAGTGGGCCCTCCCGCTTGGTGGGTCCCGCCATCCCTTCTCCATCTCAAATGGGAAGACCTGGAGGGCAGCTGCCAGGACGGCCAGCCCCCTCCTCCATCGGCTTCCTCTGCCCGGCAGCCCCCGAACCTTGCACGATCCCACCCCAGGCGTGTCCTCTCACATCCAGGACTCTTGCTGTTGGAGGTCCTCGCTCAGACCACATGTGGCCCAATACCCAGGTTGTTCTAAGTTCCCTCTCCTCATTGTGTACTTTAAAGGCAGAGTTTAGATCATTGGAAAATAATCATTACAAAGAAGCCTCAGTTGGCTTAGTAACCAGACATATTATGTTTGGAAATAACTTTACTTGCGTATGTTTTGTCAATTGTTTAAGGTGTGTAAAGTGTCCCCCCCAAATCAGCCGTGTTTCCATTACGGTGCTTTATTGTGGTAGACTCACGATGGCCCAGGTGATGGGAGTTCATATTCCAGCTCTAGCATTTTCCAGCTGTGTGACCTTGGGCAATTTACTTCATCTCTCTGGACTTCAGTCCGCTCAGATGCCAGACTGGAAGCGGGTGATATCTAGAACTTTCCTCCCGGGGTTGTGAGGATCCATGAAATAGAGCATATAAAGCACATCAAACAGTGCCTGGCACATAGTAAACGCACTAGTCAGTGTTCCCTAGTTTCATTGTCATTGCCAAAAGGCAATCCGTGCTTATGTTTAGCAGAGAGGTGTACAGATGAACTCAAAGCCTGTAGGTGTAGAGAAAGAAAATGTTTAGAGAAACTTAATTTGTCAAATTCCTAATTTGGGTGAATTCGTTGGGTGAATATCAGAGAGATGTTGATTGCTTAAAGCACTAGCAATTCCTCAGTAGATTCAGAAGGTTAATAAATGGGACATGAAACCAAGTTTGCTACTAGTGAGGACTTCTCTCCACCAGTAAACGCCTTTGGACTTTAATGAATTTAATAACCTCTCCCACCCCCAACTTGTCTGTAGTGACACTGCCTGCCCTCCAGGGGGCTCAGGCTGTTCCTTGGGACTCCCTACCCCTCCTGAGCACACAGCCCCCCACCACTTCCGGTCTTCCTCCCTCAATGTCATCCCTCCCCCACCCACTGTCTTTTTCTCTACAGCCCTAAATGAACTTAAGCCTACCCCATTAAAATAACGGATCTTCTCTTGACCCTACAACGATTGCCCTGTTGCTCTCCCATTCACAGCTCAACTCCTCTTCCTCACCTCTCGTTCCCTCCTCTGCCCAAGACTGTCTGGCGTCTCCCCATCTCCCCTTTCCACTAATAACCAATTAGTTGCTAAATCTAATGGACACTGCCCAGCTCCCCAGCTGGATTTCTCAGTAGCATTCGACATATGCAGCCTCTCTCTTCTTGGAAACATCTGCTTTTAGTTCCCCTCCTATCTCTTTGATGGTTTCTTCTCTATCTTCTAGGCTGGCTCATCTTCCTCCTATCTCCTCCCCCCATGTCAGTGCTCCCCAAAGTTTGTCTTTCCTGAGCTATCTTTTCCTTACACTCTGCACACTTTTGTAACTTGGTCCTCTTCCAAGTTGCCCTATCTCAGCCAATGACATCCCCATCCACCCATTGCTCAAGCCAGAAACCCGGGAGTAATTGCAAAACTTCCACCTTATCTGGCCAGTCATCAAGGAGCTATCCATTGGCTTCCCTATAACTGATGACCTTTCTGCAACCCAAATCAGAGCCTATCATTCCTTGCTGACGTTCAAATCTCATAGCTCTAACTTCCAGTTTCCTTCCACTTCTTCATTCCCTCCGCTTACGGTAAACTACATTAAGATGTGGATGATTATCACAGGGCATGGCACACGTTAGATGCTCAATAAATGTTTGTTGAAGGTGCCTGCTGATGCTGAAAGGTACAGGGAAGAAGATGGGAAAATACATACCATGCAGTTCCCAGTGGTCCAACCTAGGACTTTTTTTTTGAGCAAAAAAATAAAGTAGTATTGGATTATAACCCAAAATATAAAATAAATATCAATGAGTCTATACTGATATCTTTAAATGATTGAATAAATTAATAAATGGAGAGGAAGAGATAAATTTCCCAGGCAGAAGAATTCTAGATACTATATATATTGATACTCCACCCTCAAGGAGGGGGAGCAGAACTCTCTCCTCTTCAAGTGTAGTCAGTGCATAGCGACTCCCTTCAAAGAGACTACAGTTTGGGAAGTGGGGCAGGGGGAGAGGCACATAATTTTACAGTGGAGTAACCTGACAAATGCAACCTCAGCCGTGAGGTAGGTCAACATCATCAGCCACTAATTATGTTGATAGTATGTATACTTGATGTGATGGGATGAATATGGGACTCCATGATCTTCCTTCCTAAAACTCATAACCTCTAATCATGAGAGAAGCATCAGACGGATTCCAACCGAGCAGCATCATGGGTTAATTCTACATGTCAACTTGACTAGTCTATAGAAGTCCATCATTCAGTCAAACCCTAATCCACATGTTGCTGTGAAGGTATTCTGTATATGGGATTAACACCTACAATCTGTTGACTTTAAGTAAAGCATAATATGGATGGTCCTCTTTAGTCAGTCGGAAGGCCTTAAGAACAAAAGTAAGGGTTCCTTGATGGAGAAGAACTTCTGCCTGGGGACGGCAGTGTCTTTGGACTAGCCTAATCAGCCCCTCAATTGAGTAAGCCAATTTCTTCATGATAAAGCAGTAAATCAAATGTACCAAATATAAATATTTATATGTATTTATATATGTATATGTATTTATTAGTATATAAACATTTATCTATAAATATCTAAAATATATTTATAAATATATAACCATATATACACATATATATGTTCACAGAGAGAGAGACATGCTTATATATCTCTATCTGTACGTCTCTGACTATCTATGTGTCCTACTGGTTCTCATGGGTTAAAGAAGAAACCAAATTATAAAATGTTTTGAACTGAATGAAAAAATATTTGTGGGATATGGCTAAAGCAATACTCAGAGAAAAATTATGGCCTTAAATGTACATGTTGGAAAATAAGTTTATAATAGACAACTTAAGTGCAGTTTCTGTACTTTAGCAGGAGAACAAGAGGAGTCCTTTAAAAGCAGAAAAAAATAACTAAGAGTAAAAAACCATAAAACCCAAAATAAAATATCATAGACAGAATCAGTAACAACAAAGTTAGTTCTTTTAAAAGATCAATAAAATTTAAAAATTTCCAGTGTGATTTATCATGAAAATAAAGATGTCATATTGCAAATATCAGCAATGAAAGGGTGATGGGGTGCCTGGCTGGCTCCGTTGGAAGAGCATCCGACTCTTGATCTTGGAGTTGTAAGTTCAAGCCCCATATTGGGTATAGAGATTACTTAAAATAAATTAATTAATTAATTAAAAAAAAAAAGAAGTGAAAAGGTAAACTTCACTACCAATTTTAAGGACATTAAAAACAAGAGGATATTATGGATAAATTTAAGCCAAAAATTTTAAGTTTTCAATAAAATGGACAAAGTCTTAGAAAATTATGACTTAAACCAACTCGAGAATAGAAAAGGGAATTCTATCTCATCCTGATGGAGTTAGGATTGGACTTGCTGTCTTGCTGTAAACAACTAGAAAACTAGAAAAGAGATACTAGAAAACTAGAAAAGAGATAGCATTAGACACTGATAATAGGCAGTGCAGGGCCGACATCTCTAGGAGAAGGGGGAAAAACAAAGTGAGCCCTATGATTGTGCCAGTTTCTGCCTGGAGGCACTGTCTAGACCACAGTCCTGGGACGTTGTCCTAAAGTTGAGATGAGAGATCAGAGTTTGGGGAAGCTGTAACAACTGGAATTTGCAGAATGGAATACTAAAGAAAAAGGAGCTGTATGCGGAAAGAGCTCCAGAAATATGCATCAGAGTGTCCTAGAGACTGCTGTTGAATACTAAGCCATGCATATGAGGGTATATGAGCCATATATGAGGCAACTCCACACATCTGAGAGAGTGAGTGGCCTGCTGTAAGCTAAAGACTTCCCAGAGATTACAGACTAGGATATAGTTAAGTTCTGGCCACCCAGAATGGAGAATCCTTGTTAAAACACTCAAGAAACTCAGTAGAAACTCCCAGAAAGGTAACAAACACTTTAGTAGTGGAGTTATTTTAACCTTAGAGTAAAGGCAAATTTAGGCCTTCCTTAACATCTTAAAAATATGCTTCAAAAGAATTAAATTTATCATGAATAAGTTAACTAATTGCCTGTTAGAACCAAGTCCAACATTTTGGAAAACAACAAAATCCAGCACCTTGAGTAACGCAGTAAGTCATGATCTGAGAGAAAATGTTTGCAACATACATATCTGACACAAGGCTTGTATCTAGACTATATAAAGAGCTCCTACAACTCAATAATGAAAAAGGCAAACAACTCAATAAAAGACATTGGCAAAAGACTCGAACAGACACATCACACATGCATAAAAATAAATGGCTAATAAGCTCATGAAAAAGCTCAACATCATTAGTCATCAGAGAAATGCAAATTAAGTCCACAATGAGATACCACTACATACTCACTTAAATGGCTAAAATGCAAAGAGATCAACAGCACCAAGTGTTGGAAAGGAGGTGGAGTATTGGAAATCTTACACTTTTTTACATTGTACAAATTGTACAACCACTCTGGAAAACAGTTTGGCAGTTTCTTTAAAAGTTAATCATATACTTATCTTATGATTCATTTATTCACTCCTAGATATTTATCCGAGAAGATATGAAATATATGTTCACAAAAACCTTGAATGAGAATGTTCATTGAAGATTCCTTCATAATAACTGAAAAACTAGAAACAGTTCAAACGTCTATCAACAGGAGAATGAATAGACAAACTGTGCTATACTTCTCATCAATAAAAATAAACAATTACTTACCCATGCTTCAACATCAATGAATCTCAAAAACATCACACTGAATGAAAACAGCCAATGCCAAAGAGTATTTATTGTATGATTCCATTTATATAAAGTTCTAGAATAAGCAGAATTAATCTATGGTTCTAGAAATCGGTAGTTGCTTCTGTGGTAGTGGGGATTAACTGGGACAAAGCACAGGAGAATGTCCTTGGGGTTATGGAAATGTTCTGGGCCTTAACTGGTATGTGGGATACTTGAGTGCATCTGCCGATTAAATTAGTGAGTGGCATGCTCAAAATCTAAACATTTTGCTATATATAAATTACACCTCAATAAAGAAGAACCATGGTGGGGTACCACCGCACACCCACCAGATTGGCTAAAATTCAAAAGAATAAAAATACTGAATCTTGGCAACTATATGAAGCAAGTGGACCTCTCATACATTGATGATGGGGATGTAAAAAATGGTACAACCACTTCAGAAATTTCTTATAAAGTTAAGCACATATTTCCCATATGATCTAGCAATTCCATTTCTAGGTACATACCCAAGAGAAACAAAATTATTTGATTACAAGTATTGAAAATTTGTACAATACTATTTGTAGTAGTGTTAGCCAAAATAGTGAAAAAAGAATCAAAACAATCTCAATGTCCACCAACAAGTGAATGGACAAATAAATTGTGTTATATCCATATAATGGAATAATACACATTACCCACTATATTTATCTACCAATCTCCATCAGCAATAATAAGGGATGAATTAATGATACTTACAAGAACATGAATGATTTCCAAAATGTTACGCTACATGAAAGAAGCTAGACACAAAATTGTATCTCCTATATGATTCCATTTAAATGAAATTCTAAAAAAAACAAAAACAAAAACTAGTCTACAGTGACAGAAAGTAGATAAATGGCTGCCTGAGGTGAGGGGTGATGCAGAGGATTGACAGGGAAGAGGCACAAAGAAATCTTTTTGGTAAAAAAAAAAATCTTTGAGGATGGAAATATTCCATATTTTTGTTGTGGGTGTATACATTTGTCAAAACTCACTGACTTGTAAAATGAACATGGACACATTTCTTGTGTGTAAATTATTCTTCGGTGATGTTGATTTTTAAAAATGGAGAAACCAACTGACAAAGTCAAAATAAAACACTAAGAATAAAACAACAGAATACCCAAATAATCCACAACAATGGAAGAAATTGGATCAGCAGTCAAAGACAGTTCCATGACCAGAGAGCTTCATCACCAAATTCAGCCACATATTCAAGAAGCAAATATTTCCAAAGATTCACAAGTTATTCCACAAAGCATAACAAATAAGAGGGCATGCCTTAACTCATTTAACAGCATAATCTTAATACCCAAACCTGGCATGGATATCACAAGGAAGGAAAATAACAGGTCAATCTCACATATGAACATAAATTTTTATGTGAGAGATATATATATATATAATACATATATACATATATGTATACATATACGTATGAAGTTATGTATATGTATACATATGTGTATGTGTTTATATATGTATACATTGCATGTGTATGTGTATATATACATACACGTATGTACATATATACATATACATTATATATAATTATATATATAAAAGATAATACACCAAGACCAAATTGGCTTACCCTATAAATGGAATTTATAACATTAGAAAAATCAGTTAATGTAAACTTCCACATGAATATGAAGAAAGACTAAAAACCATGTATTCATCTCAGAAACAGAAAACGCATTTGATAAAATTTGCCATCCATTAATGATTAACACTTTGAGCAAACTAAGAATAGAAGGGAACTTCTGTAACCTGATAAGGAATATCTATAAAAAACCTATAGTGAACATCACACTTAATAACGAAATCTTTCCTTCTGAGGTCAGAAACAGGGCAAGAATGCTTGTTACTTGGTGAGGAAAAAACAAACTTATTTTTGCAAATGACCTAATTGTGTCCAGACAATCCAAAAGAAGCTACAGGTCAATTATTTCACCTTATAGAAATTTTTAGTAAATTAGCAGCATCGGCTTAAAAATCAATGGCACAAAGACAACTCAATTAAAAAATTGTCAAAGGACTTGAATAGTGAAGATCTACAAATGGCCAATAAACATATGAAAAAATATTCAACATCATTAGTCATTAGGGAAATGCGAATCAGAACCACAATGAGATACCACTTCACACCCACTAGGATGACTATTATAAAAAATGGAAAATAGCAAGTGCCGGTGGAGAAATTGAACCCTAGTATATGATTGGTGGGGATATAAAATGGTTCAGCCACTATGGAAACGGTTTGGCTGTTCCTCAAAAAGTTAAACATAGGGGAGCCTGGGTAGCTCAGTGGGTTAAGCCTCTGCCTTAGGCTCAGGTCATGATCTCAGGGTCCTGAGATTGAACCCTGCATCGGGCTCTCTGCTCAGCAGGAAGCCTGCTTCCCCCTCTCCCTCTGCCTGCCTCTCTGCCTACTTGTGATCTCTCTCTGTCAAATAAATAAATAAAATCTTTAAAAGAAGAAAAAAAGTTAAACATAGAATAACCATATGACACAGCAATTCCAAAGAATTGAAAAATAAGGACTCTTCAAGATGCGCATATCATCTTATGAGGCCTCTGCCTCAGGGGAGGACTTTGCATGGCATCCAAGCAAGGAGAGGCTGCTCTCTTCCACCAACGAGAAGAGGCCACTTCTGCTGGCCCAAGGGGTTCAGGAAAATCTGGGGCTTCCTAGACAGCTGATCCCATACTAGGTCCGAGGGTCCTACTCCTTCTCTACCAGGCTCATGTCTTCCTGCGTCTTTAAACATATCATTCTGCCGTTCTCACATTCAGATTATGGGATTGATTCTCAGCACAGTCTGCCCTGCACAAGCGGCAGATAAGCGTTCCCTTAAATGCTGCCATAAAGGCTTTCTGGCTCTTACACTGTACCCTGAGTTGATAGTTGGCTGAAGTGAGTCTCTCATTTTTGTCTTTTAGCACATTGATGGCATTTAACAACAACTGGCCAACTCCACAATCCTTGTAATTATCATTTCCCTCTTGTATCTCAAATACTAGAGATACGCACATGTAGGGCATCCCTATATTCACCATGGGGGGAGTAATCGTGATGCGCGGCACTCTAGCGGATATCAGGGCTCCACTTACCTCAGCAATGGAATCCTTATTGCCATCTGGAAGGTGAGTGGTCCAATTCCAGAATCCTATCCTAGAGATCTGGTTCCTGGGACCACCTCAGACACCAGCTGCATTTTGGGGGGCTGCTCTAGAAGTAGAACCTAAGTCAAAGATTCAAAAGCAAGTATTTGAGAAACAATGCTAAGAACCACCAGGAAGCAAGTGGGAAAGTAACATGGGGAAGGAGAGGAGGCTAATAAAGGGTATACTGTCAAGCAAGTTAAGCATGTGAACCACGAGAGCTTAAAATCCTGTCAGGAAACTCAAGGAACCAGTAATCACTGAGCCTCAGGACCATCCCACGTGAGGGCTGAGGGAGCTGAGGTATTTATTCACTGATCCCCATCCAGGATTCCCTGAAGTTTGCTCTGGATGGGAGTACCATTCCCCAGAACTTTCAGCCTGCCCAGTGTTAGTAGGGCAGGCTCCAGTGGCCAGAGAAAGCCCTCAGGGAAAGAACTGCAGTTTTCCTGGCAGTTGGAGGTTCTTCCAGTGTACCCAAGGGCTTAGGGAATGTGGAAGGATCAGAGACAACATTGACTACACCAAGGGAAGAATCCTTTCGCTAGCTGCAACAATGGTTCCACTCAGCTGGAGATTAAGGCTTGCCTGGGCTCAGCGCACAGAAGGAGGTTATCTTCTGGGGTGATTATCCCAAATACCAAAGGATATTGAGTTGCACCTATACAATGATGGTAGGGAAGACTATGTCTAGAACCCATGTGATTCTCTAGCATGGCTCTCTCTTCTTCCATGTCCAATAGCAAAAGTTAAAGAAACAACATAGGAACTCAATTCTGAGGATTTAGATTCATCAAGAATGAAGGTTTGGTCACATGTTCTAGTTAAAAAACCGTAATAACAAACTGAGGTTTTGGCTAAGGGCAAAGTGAAAATGAAATGAGTAATGAGGGAAGAGGAGAGTTATAATGATCAACTTAGGACAAGTTACGGAAAAAGGGATTGTAGAAGGTACTGGTTATTTTCTTCTCTTTCTAAGATTTATTTGAGAGGCGCAGCCGGGTGGCTCAGTCGGTTAAGTGTCTGGCTTCGGCTCAGGTTATGATCTCAGGGTCCTGGGATCCAGCCCCACATCTGGCTGCCTGCTCAGCGGGGAGTCTGTTCGTCTCCCTCTCCCTCTGCTTGCTCTCTGTCTCTCTCAAATAATCTTTTTTTAATAGGAGACACTAGAGAGAGATGGAACGAAGGAAGAAGGGAGAAGGAACTATCTCCCCATTTTCCTGGTTTTGTTCAGAGTTGCTCTCTCGTTGGAAGTTGGCTCCAGCCTTCAGCTTCTTTCTGCAGGCCAAGGTTTGTAGATGGCTCCTCTAAGGACTAAGCAGCAGCCCGCTGGTGACTCTGCCTGAGTAGAATCCTACCTGTGGGCTCCTTGGATGTAGTAATCCCATCTCTTCTCTTTTGTTCCCTCAGGCCTCGTTGCTTCATTGAGTTATAGTTCCATTGTGTCTCAGTGTTCTCTTTCTCTTTTTGCTTTTAGTCTTCTAACTCCTGTGTAACCAATTCCCTGTATGAAATCTCCTCTATCTGAAATACATAATACGGCCTCTGTTCTTCTTACTAGGCTCTATCTGATACACAGTTACCCTCAATGATGGAATAGATAAACTGTAGTATTGACATGCTTTGGAATAGTATACAAAGAAAATAATATAGAAAGAACAGAAAGAATAAAAAGAAATTTCTTTTAATAAAGAAACATTAAACTATATTTTTATTGATGGACACATAGGTGATAAAACTATTTAGAAAAGCAAGGAAATGATTATCACAAAGGTAAGGATAGTGGTTATCTCTTGGGAGTATGGATGAAGACGAGATCTGGGAGAAGCACATGGGAAATCTGAGTTCTTAACAACTTTCTATTTCTTGATCTTTTTTTTTTTAAAGATTTTATTTATTTATTTATTTGACAGAGAGAGAGAGATCACAAGTAGGCAGAGAGGCAGGCAGAGAGAGAGGGGGAAGCAGGCTCCCCGCCGAGCAGAGAGCCCGATGTGGGGCTCGATCCCAGGACCCTGAGATCACGACCCGAGCTGAAGGCAGAGGCTTTAACCCGCTGAGCCACCCAGGCGCCCTATTTCTTGATCTTTAAGGTGATGACACAGGTGTTTGTTTTGTAAATATTCTTTAAACTGAACCTATGAATTTTATGTGCTCTTACGTGCATATAACATATCCTGCAATTGAAAAACAAAAGACCATCACGGTCGGCATTGGCTCTGTATCTGGAGGCAGGAAGATGATAAGAGGGGCTTCTAGAAGTGAGGTAAGAGGGAAAAGGCCAAGGGGGAATGGAAAAGACCAAGTCTGAGGTCCCAGAAGCCAAGAATTGAGGCTGAGCTTGAGTGGGCATGAGATTCGTGCTGGGAGCCAGGACTTTCTGCCCTGCCCCCAGGGAGTCAGACCAGGGTTGTGAACTTGTACAGGCCTTTTATCTTTTCCTCCTCTGTTCATGCTAACAGGGGGTCCCTGCCTGCTGATCACATTCAGATGTTGGTGCACGTCTGAATCAATGTGGAGACATATGACAATACACTAGCAAAGTGGAGTAAATCTAGCATATGGGCAGAGTTGGTGATTAGGTATCAGCTGAGCCCTAGGATGGACATTTCTAAAGCCAGATGGGGAAATTGGGTGGACCCCCTCTTAATCAACACAAAGATTTCTGTGGGAGCTGGAGATTTCAGTGTATGAAAGAGAACACGTTGAGTAGAGGAATGGAGCGCGAAGGAAGAGAGAGCAACTGCGGGACAAGAAAGCCAGACCATGCATCCGGCTCTTTCACCTTCTCCTAAAAAATGCAATCAGCTTTGGGGGCCGTCCTAGACTTGCAGAGATTTGATGGCACCATGCAGCAATGCCAGCAGCCATGGGGTTAACCCTTGAGCCAGCTGCCCTGGGGTGATGTGAGGGGGTAGGACTCCAAGAGAAAGCAGTGCCTTGGCACCACTATGCGCACCAGCCCTACTGCTGGGAACCCCCACAGAGCCCAGGCCCATAGCTGCCAGTCTAGTCTCATTGTCCTGAGTGGTTCCAAGCGCTGGGCTCCTACAGCTTATTCTGGATTCCCATCCCCCACCCTAGGAGCAGTTGAATCCATCCGTTGGTGCAGATAAGTCAAACACCAGATACACAGTCTCTCCGACTGCCCCCTGGCCTCCTAGGGTAGCGCGTAGGGCCACCTGCGCTCTCAGGACGCAGACCTGGCCCCGACCTCGCTGAGAACGCGGATACAGAATGGGTGGAGAGGCGGGGTCTGGGATGAAGGTGAGGACCTCCTTTCTCCCGCAGCAGGAGGAAAACTGAGACACCAGCGATCACAGGTCAGAAACAAGGGAGTTCAGTCGTCTGAACTCAGAGACGCGAGGCGAGGGGTCCCCCGCCCTGAGTGTGGGAGTGGAGAACAGGCCAGATGCCCCCTCTTTCTCCTTCCAATCGCTGCCTCTTCCGGGGACCCCCTCCGCCCTCCCTCGGGCCCCAGCTCCCACCCCCAAATTCTGCATCCTCTGCGGATTGGTGCCCGGCCGGCCAGGGGCGGGGCCCGAGGGTCCTGACGTCACCGGCCGAGGGGGGGCGGGCGGTTAAGGGAGGGGGTGACGGGACCCGGCTCAGCACCTCGGAGAGCTCCCTCCCCGGCCTTGTTTTGCTCTAGAATCGCCGCCGGGGGAGGGTGCCAGGGGGCCGGGCGGCGGGAGCAGCGGCAGGGGGATGGCCGTGCAGGGATCGAGGGGCCCCGGCGGGCAGAGGGCCCAGCTGTGATCCGACGGGGGTGGGGAGCCGGGGCGCCAGGCGGGGTGGGGGGGGGCAGCTGGTGGCGGCAGCAGTGACCGCACATCTGGATGGAAGCGAGCTTTGTCCAGACCACCATGGCTCTGGGGCTGTCCTCCAAGAAAGCGTCTTCCCGCAATGTGGCCGTGGAGCGTAGGAACCTGATCACCGTGTGCAGGTGGGCGCCGCTGGCGGGGGGGTGGTCAGGGAGAGGCATGGGGCGGGCTGCGGAAATATGGACTGAGCCTGCCCGCGGGAGGACGCACGGCAGCCGCGGAGAAAAGGGAGGAAGCACAAGAGTTAAGAGGAGCGCGTCCACTGTCCCTCAGGTGCAGACCAGGAGGGGCTTTGGAGGTCTCGTCCCTACCCTTCTAGGCCAAGTCAGGCCTATGCCCAGCCCGGGGCCTGGGGGGGTGAGGGGTGTTTAATTGGCACTGCAGCTTCCTGTGAAAACCAGGAAGTGACATTGTGTGTGCGGGGGGGAGGGGATGGGATGGCTGGCTCCCTTGCTGGGGGCGGGGGCGGGGTGGGCAGGGAAGCACTGAGGAGTAGCAGCGTGAACGCCCTCCGCGCCAGCGTACCCTGACTCCCACCCCTGTCAGCCTGTGCTCTCCGGGGTGGGGCTTTCCCGAGAGATTTTCCCATGCTCAAATCCGGGAGCAGAGATCGGTGCCCTCCTCCATCTCTGGGCAGCTGCAGCCTGTGGCAGGGTCAACTGGGGATGTGGGCAAAGCCCCTGAATCCACTCAGTGAGGGGTGAGGGGCACTGGGCCTGCCATGGGAAGGACTGAGGGTCTGAAGCCTGGGTCTCCTGGGTTCAAGGGAGGAGACTGGGAGGGCAGGGCCATTGGTCCCTGAGGGTGGGGCTGTCGCAGCATTGGGAAAGATTCATCCGCTTTTTGGGGGGCCCAGGAAGTGAACCTTCCCACCTCAGCCCTGCAGTGACTCACTCTCATTGCCCTGTCCTGAGCCAGCAGCGGCCAGCTGCTCAGCCCCTGTCCCTCAGCCCCTGTCACCTGCCCTCCTCTCTCCCTCTAGGAACCCCCCCTGCCAGCTGCCTTCTCCATCTGTAACCTCCCCCCTGCATGCCACCTCTGAGGGCAGGGTGCTCCAGGTGCAGAGCTTGGCTGTCCTGCTTTGCCACCCCACCTGCCTACACAGGCCTTGACCCTGCTCCTTCCCCCAGGAATCGGCGCTCACCCGATGCCCTGGCTCCTGCCTCCCATAGCTTCTTCCAGGTTCCTGAGCACACGCCCAACCATACTGCATCTGTCTCACACCATTATATCCTAGTCCCTAGCACGGTGCTATACACATCAGACCTCTATAAAAATGCCCAGAATGTTATAGAAGGAACGAATGCAGCGATGGCCCACCCAGCCCAAAGTACAGGCCAACGCTTCCACCCTCACCCCTCAAACCCTGCCAGTGTGGCATAAAACAAAGGTTTCTGCCTTTGGGGCCGGAGGATCCTGGGGTCAAGCTCTTACTTCATCCGTTATTAGCTGTGCAACCATGGGGAAGTTTCTTAACCACTCTGGGCCTTGGGTGCCTCCTCTTCCCCACGGTAGATGTAACAGCCGTGCCAAGGAATAGTAACGGCATAATTCACGTAGGAGCCTAGCCCAGTGCCTGGCATATGGAAATAGCCCAGTCCTGATGATGCCCTTCCTGTCCCCGAGAAGAAGGTACTTCTTCTTTCTCTTGCCTGCCTTCCCCAGTGTTGGGGAAGCGGGGAGCTCCCTTCGGCCTAAGCCAGAGCAATAGAGGTTCTGGTGGATTGGAAGTAGGCTTAGAGATGGGGTGGGAGGGATAGAGTTTAGGAGGGGATCGGGGGCACGGCAAGGGCTCAGAAACCCCTCGGGCCTCTGCCACCTCATCGCCGTCATGTGGTTCGCCTCCAGCTCCCAGAACTGTTCCCTTTAGCAGGCCAAGGGCTCCCCTGGGCCCTGGCCTCCCTGTCTCCATGGTAACCTGCAGCAGCCGCTGCACCTCCTAACAGGGAGCACACCATGGGGCTCCTGGGGGCGACGGCCAGTTCCGCGGCACCCCTGACGAGGGATGGCAGATGGCCGCCGCAACTGACACCAGACCCAGGCCCCCACTGAGGGCTGACCCAGATGACCAGAAAATACCATGTGGGGTGGTGTGTGCTGCACAATGAGGCCCAGCTAATGCCCCAAACACAGGCTCCTTCTGGCGGGGCCAACCTTCCCATTAACAGCCCTGTTCCTCGACACCCCTGCCCAACGGGCTATACACAACCCCTTCTCCTAGTCCTTCCTGGAGTCTGGGGCAGGTACTATTATTCCCGTTTGGGCCTCAGAGAGGTTAAATGACTTGTCCAAGGCTGCAAGAGTATCACAAGGGAACAGGATCTGAGTCCAGCAGGCCGCCTCCCCCCTACTACAACCCCAACACTTGACCTGGCTCTGATTTCGGGCCGGACCAGCTCTAAGCCCAAAGAGAAGGGAGGGAGGTCCGTTGGCTCAGGTCTGCCATTGGTCTGAGAGCCTCAGAGGCCAAGTGCTAAGGGCTGGGGCCTACAGAGTGGAAGGCAGAGGAGGCAGGCGCTTCACCCAGGCCTCAGTGATCGTGACAGCCAGCAGGAGGCCCCAAGATGTAACGGAAGGAGCAAGAGCTTTGGGATCAGACATCCTTTACTTGACTCCTCACAAGCCCTGTGACTCTGAACAGACCAGTCAACCTCTTGAACCCTCGGTCACCTTATCTGTAAAATGGGGAGGTTGCTAAGAGGACCTACCTCCCAGAGCCGCTGTAAGGCTGGATGAGGGGTACATGCTGTGCTTGGCACGTTACAGGGCTTGATAAGCTTCGGAGGGAAAGGGCAGTTCCAGGCAGCCCCCGTATCCCTGGGTACCCCACTCCTGCTCTGCCGCCCACAATAGGGCAATAATGGGAGGTTGAGAGCTGTGTCCTCATTCCTGCCCCGCCCACTGCAGGGATGGCAGGTGGAGAGCGCAGGGGCAGGGACTGCAGAGGTAGCTGAGGGACTGCAGAGAGGGATGAGGGCTGCTGGGCTCCACTGCCTTCCCTTGGTTCCTCTCCTCTCTGAGAAGCCAGGTGTCTGGGCCCCTAAAACCCCTTCCAGAGATTTGCTGCCAATGCCCCCTGCCACCCAGTGTATGTGTCAGACCCACACCCTGCACGCATGCACACACACACACACACACACACACACACCGCCCCAGCCCAGCTCTGCACCGCCTGGTTCTGGGCAGCTGGTGCATGGGCGACCAGGCTGGGAAGGAGAAGGGGAAGGGGGGCATCCGTGTGCTAAGAGCCCACCTGGCCACCCCTGCGGGCCCACGCTCCACGTGCTCAGCTTCAACTCACATGCCCTGGCCCAAGTGACCCCCCCCCCCCAAGAGGAGGGACGGAAGTTTGTTCCAGCAATAGCAGAAGACAGCTCCGGGCAGGGGTACAAACCCACTTTCTAACTCCCAGCTGACCCCCAACCCACACCCATCAAAAACGCAACTCCAAAGAAGGGTAGGAAGGAAGGGGCTCTGGGACAGCCCCCTGACTCCAGGGGCCTCGTCTGCCTACCTACTGTTCTGTCCCCTCTCGTACCTTATTCCTGAAGCTTCCTTTCTCTGGCTGCCAGCTCTCCTGTCACCTGTTTGTCAATCAGTCTCCCACCTGCCACTCCATCACTCCCATGTCACGGCACCTCTGTGGTCACCGTGTACCTCCCCTGCCTCTCACCTCCCTTGCCTGTGCCTCCCCAGCACGCCATGCTCTTCACGACCTCTCCTCTGCCCTTCTCCCCCTCTCTTGGCCTAACACCCCTCCTCTACCTCCATTACCCTGTCTTCTCACTGGACACCCCGTTGCCCCTCTCCCGACCTCCCGCCAGGTTCTCTGTGAAAACGCTGCTGGAGAAATACACGGCGGAGCCCATCGATGACTCATCCGAGGAGTTTGTGAATTTTGCAGCCATCTTAGAGCAGATCCTCAGCCACCGCTTCAAAGGTGGGCCCAGCTCCCTGCCTCCCATTGTCCAGCCCTCCTGACTCTCAGCCTTTAGCTTCCAGCCCCCCACTCTGATCTTCCTCGTGGCTTTCTGAACCCCTCATTGATCCTGGCTCCAATTCTGGCTGGGCCAGGCACACAGCTGGGAAGAGGGGAGGGGGTCTTCTGGCCACATACGGTGGGTGCACACAAACCCCATCAGTGGGCGGGCCGGTACACGCTAGGTGCCCTTTGTGTCCACGTATGTGGGCGCACGTGTTTGGGATTAGGAACCACGGGCAGGTGGGGCTGTTTATACTTATGCATGTGCGTACCCCATGTCATGGACCCTCTACGAACTCCCTGGTTTTGCTGAGCCCCCTCCCTGCCCTGGCTCAGCCTGTGCCCCAGCAGGTCCGGTGAGCTGGTTCAGCTCAGACGGGCAGCGGGGCTTCTGGGACTATATCCGGCTGGCCTGCAGCAAGGTGCCCAACAATTGTGTGAGCAGCATCGAGAACATGGAGAACATCAGCACAGCCCGAGCCAAGGTGAGGGGCCTGTGATGGGCGGGGCCAGGCCAGCTGTTGGTTACAGGGGGAGACAGCGGGGAATTGCCTGCTTCTTGTTCCTCAGCTCCGCCTACGGGCGCTGGGTAGAAGAGCCACAGGAGGTCTATACCCAGTGGTGCACTCCTGGGTCCCTTCATGGCAACAAGTAAAGTTGAATGTGCTTTCCAGGGCCGGGCATGGATCCGGGTGGCACTGATGGAGAAGCGAATGTCGGAATATATCACCACAGCTCTGCGGGACACCCGGACCACCAGGTCAGACCCTCTCCATCGGCTCAGACCACAGGTCCCAGTGTGCGTGCTTGTGGCCTAAACATACTTGATCCTTAAGTTCCTGGAGCCACCTTCAGTCTCTGGACTACAACTCCCAGCATGCACTGCTAGCTTCCCTCTCCCAGACTATCCTCTGGCCGCTGAGCTTGCAGTCCTAGACAAGCGTTTAGCATCACCACTTCTTCCAAGTCAAATTTATTCTTCTCCATCACTCCACAGTACTGATCTCATGCACAGCTCTAACCTTAGACACGCCTCTGAACAAGCCTCAACTATGTATCATTTTATCTGGTAGCCTCGTTCCATGACCCGTAACACCGAGCCCTACCTACTCCCCAAACAGTGGCAGCAGTCTGTACTTGCCACCCGTAGACTAAAGTCCGGGTGTGCAGAGCCTGAGTCCCAGTGTGCAGAGCCTGAGTCCCCACACTGTGGGTTTGCAGAGAGATTGGGTCTCAGGGGCAGGGGTCACAGGCAGGACGTCTGTTTGAGTAGAGTCAACAGCATATGTAAAGACCCTGGAGTGAATGAGTGAAGTCTGGGGATGGGGGCTGAAAGAGCAGGGTCCTGCTGGCCCAGAGGCTGGAGGGAGGGAGAAGTCTGGAGGCATTTGCTGGGATGCAGCCCAGCTCTGCCACTTTCTTGCTGAGTGATGTTGGGCAAGTTGCTTCCCCTCCCCAGGCCACCCTTGAGGTCTCTGCCAGCAGAACCTGCCTCATCAGGTGCTGGCAGGAGCAAATGAGATCATGTAGGTAAAGCTCCCTTAGCCTGTGCTAGATCCCAAATGGTGGTTTTCATCATGATAAACCCAACATTGCAACGATAGTGCATTAGAGGTGTTTTGGGGGGAGCCTCTTCCATAGGGGGGCATTGCCTTGTTCATCTCTCCCCCCACGTCTCTCCCCCCGCAACCCAGTGGTCACATACAACCTGATGGTTTTACTCCGTTCTATCTCTAGTCTGTCCTCACATTTCAGAGTTCGCATGGACATATTTTCGAGCACCTACTGTATGCCAAGCACTAATGCTGAGAACTTGTTTCCTGACTGTACGGATCTGGATGATCCCATACTTGGGGGGAAAGGGGGGAGTTCAGAGGATGGAGGAGGATGTTCTCGGGGAACACCCGTTCTAATACATGGGAGACACTCTGAGAGAGAGCCAAGATGCACACCTGAGGGGTGAGCAGGAGAGAGATACCTCCTTCCTCTAGGAAACGTCTGTAGCGAGCCAACAGAAGTCCTGAGGGGTGGGGCCTCCCTGGGCGGATGAGGCTGCGGCACCATCAGTCCCTCGATACCCACCCCCCCGCCCCTCCACCCCCGCAGACGTTTCTACGACTCGGGAGCCATCATGCTGCGGGAGGAAGCCACGGTCCTCACCGGGATGCTGATCGGACTGAGCGCCATAGACTTCAGGTGGGATCTCGGGGGCGGGGGCGGAGGGAGTTGAGCCGACGATGTCCAGACTCCCATCCCGCCATACCCGCCCCCCACCCTGTGGTTCTCCCGCCCCCAGCTTCTGCCTCAAGGGCGAAGTGCTGGACGGGAAGACCCCCGTGGTCATCGATTACACGCCCTACCTGAAGTTCACCCAGAGGTGAGCCGCGCGCGGGTGCGGGGCTGGCGGAGGGCGGGCGGGGCAGGCAGGGCGGGCCGTGCCCACTGCGCCTTCCCCCCAAGCTACGACTACCTGACGGACGAGGAGGAGCGGCACAGCGCCGAGAGCAGCACGAGCGAGGACAACTCGCCCGAGCACCCGTACCTGCCGCTCGTCACCGACGAGGACAGCTGGTACAGCAAATGGCACAAGATGGAACAGAAGTTCCGCATCGTCTACGCGCAGAAGGTGCGTGCTGCGCGGCGGGGGAGCGGGGGGCTGGCGGAGCCGGCGGGCGGGCGGCCGCGGGGACCCTGGTGTGTCGCCGCCGGCGCTGAGCCCGCGCCCCGCAGGGCTACCTGGAGGAGCTGGTGCGCCTGCGCGAGTCGCAGCTGAAGGATCTGGAGGCGGAGAACCGGCGGCTGCAGCTGCAGCTGGAGGAGGCGGCCGCGCAGAACCAGCGCGAGAAGCGGGAGCTGGAAGGCGTGATCCTGGAGCTGCAGGAGCAGCTGTGAGCGCCGCCGCCGCCCTGTCCCCCCCTCGACCCGCCCTGCCCCGTCCTGGCCACCCCGACCACACCGCCCCCGCTGACTCTAACATCACCTTTCTTGATAAAAGCTGCCAGCGCCACCCACCGCCAGCATCAAACCACTGATCCCCTCCCCTCCACCCCGAGACCCCCTCCCCAGTGAACTAAATTACCCTCAACAGAAGATCCAGCGACCCGCCCCCCCAAAAAAAACCGGCTCCCCACTTCCTCCATCAGCTAGCATGGCTACACAACGTTATTCAGAAAGACCTCAGATGTTACTTAGCAACTTTCGACATGATTGCATTCCCTCTGTCCAGCACTCCTCTGACCTGTAACCACGATCATCCCCCCAGTGACCCCCGGCTTCACTGTTACTCAGCCTGATAGCTTCCGCCTGAACCTTTTCATCACCCTGTGACCTCCCAGCATGATCCCCCGAGAGATGCTCCGTTACCCTTCAGGATTCCCACTCTATTCTCTACCCACTCCATCACCCCGACTTGAGTCCCACAACACCCCATTATTCCCTCCAGCTCCCATCATGAGCCTGAGCGCACTAGATCCCTATCTCCTCCCTGACCCTCAGTACCCTCCACTGACTCCCAGGCTCTGCCCTACTGGTCCGCAACATCCTGTCCCCATTTCCACTGCCCAGATTTCATTCATAACCTCCCCCGCACCCCTTGCTGAGCCCTCCCTTTCCCCCACTTCTGCTCCCTCTCCTAGTCAGGCCTGACCCCTCCTCCCCATCCCAGGACAGGTCTGATCCCCGGTGACCACGTTCCCCTGGCCCAGGGTTCCAAAGACCTCACCACGCCCCTGGTCAACCAATGGCCATCCCTGGGAACGCTCAATGGGGCAGAGGGTGCCAACAACTCCAAGCTGTACCGGAGGTAAGCCTCAGCCGGGCTCAGCTTGGGCCTCAGTGCTGGCCCTTACTGGGGAAGAGGGGCTGGTGGGGGGCGGGGGGCGGGCTGCAGGCCTCTGCCTGCACATCAGCCCTCCGCTCTGTTCCAGACACAGTTTCATGAGCACGGAGCCGCTGTCAGCTGAAGCCAGCCTCAGCTCGGACTCCCAGCGCCTGGGAGAGGGCAAACGGGACGAGGAGCCCTGGGGCCCCATCGGTAAGCCCCCCAATCCGGCACCCAACATTCTTCCAAGAAGGGCTGAGGCCAGGCCTTGGGGCCTGCGGTGACCCTGGCTGAGTCCCTCCTTCATTGAGCCCTTCCGGGGAGCTTAGCACGGCATTTAAGAGCTTGGTTTGGGGTGTCGGGCAGACCCTGCTGCAAACCCCAGGCAGCGCCTCCTCCCGGTCCTGTGAGCTTGGTCCCTGGTCCGTCACTTCACCTTGCTGAGCCCTTCTCATCAGTAGCACGGGGTTGCTGGTTAATCCTCTGTGTAGGGATTAATTTGGTGGGGGCTCCATGGCTCACAGGTTCTCCGGGAATTCTTCGCCTAACTAATTTGCTCTTATCTCATGCACTCTGTGAACCGCTTGCCTGACCCTTGTTTCCCCCTTTTCTTTGGCTGCCAGGAAGCTCAGAGCCAAATTAGTGGCTCCCTTCAAGCGAAATGTCCGGGACTTCAACGCATGCATTTTGTGTTGCCCTCCCCTGGCTTCACCTTGGTCCCCTACCCTAGTTCTCCTGGGGCCTGGCCTCCTGCCTTTTCTTCCCCACCCCCACACTGTACCGGATGACTTTAGATCTTCTTTGAGACCAGGCAGGCTATGGACGTGGAGCCCCGCCACACTGTGTTTGTGATTGTCTGTGCGTCTGTCTCCCCCCCCAGACTGTGAGCTCCGTGAGGGCAGGGACCGTGTCTCGTCCGTTCTTTGTGTCCCCAGTGCTGGGGACGGAACAAGTGCTCACCGCGTGTTTAATAAACAGACAGAGAGGATGAACCTCCGGGGGAGACAGAGACATAAACTGACGATTACAATAGTGTCCTGGCACTGGGCATGGCACGGCCAGGTGCTCACTCCGGTTTCCTTGAAAATGCCAAACACTCCAGAAATGAGGAAAATCTCTGGGGGGTTGGAGGGGGCTGATCTGAGGGCTACCCGTCTCCCGCCTTTGCCTGCACCCCCCCTTCCCCAACTCACACACAGGCAGACCTGGTTGGCTCGGCCTCACCCGCCCTCTCTCCCCAGGGAAGGACCCCACGCCCTCCATGCTGGGCCTCTGCGGCTCCCTGGCCTCCATCCCCAGCTGCAAGTCCCTGGCGAGCTTCAAATCCAACGAGTGCCTGGTGAGCGACAGTCCCGAGGGCAGCCCGGCACTGAGCCCCAGCTGAGGAGCGGCGTGGGCGGCGCTGGCCCCACCCGCCGGGGGCCCAGGCAGAGTCCCCCAATCCAGGCCACTCTTCCAGAGAACGCTGCCCACCCAGCCACGGGTCTCTTGCAAAAGGCACCCTTTGCTTCTTGCCCATTTTAACTTTCTGCCCAAGGGAGCAGGAGCTGCAAAGGAAAGCCGCCTGGGCCAGGACGCAGGGGCACCACGGGCCACAGGACGCCCTGGGGAAGGCTTGTACCGTCCTTCTGGTGGCCCTGGCACCTGGCTGGCTTCCTACCGGACTCTTCTTTGCTCATCCCCACCGCCCTCCTCAGGAGCTGGTGGCCCAGCCTCGGCACCCCCATGCCCCCTGCCTCCCCAGTCCATCCCTGTGTATGCCCCCCCGGAGTCCCTCCTTCCTCGGCCCCAGGGCAGGGGCTCTGAGGGGATCCGGCAAATAAAAACCAGAAGACCGAGGGCCACTTTTTCTGTGGGGGGCTGGGACTGGGAATTGTCCTAAGGTGGCACAATTCAGTAGAGCCCCTGCTGGGCCCGTCACGGGGTGACACCAGACCGGACACCACGGGTGTGTGCCCCCTGGGAGCAGACGGTCCGAACGATTCAGAAGTGGGATGCGTTTGTAGGACGCGTCCTAAATGTTGCGTCTGTCCAGGGCGAGACCACAACGTGTCAGTGCTCCATTCAACCTAATACTCTTGGTACCTAGCTTAGCCCCCGACGGGGAAGACACTGAACCGCCCGAGGGCAGGACGGAGGTGGCAAGCCCTGGCAGGGTCCTGTTCTCGAGACATCCATCATCCTGAGCGATTCAGCTTTGGCCCAAAGTTGCACACCCAGTGAAGCATCCTCCCTCCTCTGTTGTCACTTGGGAGTGTGTCCGTCGGGAGAGGTCCCACTACCCTCCACCCGTCACCCCCCCCAACTCTGGGTCCTCACCCTGACCCGGCTCTAAGTTGGTGGGGCGTCCTCTCTATGGATCCCGCCTGGGTCATCAGAGCCAACCTCCGGGTCCCATCCAGGCCTTCTCTGCACAAGCGACTCACCGAGTCCCACTCCCCTACCCACCCCGCAGTCACAGGCACTGGAGAGAGAGGTTCATCATCTTTAGATTCAAGGAATTCACAGGGGTGGGGACAGACTACACCAGGCCCAGGGTTTGGTGGCTCCCAGCAGCGGACCCCGCTACAGCAAACACACAGGGAAACAGTGGCAAGAGAGGGGACAGTTAGCAGATTTGGTCTTGAACTTGGGGTAGGGCGGTGGTGGTGGAAAAGTGATTATCTTTGGGGCTTGGGAATGAGAAACAGCAGGAAGAAAGCTGTTTTTGGGAGGGGG
Source organism: Potos flavus (assembly GCA_028534135.1). Classification (NCBI taxonomy): domain Eukaryota; kingdom Metazoa; phylum Chordata; class Mammalia; order Carnivora; family Procyonidae; genus Potos; species Potos flavus. Next base: position 16,165,775 of record CM052891.1, on the reverse strand, counting down.
CCTGGGCAGGCCTCGAGGGGCGAGCCCCTACCCCCGGGGCTCGTAGTTGAGGAAGAAGGGAAATGAGGCCCCTCCCCTCAGTGCTGAGGACAAGGCACTTGGCTCAATCTCCTTCCGCACCACCACCCCCCCCATCCACGGAAGAGATGGGGTCCTTGTCCCCTGGCTCCTTCTAAGAGCCCAGAGGGTCTTCTCTGTTGAGCCTTTGGAAGAAACCTTTGCCGAACTCGTAAGTGCTGATCATGATGGCACAAGAAGGGGCGGCCTTGATGATCCTTGGGAGAAAGCCTGCAACGGGAGTCAGGGTGAGGGTCACAGGTCAGGACCCCAGGGAGCCCCCGTCCTTCCTGAGCGTGGACACACACACAGACAGACGCTCACCTGCAAAGAGGCCCCTGGTGCCCGACTCAGCCCGGATCCTCCGCAGCAGCAGCCACGTGGAGTCGGCGCGTGGGGGCGTCACTGCAAATGCGAGGCCCAGTCAGGACCCCACCCGGGCCCCCACCCGCACGGCCCCGCACCAGCCAGAACCTTCACCTCTCACAGCCTCCACCGCTCCCAGCGCGACCTGGCGCTGAGTCTTCACCACGTCGAAGGGTAGAGTCAGGATGGCCGCCACCTGGTGGGGTGGGGAGAGGGCTGGTCTCCGGTCCCGGGACCCCCCCCTCCCTCGCGTCGGGCCAGGGCCCGCCAGCCTTAGCTAGGGCTTCACTAGGCAGGGCGAGCTTGTTCCTCCACAGGAAGCCACCGGAGCCCGGTTCCCTGGAGCGCCTCCCACAACCCTCGGGCCTCCCAAGGCCACACGCGCGGGCCTCGGTCCCGGCCCGAGGACTCACCGTCCCTGAGATGCCGCCGGCCACAAAGCTGATGCCCACAGATGGCTGGTCTTTCGGCCCGAGCCCGCTCAACCAGCTCTTCGCCAGCTCGTAGTTGAACCAGTACAAGGCTTGGGGGCGGACGGGGACGCTCATTAGAGTCGGGGGGGGCCCCAGACCTCCCATTTTTCACCGCCGCACAAAGTGACGACCCCTCCCTCCGGAGAATGAGGACTGCCTGTGGCGGGCCAGTTTCTGTGACAGGTCCTCCGTGGGAATTTTCTCCTGGAAACCTGCGTGACTACCCCACCCGCTGGGCCCATTTCACAGATGAGCTATTCAAGGGCCAGAAAAGCGACTTCGAAGTTACTTCACCGTAGACCTCTTGTGTGTCATCCAGAGGTCCCCTTACCCCACCCCTTGCACCCCACTCCTACCTGAAAAGGGCACGTCCCGAAGGGCAGTGGGGCCCCAGCCCAGCCACAGTGAGCGCCAGCCGCCCTGGGCCATGGCAGCTCGGACACAGGATCCCAGCTCCCGGTAGGACACATGCTGAGCCTGCAGCTTTGTCCGCACCAGCTCCAAGGGGCTGATCACAGTCACGGTGCCCACTGCGGGGGGGACAGTGGGGAGGGGTCAGCTCACAGGGCCCAACGGCCGCCGCCTCTCCCGGGATCTAGGGACCCAAGAGATCCTTCCACCCCTGAGCTGCCAGACACGGGCTGGAAGCCGGGACCTGGCTCTGGCAGAGCCGCGGGTCAGAGAGAGATCAAGGGCCCGGGGCTGTGCTCACAGCGGGCTAGTGCGCCAGCCACCATGGGGGCGTAGAGGTCAGAAGTCAGGGCTCGACCACAAAGGAAGGTCTTGAGTTGGTCATACGCGGTGAAGTAGATGGCAGTGGCCGGCACAGTCATCACCCTGGGAGCATGAACAGACGTCAGCCGGGACTCCCGAAGGCTCCCAACCTCCCAGGCGCCCCCGCTGCCCCCGCCCCACCCACGGGAGAGTAAAGGATCAGAGGAGGAGAGCAGGAAAAAGCAATGTGTGGGACTGGGAGACTCACAAGGTGGCTGGGAGGCCGCTCCACAGGGTCCTGGTGCCCTCGTGTCTCACGATCTTCACAAAGGCGTCCTGACCACACGGACGCCAGCCCAGGAGGAGGGAGGAAGGATGTGAGTAAGCCGTGCCTAGCCTGATGCCCTCATCTCTGCCCACAGCCCTGGGTCCTGCTGGGAGGCAGGGGCCCCTCAGGCCGCCACACGTGCAATCGCCCATTTAGCTCCCAGCCGACTCCCACTCACCCTTCAAAACCGCAGAGAGGCACCTCCTCCTCCGGGGAGCCCTTCCCAAGCCGATCCGCCCACTGCTACTTGCTTTGCACTGCCCACTCCTCCCCGGGTCTCCCACCCAACTGACGTGAATCCCTCCGGAGCGCCCAGATTCCCAGGTGGGGCCCAGCCGCTCCTCACCACGGTGCCAGTGAAGCGGGTGGGGTCCTGAAACCAGGTGGCACAGCGGGAGCCATTCGGGCACAGGTAGAGGGGCTCCAAGACCCCATTGCAGTACAGGAGGCACTTCCCTGTGGATGGGAGAGAGGAGGGCACTGGGGAAGGGGAGGGCGCATTAGGAGGACAGTGCCCTGGAACGCTGCAGGGAGGGCGGTGAGCCCCATCCCTCGGGGGGCAGTACAGGCCGTGGTCCCCGGGGGGACATTCTTGTTCAGGACACAGGGCTCGCTGGTAGGACCTGGAAGCGTGTGCTAGGGCTGTGGGGCCCTCAGGTCCCCTGGGGAGACCGGGTCGCTCCCTCCCCTGGACCTTCGCAAGCTCCCTGTGGCTCGGGGAACTCACATTTGGCGTAAGGGAGGCTCCAGAGTCTGGAGGGAGGCATCAGCTCTAAAACACAAGGCAGTCCCTTAAGTCAGGAGGCCCCCCTGCCCCAAGCTGTTCTGGGGACCCCATCTCCGGAAGATCTTTGTTTTGCCCAGGCCCGTTATGGGCTCCAGGGCTGGGCACTCACCACTGGCCGTCGAGGGGCGCTGAGACTGCAGGCGAACTTTCACCACGTCCAGGGGCGTCACTGGAGGAGGAGGGCAGGTCTGAAGGCTGCTTTCAGGACCCCACCCTTGACCCCTACCCCAGACCAAGTCATCTCCAATCTCTGGTCCACCCCAGTCCCCAGCTGCCCCCTCCAACCCTCCCCGGATCTTACTGAAAAGGGAGGTGACCACAGCCCCAGTGCCTGAGGCCACCATTTGTTGGAGGGGGCTGATGCCCCCAGGGTCCTGGTCAGCCATCTTGTAGCTTCACTTCTAAAAAACAAACAGTCCATTGGAACGCCTGCTTACAAACAAAAATCAGTGGAAGGGGGAGACACGAGGCAGAGGCTCTTTGGGATCTGACCCAGCCTTCTACCTGAATTCACTCACTGAATATGAACTCAGACGATCCTCACAATTACCTTTTATTTTTATTTTTAAAGACTTTATTTATTTGAAAGAAAGAGACAGCACAAGCGGGGAGGAAAGTGAGAAGCAGGATCAGGGAGCCCAACCAGGCCGGATCCCAGGACCCTGGAATCATAACCTCAGCCAAAGGCAGGAGCTTAATAGACTTAGCCACCCAGGTGCTCTCACAATTACCTTTTAAAGCAATTTAGTGAGCTCTACTTTGCCGGTGGAGAAACAGAGATTCAGAGAGGTGAAATGACCTGAACAAGGTCAATCTGGGAGTAGATAGGAAGGAAACTTGGGTAGTTACTCATTGCTTAAGGGGCAATAACGGCCCACTGCCTTTCCCCCATCTGAGCAACACGGAATTCCTGTGCCCCCTCATTGGGGAAGGCGCCCTTTTTGGCCCTGGGAACCCGAAGATCAAAACGCCTGAGCCATCCCCCTGAGGCCCCCACTCCCGAGGCGGGCACTTGTGTGTCCCGAGTCACCGGGCGTGGAAGGTGGGGCCGAGCGATGGGAAAAACTTGTAAACAAATCCGATGGCCGAGAAAAGACCGTCCGCTCTCGGAACTGAAGGCTGGGTTCCCGGCCCTCCCTCCCGCACGCTCCTCCGGAGGCCGGAAGGGCCGGTCCCTCAGGCCTGGATGGGAAGGGCAATCTCTCTGCTCTCTCTCCCCAAGACAAGGGCCGGGGGGTTCGGCCGTGAGGGCGGGAAGTAGATGTGGGAAACTCGGAGAAACTCCCGCCCCGCGCGCAGCGGACGCCCGATGGGAAGACCAGGGCGGCCTGACGTCTCGAGACTCCGGGACCCCAGCCCAACTCCGGTTCAGGTTCCCCAGGACCTCCCGAGGCCCACCTCCGCCCCCGGCCGGGCCCTCAACCCCGGTCCAGCTCCGCCCACCTGACTCCAGGCCGGTGCTCGCGCTGCACGGCGCCCGGGGCCCAGCGGGCCCATGGCGGCTCCGCGGCCGGTGTACGGTCCGCGCGCGCTCGCCCCGCACCAAGGCGGTCTCTGAAAGCACCAGATCCCGCCCCGCCCCCGGATCGCGCTGAGAGGCTCCGCCCTCCGCCGGCCGACCAGCTACATGCCCGGAGTACCATCGGCCCCGCCCACCAGCAGCCGCTCGCGGACCCGACGCGCCCCCCTCCCCGCGCCGCCCCTGCGCGTCGGGTGCCCAGCCGGGCCTGCGCCCCAAGGTCGTGGGTCTCCAAGTTGAGCACGACCGGAGGCAACCCCGCAGTTAACAGCGTATTCTCACAAACTCCATCCCACCAGTACCCTGGCCGAGCGTTGCTCCGGGAGTCCCGGCGCTCCCCTTAACTTGCCAGGCCAGCGTGGGTAACAAGCTCTCCGCCTCTTCCTCGGTGTCCTCATCTGCGGGGAGGCAGGGATTTGATTCAAATTCAAACTGATTTGAATCAGTTCTTCCAAGGCCACAGGGATATCTGATAGTGATGACAAATATCTACCCGCCGGGCTCCCTGCTGAGGTTTTACAACTTAATGGCGACCTACCAAACAGGAATTAGCATTATCCCCATTTTACAGATAATCGACTGAGGCAGCTCCAAAACCACTTGGCAAACCGCTGGGTACCCTGCGCGGGGTGGGGGGGTGGGGTGGGGGGGTGGCGTTGGGATTAGATGAGCTGTGACTCGGGCCAGCCGGGCTGGACAGGGAAAAGGTTGGCCCGGGAGCCAGGAAACCCAGGGTCAGCCGGATTCAACTTAGTCTTAGTCTCACCACCGTGTGACCTTGGGCAAGTTACACCACGACTCAGGGCCTCGGGTTCCTCCTCCTCACAGTGAGAGGACTGAGTACGGAAGAAGGGGACTGACATTTTTTCCGTTGGTTACTCTCACAACGTTACTTCTAAGCCCCCAAACTTTTGGAAGTATATTAGTATTTGGTCCCTTTTTACAGAAGATGAAACTGAGGCTCGAAGTTTAAGTGCCTGGAATTCGAACCTTCCAGGTACTTTACCCTGCACCAGGCTGCCTCCCTGAGTGACAGGTGGGCTTAAATCCTGCGCCGACGTTTCTGATCGCGCTTCTCGGGGAGATACATCTGTCTGCCAGGCAAGCCCCTCACTTAAAAGCCCGCCACCTGCCTCGCCTTTAAAACTTTTGGGCGGTCGTAATTATTTGTCCGAACACAGAAAAACGAACACGGGGTGCGAACCTGCGCCTTTAAGAAGGGCGGACCGTGACTTTGACGTCACCAGCTTCTCGGGCTTAGGCCGCCCAGCCATTCGGCGCCCGGGAGGTTAGCACGTGTATTCTAAGGGGCCAACCATTAGCTTTCCCTGAAACTGGCTTTGCGCCTCCGAGAGGTTTGGCTGCCCAAGTTCAGGGGCAGGAGAGTGCAAACAGTAACCGGTGAAGGGGCCGCTGGTCGCAAGGGCAGGCAGGACAGAAGGCACCCTTTGCATTCCCTTTCCCCCATCCAGTGGAGGTCTGAAATTACACAAAATCATTTCATCAGAAATTACACAAAATCATTTCATCAACTGTATGTTAAGGCGAGAACCCAGTTTCTATTACGGTCTTTCACAGCCTCAAAGTTATGGCTTACACGAACCGGTTCCCAGCCCACAGCCACTCTCCCCATTTTACAGAGGAGGAAACTGAGGGCCACGTGTATAGTGACTCCTAGTGTATAATGGAACCAAGACTTCTGTGCAATCTCCATTTTATAAATGAGAAACTGGAGGCTCAAGAGGTCTAATCGCACTAAGGTCACTGAAATGAAAAAGCCAGAATTCAAACCTGGAGCTGCCTGAGTCCCGAGGAACTGCCTGCCACCCACCCCATGCTCAACCTGGGTTCTCTGCTCCCTGCGGTGACCTGCTCACCTGTGAAGGTTTTATCTAGTCGGGCCTCAGGCTTCGAGAACTCCAAGAATACAGCCTGTAGGGCGACAGCACTTGTCTGCCTCAAGATCAGAGCGCCTGGAAGGCAGGGACCCGGCTGTCCTCTGCAGGAGCTAGCGACCTCTAGCAAATGTCTTATCCCCTGGAAGCCTGAGCTTCCCCCTTTATGAGATGAGCTGATGGGGATAATAATGCACCCACCTCACAGGAATTATTTGAGGATTAATGAGTTAGTAGCTGTAATGCGTCCAGACCCTTGTCTATCGGCAAACACTCAATGACTATCATTGTTGTCGTCATCATTATTGTTGATTCCACCCTCCACCTACAAGGACCTGTATCACAGAAAGTTCTGGAAAGGCCCTTTAGAGTAACCAAGTTCTGGTCCTACCTCTGACTCCAAATGCAGGCACAGTGAGTAATAATTCCCTACACCCTTTCCTGCCCTGAGCCAAAAGCATACAGCTGCAAAGCAGTGGTCAGGAACCAAACCTGGTGACCCCTGAGCCTCAGTTTCCCCCTCTCAGCAGAATAAGGGGCTTGCATTCCATTTCTGGTTTTCTTCTTGCAATAGGATGCCTTTGAGATTTGTTGCTACACCTCAGTTTCCTTATCTGAAAATAAGGATGATGTCACTCGTCCCGCCTAACTTACAGACTCCTAGCTAAACTCCGGTCTGTGCAAGCTGTGTGAAGAGTCGACAGATGGTTCTGTGGCCCCTGTCAGGACCCCAGAGGTGATCAGATCACAGTCCCTGCCTTCTGCCACAGGAGAATGCCTTGAGGCATCACCGGTTCTACCAAAGCCCTATTCTGTGGTGGCCATCGGGGCAGGTGGGAGAGGTGATCTGTGGGCAATGAGGCACCGCTGGAGCCGGTGGCTGTCTCTCCCCAGGATGGTCATGGCCGCCGCAGGGGGGAGCAGGAGCCTTGAGATGCCCAAGCCCGGAGACCTGAGGAGGAAGCAGCCACTGTCTTGGTTCACTTGGCCACGGTTCACACTGATCGTGCACTCAGTGGTCCTTCCAGAGGCGGCACGTGGCCCCCTGTGGCCATCCCTGGCCTCCGCATCAGATGGAAAAACAGAAACTCCTTTCAATAGTAAAAGGGGAGAAAACAGTACCAGCCCCAGGAGCCGTTGTGGGAATGATGGACAAGTCCTTGCCTGGCACTGCAGGAGGGACATAAACAGAAGGTAGTTTATTGTGAGACTGAATTCTTCCCCAGCAAGCCCAGCCGCTGGACAGTGTCCTCCCCACCCCCACGCCCAGCTTGCACCCCCAGGGCCTAGAAAGACACGCGTGGGGCTCCAGTAGGGCTTAGGCCCCTCTCGCGGACTCTGCCTGCACCTGTGAGTTCACGACCCCCACTGTCCCCACCTTGAGCTGCCTTCCCGGAGGCTGGGCCCACAGCTGCAGGCCCTCCGAGCTGCAGAGGAGAAATCCAAACCCCAGGCCCAGAGCTAAATGTCAAGTCAGATTTTTTGATGGAAACTTGAGGGCAGGGAGGCATGGGTGAGTTACAGAAACTTTATTGGGCTGACCGGAGAAAATGGACTAAGGCCTGTACAGTAGATCTTGCATCACCAATGTTAAATTTCTTGAGTGTGATAACCAGACTGTGGTTCTGCAGGAGAATGTCCTTGTTCTTAGGAAATGCACACGGAGGTGTTTAGGGCTGAGTAGTTGCAACTTAGTCTCAAACCGCGGGGCAAAATAAAGAGAGATAAAGCCAATGTAGCAAAATGTGAACAATGCGTGAATCAAGGTGAAGGGTATATGGGTGCTCATTGTACTATTCGTGCAATTTGTCTGAGGTTTTTAGTTTTCAAAACAAAAAGTTGGAAAAAAAAAAAAAGTTGGCGGGAGAAAGGGATTTCTCCCTCCGAAATACTTAAAGAATCAGAAAGCAACAAAGATGTCTTTTTTTTTTTTTTTTTTTTTGGAAGGTTAAAAAGATACCCGTAATAGCTAGGATCAAACCACTTGGGAAAAGGACATCTCTACTCACCAACCCTCCCCCCACGTTTCCATCCCCCCTCCTCCACCACCCGGCCTGAGGTTGGGGAGTTTCTGGACACCCAAAGCTTCATTGAGGGGACCTTGGATGTGGTCTGAGGAGGTGGTCCCCACAGGGGAAGGGTCCTGGCTAAGACATTCCAGAATTGCCTGACTCCCGGAGCTCTGGGGCCAGGCTCGTTCCTGCTCTACTCGAGGAATGTAGATTCGTCTACTTCCGTGGAAGACAGATTTGGCTATAACTATGAAAATTCCAAATGCCCAAACCCTGTGAGCCAGCCAGGCCACTTCTAAGAATTCCTCTGCTGACCGGCTTCACCCATGTGAAATGACACCCCAACTCTGCAGTCCTTGTAGCCTTGTTTGTAACAGCGGAATGCCATTCAGAGGGACGTGAGGGACGGTACCTCTACACGACAATCACTACTCAGTCTGGGAAGAGATGCAGAGTTCCACATTATGATGTAAAACAGTCTCAAAGACAGAGTTAAATTAAAAAGCGGGGCGCTGTTGGTGACTCGTTGTTTTCGCCCAGAGCGCTACCGCCCCCTAGAGGACGTCTTGTAAATGTCTGAGGCCGTTCGTAGTTGTCACAAGATCCGGGCCCCTGGCCTTTGACAGATGGCAGACCAAGGATGCTAAATGTCCTTTGAAGTGTAGGACACCCTGACACAACAAAAAATTGTCCCTCACGCCACTCAGTTTTCCTTTGTCTTTCTGGCCAATCACTTACATTAGAAACACGTTCATAATGATCTGACCCGGAGGCTAGCTCTAGCCACCCACAGCTTTTTTTTTTTAATAGTTTTAAACTATGTTGAATTTCCCAGGAATAAAACTACCATGCAATCCTACAGAAGATTTGACTTTGTCTCCATTCGAATTTCATCAGGGATAATTCACCATTCCGGAAAATCTTTTCCCGGCGGCCGCGGCGCCAATGTAGCTGAATTGCTAGCAGGACACTCCGGCCCGGAGCCGACACGGGGACATTCCCGGTTCTGCAGTGCCAGTGAGTCGTGTGCACTTGTAAGCCCTTATTCTCCCGTGGGGTCAAGCCTGAGCTTTCACATACAGAAATGCATATTATTTTATTATAAATTCCTTTTTTTTAATGTTTCCTCTATATTCCACTCTGAACTGTCTATAAATGTCTACACACTGTGCATAGGAAAATAATATTATCTTTGAATTTCGTTTGTGAAGATTTGTTAGAGTACAACCCATATGTGACCAAAAGCAGACTTTGGATCAGATTTGATTGAGAACCTCAGAAAGGACCATGAGCTCACCAGGCACGGTCCGGTCCTATGCAGTAACATGGCCTTCTGGGAGCCTTCTGCTTCTCAGTGCCACCAGCGCTATCTGGAGAATGTTGGCCACTGGACCAGGGAGGCCCCGTCAGAGCTGAGCGCTAGTCGCCGCCGGGGGCCAGAAGGAGGAAAAGCTGGTCCAGTGGGGCCTGGACCAAAGGGCTGGCTGGCGTGTGCATCTCCCTTTTTTTGATTTACTGAGTCTTTCTCTCTCTCTTTTTTTCTTTTCAGCAATTTTTGAGTGTTTTGTGCCAAATAGTGTCGTAGGCACTAGGATACAGCAGAGAACGAGTCACATCAGGTCCCTCCTGCAAGAGACACAAACAAATGAGTACATAAGACACTTGTGGACAGGGAGGACATCCCTGGGGGCAAGACAACAGGTCACGTGACAGAGGGGGCCTGAGCCGGGCCAGAGACCTGGAGAACTAGGGGGGTCAGGAGCACCAATGGGGAGGAGCCAAGGGAGGGTGGAGCGGGTTGGGATGAAAGGAAGTGCCCAGATGAGAACTGGGGATGTCCTAGTACCTTCCAGGGAAGGAATATTGTGATGGGCACAAACACAGACTCCGGGTCAGACCTGGATTCAATTTCGGGCTTCAACCCTCCCCAACTACGTGGCCTCAAATAGTTGCCAAACCTCTCTGGGTCTGTCTCCCTTCACTGTAAGGCAGGGATCATAATTGTAGCTACCCCGGAGCGGTTACGTTAAAGATTAAAGGGGAACGTCCTCGTACAAAACCTGGCACAATGGGAACCTTTGATACAACATAAGCAGGACCCCCTTTTTAAATTTTTTAAAAGATTTTGTCTATTTATTTGAGAGAGAGAGAGAGAGAGAGAGAGAGAGTGCATGGACAGCCTGGGGGAGGGGCAAAGGGAGAGGGAGAAGCAGAGTCTCCGACTCTCCTCTAACCCAGGACCTGAGATCATGAGCTAAACTGAAGGCAGACGCTTAACCAGCTCATCCACCCGGGCACCCCAGGACCCGCTTCTTTAAAACACTGAAAACAAGTACACCACCGACCATCCTGGCATAAAAGATTGAATCAGGGGCGCCTGGGTGGCTCAGTGGGTTAAAGCCTCTGCCTTCAGCTCAGGTCATGATCTTAGGGTCCTGGGATCGAGCCCCGCATTGGGCTCTCTGCTCAGCAGGGAGCCTGCTTCCCCCTCTCTCTCTGCCTGCCTCTCTGCCTGCTTGTGATCTCTCTCTCTGTCAAATAAATAAATAAAATCTTAAAAAAAAAAAAAAAAGATTGAATCAAAGTCCCCGGAAGTGCACATGAGTACAGATTTCTCTGCTAACTTGTTAGAGGACTTTGTCTCCTAGAAAGGAGCCTCCGTTTCTTCATGTTTATGATAGAATAACATTCCTGGTCCTGCCTCCCTCTCGGGACTGCTGAGTGGTGAAGACAGAGGAGAGGTGTAGAGGGGGCTTATGACCCGGAAAGGGTGCTGGGGGTCGGGGAGTGAGCAGTTCCTTCCGCCCCCACCTTCCCTGCTGCTGCCTCTACTCTGCGCCCCCTCTGCTCCGGGAGGAGCTGCTGTGACTTGACCTCTCTGAGACATTTTCTCACCCTGGCTTGGCACTTCAGAGATAGGTCATCAGATGAACAAGAGGAACCCCTTTGATGTCCTAAAAAGGCTTCCTCCCATTTCTAATGTGCCAGTTTACAAGGCCTCTTGGCATCCATCGTTCCGTTTGAACTTCATACCTGTGGAGAGGGCACCTGAGGGTTACCGTGTACCCATTTTACAGATGACGAAACTGAATCTTGGAGGAGTCAAGTGACCTGTCCGAGCGCCTTGAAGTGGGTATTTCTTGGCCCCTGTGGGGTCTGCCTGGAGAAGGGATGGGGCGCTGGGTGGGCTGGAAGGGCTGGAGGGCGGACCAAGCTGAGCTGGGGTCAGCATCTAGAGGAGCCTGGCGCTTTGGGCAAAAGCTCCGGGATCTGAATGACTTGGATTCAGCCCTGACTCCCCCCACTTCGGAGCCAGGTAGTCCTTGTAACTACCACTACCCTGCTGTGTGGTTACAAGAGCTCAGTGCGCTGGCACAGGGTAGGCATTCAAAACACTGTCCCAATTCTTCTTGCTTCCACTCTGCCCCCAGGTCTCTAAGCTCATTATCCTCCCAGCTCTAATGGTCGATGAGTCAACAACCCAAGGCGTCCTCCCATTTCCACCACCCGACCTGTCCACTCGCTGCCCTTGACAAGAGCCAGTCTCCAACTCCTGGACTCTATCAGCCGAGCACCAATCACTCGGCGTGGCTGCCCCTGGGGGAGTCTCAAGTTCAGAAGAAGGCATGGGAGTGGGGGGTGGGGAAGGTACTCCAGGTACCCACAGGGAGGCAGGACACTGGCCGGACCACCAACAGGGCCCAGCTCTTCCCAAACCTCACAGCTCAGGGACCACCGCCTCCCAGGGCAGGAGCAGGGTGTCCTTACCTGTGGGCCCGGGACCCGCTCGCTAGAGGAGCTTGGGAAGGGTTTGGAGGACCTGAGCCCCGGTCTTGGTTTGGCTGGATTCCTTTTTCTCCCCTCTAGCGAGGCCAGATTTTGTATCATGGAGTTTGTAAATTAGAATAGGAAAATGAATTCCTTGGTCCTGAATAAATGCAGTTTGGTTGTCAAAATTCTTTTTTTTCTTTTTTTTTTTAAAGATCTTATTTATGTATGTATGTATGTATGTATTTATTTATTTGAGAGAAAGAGAGAGCATGAGGGGGTTGTGTATGTGGAGGGAACCCCAGGGAGAGCTCGATCACATTCGGTCCTCTCGAACTCTCCGGGAGGTGATTACAGTTACTCTATCACATTTAAGGTCAAAGAAATAAGCCCAAGGCACCCAGCAGGTAGGAGGCAGAGCTGGAATTGAAGATCGGCTGGCGATGACGAGTCCCGCGGCTGCTCAGATCCCAGCCCATTGTCCAGGTTTCCAGGAAAGACCTGGCTCCTACGCCCTGCCACCTGCCACCTGCCACCTGCCGGTCCCAAAGGCTGCTCTGGCTTCCTGGAGACTTCCTGGCATGAGTCCTTGCCCTCACCCGGAAGTTCATCTCCAGATCACCCCCACTGCTGTCAGAATGGGAGAAGCTGAAACTTCAACCCAGGAACGTGCCCCTCTCTCCTTCAGGAGGCAGATAGTGACTCCCACGCCTGGATGGGAGAAGCAAAGTCAGCACAGGGGTCAGGACCGGGTGTCTGTGGCCCCAGGGGGACAGAGCTCTGGCCGGTGGGCCAGCAGGACGGGATGGGGTGCAGCCCCAGCGGGGATCCAGAGGGGTTTCTGGGAGGAGATCGTGAGGTGGGCTTGAGGGGTAGGGGGACAGTGTCCCAAGCTAAAGTTGGGGGCTGCATTGGGAGGGCCTGAGGGCAAGAATCACCACAACGAGGCACCTCCCTGGGTCAGGCTCTGTGCCCAGGGCCCTGAAGGCATTCATTCCCTCTCCGTGGGGGGAAACTGCCTCAATCTCAAAGTCCACAATGTACAGACCAAGCTGCTGCGGCATCGGGTCACGCAGCTCAGCTCTTAATAGGAACAGGGACTGGAGAATAGTTTCTTCCCTGAGAACCAGGTTCCTCATTCCATAAAAAGAGGCTTGAGCGAGGTGAGGGGTTCTCAGACCTCAGCCCTTTGCAGCTGCAAAAGCTCCCCAGGCGATTCCAATGGATAGCTGGGGCTGAGAGCATGGGCTAGTGATACCCGAAGACCCCTCCAGCCAGGGCCTCTGCAGAGCCAAGGAATCTGCTTCCTCCACCTGCCTTTCCCTCTCCCATTCATCCGTCTCCTCCCCTCCTCCTCCGTCCATCCTGCATGCACCCCATTGCTAGGTTTAAGGGTACTACCCAGCCTCCCTCTCCCCAGTGCCAGGGGGGTTGCCGCCCGCTCACTGTAGACTCAGAATCCACCCCCCCCCCCCAGTGGAGCAGGGCCGTGCTCACTCACTGCTCAGATGAATACACCCAGCCCAGAGGCAAAGCGAGAATTCCCACTGATTTAGAAATGGAAGGGAAACTCACGGAAGAAACTTACAGGGTTTGAAAGTGGATGTCTGGGGTAGGAAAACCCAGAGGACAAGAGTGCTGCTTTGTGTTATAATTTGAAACAAAATTTGTTACTTTTGGTTAAAAATAATGATTGATCTGGGGCTCCGGGCTGGCTCAGTCAGGGGAGCATGCAACTCTGGACCTCCGGGTTGTGATTTTGAGCCCCACATTGGGCACAGAGATTACTTGAAACAAATAAGCAAACAGTAATTGATTAAAACACAACAACAACAAAGAAAGTGGCCTGCCCACCGGCACTAGGTGAGTTCGCAGCCTATGCTGGGACAGGAACCGAGGTCTCCTGATTTCATCCATACCTCTGTTGCCAAATATCCTCCCATAGCCTCTGGCCAGGTCACTGGCCCAGTTCCAAATCCCCTCCCCCACACCACCCAGACAGCTTGGAGGACCTAGCAGAGCCCCGCAGGCTCACCAGTCAGGTGCCTGATGATGAGGGCAGGCGCTAACAATTGCTCACCCAAGGTGACTCAGGCAGGAAGGGGAAGGAGTAGGTGTGATCGAGGAGAGGCTGTTTCTGTGCCTTACTCCAACCTTCGTCTTCAGGGCTGCAAGATTTAGCAAATAAAAATGTGAGGTGCTCAGTTAAATGTGAATTTCAGATACACAATGAATGCTTTTTAAGTGTAAGTATGTCTCACATACTGCATGAGACATACACTACAAAAATTCATTTCCAGTCTGAAATTCACATGTAACTGGACATCCTATGTTTTGTCTGGCAACTCAGGATCTTGGGGAGAAAGGCCCCAGCCCTGGGGCCCCTGCAACTCTTCCATATGGGGGCAGAATAGTAATTCTGAATGAAGAAAACCCTGAGAGGCAATTGGAAGAATCACAGAGAGGCTGGGAAAAGTGGAAGGAAGGAGAGAGAAGGAAGCTGCCCAATCCTTCACCCAGACGACCACTTCTGAAAGCAGCCCTGGGGCTGACCTGGAGGAACCCCTTGGCCAAGGAGACACTTCCAGGGGCCTCTCCATGCCGGGCTTCTCAGTGAAACTTCCTGTTATTTTTGGTGCCACTGAGGTCATGCAGCTGGGGCTGTAGGAGGAATAGAAACAGATCACACTGGGGCACCTGGGTGGCTCAGTCAGTTAAGTGTCTGCTTTCTGCTCAGGTCATGTTCTTGGGGTTCTGGCATCGAACCTTGAGTCTGGCTCCCCGCCCAGTGGGGGACCAGCTTCTTCTTCTCCTTCTGCCCCTCCTCCCCTGGTGGTTCTCTGTCTCTCTCTCTCAAATAAATAAATAAAATCTTCTTTTAAAAAAGAAACAGACCATATTTGTAGAAGAACATATTTATAACTTCTTAAGCAAGAGGAAGGGGAAAGGCAGAACCCCTAAAGGAAAAGATTGATCACTAGATTTCAGATAGCACAACAACAACACAACTTCTGGCCACAAAAGAAACCATAAACAATGCTAAAAGACAGATGACCCATTGGGAGGAAATATTTGCAATATATATAATATCCAGAATATACAAAGAGTTCCCGCAGTTCAACAAGAAAAAGACAAACACTGAAGCAAAATAACCAAGAATAATGTAATAGTTTTAGGTGTCAACTTGGTGGGTGTTTTTGGGTGAGATTAACATTTGAACTGATAATTTTGGCCAAAGCAAATTGCCCTCCATAATGTGGGTGGGCCTCATCCAGTCTGTTGAAGACCTGTGAAGAGAACACACAAAAAAACTGGCTTTTCCAAACAAGGAGACATTCTCCAGTGACTGTCTTTGGACTTCACCTGCACCTTTGGCTCTTCTGAGTCTCCAGCCTGCTGGCCCGCACTTGGGCTGTTGGACTCGTCAGCTTCCATAATCACAGGAGCCAATTCCTTTCAATAAATGTCTTTCTACATACACAGCGATTGGTTCCGTTTCCCTGGAAAACCCCAATACAAATAGGAACATGCAAGTCACAGAAGAAACACATACCCAGAATAAGCATCTGAAAAAATGCTCAGCTTCCTTAGAGTCAAGGAAATACACATAAAACAACCACGGACTATCTTTTGTCATTAGATTGGCAAATTATCTTTTATTATTTATTTATTTATTTATTTAAAATTTATTTAATTAAGTAATCTCTACACCCAGCGTGGGGCTCAAACTCACCACCCTGAAATCAAGAGCTGCGCACACTTCTTCTGACTGAGCCAGCCAGGTGGCCCTGGTAAGACATCTTTTAAAGTGGAGTATTCAGGGGACACCTGGGTAGCTCAGTGGGTTAAGCCTCTGCCTTGGGCTCAGGTCATGATCTCAGGGTCCTGGGATTGAGCCGTGCACCAGGCTCTCTGCTCAGCAGGGAGTCTGCATCCCTCCCTCCCTCCGCCTGCCTCTCTGCCTACGTGTGATCTCTTTCTGTCGAATAAATAAAATCTTTAACAAAAATAAATAAATAAATAAAGTGGAGTATTCAGGATGCCTGAGTGGCTCAGTCGGTTAGGCATCCAACTGTTGATTTTGGCGCATGATCTCAGGGTCATGAGATCGAACCCCAAATCAGGCTCTGCCCTCAGTGAGGAGTCTGCTTGAGATTCTCTCTTCCTCCCCCTCTGCCCCTCCCCTGCTTGAGCACTCTTGCTCTCTCTCTTAAACAAACAAACAAATTAATTAATATCTTAAAAAAAATAAACTGGCATATTCAATGTTGATGAGTGTATGGGAAATAAGTTCCCCCAAAAACTGTAGCTGGGAATATAGACTGGAAAATTTTTAAAGCAGTTTGGCATTAGTATTTCAAATGCACATACCCTTTACCCAGCAATATTACTTTTAGGGATTTAACCCCCACATGTGCACTCAGAGACATATTCACACATATTTATTGCATAATTATTTGTAACTGCAAAAAAAAAAAAAATGGCAACACACAAAAATCCATCAAATGAGACTGGTTAAGTAAACTATGTAACATCTATAGCATAGAATATTTGGCAACTGTCAAACTGATAAAAAAAATGTAAAGACATCCCATGTTCATGGATAGGAAGACTTCAATTGTTATGCTGGCAACACACCCCAAATTGACTTGTAGATTCAGTGCATTCCCTACCAAAATCTCAGGTGTCACCTTTGCAGAAACTGATCCTAAAATTTATGTAGAAATTTGAGGGACCCAAAATAGCCAAAACAATTTTGAAAAAAGAAATTGGAGGACCTCCTCTTCTTCCAGTTTCAAAACTTGCTACAAAACTATAGTAATCAAGACAATGTGGTACTGGTATAAGGACAGACATATAGATCAATGGAATAGAATTGAGAGTCCAGAAATAAACCCTCACATTTACAGTCAGTTGATTTCATCAAAATGAAAAATCACAAGGCCTGGCAAAGGACACTGGGAGGGCTCAGGGAATAGAGCAAATGGGGATGTCGTATTTATTTATTTTATTTTATTTTATTTTTTTGACAGAGAGGAGAGAGATCACAAGTAGGCAGAGAGGCAGGCAGAGGGAGAGGGGGAAGCAGGCTCCACGCTGAGCAGAGAGCCCGATGTGGGACTCGATCCCAGGACCCCGAGATCATGACCTGAGCCGAAGGCAGAGGCTTTAACCCACTGAGCCACCCAGGCGCCCCATGGGGATGTCATATTTAATATGACATATTTAATGTCATATTTGTCAATGTCAATATTAATGTCATATTTGTCAAATATGACATATTTAATGTCATATTTCTTTGTGACTCTGAAGTTTACTTCTTCTTAGTTCTCTCTATTAAAAAAAAGTGATGCACCCTCCTTAAAAGCAAAAAGCAGAGGGAGAGAGATTCCTAAATTGGAAGGTTTAAGGACACTGGAGTGTTTCTTGAGGAATGTGAGAGATGTTCTCAGTTCTCGGGGGAACTGTACCCTCTCCACTGAAGTGGAATTTCACTGCACCCATTTGACAAGTACATACATTTTGCTTAATAAATACATTTCACATTTCTTTGCCATAATCGGAGTAACTGCATATGATTCAGATTTTTCTAAAGCTTGGGCTCACGCCTTGACTGTTAATTACCTTGTCCCTTGAGAGTGAAGCCTACAAGGCCCATCGACTCATCCAGGACTGTTTGCCCCTACCCTGTGTTCCCAGGATGTTGAGCTTCTGGGTCCTTCAGTCTGCCCTTTGCATTTTTTTCCTGTTAAATACTTGTACTCCTCGCTAAACTCAAAGTGACTGCTTCTAGAAACTTCAGTGCACACATCCCAATCTTTCTATAATCTACTGTTGCTTGGAAATCAGATAACATTAATTAAAAATATCTGAAATATGTAGGGCACCTGGCTGGCTCAGTTGGTAGAGCACACAACTCTTGATCTCAGGGTAGTGAGTTCGAGCCCCATGTTGGGGCTAGAGTTCCATATATATATGAAATAAGAGGAAAGAAGCTGTGTGGAGAAGACATTGAGCTCTTCCACAGAGACAGTTCATGATTCTTTTTTTTATCTTTTTTTTTTTAAGATTTTATTTATTTATTTGACAGACAGAGAGAGACCACAGGCAGGCAGAGAGAGAGGAGGAAGCAGGCTTCCTGCTGAGCAGAGAGCCCAATGCGGGGCTCGATCCCAGGACCCTGAGATCATGACCTGAGCCGAAGGCAGAGGCTTTAACCCACTGACCCAGCCAGGCACCCAGTTCATGATTCTTCAGAGACAGTTTCACAACCTCAGCGCTACTCATATTTTGGGCAGAATAATCCTTGTAGTGGGGGTGCCCTTTGCATTTTGGGATGTGGCAGCCTCGTAGGAGCCTCCTGTAGGAGGCCAGTAGCCCCTCGCCCTAGTTGTGACAACCCAGGCTATCTCTGCACACTGCCGAATGTCCCGGTGGGCAAATCACTCCCTCAAGGTTGCTCTCCGTGATACTTGTTTCAGTCACTCGTTTTTTTTTTCTTCTTCTGCGTTTACTTTTTTTTTAATGGTTCTGTGTAGTTGTGATGAATAGGTTCATTTACTGATTAGCCTAACATTTCCTGAAAAGTGTTGTGCACGTGCTTTGGTAATGGAGGCATAGGCTAGACCCCCTTGCGTCAGGATATACAGGAAGGAATGTGCACAAATGTCCCCAGCAGGAGCCTCATGCATCCTCCAGACCCTCTCTAGCCCCAGGCTGAGCACTGTCGCCTCCCCTGAATTGGGCTATTTGTCCCCTCCCCCAGCCTCCTCCTCAGCTCCCGCTCTTTGTTGAGCCCGGAGTGCTCTCCATCCACTCAGTATAACCAAACACTGCCTGTCCTCCCAGGCCTGGCACCAGGCTTTCTCTGGGCCTCTCCTCCCTCCTGGTGCATCTACCATTTTGGACAGAGCCAGGCCCTTTGGCACGGAGCAGCCTGGCTCTTGCTCCTGGCCAATCCCTTCTGTGCCCCACCTTTCTCTCCTCACCGGTCATGTCCATTCCTGGAAGGCACAGCTGACTCAAAAGGAGGAAGCCACTTCCACTATGCACCCCCCCCCCCCGCCAGCCTTGTGTCAGGCACCCAACAGCTCCTCAAGCCCACTATGTTGAACTTGGCATTTAATCCCTGCCCAAGGCTGCTCTTTCCATCTGGTTTCCGGATGCTCTTCCCAACACCCCCTGTCCGGGCACTTCTCCAACCCCTCTCCACCTGCCAGTTAATATCCTCCCAGATTCAGCTCAAAAAGGTGCCCTTAAGGGGCGCCGGGGGAGGGGGGGGGCGGGGGCGGCTCAGTCCGTTGAGCATCTACCTTTGGCTCAGGTCATGATCTCGGGGTCCCCCGAGTGGGGCTCCCTGCTCAGCGGGAAGTCTACTTCTCCCTCTGCCTCTCCCCTCCTGCCGCTCCTGCTCTCTCCCAAATAAATAAAATCTTGAAGAAAAAAGGTGCCCTTAAGGTGGAATTGAATCTTTTCCTCCCTGCCCAGAGCGAACCTATCACCTCTGACCTACACACACATCCTTAACACCTGGCACACGACCTTGCACCTTAAATTAGATTTAATGTGAGCCTGTCTCATCTCTCCACCCACTCACATCCCGCTGTGAGCAGCCTGAGGAAAGGGCCCGAGAGCGGTCTATCCTCGCCCTCACAACCCTCCTTCAACCCCTACGGGGCCTGGCTGCCCAGCATTTATTCTGAGTTTGCTGAACAGAGTAGAAACAGGACGCACGAATGTCCCTGACCCAGAAGCAGACATCCCGTGAAGGCCCTGGAACGCGCCCTATAAGGGGCAGCTCCCTTGTCGGTCACCGTCCTTGGACAGGCGCTGCCCCATCCCGGGAAAACTCCAACCAGGCGCCCGCAGCCCGGCTGAGCCGGGCCAGTACGTCACATGATCCCCCCATCACATGATCCCGTAAAAAAAAGAGGGGGGGAGGGTGGGAAGAGAGACGTAGGGAGGGAGGAAAGAGAATTGAGTAAGAAAAAAAAGCACAGCTTTCCAGGCTGGCCCCGCCTCTACGTCGACCAGTAGCCAGTAGGAGCGCGACAGCCCGGACACCTGGCCAATGGAAACTGAGTGGGCGGGCCATCGCGCTGCCAGGCCCTAGTCCGTGAGCTTCCCGGGCCGGGGCTACCCAGCGAGCGCCGAGCCGGTCGCAGGTAAGGAGGGTGGCCGCGCAGACCTCTCGCTTCCTCCAGGGGTCCGGCCGGGCGGACATGAGGGCTTGAGGTTCCTCCGGAGTTTCAGCCGGGAGGAAAGAGAAGGCTGGCTTAGGGAAGCTCCTTTGGGGGTTTCCGATGCCACTGGAGGCAGTTTTACGGGGGGTGGGAGTAAGCAGTGATCGCAGTGACACCCCCCCTCCATTAGAAGGAGGCTGTCTCCCTCTCCAGCGTCCCCGGAAGCTGCAACCCCTTCCCCCAAAGCAGGGACTACTCCATTCTCGAACCGGCTTCGCGCCGGCCCAGGTGCTGCTGCGGGTGGTGGTGGTGGGTGGTCCCCGGGATGCCTGGGAGCGAGAGAGGCGCCCGCCCTGGTCCCGGAGCTGAGACGGCTGCGAGTGGGCTGCAGACCGTGCCTTCCTCCAAGGCAGCAGGCACTTGGGAGTAGTGACCGAACGCCTGGGTTGTGTCTGGCTCTCCTTTACTTCCTCTCTTGGGAGGTGGGACCAACCAACTTCCGCCTCTCCCGTCCACTTTTCCTGCTCCCTCGCAGTTGAGTTCGCTCACCTTTTGGGAATCTCTCTCCTGACGCTCGGAGTTGGGGGCTGCCACCTAGTGGAAGATGGCAGAGCTGGGGGCTTGAAGAGGCTCCTGTCCCTCTCTACTGTGGCAGTGTGGGGTGGGGTGAGAGAGGCCGCCACTCAGAACCCTACTGAGAGGAATTGGGCCCCTTCTTCCCCCATCCTTGGTCCTGAGCGGGTGCCCGTGTGTATATCGCTATTCACTAGACGCACACGCTATACTCCCTAACCTTAGGATACCAAGGACGGAAAGTATGCATAAATGTCACTCGGGTGCCCTGTGGTCCCAGATTTGTGCAGACAGGCACCCCTTCTGGCCCAGGACAGTGGGGCAGCCTCTGGAGGGTTGAGGTTTGACGCCCAAGAAGCAGGTGGGACCAGCCTTGCCTGGGAGCTGTGGGCGTAGAAGGGAGGATGAAAGGGGCCAAGGTCCAGGAGCAGCCAGTTGAGGGCCTCTTGGAAATGGTCTTTGAGCTGGGAAGGGGCACTGAGGAGAGCCAGGTGAGGGAGAGAAGGATGCGAGTGACTGGGTGAGTGTAAGTCCTCGCCACGTTTAATGTCAGTGTCCACACGGAGACTCATGGGGGAACTGAGGCCCAGAGACAGCAACTTCTGAGGCTCTCACCATCGGTGGTGGCGATTCGAGGACTAGCACCCAAGTGCAGTGTCCCAGCAGCTCCCGGCTTCTTGTTTCTGTCCTGCCTTCTGTCTCCCTCCTCTGCTTGGACCCCAGGCCTCCACTCTCCCGCAGTCTGGGGTCCATTCCCGTGCACTGTCCATGGTGCCACTTTGTTACATGAACCCAGGTCCAGTATGCTTTGGAGCCATCAAAGCCTGTCATCTCCATGACTGGATATATGACACGGGCATGTTACTTAACTTCCCCGAGCCTCAGTTTCCTCCTTTGAAAAGTAAAGGTATTAACAACTACTTTGGATGATTGTTGCAAGGAAGAAAGAAAATAGTATTGTAACTGGGCCAGGAGAGGCTCCACAAACATTACTAGGCAGGGTAACATCTCCTGGGCCCATCCCATTGAACTAGTGGGGCTGTCTAAGCTTGGGGAAGAGTCATTTAGGAAGTGAGAGGCTACTCCCCACAAAGCTTCATAATCGGTTCCTTTTGCTGGCGCCGCGGGGTGGGCTTATGTGGTCCTCTCCACGTACTGGCGAGTTTCGGCTTCCGGGTAGGGGAAGAGGCAGGGGTTGGGGGTACTATGTTTGGGGAGTCTGAAAGGGTCTGGTGGTATCGGGGGGCCCTGAGAACACAGGTGTCTCAAAGGCACCCCTTCCCCGGGTGGTTGGGGACGGTTGGGGGGCAGGTGTGGCTGGCCTCTGGGGAAGGCAGCCCAGATTCCACTGGCTACCACACTTCCCTTTTCACAACTTTCTCAACCCCATGATTTCCCATGTCATTATGTGACGCCCCTCCCCCCCAACAGGCCTTGGCAGGTGTGAACACAGCATCAGCTGGGGAGGGAAGTGCAACCCTGTCTTTTCTTCAAGGGGGACTCCCCCTTTGCTCCCCAGCCCAGTCCTGCCATGGCTCCTGAGGCCTCACCCACTCCCTGGAGGTGACCCGTGTCCCTACAGACCAGACCCACAAAACCCGCAAATTCTCCTTTCACACACCTACATCTTTACCCACTCACCCGGAGAGACTGAGGCGTTTGGCCACATTTTGGGGACACGGACTGACACCCGTCCTTGTGTCCGTGTTCGTGCTCATCACTGTCCACGCGTGAGTGCACAAGTGAACACGCACAGACGAGGCTGCATCTCGGGCCCCGCATCTCTCTTCCTGCCCGGACAAGAAGGCTCGGTGGCGCCTGGCCCGCGCCCCAGGGAGTGACTGACCCCTGAATCAAGGGTTGCATGGGCTTCAGCTAGTTGCCAAATGCCTCTTGGTATTTTGCAGGCAGACCATGTGGACCCTGGTGAGCTGGGTGGCCTTAGTGGTGGGGCTGGTGGCTGGAACGCAGTGCCCGGATGGTCAGTTCTGCCCTGGGGCCTGCTGCCTGCACCCAGGAGGAACGAGCTACAGCTGCTGCAGTCCCGTTCCGGTGAGCGCCCCGCAGCCCAGGCAAGAGCCGGCAGCCTGGGATCTCCCGAAGGGGCATCTCGGCGCGGCCAGAGGAGGGGGCTGGGCTCGGGTCCTTCATTTTGTTGCCTCCTCTCGCTTTCCAGGGCCAGTGGCCCATAGCGCTGAGCGGGCAGCTGGGGAGCCCCTGCCGGATCGATGCCCACTGCGCTCCTGGCTACTCCTGCCTCCTCACCGTCTCGGGGACCTCCAGCTGCTGCCCGTTCCCAGAGGTGAGGGTGCCATGGGCTCAACAGAGAGGCTCAGGTCTGTGTTTGGACATTCCCCCCACTCACCCCAGGTAAAAGGGCTGAGCCAACACGGGTGTCTCTGCGTCCCACAGGCCGTGTCGTGCCCCGATGGCCGCCACTGCTGCCCTCGCGGCTACCACTGCAGCGCCGACGGGCGGTCCTGCTTCCAACAATCAGGTGCGGCAGGGGTGGAGGTGGAGGGCAGGCAGATGGGCCGCAGGTGGCGGCTGGACAGCCCAGGAGCCCAGCCATCTGGGTGACCTGGTTCCTGCCCTTGTGCCCTCATTCCTGTGGCATCTGTACTAAGCAGTCCCTTTGGTTTGGACAGAGGGACAGCACGAGGCTAGGAAGGGGCAGGAGAGAGAATGCCAGACTCCAGGCCCGGGCCAGGCATGGGGAGGGTAAAGAGAGGCCAAACCGAGCTGCTTCAAGGGTAGACTAGTCAGTGGAGGCCCCTGCCTTGTGCCATACTGCTGAGGCCCGGACTGGCTGGTAGGGAGAGTGGGTTAGGGGTGCCTGGGAGAACACCGAGCCCTGGTGCCGGCCCCCCGTCAGCTGGGCCTGCAGGCCGTGGTGTCAGCAGCTCCCTGAGTGATGGGAGCGATGGCCTTCGCTGACTCCGTTGGCGGAATCCTGGGTTGTCCTGTCCACAGACACCAACCCCTTGGGTGCCATCCAGTGCCCCGACAGCCGGTTCGAATGCCCCAACTCCTCCACGTGCTGCACTATGCGAGATGGCTCCTGGGGGTGCTGCCCCATGCCCCAGGTACGGGTTCGGGAAGGTGGGGGGGTGGGGGGCAGTCGGGGCAGAGCAGGGGGCTGGAGGGGGCAAAGACAGAGTCGGAAGCTTCTCTCGGCAGGCTTCTTGCTGTGAGGACAAGGTGCACTGCTGCCCCCATGGGACGTCCTGCGACCTGGCGCATGCGCGCTGCCTCACAGCCACCGGCTCCCACCCCCTGGCAAAGAAGATCCCCGCACAGAGGAGTAACGGGGCAGGTAAAGAGGTGGGAGAGCATCAGGGGTGGGGTTGGAAGGGAGGAGAGGCTTCCCAGCCCGGGGGGTGGGGGTGGGGGAGTCCTCACCGCCCACGGCTGCCCCAACCGCCTCTCTCTCCCCTTGCAGTGGTCTTATGCCCTGACGGGCGGTCCCAGTGTCCTGATGGTTCTACCTGCTGCGAGCTGCCTAGCGGGCAGTACGGTTGCTGCCCCATGCCTAAAGTGAGTGAGGGGCTGTGTGCCCACCGCCACCTGGCCGGGACACCCGCCTGGGAAGGGCTCCAGGGGGTGGGGCTGGCTGGCTGGCCTGCAGCAGCCTGGCTGCTGAGGACTCATGCTGCCCCCTAGTGGGGGATTGAGGCAGTGTCCGCTGTCACTAGGCTGCTCCCTGAGTTCACGGGAGACTGGAAGTCACCGAGACCTTTCCCCGCGATCCCCACGCAGGCCATCTGCTGCTCGGACCACCTGCACTGTTGCCCCCAGGACACAGTGTGCGACCTCGTCCAGAGTAAGTGCCTCTCCAAGGAGAACGCTGCGGACCTCCTCACCAAGCTGCCCGCACACGCAGGTACCAGGCGCCCGCTGCAGACCCCGTTCCGCCGGCTCCAGGTGCAGGAACTCTCCACCGAATTGTTCCAGGAACACAGGCGGGGGTGGGGGACTGAGGGCCGCATGGAGGGCACAGGGAAGGAAAACCCCTTTTCCTCTACACTCGTAGTTGCCTTCGCATCCCTGCTGGGGGGGGGGGCGGGGAGCAGTGTACTGCCCGTCCTTAGCATGCGTTCTGGCTGTGGAGCCGGCCAAGGGTGGGGTTCCCCCAGGCTTCCCCCGGCCGCTGCTGACCTGTCCCCGCACCTTTCTCACAGTGCAGGAGGTGAAATGTGACATGGAGGTGAGCTGCCCAGACGGCTACACCTGCTGCCGCCTGCAGTCGGGGGCCTGGGGCTGCTGCCCTTTCGCCCAGGTACCCAGGAGTGCTGGGTGGGCCGGGCTGAGCAGGAAGCGGCCGCCGGCGAGGCCCTTGTGCCCACTGTCCCCTGTCCACCTACCCTAGGCTGTGTGCTGTGAGGACCACGTACACTGCTGCCCCGCTGGGTTTAAATGTGACACGGCGAAGGGCACCTGTGAACAGAAGGCCCGCCAGGTGCCCTGGGTGGTGCGGACCCCAGCCCGCCTTCGCCTGCCCAACCCCCAGGCCGTGGAGAACGATGTCCCCTGTGATAACATCACTAGCTGTCCCTCCTCCAATACCTGCTGTCGACTGGCGTCCGGGGAGTGGGGCTGCTGTCCTGCCCCAGAGGTGCGTGGCGGGGGGGAGGGGGGGATAGTATGGGGGGATGACAGTGTCTTGGGCTGGGCAGGGGGTCAGACTCCTGTAGCTTTGCTCTTCCGTCCTCTGCCCGGCCCGCAGCTGGCCCACCAGCTCGGTCAGGTTCATTCCCAGCTGGAGGAGCTGTGAGCAGGAGAGGGCATCAGGGTAGGCAGGGGCGCAGCTTCTGTCCCACATAGCAGCTTCCCAGGCCATCCTGTGCTGCCCCCCTCCCCCAGGCTGTCTGCTGCTCAGACCACAAGCATTGCTGCCCCCACGGCTACACGTGCTTGGCTGAGGGCCAGTGTCAGAAGGGGAGCAAGACAGTGAGTGGACTGGAGAAGATGCCTGCCCGCCGGGCCTCCCCGTCTCAGCGCAGGGACATGGGCTGTGACCAGCACACCAGCTGCCCTGTGGGGCAGACCTGCTGCCCCAGCCTGAGTGGGGGCTGGGCCTGCTGCCAGTTGCCTCACGTGAGTTCCCACCTGCCGGCCCTGGACAGGGGAGCCGAGTCCCCTGTGGGTGGGGGGGCGGCGAGGAGGAGAGACGTGAGGGCCACCCTGTCCCTTGCAGGCTGTGTGCTGCGAGGACCGCCAGCACTGCTGCCCGGCTGGGTACACGTGCAACGTGAAGGCCCGATCCTGCGAGAAGGAGGCGGACTCCGACCGCCTGGCTGCCCGCCTGGCCCGTGGCCCTCGTGTGGCTGTGGGGAACGTGGAGTGTGGGCAAGGGCACTTTTGCCACGAAAACCAGACCTGCTGCCGAGACAGCCGAGGGGGCTGGGCCTGCTGTCCCTATCGCCAGGTGAGTGCCACCCCTCCCCTACCTCTCTCTGTGCGTCCGTCCCCCCCCCACCCGGGCCTGGCTATCCTTGGGAGCCAGGCCCTGCAGTGTCCCACTCTGACTCCCCGCCCGCCCCCTGGCCGTCCAGGGCATCTGCTGTGCAGATCAGCGCCACTGCTGCCCCGCGGGCTTCCGATGTGGGGCCAAGGGCACCAAGTGTCTGCGGAGGGAGAGCCTGCGCTGGGACATGCCGCTGAGGGACCCAGCCCCGAGACAGCTGCTGTGAGGCAAGACTAGGGACTGAAGACAGTCTGCAGCCCTCAGGGACCCTGGGGCTCAGAGGGTCCTCACTGCTCAGGCCTCCCCAGCACCTCTCCCCCACCAAATTTTCCTGGAGTCTCCCATTCTGATGCCCCACCCCCATCATGGGAGGCGGGGCCTCAATCTAAGGCCTTCCCTGTCTCAAGGGGGGCTGTGGCGAAAGCCATGTTACAAGCTGCCATCCCCTCCCCCAATTTCCGTGGACCCTGTGGCCAGGTGCTCGTCCCTATCCACAGGCGTGCGTGTGTGTATGTGCTGCAGTAAAGTTTGTACACTTTCTTAACAGTGTCTGATTTGACCGCCCTGCCCGCCCCCCTCTGAGCAAGGGCCCCCAGCCAGCGTCCACGCTCCCCAACCCCACAGAAAGACACGCGCAGCTCATCTCACCAGTTTTATATTTGCTGTTGCCCACAGCAATCCCGTCACATGATCCCCTAGTCCCCAGAGCCGCCCCAGCCACCAGCCCTGTGACATCGTAGCCCAGAAGTGCGCTGGTCAGCAGGCAGCACCCCCTCCCCTCCCAGAGGGTTCCCAGAGAAGGCCCCCTCCCTTCCCAGCCCTCACGCGAGCAGCTGAGGCCCGGTCGCCCCTCCTGCTTTCCCACAATAGATCTTTCTATGTACAGCCACGTGTATACAGGCACTGCTTCCCCCCCCCCTCCCGCCCAGCCCTCCTTCCCCAGCACCTCCCAACAGGGGTCTGGACCCCTCCCACCTCCCTCTCGGAGGCCGACACGGGTCCCTCCCGAGACATTACCCAGCACATACCACTGGACTGCTCCGCAGGCCCCTGGGCCCCTCTCCCGGCGGGAGGAGGAGGGGCTGGGGGGGCTAAGAGCGAGGGCCCCCGCTGCTCCCCGGGGCGCGCACCCTGGGGGCAGGCCCGGGCGGAGGGGGCGGGGGCCGATGCCTGGCCGGGCCGCTACTTGACGTTGAACACCATGAGCGGCCGCTCCTCCCGCCGCTGCCACGGGCTTTTCTTGTCGCCTGCCTCGTCGCCCACCTCCGCCCCCAGCTCGTCCTCCGGGCTGGTGAGCGAGTCGCGCCGCAGCTCGCTGGCGCTACTGCGGGAACTGTCCCCTCGGCTGCGGCCCCGACCCCGGGGTACCGTGGTCGCCACTTCGTCCAGCAGCGGCGTCAGCGAGTTGTCCTCGGGCGAGCAGAGGCCCGTGCGGCTCTCGCTGCTGCTCGGCTCCGTGTCCTCGCTGAGCGCCAGGCGCGGGGGCGCGGGCGGCGGGGGCGGCGGGGGCGGGGCGGCCGGGGGGCCGCGCTCCCGCTCCTCGCGCAGGGGCCGCCGGCGCGCAGGCCGCGCCTCGTGCACGTCGACGCCCGAGTCCAGGCTGGCGTCGGTGCTGCGGCCGCCCCCGCCCGCCTGCAGGTCGATGTAGGAGTGGCGCACCTGTGAGTTGGAGCGGCCGTCCAGGGACACGAACCAGGCGCGCGGGTGAGGCTTCACGCCCAGTTCGAGCAGCTTCTTCTCGGTCAGCGCCTGCAGCTCCCCGTTGAGCTGCGCCATGGTGGACTCATTGAACAGCACTGGGATGGTGACGGAGCCGCTGACCGGCGCCGAGCGCCCGCCCCCCCAGCCCTCGCCGCCGCCGCCACCCCCGCCGCCGCCCTCGCCACCTGCGCCCGAGTGGCCCTGCAGCAGCGGGCGCTGGGGGTCGGCCGTGGGGAAAGGGCGCGCGGGGCCAGGACCCGTGCTCTCGGGCGGGGCTGGCTCGTCGCCCGCCCCCGCGGCGCCCGCCTCGCCGCCGAGGCGCACGTAGTGCGCGGGGATCACCAGGGTGGGCATGACGTTGCGGTAGACGCTGTCCTTGAGGTGGTCGATGGAGCCGCAGAAGATGAGCTGCCCGGCCTGGCTGAGCGACGGCGGCCGCGCCAGCTGGTCCACCGACTGCGACAGCAGGAAGTCGGGGGGCTTGCTCTCGGCCGCCCCCTTGTGACCCAGGTAGTGCTCGAAGGGCGGCGGCGGCGAGGGCGGCTCCTGCAGGAAGGCCGGGGTCGCCGACGCCCCCCGCCGGTACTCCTCCAAGCCGGGCTCCAGCCCGCCGGGACCCTCGACGGAGCGGGCGCCCTTGAGCCCCGCGCCCTCGCCCCCGCGGGCGCCCCCAGGCTCGGCGGCCGGACGGCTGGCGGAGCGCGGCTTGGCGCGGAAGAAGTCGTCCCGGGAGGTGGCCAAGTCCCGGGAGCTGGAGAAGGCGGAGTGCAGGGGGCCTGGGGGCGGGGCTTCAGGGTCCCCCGACGGGGCGGGCTCCAAGGGTCCCCCACATATGAGGTGGAGCTGGGACATCGAGGTGGCCTGGTCTCGTTTGTTACCGTCGGAGGGCCCGGACAGCTGCAGCTTGCGGTGCTGTTGCCTCGGCTTCAGGCAGCGCCTCCTGGAAGGTGTTGAGGGGAGAGGGGGGAGCGACCCGGGACCTCAGGAAAGGGTGGGGAGGCCTGAGCAGTTCCCTGACCCCGCAGTGGCAAGATGTGGGATGGATATTGTTGGAGGGGTGGGGAGAATGGCTGGGACTCGGGGAGAAATGTTGGGGCACCGGGATGGGCCTTGGGAGAGGTCTGCGGAAAGAGCCTGAGTGTCTGTGGGAGGGCCAGCCGGCAGCTGTGCCCCGTTTGGGTCCCCCTGAGGGAGCTGCACTCCTTCGCCTGCAGGAGGTGCTGTGAGAGCCCGGGAGGAGCACGTCCACCTGGGCTCCCCTGGAGGGGCCTGGCCTGCAGGTCCTGCCCCCCTCCCCCCACTTCTCTTCAGCCCCCAGTCTCTGGGGTGCCTTGTCAGTGCCTTGAAGACTGGAATTGTACTTTTTGCCTCTTCAGGGCCCAGCGCCCAGCCCCACCCTAGGCGGAGGGCAGGGCTCAGGGTGCTGGGGATGAGCGGAGGCTGGGGGAGGGGTGGCGGGGATGGGAATTGGGGGGGGGGAGGCACTCACCGACAGTAGTAGATGAGCAGACACAGCAGAATGAGCACCAGCAGGGCCAGGGCTGCCAGGATGGTGAGCAGGAAGATGGTGTGGTAGGTGCCAATGTCCTGGATGCCGGATGTGATGGTGACCAGTCCTGTGCCAGGCAAGGGCTTAGCTCTCGGGCTGTGTCTGCCCTTCCTGCCTTTCAGGGGTCCACACTCCCAGCCTCCCCTTCTCCCACTGCTCCTGGTCCCGACCAGCCCCCCCCCCCCCCCCCCCGCGACTCTCACCAGCGGTGGGGGAAGCCATGGCAGCTGCCCAGTACCCCAGCTGGGGGGAGACAAAGGTCCAGTAGAGCTGCCGGCCTTCCTTCCGGATCACACCAGTGCCGTTGCGCACCCACAGCCCTGGGAGAGACAGGAGTTTCATGAAACCCAATGCCTCCCCACCCCCCATCTAAGTCCCACTTAGTCCCAATCTAACACACCCCCCATCTAAGTCCCACTTGCTTTCCCCAAACTCCAGCAGCCGCAGCCCCTTGAGGCACTCACCACTCTTGGGGTCGAACCTCCAGGCTGGAATGCTGGTGCCTGCAGTGAGGGCACGAGGCTCGGAGGGCACGGGCAGGGACAGGTGAATGGGGCCCGAGAGCGGCACTTCTGTTCCATTGCCCGTCAGCAGGTGCACACTCACGGCAGCCAGCGGCATCAGCTCTAGCCAGGAGCCATTGCCTGGGGGAAAGGAGACACAGGGGCTGAGGGGTATATCCTGGTGGGGGGGGGCGGGGGGCACGTCCCTTCCGTGCTGGACACCGGCCTACCTGAGCTGGAGGCCTCAGTGCCCAGGAAGGTAGGGAAAGCGCGCATTTCCTGCTGGGTGCTGGCAGGTGTGAGCGAGGCCCAGAGCTGGCTGTAGGTGGAGCTGACAGGCAGGCGGGCAGCGCGGCGCTGGAACTGCACCCAGGGCTGGGAGCGGGCACCTGGACGGAGAAGGGGGCTGCTGTGGCTTGGCCAGGGACGAGCTTCCCCAGGGACCAGAGCAGAAAGCAAGTGTTTGAGGAGAAGGGAGCCACTGGATCAGGCCACTTGGGAAGGTCAGGAAGGGTGGTGACTTGGGGAGAGAACTGCATTCATAGAATGTTAACATAGAAAGGACTTGGACCTGAGATCTAGTCCCGGCTGTGTGACCCTGAGCAAGTTACTTGCTCTCTCTGAAACACTATTTCCTTAATAACCTATAAAATGATGAGGTTCGGGTGCTCAGACAATGACTGTTGCCCGCCGTGTGGCAGGCACTGTGTTAGATGCTAGAGATACAAAGGTGAATAAGACACAGTCCACAGTTCCTGCCTTCAAGTTCACAGTCTTGTGCAGGGCTGTCCCATTTGGTATCCATCAGAACTTTCTGCTGTATTGCACGGGAATGTTCTCTCTCTATGCTGCCCAGGACAGTACCCGCTAGACGCCCCTGGCTATTAAGCACTTGAAAGGTGGCTAGTGTGACTCAGAAACTGATTTATTTTTAATTTTTTAAAACTTAATGAACTTTGGGGGCGCCTGGGTGGCTCAGTGGATTAAGCGTCTGCCTTTGGCTCAGGTCATGATCCCAGGGTCCTGGGATTGAGCCCCGTGTCAGGCTCCTTGTTCAGCAGGGAACCTGTTTCTCCCTCTCCCACTCCCCTGTTTGTGCTCACTCTCCCACTATCTCTCTCTCTCTGTCAAATAAATAAAATCTTTAAAAAAAACCCCTTAATGTAACTTTTAATTTATTTAAATAGCCACAGGTTGCTAGTGGCTACTGTATTACATAGCTTAGGGTGTGTGTGTGTGTGTGTGTGTGTGTGTGTGTGTGTGTGTGTCTTGGGGTGTGGAGGGGGCGTATAAACAGAATTCCAATACGATACGGTCGTAGCTAACACGTATTAAGCTTTAAGGTACGCCAGACCCCTTCTAAGGCTTCCTGTAATTAGTACAGCAGACCCTGAAGTAGGTGTTTTCATTTTCAACCCCATTGTATACACAAAGAAATGGAGGCTGGAGTTTAATGACTTGCCCAAGGTCACAGCCCTGGAGCCTGACTGAAGCCCAGGAAGTGTGGTGCCGGCCCCATCTTCTCAGCCCCTTTCCATCCTACCTTGCTGTTAAAATAGTGGGGCGCCAAGGGCGCTTGGCCCACCCAGCTGGGGAAGGCCCCATGGACTCTTGCAGGGTGAGTAAGGCTCCACCAGAAAGGAAGGTGTAAAGGGACCTCCAGGAGGACGGAGGAGAGAAAGGCCCAGAGGCACGGAGCAGCGGGCTGGCCCACGGACACGGGTGACCGAGCGGCATGCAGGCCCCACGGGGCGCAGTCAGCTTTGTGAAGGACTCTGGGCTTTACTTTGAAAGCAGTGGGCGCCATGGGAGGGTCGTAAGCCAGGGGCAACAAAACGATCATTTGGCATTTTATTATATTATTTATTTATTATTATTTTTGAAAGTAGGCACCATGCCCCAAAGTGGGGCTTGAACTCACGAGATCAGAAGTTGCACGCTCTGCCGACTGAGCCAGCCAGGCACCCCTTACTTGGCATTTTAGAAACCTCCAAAGACAAGTTTAGAGGCCTCTGGTTCAGGACCAGGGAGATGAAGACGAGCTAACGAGTATCTTGGAGACAAGGGCTCAAGCTAAGAATATAAATTGGGGAGGCGGGTTCTCTCTTTCTCCCGAACCCACCGTGACTCCCTAGTACTAGCCAGATCAACCAGTCTGCACCAAGCACCCGTCCTGCAGAGCCAGTCGGGCGCACCCCCGGCACCCCGGCTGTCCCCTTCTCCCCCTGCATCTGGATTCCTCTCCAGTGAAGGTGCCTGTGCTCCCCCTTTAAGTCTTGAGCCCACACGGTCCCATAGCTCCCTTCCCCAAATTCTCTTGCCCTGCTACACTCACAGGTCAGGGTTGTCTCAGTGCTGAAGCCCGCTGCCCTCTACTCCGCTGCTCCGCCTGCCTAGTAATTAGTTCAGGGTCAGCCGTGATGTGTTTGTCTGTCTTCCTACTTGACCGTGAACTCCACAAGTCAGGGAGACACAATGCCTGGCGCGGCTAAGGACTGGTTGGGTGAGACTGAAGCTGCGAGTAGATACCGTGGGATTGCTCCAGGCCTCGAACTTGGGAGTTGCTCAGTTCCTATGGAATGACCCTCTCGTGGCCTTCTAACATAGCGAGGCACCCAGCAGGTGCACAAGAAGTATGTGTAGATCCACTGATGAAACAGGTGGCAGGGAGCAGGAATGCTACTGGTAGGAGTAGAGGGAGAATAGAAACCACGAGAAGCCCCAATAACAAAAACATTTATTGACCACCTTCCGTGCTGTTTTTTGCATACTTGATGATATTTAATCCTTACTTCAATTTGATGATATAGATACTATCAATATCCACATCTTACAGATGAACAAACTACGGCTCAGAGAGGTTAGGTGACTTGCTCAAGGGCACCCAGCACTAATACGTAGAAGAGTGGAGCTCTCTGTACCCAGGCCAGGGGGAAGGAAGAGGAGCGGGCATGAGGTGGGGGGAAAAGAGGAGCCTTACCAGGAGAGCCCAAAAGGATGTGCACCAGGTCCTCATAGAGGATGAGGGTGGCCGGCCGCTCGGGGAGCAGGTAGAGGCTGACTGACGCATACACTGTGGGAGGGGTGGCCTGTCAGCTCCAGAGAAAGCTCCCCCCACCCCACCTCCCAACCCCAGGGCCGGGCACTCCCTCCATCTGAATCCCGGTGACTGCGTACCCCAGCCCGGGCAGCAGCTGCTGGAAAGCCTGCCCCCTCCACCCCCAAGGACTATTTTGGGAAGAGGCTGATGGGGTCAGCTGCTGCCCCCCCCCCCACCTGCCCCTGCACTCACGGGGCAGCTTGTCAACACGCCAGGGCACAGAGTTGGTGAGGAAGCCAGGGCGGGCAGCAGTGACCAGCACCCAGGTGCCCAAGCGGTAACTGAGGGGCAGTATGGCCACGCCCTCCGAGTCCGTGGTGCCAGCGGCCAGCAGCATCCGGTTCCCAAACACATCCACGGAGGCCCGGGCCAAGGGCACTAGCTCCCCACTCACATATACCTGCACCTTGATCAGGATCTCTGCGGGCAAGATGGGGCGAGGAGAGTGAGGGGGGGGAAGAGAACTGGGGGGAGTCCCGAGACCCGAGGAGGAGGCTGTGGGTGGGGAGCGGCTTTGGGGCCCAGGCTAGACCAGGCTCTGTCAGAGTCAGCATCGCTAGGGCCCTCATTTAAACCCCAGCTCAAACCCCTATGAGACAGGTGGTGCTACTACCGTATTTCAAGTCTCACTCACGCACTTTCCCACGTTTTTACATTTCTGAACTCAGAATATGCCTCTCACTGAGGATGTCATCATCAGGATCGGCAGCATTCTTTTTCTTTTCTTCCTGGCGCATGAAATAATGGTGCACAAGAAATAACGGCACATGAAATAATTACAGTCAATGATGTATTAGACTCCATCAAATAGGCTCTTAAGCCCATTTTACAGATAAAGAAGCTGAGGCTCAAAGAGTTTAGATACTTGCAGTGCACTTAGGGGGCAGATCTGGGATCCAAACCTGGGAGTCTGCCTCTGGACCCAAATTCTTACCCACTGGATCCCATGGGGCTGGTGTCAGGGAGAGGGAAGAGGGCTGAGAAAGGAAGAATAAGTGGAGGACCTGGGTTTCCGGATGGAGAGGAGAGAGGTCAGAATTCAGCCAATGAGAAGGGTTGCAAGGGGGGCTGGGTCAGAGTTTTGGTTCTGAAGAAAATGCTGAGAAGGGGACACTAGGGGGCTGGTCTTTTCCCTTATTCACCCTCTTTCCAGAATCCTTTGCACGAGCCTGTGTCCTTTCAGATTTAGGGACTCACCCCAACCCCTAAGCCCGGAACAAGTACCTCCTGACCCCTCCCCCTCACAAGGACGGCCCGCCCCCTCCCAGCTGGTCAGCTACAAGTCAGTCGCCATGGCAACGCCCTCATTCCTCCCAGGAGATGGGCAGAGAGCTGGGGCCCTGGCAAGGGGGAAGGAGATCTGGGGGGGCCGACCCAGGCCCAGGGGAAACTGGTGTGGAGAGGCCTGGGAAGGGAGGTCCAGCTGTCTCTGCCCCTGGTCCCGGGAGAGCTTGGCCAGGATGGGCCTGCAGGTGTCCCGAGCTCAGATGGGGTGACCGTAGGGACCATGCCTGGAGTTGTTCCCATGGGTTCCCCCAGGCAGCCTCTCTGGTCCACAGTACCATCTACCTCTTCCCACTCAGCATGGCCCCTTCCTCAAGAACCTGCCTCACCCCTACCTTGCTGCTAATGATGGGAGTAGGTGTCCATGCCTAGAAAGGTACAGAGGCCTCAGTGCAGGGCCCGAAGGCAGGTGGGGACACAAACCTAGGGGAGTCCAGGTACGGAAAGAAGAGCCTGAAGCTCAGGGCAGCAGGGCATGCGGAGGTCACGGTGGCGGGGTGGGGGCGGGGGGCTCATGCGTGGAGCCTGACACTCAACGGTGACAGGTGTCTCATCTCAAGCTTCCAACCCCAAGGCCAGCGCCACGCCTGGCCCTGGCATCCCATCCAGCTGTTCGCCTGCACCCACCTCCCTCACCCCTCCCAGGCCCGACTTGGCAGGGTGGGTGCACACACTTGATTCTTTCCCACTCTCTGGTTTTCCCAGGAGCTGGCGATCTTCCGGCCCCTCCTCCACCACTACCCAGGAGGAATTCTGAGAAGCCAGAGGGGCCTGGCTGCTTCCCACCCCTACCCAGGCTAGAGCAGCTGGATGGAGCAGCTGGGAAGAGGGGACCCGGGAGTCTGGAATATGGTCATTTGAAGGAATGCTGGGGGTTCAAGGGCCAGAGCCTCAGAAGAGGGGAGGGGGTCTAAGGAACAATACAGGGAGGGCAGGTAGGCCCGAAGGAGACGTCGGTGGGAAGGGGTGGGCAGGTGCCTAGCTGACTCTTTTCCCCTTCCCCTCAACCCGGGCTCTCAGCCAGTGGCCTGGGAGAGCCCCCCATCCTGACTCTATTTCAGCTCATTCCCCAGGCCCCCTCCCCTGGAGTACAGGGCTTGAAGGAAAGGCTTTTTGAGAAACCAGGGCCCCTTCCTACCCATCAAAGCCTCCTCTCCTCCTGCGGAGAGCAGGGAAGACTGAGGCCAGAGGTGAGCCTTCCCCATTTCTCAAGCCTGACATTCCATACTGTATCCGCCTCTCCTGGCTTCAGCTCTGCCTCATTCCAGGAGGAAATCCGACCCCCTCCCTTCATCCGGACCCCACTTCCCTCAACCAGACACCCCTCCCCTGCTTTTCCTGTCAGCTCCTTGGTGGAGAGAAGAGGAGTGGAGAGCACGGGTTCAGGCAGGGATGGGGCCCAGAGGCGACAGGGGGGACGGTAGCTGGGGTGGCGGGGCAGGAGGCTGGAAGGTGGGCGCAGGGCTGGGGTGGGCGGAGGCCCCCGAGAACCCAGGCGTCGGCAGGGAGTCAGAGTCTGGCTCTCCCACCCTCTCCCGCTGCAGGAGCCTACCCCGCCCCCACCTCACACGCCCACCTGGGTCCGTGAGGCGCCGGGAGGCTCTTTCACTGCCACCGAGAGGTTAGATGAGGAGGGGGAGACCCGGGGATGGGCTGGGGATAGGAGCGGCCGGAGGTCTGCGGGACGGGGACCCAGGCACCTGCCCTCCCAGCCGGCACAGCCCACAGCCAGCTAGCCAGCTCAGCATGGCTCCGCCACCACAGCCCTGCCATGCGCTTTGGCTGGGAATCACCACGTACCCCTTTTTCCAGAACCCCCCAACTGCAGCCCCTCCCCCCTCAAGGGCTGACAGCGTTTCTTTGGTACACCCCCAATTCTGAACCTGGGGGGGCCGGCCGGGGGCTGTCAGGCTCCAGGGCGAAGAACCCCATTCGAGCAGTCAATCCGCCCACCGCCTCCCCCCCTCCCCCTCCCCCCCGCCCCCCTTCCAGCCCAGCTCAAGGCGCCCAGCCCCCGTCCGGGTCCAAGGTGGCAGCCGAAGCTTGCGCCCCCACCCAGCCCGGGTCGGGAGCGAGGAACCCGCAGGGGGCTGCGGAGCGGGCGCCCGCCCCAGCCCGCCCCTGGGCGGGTGTCTTCGGTAGACAATGGCTCAGGCAGCAGCGCCTCGGGGACCAGGAGAGAGAAAAACAAGGCGAGAGGGGGCGGCGGCGCGGAGCCCGGGGACCCCCGCTCTCCCCATTGTGTCTCCCCAAGACCCCCGCCCCGGTAGTCGCCCTCTGCCTCCCTCCTCTCCCCCGTAAGCGCCGACCCGAAGTCGCCAGGCTCCCCCCACCCAAACCCAGGGAACAGAGTACCCCCCAATTCAGGAGCGCCGCGAAGAGGGGGCTGGCGGGCGGGGGCCCGATCGAGGGGGCGCAGGCCCGCGATCGCTGCCCCTCCTGGCCGAGACTCACCCTGCGGGCTGGGGGGCTCCGGCGGCGACTTGCCGGGAGCCCGGGAGGCGCCGCCGAGCAGCAGCCCCAGCAGCGGCAGCAGCCGCGCTAGGACGCTGGGGCCACTCGGCGGCGGCATCGCGGGGCTCGGCCGGGCCCTAGCGGCCCATGGCTCCCGCCCGGCCCCGCTCGGCCGGCCCCGCTCAGCCCCAGCTCTGCGCCGCGCCGCGCCGCTCGGGCTCCCGCTCTGGCTGCGGCGGCAGCTCGGCGCGATTGTCTCCGCCCGGAGCCGCCGCCAGCGCCCCCTGCAGGCGGCGCCCCACCCCGCGGACCTCGGGGCGCCGCCCCCTCACCGCCCTGCTCCGCGCGCAGCCCGCGGGCCCTGCGGGCCCTACGCCCACCCTGCAGCCCCCACCCCGCGCGCCCAGACCCCAGCTGCAAGGGAGTGCGACGGACAGGGTCCAGTCACCCGGGTTCTTGGATTCCGGAACCCTCGAAATTTGGTACAAAATTTGGGAGGGAGGAGAGGCTACCGCTTACAACACGCTCAAAGAGGTAGTACGGTCAGGAGCGTCTCCAAAAAGTGTAGGAACTGCCCCATTCTAGCCGCACAAACACCCACGCAGTGGGAATCCGTCAGTCCCAGTCTAGCGTCTGCCTCTTGAGCCGTGAGCAAGTTACTTCGCCTTCTGGTCCTCGGCCTTCCTTTCAAGTGAGAATTGTAATAATCTCTATCTCGTGGGGCTGTTGTAACAACGGTTAAATGAGATGATGATATAAAGGATCTAGCATATGCCTGACAGGAGCAGGGGCGCGATCCATGGTGCTCTTGTCGGCCCAGAGTGAAATGGAGGCTCACCTCCGCTCAGGTAATAAGATCCATTGTTGGACGGTCATAATGTTTGGGAATTTCTTCTAGAGATGCAAGCGGCCTTTCCCTTTCACTGAGAATCACTGGTCGGTCCCACTGGTTCTGGTTCATGAATGGCAGTCTTTTCCTTCCTCAGCCACTGAACCCCACATTTTGAACCCCAGATTTGAAGCCCGACCTAGGTCCAGCCAAGCTCGCTTTCTTTCCAGTTTCTGGTTGTCATCCTCATTCAGCTTCTGGGCTGCCAAATCCTCATCGAATCTGGTATTCTGCTCTTGGTTTTCCCTGGCTTTCACCTGCTTCTCACAATGGGGTGCCCCAAAGGGGACTGGATACCTAGAGCAAGGACCTTGTCCCCAGGAGGACAGCTGGCTTCTCTCCTGGTTGGCTCTTTTGACTTTAGGGGACTTTGTTGTGAGTTTGGGATACCAGATTCTTTTTCTCCCTTCCTTCCTTCCTTCCTTCCTTCCTTCCTTCCTTCCTTCCTTCCTTCCTTCCTTCATTCCTTCCTTCCCCCCTCCCTCCCTTTCTTCTCTTTCCCTCTCCCCTTCCCTCCCTCTTTCTCTCTTTCTTTCTCATAAATTTCCATTTAACCAGATTTCCCAGCCCTCTTCTTATGTAACCAAATTTTCACAATCTCAGCACAGGATTTAGCACTCATCCCTGGTGAATTTCATCTTGTTGGTTTCAACCCAACTTTGCAATCTGTCAAGGCTGCCTGGAACCGGCTGCAGTCACCCATTGTATTGGAGCTCCCTCACAGCCAGCAGCCATCTGCAGGATGGAGAGCTGCTTCCCTGCCTCCATGCAGGGGACTCAGGACAATACTGGGCAGCTCAGGGCCGGGATGGAGCTTCGGAACAACCTCATAGAGATCTCCTTCAGCTTTATCAAAATTGTTCAGTTTTAAATCCAGCTCACATTTCTGTCTTGTGTGTAAGGGCAAATGCCAAATGCTTTGCTGGATCAAGATCAACTGTCTGGGGCTATCCAGTTGCAACGGTGGGGTGGAGAGGGAGTCTGGTGTGTAAGGATCACAACGGCTTAATCTTTTCCTAGGAAAAGCCACCCAACTAAAAGCCTGTTCTGGAACTTGCCATGCATGGATGTCAGAGTGTTTTCTTTGCAAAATTTACCTTTTATCCCTTTGGGTAAAATCAAATACCAGCCGCGCTAGTGAGTTAAGTCTGTTCCTCAATGGCCTCCCCAACACTTAGCATCTTGTCCCAAGTCCTACCCATGGCCAAAAGGTGCTGCCTGCCTGCCCCCCCTCCCCGGACCTCATCTGGACCCTGTGCCGGCCTCTGGTCTGTGGGTCTCCTGGCTTTTACTTGGACACCCCAAGCCTGCTCCCACCTCAGTGCCTTTGCAGGGGCTGCTCTTTCCGTCCAGATCACACCTTTATTCCTAAGCAGCCACGAGGCTCGTTCATCCCTCTCTCCACTCACCTCATCAAAGAGGCCTTCCCTGACCCCTCTCCCTAAAACGGCAGCCCTCTCCCACGTAGTTCCACCATTCTTGCTCCCAGCACCGACCACCACGGACCACACGTTTACGTGCTCGTTTACTCTTTACCCCTGGTTGAATGTAAGTCTCACAAGGGGCCGGGACTTGGCTCTTTTCACTGCTCCATCTCAGCGCTGGGAGAGTCCCGGGCACATGGGAGGGGCTCAGTCAATATTTACTGAACCCACAAATCAACACATTTCTTAGGACTCCAGGTGGACCCCCTCCCTGTCTATCCTGGGACTCCAGTCTTGGCAGGCAGAGGAGGGAGAGCTGTCTTCCGCTCCTAGCTCCCCTGCCTGGAGCCCTCTTTCCTAACTGAAGAGCCTTCTCCTTGATGGGGAGGAAGGGTAGCTGGACGGCAAAGCCCGCTCTCCTCTCTCTGGTGTGCTGCTGCCTTCCTTGGGCTGAAGGCTTAGTCAGCCTCCCTCTGTCCCCTCCTCACTCTGAACCCAGCTTTAAAGGTGTATTTTTGTTTGTTTGTTTGTTTGTTTGTTTGTTTTAATGGGAATGGGGAGAGCAGATTATGTTCCCAAATCTGAGGTCGACTTGAGGTTTATCCCTCCAAAATCATGGGAAAAAAAAAAAAAAAGCTGTTTAAAGCTGTCCACCGGGGACCAGCCTGCCTCCTCTGATGCTTCCAACCTCCATGGCGCCCGGCCACCCTCAGACACCCCATCCCCCTCCAGTCTCTCCTGGAGGCTCTGCCACCCTTCCTCCTGTTTCGCCCCCACTCTCTGCTCCCAGAAACTCCCAAAGACAGTAAAGTGCAACCTTTGCCTGGCGGAGACACTCTCTGCTCACACTTCCGCCAGCCCCAGCCCCTCCCTCCAAACATCCCCGTCCCCTTCTCTTCCCTGACCCAAGAGGAGGCAGCATGCTGGGGGTTGGGGCTCAGCCTCTTTATTTGACAGCAGGGGAAGGAGTGGCCAGCTCTCACCCGAGCGGGAGAATACCAGGAGGCCTTCGTGGGACAGCTCCAAGCCGTGGGTGAGCAGAACTGGGGGGCGCGCCCTGAAGAAGGGGCAGAGCAGACACGGCCCCCAGCCTTCCTCCTAGGACAGGGCGTGGGCTGCCCCCTCACTCGTCCTCATCTTCTTCTAGTGGCGGCCGGTTGCGCTTGAAGAAGCCGACCTAGGGGTGCACAGGGCCCAGGGACAGGGTGTAACGATGATTAGTGGGCCCCAGAGCAGCAGTTGAAGAGGGAGGCTAGAAAGCAGCCAGTCACAAGGTCCTCTCCCAGGGCCAGCACGGACTCAGATCCCACTGCGTGCACAAATGGAGGCCTTCCCTCTTCAGACATAATATGTGTAACAAGCTACTTGTTTTTAATTTTTTTTCCCCCTGAATTTTCTTTAAAGATTATTTGAGAGAGAGAGAGAGAAAGAGAGAGAGAGAGAAAGCACAAGCAGGAGGAAGGGCAGAGGCAGAGGGAGAAGCAGACTCCCCACTGAGCAGGGAGCCCAATGTGGGGCTTGATCCCAGGACCCCAAGATCATGACCTGAGCTGAAGGCAGACGCTTAACCGACTGAGCCACCCAGGTGCCCCTCCCCTGAATTTTTCTTAAATATTGGCCGTTATGTCTCTATGTGACTCAAATTCACAGTGACATGTGTTTAATGACTAAGTCTAATGCATGATTTTCCCTAAAAGCACCATGATTTCCCAGGGCTTGAGCACTTGAGTGAGTTTGAGAACAACCCTCCTGGCGCAGAGGAGGGAGTGACCCCTCAGGGCCTCCCCAGAGGGTCTGCATCAGACTCGGGTCTCCCACGTCAGTCGGGGGCGGGGGAAGGAGTCCAGAGGTGAGCCCTGTCCTCCTCAGCAGCCAGGGAATTTGTGAAGGCAGGGCTCCCTCTCTCGGACTCTCCTCTCAGGGGGACAGGCTGCAAGGCCTTAGGATTTTAGGTGCCCCCTCTCCCAGGGGTCTGCAGCCTGTAAGAGGTCCTCTGGAGAATGGCACTTACTAGTGGAGATGTGGATGGACCCCGGGTCACCATCTCTCTCTGCCTCCCTGTGAGGTGGGGCAGGGCCAAGCCTGTGCCCACCAGGGGACCCCGCCGTCCCTTCATGCCTCACCTTCCACATGGCCAGGACCAGGAGCGTGAGCAACACCAGGCCGCCGAGCACCCCTACCAGCACCCACCAGATGGGAATGTCCCGCTCCTCCAAGGCACGAAGCAGGTGCGTCTGCACCTGTGGGCAAACCCACATGTTTTCTCAATCACCTTGACACCTGCCTCTCCCAAAGACTCAGGCTTGTGGGCTGAGGACCCCCAACCGAGCCACCTACCTGTGCCACCCCTCAGACCCGGGGGTGCCCCACCCCCATCGTGTGGGGGCATGGACGCTTGGGGAGACATTGGGTCCTGCAGGCTCTTTACTCACCAGAGCTTCCCCACTGGGCAGGCTGAGGGAGGGCACAGCGTAGGGAAGGGAGGAGACGTTGAACCAAGCTTGCGACTGCAGCACGAACTGATCCAGTGGCCTCTGAACGGGATGCGGTGAAAGTCACTTACATGGGCCTGTTGGTCGCAGGAGTCCTGGCCCTGGCCTGATTCCGTCCCCTCAAAAGTGAGCCTTGCCCTCACTCCCTCTTCACCCCCTGCGGCCCCAAAGCAAGCACGGTCCCCGCCCCCAGAAAGCCCCGCCCCCGGCATTCCCCCCGCCCCCAGAAAGCCCCGCCCTCCGCATTCCCCCCGCCCCCACCTGCTGGAGGCTGGGCTGCTGCAGGAAGGCCAGCACCCTGACCATGGCCCGCTGGCCTCGTGCCATCTCCCGCAGCTCACACTGCACCACTGTATGCAGCCCCGAGTCGCAGCTCTAAGAGGATGCGTCATTAGTTCCCAGCCCCTCGGACACTTCAGCCTTCACCACCCCAGGGATCCAACCGCAGAAAGGGGCAGGGGGGACAGGGAGCTCGGGCCACCGTCCCAGGAAGGGCCTCAAATTCAAGCTTCTGACGTTATCTCTAAACGGGGCTGCTCACACGGTTCCAGAGATACAGGGAAAGGGCCGGAAGAAGGGGGTCATTGTACAGCGTTCAACACCCAGTTTTTGTAACTCTGCTTTGGCATGTCTTCATTTCCTTTAATGTACTGGGAATCTTTGAAGATGCAAGGACCCCCACACGGCCCCAGACACAAGCCCAGCCCCACCCTTCATATTCACCTGCAGTCCGCCCAAGGCCCGCATCGCACTGCCGGCCCCTCACCCTGCCTCCCGGAGCCTCTGGCCCTGGGGCCCAGGGAGGCCCCAGCTGGAGACCACGGAGCCTGCTCACCAGGAGAACTGGATCCTGAGGCCTGGCGGGCTGGTTGGACCCTGGCAGGGACGCCTGTCTGCGCTCCCGCTTGTGCCGCCCGGGGGAGGTGGGGGAAGGGCTGGGGGTGGGGAGCCTCCAGTTCAGCTGGGGAGGCAAAGAAGCAGTAGGTCCGAGCTCCACTCATCCCGCTCACTCATCCCGCTCCCCAACTCCGGGAGGGGCCCTGGTTGATGGGCTGGGGCCCCACCCACAACTCTTTCTTCCACCCAGGCTCTCACCTTGTAGGGGTTAGGAGTGGGCTGTGGGGAGCACTGAAGCCCCCCCTGGGGCTGTATGTCCAGGATGTAGAGCAGGTCTGAAGGCTGGGACTGGCCGGGGAGGCAGAGGCGGAGGCGGAGGCCACTGACAGTGCCAGGGCCATTGTTGTGGAGCTGGCGGGTGGTGGGGGCCGGATGTCAGGTGACCCGGCACCCACGGGCGTAGCTCCTGGGTCCCTCCCCACCCCAGCCTGGGTCCCAGAAGGCCCTCCGTACCTCGTAGGTGTGCTCCACTTTGGGGCCCCAGATGTCGGAGCTGTTCTCCCTGTTGTCTTCTTCGGCCACCACCACCAGGGAGGCTGGAAAGGAGTTCCTGAGGGGCCCGAACCCCTCCGGGTGAGCTTGATCAGCTGAGTCGCCTGCAGGGGTTCCCCCAAGGCCCTCTGAAGCGGAGGGTTCTGCCGGCCATCTCCTGGATCCGCCCCCTGCTCTCACCCTCGAAGCTCCACGTGGGCCTCTGCCCGGACGGGGACATCCAGCAGCACGGCCTCGCTGTTCGGATTCTGGCTGTTCTTGCTGGAGGGGAGGGGACAAGGAGAAGCAGGTCAGGGACATCAGCCCAGTGGACATCACAACTCTCTGGGGCAGGGCCAGAATTTCAGGGGGTTCGGGAAGTGCCAAGTCCACAAACAGCATGCCACACTGAAGTTAGAGCTGGGAAAGACCTTCTTCTAGGGCCCTGGGGAAGAAAGGGAATGGGAAGTCGGAAGAGTGGGCATCCCAGAAAACCCTTCTGGAAGGAGGGCCTCTGAGGGTGTCTGCATCAGGATCAGCCAGGGGAAGGGCGGTGGGCAGGAATGTTCCCCAGTCTAGTACCTTCTGATCTGCAGCCAGAAGGACACATGCTCACCGGCTTCTTCCAGGTTCTCCACACTCACCAACATTGTGATTCCTATCTGAGAGATGGGGAGGGCCAAGGTCACGGCCCAGATGCCCACTCTGGGCAGCCTTGTCCCATTATCTCAGAAGCCCACTGAGAGAGGGGAAGCCACTCAGGGCCAAGAACACAGGGAGCGTGAGGGCCAGGATTCCCGCCCAGAGCTACAGGACTCCAAGCCCAGCCCCTAACCCTCGGCAGACCCAGCGCCCACGCCCTGGGGCCTCACCCGGGCGTTCCTCTTCATGGGGTTGCCGAGCTCACACGACACGGTCTTGGTCTCATTCTCCTTCTTCTGGTTACAGGTGAGTCTCTCAAAGCCCTTCGGGGAGGTAGTTTCAAGAAAGAAGGTGGCTGGAGTATCCATCCCATGTATACGTAAGCTCCCTCGGAAAGTCCGGAGAGCACTTGCGTGGGGTGGAGAGGTGGAGAGTTCCTGCTAACGTCTAGTTCCTGAGCCACTTTCGGTTTGGGTTTTAGAATAGTCCTTGGATTTTATGCTATTGGCAAGTACTCCTTTTCCCAATTAAAAAAAAAAAAATCACTGTTTTTACAGCAATGCCCAAGAGGAGCAGGCGCTGTCAGGTGGAAAGTGAGAGGCAAGGCTCTTGCACCGCGCAGGTCCCTGGGAATGCCCCCAAGGTGGGGCCTCACCTCGACATCGCTGATGGCCCGCATGTAGTGGGCACCCTTGGGCAGGTGCATGGCCAGCTCTGCTTCGTAGGCCCCCTCGCCCTCGTTGGCTGCAACCATCCGTAGCTCCAGCACGTTATCGGCTCCGATGAGGAGTGGGGAGCCCATCCTACGGGGAGAAAGGAGTAAAGTGGAGGAGGCCGGGCCCAGGTCCAGGGTCTGGGTGGCGGGTGGCCCCAGGTGGTGAAGGGGTGTCATGGGGCCGACGGCTTCCTTACACGCTGGCGGTGAGCTGGAGCTGGGGCACACACACATCATCTTCTCCACAGTCCAGGATGATGCGGGTCTAGAAGAGGCACAGCAAAGCATGCGGGTGAGTTGGGGACATGCGGAGTTTGGGGGTCACATCAGGACTTAGGGAATTAGAAGGTCCGAGGATGAAAAG
Source organism: Potos flavus (assembly GCA_028534135.1). Taxonomy (NCBI): domain Eukaryota; kingdom Metazoa; phylum Chordata; class Mammalia; order Carnivora; family Procyonidae; genus Potos; species Potos flavus. Next base: position 16,121,148 of record CM052891.1, on the reverse strand, counting down.
GAGTTTGGAGCGGACACCACGGCTTCGGGATCTGCATCAGAGTTGGGGACGATGTCAGGATGGTGACATTGGGGTTTACGGGTTTGTCGGAGTTGACAGGTGATGTCGGCCACATGGAGTTGAGATTTGGGGGTTTTCATTAAGGTTTAGAGAAGACATCGGGGATGAGTGGTCACATCAAGGTTTGGGGGTTCCCGTTAGGAATCGGACTCTCAGGCAGGGGTCCTGCCCCTCCGTTGCCTGCTCCCACCCGCCCCCCACCTGCTCCTGGACATGGGTGTCTCCATGAAGCACGACAGCAGGGGCTACTCCATCCTTCCTGGGCTGCAAGGACACACTGAAGCTGAGCACGATGGGGCTCAGCTTGTCCCGGAAGTCGGCCTCGTCCTAGGGAAGGGGACAAGAGTCAGAGCAGGCACCCTGCCAGACACGCCCCACTGAGCACCCGCGTACCCGCAGCCCCCAGCCCAAGCCCCAGAGCTGGAGGAACAGGCTTGCACACCCAGCCCTTCCCCTCCCCCGCCCGGGTGTACTCGGAGGAAGGCCGTGGTGGTGTGGCAGATGGGGCTGTGCCTCCCGCCCAGGTCCAGACGCAGCGTGGTGCCCGCCAGGAGAGAATGCAGCAGTAGCGCGCGCCGGCCCTGGCTGGGCTTCTGCCGGTCCAGCTGCAGCTCGGCGTTTAGGGCTGGCAAGGCGAGCGGGCAGGGTCAGGGTCTCCCTGGCCAGCCTCCAGGGGAGCCCAGACCCCCCCTCTGTCCCCATGACGACACTCACGCAGCTGCTGAGGAATGTTGTGCCCAGTGGCTGCTACACACATCTGTATGTTAAAGCTGCAAAGATAGGAGTTGGGCTCAGGGGCTAGGGCCACTCAAGGTCCCAGACCTTGCCCGGCCCGTCCATGCCCTCTGTCTCCTACCAGCTCACGTGCGTCTGGGTCTGGGGCAGGACACAATTCTTCACAGCAGGATTCAGTGAATCTTGTACCAGCAGCTGGACGCTGGCCATCACCACTGGCTGAGCTCTGGCAGGATGGGGGAGGCTCGCCATTGCGGGCCCTCCTGGCCCAGGAGCCGCTGATGTGCGGACCCTCCCCCACCCCATGCCCCTGGAGCCAATGCTCACCTGTACACAGCTACCTTGTTGGCCCCGTAAGCTCCCACCAGTAGGTCTACAGATAGTGGAGGGATCAGAATCACCAGTTAGACGAGGCACGGGGTCCTCGGGGTTTCCCACACCATTTCTCCCACTCGAGTTTTGATGGCCCCCCTTGGCCTCTCAGCCTCACAGACGGGTCAGAACACTCAGTGAGGCCTAGGCCCCTGCCTGTGTCTTTCAGCATCTCCAGCTAATGCCCGAGAGCCCTTCTGGGCTAGCTGGAGGCATTCCAGGGGCACCTGGGTATCCATTGTCATCGACGTCTGTGGCACCTCGCAGGGAGAAGCCGAAGCCAGAGCCTGCCGGGAAGGGGCTGTCCAGGATCTGGGAGGGGCGTGAGCTCAGCCCCTCACTCCCACCCAGGAACACCAGCACTTGGCCCTGACTGCTGGGACCTCCATAGGGGGCGGCCACTGCAACATCTGGAAGGAGCAATGGAAGGGGAATGGCTTTTGCTATCATTTTCCATTTTGTTATCCAAATGGCCCCAAGCTCCCTCTCCCCGCAGAACCCAGGGGATCAGCAGAGGGATGCAAAAGTCAGCGCCAAGGAGGCAGCTTCCCTGCCCTCCAGGAGTTTACAACTGAGTACAAAAGAGACCCACCAAGTAGGATGATTAAAAAAACAGTAGCAGCCCTTGGTATCTATTGCGGAAAATATATTGACATCGTTTCATTTAATCCTGAAAATTAGGCACTATTATTCCCATTTTAGATGAAAAAACTGGGTCCCAGAAGATGAAATAACCAAGACCTATTAAGTAGTGGCCCCCTCTACCCCTAAGGAACTTCATCCCATTTCTTTCTTTCTTTCTTTCTCTCTTTCTTTCTTTCTCTCTTTCTTTCTTTCTCTCTTTCTTTCTTTCTTTCTTTCTTTCTTTCTTTCTTTCTTTCTTTCTTTCTTTCTTTCTTCTTTCTTTCTTTTCTTTCTCTCTCTCTTTCTTTCTTTCAAGATTTTATTTATTTTAGAGAGAGAGAGAGAGAATGTGCATGCATGTGCGAGCAGGAGGGGCAGAGGGAGAGGGAGAGAGAGAATCCCAAGCAGGCTCCATGCCCACCATGGAGCCCAACTCGGGGCTCTATCCTATGACCCTGAGATCATGACCTGAGCCAAAATCAAGAGTCAGATGCGTAACCAACAGAGCCACGAGGCTCCCCCGTTCACCCCATTTCAATTCCACCATGCAAACTCAGAGCCACACCATGGGCTTGTCATCACTAATTACTTTTAGATCACTCTTGAAAATGTATTTGTTAATCACCAAATCTTATTAAGTTGTAAGAGTTCTTTACATGTGACAGGAATAAGAGGTAACCGTCTTTCCTTTGTCTTCTGCCTTCGTTTTCTATGCACCTTTTTTCCTTTAAAAAATCTATTGATTTTTCTGATTGAGTTACATATAATTCATCCAGATAAGACCACCCTGACCAGTCTCATCCCCAGGCTCTGGGCCTCCCCTCTCTCCTGATCTTTAGGATCTTTTTAAAAATAATATTTTATTGATTTATTTGACAGAGAGAGAGAGAGGGAACACAAGCAGGGGGAGTGGGAGAGGGAGAAGCAGGCTTCCTGCCAAGCAGGCAGCCCCACACGGGGCTCGATCCCAGGACCCTGGGATCATGACCTGAGCTGAAGGCAGACACTTAACGACTGAGCCACTCAGGCGCCCCTGATCTTTAGTATCTTCATCTCTTCCTTATTTCTGACCATTGCATCACCCTGGTCACATCCTCTGCCATCTTACCCCATTGCCAGTCCTCAGCAAGCCTGGCCAGAGCTCAGCAGATGGGGCCCCAGGGATCCCTGGCTGCCCATCTAAAGTAGGGATCAAGGTGCTGCCCAGCTGTGCTGAGGGGGTGCCGCTCAGCCCCCTCTCCCACTCTGCTCAGCACCTATTTCGAACTTTCTTCAAGCTCCCAGCCCCCTACCTCCTTCACAAAGAGAAGCAGCCCAACTGTTGTTATAAATCCAAACCCACTTTGCCCAACTCCTATACCCTGCCACCGGGCTAAATGTCCCAGCCCAGCCTCCCCCACGGAGCATCACGGGGCCCCTCCTCCGGCTCACTTCCCCACCAAATCATGTCCTCCCCATTCGACCTACTCCATATGCTTTGAAATTAAATCTTCTCTTGAGCCTCATCTCCTTTCAGGAGTCATCTTTTTCTTGTTTCTTTCTTTCTTTTCTCTTTTTTTTTTTGTCCTTTCACAAACTGGTTGAAAGAGCTGTCTACACTGGCTGCCTCCAATTCTTCACTTCTATTCCTGCCTTGCCCCGTGGCATTCTTTTTTTTTTTTATAAAAATTTTATTTATTTATTTGACAGAGAGAGAGAGAGAGATCACAAGCAGGCAGAGAGGCAGGCAGAGGGAGAGGGGGAAGCAGGCTCCCCGCTGAACAGAGAGCCCGATGCGGGGCTCGATCCCAGGACCCTGGGATCATGACCTGAGCCGAAGGCAGAGGCTTTAACCCACTGAGCCACCCAGGCGCCCCGCCCCTTGGCATTCTGACCTCTGTGCCTACCCAGCCCTGAATGGGGTTCTTCTCCTTGACACCAATGACCTCCTTCTTGCTAAAGCCCAGGGACACTTCTCCAACCCCATCTAATGATGTCTTTCAGCAGCATCTGGAGCCGCTGACCCCCTTCCTCCCGCCCAGAGCACTCTCTTCCTTTCAGTTCAGGGCCATGAGATCTCCTGGTTTCCCTCCTACTTCGCTGGACACTCCTGTCTCTTTTCTAGACTCACTGCCTCTAGGAGTCCCCTAAACGCTCTTGCTCCCCAGGGCTTTGTCCTATGCCTCCTCTCACTTCACAGGTGCGCGGGACCTCATCCACCCTCCCCAAGCCCCTGTCTCTCACTTGGAACTCTCTGGTGCCAGTGGGGAAGGCACAGGCAACTGTTCTCTGGATGTCTGCTTAATGTTCCCAAGCCCTTCAAGGTCAAACATGCCCAGAGCTGACCTGCTGATCTCCGCCCCCCTGCCCTCCCCTTCCCAGATCCACTACTTGGCCTGAGTTCCAGGAGCGAAGGCACCACACTCCCTCAACTCCTCCCTCTCTCTTAGCTCCACATCCAGCCACCCATCAAGTCCTAATAGTCCAGGTACTAAATACCTGCGAAATCACCCCATCTCTAACTCCACTGCCAAAATCCACACCCAGGTGGTCACCATCTCTTGCCTGGACGAATGCAAACAAATCCTAAGTGGTCCCTTTCAACTCTTCTCCTGAAAAGCCCCCTTCCCAGCTCCCCCGGGGTGAAATCCATGGTCTTTGTTATGGCCATGAACCATTTCGCAGCAAGCGGGGCTCCTCTCTTCCCTTACCGTTGTAGCCATCCCGGTCGAGGTCGCCCAGGGGTGCGATGGCAGAGCCGAATCGCCCGTAGAGCTGTGTGCCGGTCAGCAGGAGGCTGGGGGCGCCCAGCACGTGGTGACCTCGAGGCTGCAGGAACAAGTACACGCGCCCCACCTCGGCCAGTTTGCGGTCTGCGCGTCTCTCCATGTACAGTGGCGCGCCCACCAGCAGGTCGTGCCTCCTGCAGGCCAGACGGGGGCGCCACCGGGTGGGTTAGGGAGATGCTGAGGGCCTGGGCCAAATCTTGCCCATTCCATTCTCGCCCTCCCGCTCCCCACGGTGGTCGTCACGTGCGAGTTGGCGAGGAAAGGAGGAGACCGAAAGCAGTCAACCCCTCTGGTGACTGGGGACCCCAAACAGGTAGGGATGGGGCGCCCCTCACCCATCTCCGTTGACATCAGTGACGGTCACCGAGTGTCCAAAATAAGAAGCCAACTGCAGGAAGATGAGGCGTACTTAATTCGCGCCCCCAGACCGGCACCCTCTCTTACACATTGCCCTCCCCGCACCCCATGGAATATTCTAGGGTTCCAATTCCCCAGCATCGGCCACTCCCACGGGGGCGGGCCTCCACCTGCTCTCCATGCAGCTTGTGCAGCGTCTCGTGGTACGAGTTCAAAATTTCCACCTGCACGGAGAAGGCACAGGAGCGCCTCATTCTGGGTCCCCAGGACAGCCTCGCGTTCCGGGTGAGAAAGGGCAGGAGGTTTAGGGGGCTTGTGAGGCTGAGGAGTGGGGTCGGGGGCTTTGGGATGCCCCGTGGCGGGACAGGGGGCACTCACCGCTCCCAGGGTCCAGCTCCAGGTGGGGGCACCGAGGACATACTCTGGGGAGAGCCGGACCCCAGTGAATGAGGTCCTCCGAACCTACCCGCCTCCCACCCGCCATTCTGCAACCCAGGGGAGATTTCGGTGCAGAGCTTGGAAGTGCTCCTCCCCGGGTTGGGCTCCCCAGCCTTTGTCCCTAAATGGATTTCTTGCCTGTAGTGTTGAGATCCCCGTCGAACTCTCCCACGGCCACTGAGTACCCTGAAGACACAGCACGAATTAATCTTTCTGAGAGGGCGAAGCAGGGAGAGGGCCAAGGGCCAGGAAGAAAGGAATTCAGAGACCACTCAGTCCAAACCCTGCATTGTGTTGATGGGAAAACTGAGGCCAAGCCCCGCCCTAGCCGCGCGGCGAGTCCAGGGTGGGAAAGGTAAGCTGGGTCATATGGGACTTGCGCTGCGGCGGGGAAGCTGTGGGAGCAAAGGGTGGACGCGCCTTCGGAGCTGGGGTTGGCCAGTCAAGTTGGTCTGAGGGCGCTCCCGAGGGGCAGAACCCGGCCGGCGGAGTGCGCGGTGATACTTAGAGTGCTGGGAGGCCTAGAAGGCGAGGCGGGGCCGTGGGGGGGGGGGGGTCGTGGGGAGCGGCGTGGGGGCGGGATTACCCCGGTAGCCGTCGTGGTACTCCAGCCCGCTGTAGTCGAAGGTGGTCTGGGAGGGCACGTGCCACAAGAGGGTGCCTGGGCGGTAACTCGAGATGATACTGGCAATGGGAGCCCGCACCAGGAGACCTAGGGCGCGAGGGACAGTGGGTGCGGGGGCCCAGACTCCTGGGGTCTCCCCAGGCCCAGAGAAGGGGGGGAGGTGGACAGATGGGCAGGTACCTAAGAAAAAATAGCCGCCAGGGGCCCCAAGCACCAGCTCTCCAGCCTGAAAGGGAAGCCCTGGAAGTGAGAGGCAACCCTGTTTGGGAGCCGCCCCCACGTCGCTTAGGCTCCCTACTCGCCTGAGTAACCGCCGAGCTGAAGCCCGCTTCGCAGTAGCGCAGGTCGCCTAGGGGAGGGAAGGAGGAGGAGTCAGCGAAGGGGCGGATCCGGGAGTGTGCACTGGAGCCAGGGCCGGGGCGGGGCCGGGCCGGGGCAGGGGCGGGGCCTAGGAGTTGAGGGCGGGGCTGAGGGGCCGTGAGTGGACGGAGACCAAACGGAGAGCAGAACTCACTAAAGTCATTTTTCTCGTAAACCTGGCTCATGGTGTTAGCCCGACAGGGCGAGTACTCCGCGCGGCCGCCGTTCTGGAGCTGAGCCACGAAGCAGCCACCTACGGGCGTCTTCTCAGCCTCTTCGGTCTTTTCTAGGGCGTTCCAGTGCTGCCAGGGGGCGCAGGCCTGGAGCAGGGCCACAGGAGAGTGGGGAACCGGCGGGACTCGGGTTCCCCCCCTGCACGTGGCCCTGCCCCCGACTGCTCTCGGGGCCCCGTTCCGCGGCGCCCACCACAATGTTGTCGTTCCAGCTGACCACCGACGCCCCCAGTCCTTGCCGGGACTTGAAGGTTTGGAAGGTGTGGGAGCCTATGTGTCGGGTCTCATCATCTGGAGGGCAAGAGAAGGGTGGGGCGCTGAAGCCCGGCTGTCCACGCCCCCGGTAGCCCCTCCTTTTCCCTCGTTGCGCTGGACTCACTGAGGTCGAAGGGCAGCAGGGTGCACTGGCTGCCCTCGGCCCTCCAGGGGCACAGGAACACGCCGCCTGTCTCCTCCTGGCTGGGGCCCAGGGTCCGCGGGGCGCCCACCACGATGGCCACTCTGCGTAGGAAAGCTGGGTGAGCGCGGGGCGAATCCCGAGGTACCACATGCCCCGGCGCCAGCGCTGAGAGCACTACCCAGAACGGCTGTGGGCCTTGGAGGGCACCGGATCATCTTCCCTCAACGGGACATCACAGACCATGGAGGCCAGCCTGTTGATTTTATGGCCAGTGAAACTGTCTCCCAGTGGGGAAACCACGTGCGTAAAGTAATTTAGCAAGTTAAGGGTAAAGCTGGTACTATGACCGTTTGGTTTGGTTTGAATATGACGAGTTTATCATCCTTGCTGAAAAAGACCTCCTAAGCTCTCTGCACACCATCCACAATCCATATCCCTCACCCTTGTGCCCCACACGGAAAGTCGGGGGTTTACGTGCCTCCTAGAGACTGTTACCAGGTACCTTCCTGAGAACTAGGTTTAATGGTGAAGAATTAGGGAAGCTCCTGAGCACCTCTAAAGTGGGGTACCAATATAACTGAGGACCTTAGTAGATGTAGGTTCAATCACAGTTCTACCATATATATTGGGGACAATAGCAATATATAAATACAAACTGGGGACAATACCAACCAATGTCAGAAGTAAATGAAATAAATGTATGGATGACATTTTCGCATGGTGCTAGCCAAGTAACATGTAAGAAGTACTCAAAAAAAAAAGCCATATATATTTTTTTCTTTTAGCTCGCAGGATGTTTAAGTAATGCCTACGAGGCCAATATCTACAGAAAGAAAGGGAAAGGGATGCCTGGGTGGTTCAGTCAGTTGTGTCTGCCTTTGGCTCATGTCATGATCCCAGGGTCCTGGGATCCAGTCCCATATCCGGCTCCTTGCTCAGCCAGGAGCCTGCTTTCCCCTCTGCCTGCCCCTCCCCCTGCTTGTGCACGCGCTCTCTCTCCCTCTCTCTGATAAATAAATAAATAAAATCTTAAAAAAAAAAAAAAAGGAAGGAAGGAAGAAAGAAAGGGAAAGGAGCAGGAGTGGGTAGAGAAAAGAGTATGGTGCAGATTCAGGCGCAATGACAGCCATGGGCCAACATGCAGGGGGCTCTGGAGCTAGAAGGACCCTTCAGAACCGTCCCAGATTGAGGTGAGAACGTCAGACCCTTCCACCTCTCTCCTCCCTCCACACTCCTCATTGATCAGCCACTGGTTGCAGGCCACCTTGGAAAGGGGACTTTGGGGGAGGCGACTCTCTTCAGCAGAGGAAATCCGCCAAGAGGCAGGTACTGGAAGGCTGTCTGCCCTCCCCAGGGGTGGGCATCCCAGCAGCTACCACAGTAAGTCACTAGAGCAGGGTAGTTCCTATAAAGAGAGAAGGAGCCAGGACTCTAATCTCGGAAGTCTGGTTTTGCAGCTAATTCCAGCCATTAATGCTCCATTGTTTCTTTTCAAATATCTGTAATTTTGATGGGGACGAGGGGCATGGAGTAGAAAGCAAGGCGGGAGCAGGTAGAGAGTTTTGCAAGTCAATTTAAGTCATGTGCTCCTCTCTGTATTTTGAGGAGACCAAGGTGAAGTAGGTCATACAACTGAGCCTTGAGGGAAAAAAATAAGCCATCAACTTTTATCTTCCCTTTGTCCTGGCTGTAGTTTTGGTGCCCACCTCCGCATGCGTGCCCCTCCCCGACACCCTAACCTGAGCTAGTTCTTGCCAGTGTTCCTAAAAAGAACTCAGTCTGAATAGAGCCTTAAAGTCCTCTTTGCTCAATCTCTATATAAAAATGGGGAGCTCGAGGTTCCCAGAAGTGGTGATGGTGGGGGAATCCTCTCTCCCAACACCCAAACTTCACCCCAGGCTCACCTCCCACGGTTGTCCTTGTAGAAGTCCAGTGAAAACCCAAAGTGGCTGCCATTGGGGCCTGTGTACAAGGTGAATTGCACTGGGTCCAGGTTCAAGGCCCAGGCTGGAGAGATGGCCCCAGGTCCCAGGAGCAGCTGCACCCACTCCAGGAGCCAGAGGGCATGAAGTGGACACACAGCTCTGGCCATCTTCCTTCTCCCACAGTCTCCTCGGGAGGAATGGGCTAGCTCCTTCCTCTTCCTTTCAGCCTCCACCACAGGAAGGCTTTTCTTATCAAACTGGAACCCACTTGCTGAGCAGTAGGCAGAGGAAAGGGCTACAGGCCCTGGAACCATATGGTTTCTTGGATTGCCAGGAAGGGGGTGAGGCCGCCCTGGGGGTGGACGCTAATGGCCGAAAGGCATGACTCCTCCCTTTTCCTGAGAGTAGTTTATCAGCAAGTCCTGTTGGTTCTGCCTCTTAACCATGTCTCTTGTATCTTCATGTTTCTACTACCACCATGCTAGCTAGTCTAAGCCACCATTCCTTTCTGCTCGCGGTGGCGTAACCTCGAATTGGTCCGTACTCCTCCACTCCAGCCGCTTTTCTTTGTCCCCACCTCACAGCTGCCTGCATTGCTGTGGCCCACTGTGACTTGGTCAGTGGCGGAGGAAGCTGTCGTCCCCCGATAAGACTGGAGGCTGCTGTATCCTTGTGGATAAGCCGCTTACCCACTTCCGCCTTCCAAGGTCTTGGTCAGCCATATTGGTGCAGCAAGCTGCTTCACTCTCCCTCCCTCTCCGGCCAAGTCTCGGCGCGGCCACGGCAGTGCAGCCGGTGCTGGCGAAGGGGAGAGGAGAGGGGGCTAGTGTGGAGTCCGGGCTGTTCTGGCTCACAGGCTCGGGGACTAGCACTGCAGGTCTTCCCCCCCAAAAGCAGGTTCTCAGGAAGGAAGTTCAAGAGACCTGCTCGGGGTAAAGGAAGACTGCCTCATCCTCCTTTTGCTCTCTATTTTGTAACCAAACTTAACCACCATCTTATCCTGCCCAGCGATCTTTTTTTTTTTAAGATTTTATTTATTTGAGAAAGAGCAAGCATGAGCCAGGAGAGGGAGAGGGAGAAGCAGACTCCCCGTTGAGCAGGGAGCCCAAAACGGGGCTCAATCCCAGGAGCCTGGGATCATGACCTGAGCTGAAGGCAGACGCCTAACCCACTGAGCCACCCAGGCGCCCCTGCCCGGCTATCCTGTGCCATCCTGGAATCCTTCCAGCTTCTCCGTTCCCCTCATAATTCACTGCCTCAGCACACAGCTCAAAATCCTATCCCTTACTAGATTAGTAACTGGATGTGGTAGGGAGGTGCCAAAGTTAATTCAGAGCTTTGGTGCCTTGAGCGCCTGGGTGGCTCGGGTCATGATCCCAGGGTCCTGGGATCGAGCCCCGCATCGGCTCCCTGCTTGGTGGGAAGCCTTCTTCTCCCTCTCCCACTCCCTCTGCTTCTGTTCCCTCTCTGTCTCTCTCTCCATGTCAAGTAAATACATAAAATCTTAAAAAAAAAAAAAAAAAAGCTTTGGTGCATGGCTGGTAGGACAATGGTACCATTAGCTAAAGTTGGAAATAGGTGAAGGATTGGATTTGGGAAGGGAGAGAAGTTTGGTATTCGAGAATTCGGTTTCTCACGGGTGTCCCTTCGGAGCCAGAGCTGGGTTGATCTCCCTTCTGAGATAGTAGCAGAGGAGTGCTGATCCACTGCTCCCACTTTCCCATCCCATCAACCCTGAGTCCTAGAACTCCTCAATGAATCCAAAGTTTTGTTAAGGCTTCATTAAGTCAATAATTATTGAATTTCTGGAGCACCCGGGCGGCTCAATCGGTTAAGCATCTGCCTTCAGCTCAGGTCATGATCCCAGGGTCCTGGGATCAAGCCCCGAGTTGAGCTCCCTGCTCAGCAGGAGGCCTCCTCCTCCCTCTCCCTCTGCTGCTCTCCTGCTTGTGCTTGCTCTCTCCCTCCCTGTCAAATAAGTAAAATCTTAAAAAAAAAAAAAAAAAAAAAGCATTTACAAAAAGTAATTATTCCATTTCTATGTGCCTGGCACTGAGCTAGGTGATGTGGAGGATACATAAATATCCTTTATCATGTTTGATGCTTCCTTGCTAAATCCTTGGATAGTCCTCAGTTAATATTTTGTTCATATTTAAATATATAGTCAAAATGTTTACTATGTGTTCAACTCTATGTAAAACACTCTTAAGGGACTTAAAAAAAAAAAAAAGTTTAAGAATCAGTTCTTGTCCTCTCCGAGCTTACAATTTTACTGGAAAGCAGTAAATATAATGAATCACACCCAGATTCTTAAAAGCCAGTAAGTTTACATGGAATGGGGAATTAGATCCTGGTGAGCTCAGCCAGGAAAATGCTGCAATAATTCAGATATGAGCTGATAAGGGGGAGGTGAGGGTATTTCTGGCAAATGAGAATGGAAATGGTTGACAGGCCCAACTGAGTCATCGAGGGCGTAGGAAAGGGAGTGTGTCCGTTGCCAGCACAGGTGGCTGAGGCAGGTAGCTGAAAGAACCCTCACTGCAGACAGCTGCACGCACATGTCCCCTAACAGCACCCCCTACAGGCCAGTCGGCCTCTTTCACCGCACCCTGCCCGCTCAGAAGGTCACTTTCATTTCCTAACATGCCTTCTCTCTGGGCAGGGATTTTGCTATTTTAGGAAAATAGGCAGATCTCAGCATCCAACCCACAGTTCAAATTGAATAGCTTCTCTTTGGTCAAGGGGAGCTGTATGAGAGAACAGGAAAGGAAGAGACATTGTACTACTCCTTCCCGAAAGGCTGAGGGAGAGAGGAAACCTTATCACTATAAATCTATGGTTAGCTTTTGATGCTAAACTTTCTCTGCTTTTTGTGATTTTTTTTTTTTTTTTGAAACAGAAGAGTAGACAGAGGCTTTTATCTGCTCTAACAATTACAGCACGTTTCCTCTTACCAGCTAGCTTTCAAGCACTGCAGTGTACTATTAAAAGGTTAAGGAGCACAGAAGACTGGTCGGGTATACAAAACTCCATTTGGAAGGCAAAGGCCAGGCAGATGATTTGTAATCCCATCACCCTGAAGTTCATCCCAAATCTGACAAATTGAAGCCAGAAATTCCAAACCCATTTAGTGAGCACCCACATGCTGTACTTTCTACCACACGTAGATTATATATATATCTAAATTGAGGAAAAAAATAGACACGGAATTTTTGTGGGAGTGGAAAGGAGGTGCACATTCCAAGACACCCACCTAAGACTGAAAGAAAATTAACCACGATTATTTCCTTCTACAGCACGATTCCCCCCTCCCCCCTTTAACTTGGGCGGCCTGTCTTGAGAAGCTCAATTCCAAACATCATAAGCAACTCGTTCACAAGAATCGATTCCCTGATCATTTCACAAAATGTTATTTATGACTCGTAACTCCATCCCCTCCAGCTTGAGCGGATGGGGCAACAATCACGACAGACTCTGCCAAGTTTCCACAAATCATTGGTTTATTAGAAAGTTCCTTTCCCTAATTTTACAGCATATATATCTCTATCATATGTGATAAAGTTAAATACAATCTGTAATGCTTGTAAGTAAGGATAGGTTATTTTTTCTTTTTTTTAAGTTTTAAAATCACTGTTCTGAAAGTTACAGAAAACTGCCCCCGGAAGGTAGAGAGGCAGCCAGAGTATGGCTCAATCTACAAGCTAATGGGAAGCAGCACAAAAATGTTAATACTGTATTATTTAAATATTTACATGGGGTGAAAGCAAAGAAAAATGAGTCCCTTCACTTCAAACTGATGATTTCATTTTTCCAGTGCTAGTTATCAAAAGTGATGCTTCTGAACCAGATGAGGAGCCTGAAGAGGCAGGAGGCTCAGTCACGAGCCTTGTTTGCCCAGCACTTGCTTCTCATAAACTCAAAGCCTTTTTCTTTTGGGAATCTGAGAAGAAAGGCAGAACACAGAGCCTTGGCCCAAGTAAGTAGGGTTTATTTCTTCCTGTCCAGTGACCACCCGACCAATTCTAGCCACAGGAATAGGCAGGGAGATGCTAACTACGCCGAAGCTGAGACCTGCAATATAAAGGGTCAGCCTGTTAATTAGGCCTGAGAGCCCAGGTGAAAGGCAAGAGGAGGAAGAGGAACTGAGGTGGTACTTCCTCTAATAGGTGTCATGGAAGAAAAGGAAAAAAAAATCTTCACTGCTTAAATTAAGCTGGGCAGAAGGCATGGAAACTGTGAAGCAAAAGAATCTGCAGTATCTATAAATGTGCTCGCCTCCCCACATGAGGAGGAAGAAACTGTCCCAACTCGATCATCCTCAAGTCTACTTCTACTTCAGTTTCTAGCCAACCCAAAAGGCACGTTAAAAAAAATTGTCAGAGGGGGCTAAGTACTAGGAAGGCAAACCGACTGCCTGGAACAAGGCACCCAGGAAACCCAGGAAACCCCCCGGACAATCACTCTGAATCTCACTGCTTCCAGAGAATAAAGCTCTCAAATCTCTCCTTCCTCCTCTGTGGGCCCTCCTGTTTCTCTGTATAAAACTGCAAAGCACGAGGGAGATGTCATAACTGAGGGTCCCTCTGACACCCCCAGGTGGCTGCTGCCCATTAGTTCAAAAATCCCAGTGCTGGGGGCACCACTTACTGCAAATTAACTAAACATTTTGTCCCAGCAAAAAATGTTAAACAATGTTCCTTTTTTTTGTTTTAACATTTTTATAGTTCATAACTTCAAAAAATACATGAGCTTGATAAAATATACATGCTTAGTCATTTTTGCATCTAGCAGAAAACAGATACTTTATTTTTTGTTTTCATTTTATAACCTTTAAAGTTTCTTAATTCAACTAGGGCAAACATATTTACACAAAGCCACCAGAACAAGGATCACTTAAAGAGCTGGATGTAAAAAATATTATTGCAGTATACTACAAATATGGAACCTTTTTTTTATATGAGCTACAAAAAGCAGCATTTACGTTTATAGAGTTCAGTGCAATTTTTTACATTTAAAAAAAATCCTATAAATTAAGAAGGAAACATCAACATGACAGAAGAAAATACACCCTTCAGACACATGAGCTCCTCTCTGGGGACGCACACGGGCAACTTTATATTCCGCACAGCTTCTGTTCATGATAGGATCTTCTTTTCTGGGGTATGCAGAGATCTCTTCTGGGATGAGGGACATGAGGACAGCAGGGCCAAATGTGTGGCTCTGTGCGTGGGAAGTGGATTGAATAACAGCCTGAGTAGCATCTGGTCCCAGGTCAGACTCCCTTTCCACCTCACCCGGGATAGCATAAGGTCACCAAGGGATGGTCAGACACTGAGTGGGCAGGACCAGATGGACAAACCGCCGGCCAGAGAGGAAGAGAATGTTTTAAAATTTACAGAAGGGAAGAGCAGAGGGTACAAAGTAGAGTGAGGAGAGGAGTATCCAAACTCGACAGTTTGGCGATGTTGCCGCAGAGGGGTTAGGAGCACTTACTGGTGTTCCCTAGCTTGGAAACACAGGAGAGGAAGCGACAAACAGAAAGGGGGAAGGGGGAAAAAAATCCCTGATAGTAAAACCCAAAGCAAACCTCAAATCTAAAACCACCCCTGCAAGCCAAAACTTGATTCTTTGGCTGTCAGACACTGCCCAGCCCAGCTTGTACTTGCTGGTATTAATGGCTCAACGCCCCGGAGGGAAGATCCATGGGTCACCTTCCCTGGCCCTACCTGGGCTCCCATCCCCCAACTCATGTGCCATGACTAGGTGGGTGCTGCAGGTCCTGACCTGAGAAGATGGGGTGAAGTAGTGGGTGAAGGTGGAGGGCAGTGGCAGCTGCCGCAGCAGGCCGTGGAGCAAGCAGGGTAGGGTAGAGGGCGGCATGCGGGACAGGATGGAAGGTGAAGGGCCCAGGATGAATGGCTGAGGCAGGAATGATATGGATGGGATGGCTAGCGAGAAAGGTGGCAGGGTGGCCAGGGATGATTGAGTGAGTGAGGTGGGACAAGGAAATAGGGGTTAGGTGGGGCTGGGGAATATGATGTACTTGGGCAAGTGGCTGGGGATGAGGGTGGGGGTGAATTCCAATGGCGGCGGCAGCTGCCGCCGCGTGATGTTGTAGGATGGCGTGCTGAACAGTTGTGATCGAGGTGGCGGAGGCTGTGGCTGGCTGCTGAATGTGGATGGGCTGCAGGGCTGGAGTGGCTGGGGCCAGGGCAGCCGAGGCCGGAAAGGCCTTTACTTGCTTGGCCAGAAGCTGCTGCTGGATGTGCTGCTGTGCGGCCTGCTGGAGCTTGCTGTACTTCTCCATCTCCTCGGGGGTGAAGGTGATGGGCTGGCTCTCCAGGGGGGCCAGGGAAGCATCCTCAGCCCCATCAGCCGACTCAATACTAGGATCCCCACTGGGAGGTGCATAACTGGGGAAGTGCTCAAGGTCTGGCGCTATAGGCAGCAAGCTGGATTCCACAGGGCCTGGCTGACTGCCACTATCCAAGGACTCTAGGGTGTCCCCGTCACTGGGGTCAGGGAGGTAGTTATGGGAGATGGTGGGGTCCCCAGGATAGCAGTCCGAGTGCACTGGGGTGCCTAGTGGAGCCACAGGGTGATCAGCAGTAGCTTCCTCAGACTTTGGCTCTTCTGGGGGTGGGTCTGATAAGGGGCCAGCTGTTTCCTCTGAAGGGAACTGATGTCCAAATGGGGCATCGCTACCCCCTGGAGGCCCTTCTTCTGTCTCTGACTGTTCTTGCTCTTCCCCTCTTTCTAAGCCAGACTCTTCACACTTCTTAGTGCTGGGCTTTCGGGTAGCTGGGAGCTTCCCTATCAGTGGAAGGACAGGCTTATTGCCAAGAGATGGGGGGAGCTTGGGCCCAAAGTAACCTTGCGGGGGGTCCTTGAGCTTGAGCCCGGCTTTATTAGGGGTGGCCAGCACCTCCTCACTCACACTGGGTTTCCTCTCCACTTTCCTTGACTGGATCTTCTCCAGTAGCAGTTTGGCAGTGACAGAGTTCTTATCTTCGGGGCTGCAGTCACCTTCTGACCCCCTTCCTGCGCCAACATTGCTGTTCTGGGAGGGTGGGCCTGTCCCTTTCCCATCGTCTCCTCTGCCATCTTCTTTCTTCCCAGGACCTTCTCCCCGGCCAGATCGGAAATAGTGGGGAGACTGGGAGCGGTAGATTTTAGAGCGGATAAAGTCTCGACGACCAGAACGCCTTTCCTCGGGGCTTTCGTGACCCCATGAGCCCTTCCTGGAACCCGATCTCTGGGAAGGGCTCCTGGTGCTGCGGCTGCGGTCACGGCTGTAGCTTCGGCTCCGCTGCCAGCTGTGGGCTGTGGTGCTGCGGCTTCTCCGTTTGCTCCGGCTGCGGCTACAACTGCTGCTGCGGCTGCGGCCCCGGGACCGTGAGCGCTCCCTGGTGTGACTCCGAGAGCGGCTCCGGGACTGGCTGCAACTGAGGCTATAGTCATCATCGGAAGAGGAGTATTTGTGCCGTTTGGACCGGTGCTTGGAGCTGGCGTAGTCGGAGTCATCAGAGTCATGGGAGCGCTTGGAGTGCCTTCGAGATCGGTCACTATAGTCGCTGTAGCTGTCGTCAGAGTAGCTGCGCTGTCTACTGTAGCAGCTCTGGTCTGAAGAAGCATCTGAGCTACTTGAGTAAGAACGCCGGGAGGAACGGCGTGAGGAATGGTGCCGACCCGACCGGGAGCGGCTACGGGAATGCTCACTGCCTGAGTCTTCCTCCTCTTCTTCCTCCTCCTCGCTGTACTGGGATGGAGACTTCTGGTGTAGCCGGTGCGATGAAGCATCATCACTGTCCTCATCTCCGCTACTGGGGCGACTCCGGTGGCCGGACCGGCTGCTCCGTTTGGCGCTAGCTCTTCGCTGGCAGGATGCAGTCAGAGGCTCACCTCTGTGCTTCCTGCTGCCATGATCCTGGGAGTCGCCACCACCCCCACCTTCATCCTTCTTGCCACTGCCCCCTTCTTCAGCCGGGAGGGGCCTCCGCTGGGAAGCATCTTGAGCTCGCCGCCGTCGTCTGGGTGGCGCAGGGCTACCACTCCCAGGGGGTTCTGGTTTGGGTCCCCGTTCCGAATCTGCTGGAGCTGACGACTTATTCTTCTTTCGTTTTCGTTTCTTGCGCTTCTTAGACTTCTCCCCAGACTCTGTCTTAGAGCTTTTCTCTTCTGGGTCAGCCTTGTGTTTCCGTTTGTGTTTGCTTGACTTTTTGTGCTTCTTTTTCTTTTTGTGTCGGTGGGACTTCCCAGATCGTTCTTTCTTGCTAGCAAGGCTCCTCCCTGTGTCTTCTGTCTCTGAGCCATGAGTACCCCCAGGTTCCTGCTTGTTCAGGCTGCTACAGCCAGACCCTGAAGCAGGTGCATCCATTCTGCCTCCTGAGGTATGTTCTACATTCTCTCCCCCCTCCTTGGTTTTATTTGGCTCACCAGCATCAAGGCCTTGGAGATGGTCCTTTGAGGAGCCTCCTATATCCTTTGGTTTTTCTGTCCCTTTAGCTCTGGCATCTTTGTTCCTTGAAAGTTTAAAGTCAAAGTATAAAGGGTTACAACTGTATGAAATGGAGGGTTCTGCCTTGGTAAAAATTAAGAGTTCTGATGGCCACTGGAGGGCAGTGCTTTCATCTTTGCTCAAAACCGGAAAGAAGGGACCAGTAGGATGTCTGGGTCCCTCTTGGCTTTCTTTCCCTGCTGGGGTGATCTGAGAGGTTTCTTTAGAAGGGTTAGACTCACATATTTGGTTCTCTGAACCCTTCTGACTTGGACTCTCTGCATTCTGCTCACTTACATCCCCTCCTACGGCCTTCTTTGTCTCAGCTTTGCTTCCAGGCTCCGAGGGCTGTGTGACACTGGTTTCCGTCTGTTGCTCAGAGACTTCATCAACTGTCTTCTCTGCTCCTTGACTTGCTGCCAGCTTGATACAGCTCTTAGGCTTGGGAGAACTGCTTTTTTTGCTCTCTAGGGCATTCTTTGGGTGTATACTATTATCACCTTCCATTTGTTCGCTGGCTCTCATAAAGAGTAGGAAGGGGAAATTTGGTTTTACTTTGCAGTGTGCTGGGGGAATGTAGTGGTAATACTCTGGCTCTGCAGCCCCAGCTCCTTCTTCTCGCTTCATTCTTTTTAACTTAGATAACGTTGAGGCAAGGGACCCTCCATCCTGAGGGTCGTCGTCTTCTTTTTTACCATCAAGATTACTGTTACCGTCAGAGTCTCCCATCTTCTGCAGTCCTTGGTCAGAACACTTCTCATCAGCTTTTGTTCCATCTTCAGAGGTCCCTTCCTCTGCATGGTCCTTGAAAACTGATGCTATTGATTCGAGTTTGACAGGAGCCTTCTTGGCAAAGGAAAATGACACTCCCAATTTTTGTAGTGGAGTCCCTAGATTATTCTTAATGCCAAAGCTGATGCCTTGGGAGGCTAACCCAGGGACCTGCGCCAGTCCAGTGGTATTAGTGATTTGCACTGCAGTGAAAGGGCCTCCTTTATCTGTGGAGAATTCAGATCCCAGGCCACAAGTGGCAGCAGCACTTGTGCCACTGTTTGTAGCTGATTCATCTTTATCATCCTCTCCACCTTCTTCATCTACAGCCACTGTGGTTGGTCTGAACATGGGCCCACTTCCAGGTGCACTACATAATGGTTTAGAAAAGTGAAAAAAAAAAGTTTAGAGGTACATTTCATACTTCTTATAGAACACTTATCTCTTATGTTCCACCATTCATTGTAGGTAGGCCTCAAAGACAGTAAGTGGTGGTTGTTTCCTAGCCCTGTGCTAAAAAGAGAACATGCTCTGTGAGTTTAGGCAGTCTCATTATGTTTTTCTACTAATTAGCTGTATTCCCAGCACCAGCCACTTACTACTATTTCTTCTAAGCGGTCTAAAATTTAAAAAGTGAAGCTGTATCTCACAGTTCGAATACTCTTGTTGTTAACACCTAGTAAAGGTGACCCGTCCTGTATCTGTTTTTTTTTTTAAAAGTACCTTTATTTATTTATTATTAATTACTTAATTACTTAATTAATTAATAAGTAATCTCTATACCTAACGTAGGGGTTGAACTCGCAATCCTGAGGATCAAGCGTTGCGTGCTCTTCCAACTCAGCCAGCCAGGCACCCCTGTTCTTCTTTCTCACTGAAACATCCTACCCATCAGTATGCCATCAAACGTATGGTTGAACATCTATTCACAAAGGTTGTATTTCATTCAGCTAAAAACCCTCTAATTTCGTCCATATTTTCAAATTTTATTTTTTAAAATGTGGGTATTTTCTGAGTTTAACATAGTCAGAAACCTCCACCATGCTACTCCATGGTAGTCTGTGGTTAGTATATCTGTTTCAGAAACTAAGAGTCTGTGTCTATTTCTTGGGAACCACACCAAAGAATTTGCTTTGGTTTTGTGGTGATTTCCGGGCATTCTGTACAATGATCGTGATGCAATCAAACGCTTTCCCAGCTTTGAAAACAGGAACATGGAGGAGCCTCAAAGCCAGTATTTTAAACTCATGTCGTGTCTGAAATTTTTACAGTGTGTGGACTATTCATTTGAGGTATTTTTCAAGCCAAATTCAAGAAGTGAGGAGAATTAGATATCTGGATGAAGTCTTTTTATCTGATCTCTAGCTACTAGCTATCCTAAACTCAGAGACTAAATATATTTGGATAATGTGGTATCCCTTGCTATCTAGACTCTTGCTAATGGAACCCAAAAAGTTCAGATAGCAAGAGACACTTACACTGTGTCACAAAACCTACCCTACGGCAAACGGACCCTCAAGTTGAATAAAAACAGATTTTATTTTGTTCTTTTGCTTAGTCTTTGCCATGTTAATTGCTTCAATAACACTTATTATGGGGTCATGAATTAATTCTGGGGCAATGAAATATCTGGTGATGGGTCGAAACCTTCTTTTATTCTCTCAAGAGATTACTTGGTCATCTTTTAACTGCTTACTTATAAAACTGAGAACTACATGTCACCTCTGAAGAAAAACGTATTAAAATATGTCCCAAATTAGAAAGTGTCCTGGTATATACTTTTTATAGAGGTACCCTCACAATATGCCCAATATGTTATGATATAAAAGGCTGCCAAAGAAGAAGTCAGAATCAATTTATAGGCAGCTTAACTCAACATTAGAGCTCACTGGTTAATTCTGTTTCAAAACTCATACTATGTGTTCTCTCCCTTCCTTCTCCTTCCAGGCTGCTAGAGAAGTTAAAAAAAAAAAAAAGGATCCCGAGACAAAAATGAACTTAGTAAGTAGTCCAGGAACTTGGAAACTGTGACCCCAACTTGGCTGTGAAATTTGAAGGAAACAATCATAGCTTCTCTTTCCCCTATAGCCAGTTCCTTCCTTTGGTCCTGGGCAGCCATTAAAAACAAACATGGGGGCCTAAGTCTTTCTGATTGAGGCACATACTTCATGAATCCTCAGATGCTCAAAGACTGGGTCCCCAAAGTCTAGTTGCTTGGAAATTCAGCCTTAGGTGGGGTAAATTCAGCCTAAGCCTAAATACCAGCCCCCAAATTGATAAACATCAAGAACCATGAAGGAAGATTAAAAAGAACATTCAAGAATGCAGGAACCTGCAGAGAAATAAATGGATAGAATTCCCTAGGTTTCAGTGATTAGTGTATAATACTTAAAAGGAAGTTACAACAGTTGAGTCTCTGCCCCATACTGTTTAGTTATAAAATAGAATACTGGAATATAGGTGCTTTTCTATAAAACAGGTTGGAGAATGGGAACAATAATATTTGTATAATTTATTGATTTACTGAGCATCTTCTATGGAACTCTTTTATAAGGTACTTCTGATGTAAAGATAATCACTCCTCAAAATGACTACAATAAGTAAATTGTTATTATCATCTCCCATCTTACGGATAAGGACACCGAGGCATAGAACTTAGATAGCTAAAGTCACACAGATAGGATATAGCCTCAGAAATGTATATTCATAAAATCAGTATATTATACTGTAGTAACAGGCTTTCAGTTTGAAAGATTTACTAATAAGGATTATGATTCTTAAATCTTAAGGATTAAAATTATCTGTAGAACCCTGAGAGAAAATATCCTCACCATTCAGCTTGTTTCCTTTGCTCTGCCAATTCATGGAGCCGCCGAAGGGCTTTTTCCTGTTTCTTCTCATCTTTACGGGATCTTGAAGAGACATTTCGAGCAAACTCTCTCTGCTTAAGATCTTTCAATCTCTGGGGTAAAAAAAAAGGGGGGAATAGAGGGTGGGTGATTTAGAATAACTTGGGGGTCCTGAAAACAAGGCCTTTAGAATATTTACCTCAATCAGTGGTTACACTGCTAGCGTAGAACACACTGTTATATTCTTACAGTAATTGAAAACACAATGGCTGATTACTTTGGATAAAACACTTGAAGTACCTGCATTTCTAATTAGGACAGCATACCATTTGCTTTATGGGGCAAAATTAAATGATTTCAGAAGCAACAAGCAAATTTTGGAACACTAGGAGGAAAGAAAAGGGACTATTTAATCACCTGCTCCTCCAGGATGCAAAACTAGACAAACAGAACATGAGATAAACTGTAATACACAAGCCAAAGAGAACAGAAAGGGGTTAGGCTAGTACAGAAAATTACCCAGGTGTAAGATCTTAAAAAGCAATGTACAGCTTACATGGGGAGGTTATTTGAATCAAAATAACAAATAGAAAGCATACTTCTATTTCACCATAAAAAGGTGTATGATTTCTTTTCAGCATGAACAGTTTTCCTGTGACTATTGAACAAACCGTCTTCCAATGCTCGCATGTTCAGAGCTCACCAGTCTGACCACTTGCATCTGGTCAGTCTGCTGAAATGAGAGAGTAATGTGTATTGCTCTTTCATTCCTTCGTAACCCTGAGAAGAACATCCAGGGGATGAGGAGGGAGAATAGAGATAAGTCAAAGAATTTATTACTTAAAATCCTGATAAAGAATGGGTTTTTCATTCTCAGAAACTACTTATAATTTTCCTTAAAACAAAACAAAACAAAACAAAACAACCAAAAAAGAACAGTGCTATGACACACTGGTGACAAAGTCCAGACATATCTGCAATGAAGACAGAACTAAAATTATTTCCAACACACTAGATAATATAGAAAACAAACCAAAACAAAACACATACATTAGCCTATGCTTTTATAATAGCATTAGGAAAAGGAATTTGACCCAATATAAAGTGGACATTGCTTTGTGGAAGGGCATGATGTTCAACAGACAGAGGAATTTTCTTATCTAATATTTATGAAATGTGTTTTGAATACTTTTGAATTGGGAAGGGGTAAAAGGGTGAAAAGACACACACAAAAGAAGATATACAGCTAAAGACACTAGTAGAAAAACTCACTCTTGTGATCTGGGCTCCCAAATTAGAAGGATTTGCTTTCAATACATCAGCTGAAAATGTCACATCACAAAGAAAAAAAAAAGTAAAAATAAAACAAGAGTGAAAGAGAAAAAAAAAATAAAGCAAGCATTACTACACAGGCTCTCTTAGTGAATCTGCAAACTATTATACTGAACAATCAGGGACAAAGCCATCAAATCTAAAAGGGTTGGGGAGAAGGGAAGCACCTATACAACACATACATGTGTACATACACACAGACTGACACAGTAATAATCTCTCCTAGATAAAAAGACCTATCTGCATTCAGGAAAAACAGTTAATAGAACTTCAGGAAAAACCACTGCTACCTAAAAACAGTCTATCTTATTTTCATTTACCTTTATTTTGGGAATGTTCAAGTAACCAACAGCCGGCAAAATATTTTACTGACTGGCTATCCAGAATTAAGACTTTTTAAAAACCTCTTCAAGATGGTGAATCAATTATTTGGAATAAATATGAATTCCAATTTCCTCCTTTCATGGAGAATGAGGCAGAAAGAGCCTGTCAGGACTATTATACGATTATTTCAGGCTACAAATAGTTTTTTTCTGCATCATTTACCAAGTTTTCTAGCCAAAACTTAAATAGAACATGTTTTTCTCATATCTGCCATCTTCTCTCTAGCCACCCCACAGGCCTGCAAAATCTCCCTGAGCCTTATCATTTCCTTCCTTCTTAAGAATATTTCATTACTTTCAGGAGTTATTTCCCAAACTAAAGGACACTGTTTATTATTATTATTATTATTATTATTATCATTATTTTAGTGGGCAGCAAATCAAGGTTTATTGAGTGATAGTAAAGTGATAGTACAAAGCTCCCGAAGAGGGAGGGTACCCAAGAGGGTTACCCCTAAAAGACACTGTTTAAAAGAATGAGCATTTTATCAAAGCCTGGAGTTTCCAGACTAAGTCAGACAGAGGTTAGGCTTTCCAATCATTCAGCAACCACTTGGTGCAACCTTGAAGTTGAAGAGATAAAACCAAGTCCATATCATTCTGAAGATGCCCTATCGCAAATTCCTATCACAACATAATTAGAGGTAGGGAGGGAAGAAAATGCGGTATCAATAAAACAAATCCGAACTGCAGCCCCATTCTAAGCAAAGCTATACACCTATATGGTGTGTAGCAAACATTCCTAAATCACCTTTACAAACTTTATTATTTTTTAAAAGATTTAAGTAATCTCTACACCCAACGCGGGATTCAAATTCACAATCGCAAGATCAAGAGTCACACGCTCTACCAACTGAGCCAGCCAGGCGCCCTCACCTCAAGTCTGGCGTCTCAATGTAAAACTGGGAACCCCAGAATTCTAACCCAAACCTTACAGATGGGGCTTGGCAACTCTCCCAAACTCAAAATGTATGTTTGAGGTCTTTCTCTCAGATGAGGGCGATTTGATGATAAAAATGGATTCCTAATTCCAAGTCTTTCATTTCTACCCAAGGTCAAATTAAATTCTCCTCACAAAGTCTCTACTCATTGCTCATAAAACTTTCTTCTTTCTGACCTGTCTTAGTACTCTGTCAAGCCCTCATTTAGTAACCAACATACTTTGCGCTAACTATACTTATTCCTGCCCTTCAGAAAGGCAGTCTGTGCGTAGTTTCAGAGTCAGAAAGACTTGTCTTCAAATTAATTCATCACCAGAGGCGCCTGGGTGGCTCAATGGGTTAAAGCCTCTGCCCTCAGCTCAGGTCATGATCTCAGGGTCCTGGGATCGAGCCCCGTATCGCCCCCTATCGGGCTCTCTGCTCAGCAGGGAGCCTGCTCCCCCCTCTCTCTCTGCCTGCCTCTCTGCCTACTTGTGATCTCTCTCTCAAATAAATAAATAAAATCTTTAAAAAAAAATTAATTCATCACCAGCCAAGTGATTTCCTCTCTCTGAGCTCCAGTTCCCCCATTAGAAAAATAGAGCCATTTTGGCAATGGATTTATGAGGTTAAGTGTCAAAATTAACATAAAGCACGCATGTTTTTGTCAAAACTGTTTAATATTGTCTTTCCCTTTTTATTTGGGGCAGAGACTATAGCTGATCTTTTTAAATTTTATTTTTATTTATTTTTAAAGTAATCTCTACACCCAACGTGGTGTTCGAACTCACAACCCCGAGATCAAGAGTCCCATGCTCTACCAACAGAACTGAGCCCCCACTTTTTTTTTTTAAAGATTTCCCAAAAGACCAACACAGGGGGAGACAGACCTGAACAAATAATCCAGCTCTTGAAATACACCTCGACATAACCACGGCTCTTTAAAAGACCGCTTCAACATAAACGACATTCCAGTTCTTAAAGCACCGCCAACATAGCACTGTGTTGGCAGCAAAATGTCTACTCCAGACACAAACTCCTACTCCACTGCCCAACTTTGATTAAACCAGAGAAATTAAACCAGAAAAACCTTATCAGGTTTTTAACTTGGATGATAAATTTGCCCACATTATCAACAATGTGGAGTATGAATAGCAAGGAGTGGCACTGTGTTTGACCTGGGAATGAATGACACAAAGATACATCTGCACATAATTTCCCCCAACAACAACAAATATGGGTCTGAATTAATAAAATATTTTTTGCATCTTTTGTTGCTATTTTTTTCTAACAAAAATTGATGCTGTGAGGTTTTTTCTTTTTTTAATATTTGGGTATAATCTACTAGGAATAAATCTATTATCTTTCTCAAGTATTTTAAATCTATTATCTCAATTTAAAGAAAAATAGGCTATCATTTTCAGATTAAGGGAATTTCAGACATCAGAAAATAATATTTCCTATTGCCACTAAAAAATCCCATGTTCTAATATTTACTCAACCCTAAAGAGAAAACCTGATTTTGTCTCATTAGGGCCAAAAGATTATCCCTGGTTTCTTCCTCTCACCAAACAACCCCACTCTCCCAGAACAGGGATCCAAGCTTGGTCTTCCTTTGTATTAACCTTGCAATGCACATACTGTTGTCTATGGCACAAAAGAAATAATCAATAAACATTTACCAAACTGGTTTCAGTTTTAAAATGAGTTGTTGGGAAAGAGAATACAAATACTTCATGTATTACTTGTTGGTTATGAACAGAAACAGGAAATAGCAAACAAATAGTTCGCACCTCAAACTCTCTTTTTCTGGCGAAGTATAATCCAGTTTTTTTTTTTAAGTAATCTCTACACCCAACATGGGGCTCAAACTCACAACCCTGAGATCAAGAGTCGCACGCTCCACCCACTGAGCTCAATTCGGCTTTTTCTGAACCTCAACCACTCCCTTTCCCTTATGTCATCAATCCTGCATACCCCAAATCCATGCCCTCTTCTCCCCAGTTTCCTTCCTCTTTCTCATGATCCTCTTTCTCATGATACAACATTAATCTCTTCTCCCTTCTCAAAGTGGAGTAATCATGCTAGCTATTACTTGTCCAGGTTTCCCGAATGCAAGTCTTTGGTGTTTGATGCTTCTGAATAAGACCATCCAGGACATCACCACGGGGTGAGGAAAGAAAAAGACCAGGAAAGAACACAGAAAGCCTCAGTACTAAACTACTCAGGGAAGGAAGATTGTAGTTGAATGGTTAAGGAAATTCAAATTACTGGACATTAGATGTAAATTCTTTCTTTTAGCACATGTTTATCAGTAAGCGATGACAATAAATGTTATTAAGTAACAGAAAACCACATGTTTGGTAACAGAGAAAACTAAACATTAATGCTGATTATAGATACTGAAAACATCAGAGGAAAATAGAGTGGCACACATTCTTTTTTGCTGGCTAAGAGTAGTCCTAATTAGTCAATTATGAAATACTTACCATTTATGCCCAATTATTTTGCAACACAATGACTATTAATATCATTTGGTGAATAACAAATTCGTATGTCATAAAACTATTATTAAATATTCGCTTCGATATGTTCAGGAATTCAGCAAAATGCCTTAAAACATGGTGTATTTCTGCATAACCAGGTGTGCTTGCTTTAACATGTTTTTCTCACACACGTATGTATATGTACATATAGTCACCATCACCGCCACCAAAATTTAAGCTGCATGAAGTTTTAAAAATAATTTTATTGAGATACAATTCACATAGCATAAAATTCACCCATTTAAACTGTAAAATTTAGTGGGTTTCTGAGAGTTGTGCAACCATCCACACTATCTAATTTTAGAACATTTCCATTACTCCCAAAAGAAGCTCCATGCTCATTAGCAGTCACTCACCATTACCCCTTTCTACCCAGTCCCTGGAAACCTAATATATGTTCTCTACAGATACGCTTATTCTAAACTTTTTATATAAATAAAATCATACAACATGGGGGGGGGCTTTGTGACTGGTTTCTTCGACTTAGCGTAATACTTTTCACGCATGCTATATATGTCAGTAAGTCATCCCTTTTTACTGCTGAATAATATTCTATTGCACAGATGTACCACATTTTGTTTATCCATTCATCAGTTGATGGGTATATGGGCTGCTTCCACTTTTTGGATACTATGAACAATCTTAAACACATTTTTTTAAAAAGATTTTATTTTTTGACAGAGAGAAAGTGAGAGAGGAAACACAAGCAGGCGGAGTGAGAGAGGGGGAAGCAGGTCCCGCTGAGCAGGGGGCGCAATGCAGGGCTCGATCCCAGGACTCTGGGATCATGACCTGAGCCAAAGGCAGATGCCTAATGACTGAGCCACCCAGGCACCCCTCTTATGCACATCTTTGTGTGGACATGCATCTTCATTTCTCTTGGGTATATACTGGTCATATGGTAAACTCTTTATTTAACATTTTGACAAACTGTTGAACTGTCTCCCAGAGGGGCTACACTATTTTACAACTCCACTAGCGATTTAGGAGTGTTCCAGTTTTTTCATATCCTCTCCAACATATGTTACTGTGTCTTTTTAATTTTGGCTATCCTAATAGGTGTGAAATGGTATGCCATTGTGGTTTTGTGGATAATGAGTTTTAAATATTACTATATATGGGGCACCTGGGTGGCTCAGTAGGTTGGACGACTGACTCTTGATTGTGGCTCAGGTCATGATCTCAGGGTTGTGGGATTGAGCCCTATGTCAGGCTCTGTGCTCAGTGGGGAGTCTGCTTGAGGTTCTCTTCTCTCTCGCTCTCCTGCCTGCACCCCCTGCCCCTGTGTGCACGCTCTTTCTCTCAAGTAAATAAATAAATCTTAAAAAAAAAATACATATATATATATAATATATATATAACTACATAGCCTTCCAGATCATATCTGGAACCAAAGGTATGCTCTCATTGTAAAATTTAAAGAGGCATAATTCCTAAGAACGGCTTAGGCCGATAGCAAATGGAACAGCAGCATCTCAGTTTAGAGCTCTCTTTTCAGGATTGTCACTTATAGACTTATTGTTTCTTAGGTTGCTTTACGTTTTCAGACTACAATAGAACATATAGCCCTCATGCAAGAATCTCCACCACAGTGCATCACTCTATCACTCTGATAAATAGAAATGTACAGGGGCAGAAAACAGGCTCAAAAGTACAGAATATAAATAGGGTAGAATAATTTTTTTAAAAAGACTTATTTATTTATTTATTTGACAGAGAGAGAGAGAGAGACACACACACACACACACAAGTAGGTAGAGAGGCAGGCAGAGAGAGAGGGGGAAGCAGGCTCCCTGCTGAGCAGAGAGTCTGATGCAGGGCTCGATCCCAGGACCCTGAGATCATGACCTGAGCCAAAGGCAGAGGCTTTAACCCACTGAGTCACCCAGGTGCCCCAGGGTAGAATCATTTTTATTTATACTGGGAATGTGTGCCAAGATAAAGAAAAGAGTTAGAAATTCCTAGGAAGAAAATATAGGGTTTACCAGCAAACTAAGTTCCCAAAGGGTCTGTTTAGGGTTACCCCTGTCTTCTCACAAATGCAGACAGTTTCCCTAAAGAGAAACTGAGTTTTCCAAGGTTAACTAGATTGTGATAGTTGGATGTAAGAAGTCTACTCCCAACAAAAGCAGTGGTAGTGAGTATGTAAGATTCAACAAGTGAAAAGGCTCAAAACATGCTCAATTTTTGGAGGACTAGCCAAATGTATCAATTCACTTACATTAAGCAAAACAGTCCCAAAGAAAAATAACATACACAGTGGTACAAACTTTCCTCTCCCTGCTACAGGTTATTAAAATAAAACTATAATATGCTCAAATTCTTAGATGCATTCCTCTTTTCACACTTGCTTTGCTTCTCTACGCGTGATCTCTTCAGAAGTGACTTATGCTATTTAACATTTTTTTTTTTTAAGATTTTATTTATATATTTGACAGAGAGGAGAGAGATCACAAGTAGGCAGAGAGGCAGGCAGAGAGAGAGGGGGAAGCAGGCTTCCTGCTGAGCAGAGAGCCCAATGCGGGGCTCGATCCCAGGACCCTGAGATCATGACCTGAGCCAAAGGCAGAGGCTTAACCCACTGAGCCACCCGGGCGCCCCTAAGTCAACATTTATGAAGCTTTGGGATTCATAAATATTTTATGGTTTTCCTAATCTATTTCATGACTTTACAATAATCAATTTATGGTTTCCTAAGGATAAACATATGAAATATAGATTATGTGTAGAATATCTTCACTGGTATCTAATCTTGGTGGTTTCACTTCTTATCTTAAATTATTTTTAAAATAAGCTCGATGCCCAATGTGAGGCTCAAATTCACAACCCTAAGATCAAGGGTCATATGCTCCACCAACTGATCTAGCCAGGGGCCCCTGTGGTTTCACTTCTTTTAGAATTCATTTTCTTTTTAATTTTAGCCCTAGAATTATTTCTCAATTTATTTTTTTATTACCTTTTAAAAATTTACTCTTGTGTTTCCCTTGCACTGAATATCAAAGTAGCATCAAAAAAGGGAACTCAGTCAGAATTTCCTCAAATCTATAGTGGCTTGCCAGAGGCCCAACTGGTTTTGATGTGCTTATTGTCCTGATGCCGTATGTACCAAGCATACAGAGGATCAAATGCAGTAAAAGATATTGAGAGGCAAAACGCAACCAGTAAACAAGTGAAACTTCAAGTGGAAAGTGACCACTCCAAACTTGAATGAAGGCCACGTGAAGTCCAATAATGATTGTTCCTTCCATCACCAAGGAATTTCTCAGACAATACTTCAATTGAGAACCTATTTCATTTTTGAGTAATGAGGAAAACTCTAAAATTTCTATTCCTTGGTAATATATAATACTGGATATTGTAACAGTCAACTAAAAGTAAGCAATGCTGTCAAAAAGTAATTGTAACAGTTTAGACAAAGTTAACTAAATTATGCAGTAGTAGATTCCATTCCATTCTGGAGAGCAGTCACTGATGGCTGCTGTAGGCTTACTCTCCTTTAGTTCAGCTATTTAAAGCTCATAAAACCACTACTTTTACAGTTGAAACAGACATGGTACTAAATGAGATTTCAGTCTTTTCAAAAAACATAAAAGGAGTTTCATATTGAATCGATTCTAGCAGAAAGAAAAGGCAGGCTGAAAGCATTCTTTCCTCTGACCAAGACACTGATTTTTTGTACAAGTAAGAATTTCTCAAAGCTGCTTTACAGTGCCAGATTTTGATAACTGGATCAGACTACCACAGATAGTTCTGAAATTGCAAAGAAGTTGGACCCAACACTTAAAGAGCAATAAAGAGGCAGCTTTTCAATGTGCTACTTCTCCAGTGTCAATTAGAATCCTGTGGGTGGAAGCCTGTGTGGAGAGAAAAGGAAGGTATAGGGCACAAACTCAAATGTCCAGAGGGATTTGACAGTTAATATAATGAGTCATACAAGTTGACATAAGAGAAAAGATAAAGTGGAAACCACAGCTAATTGAAGGTTAGCGCGTGTCTTTCTGAAGAGACAGCAACTATTTAGCTTTATCCAATTGTTACATTAAAATGTAAGCCCAGTGTTCTTAGATATTTCAATTTCTCAAGATAAGTTTGAATTATATAAAATCTCATTTTTAAAAACTGGGAACCAACCAAAATTAATGGGAAAAAATCTAATACTGCAAAGTATTACTTCGAAATACTGCGAAAAATACTAATACAGACAAAATACATCTATGGGACAATTTGTGATCTCTGGTTTATGCACTGTGGCACCCTTAGTGCCACAAATAAAAGAGAGTAAGACTGGGAGAATCCTGACTAGGTAACGAGGCTCCAAAGAAAGCGAAACAAAAATAACAACAAAAAACAGTGTTAAAAATAAGGCATTATTATTGTGTTGCTACAAATATACCTTTGAGAAAGAGAATGCTCTTTGTAGTTTGAAATTTAGGCCCTATGAAAAGCTCAAGAAAATGGTTCCCATGGTCATATCCACTAGTAGACATGTTTTTAATATGAAATGAAAGAGGTGAGGAGGTAGAGAAGGAAAAATGTTTAGTTTCAAAGTAATTTTGACTGTACTATAATTAAGCCAAGAGGGACAGAAGATGGACACTAATATTCATTAAGCACTGAGGCATATCAGGACTGAGTTATATAAAAAAGAATTACAGACTGGGCTATCTCTTGAGGAATGGAGGGGCCTTCCCTTCAAATACATTGAAATTATCACCTTAAAATGAGGGTTAAACTGCTGACAAGAGCCAAAATGTTTCATGAGCTTTTTCATTTTTGCAGGTCAGGCTGGGTCTTAATATTTGCGGGTTAATGACTTTCTTCCACAAAAATCTTAGAAAATTTGAGAAAAACTGGAGTAGTGAGAGGCATATGGTAACAACCCCCCCTTCCCCCAAATCACCATAAGTGAGGGTGACCATGTAGCCTTTTTTTGAGAGATTATTTGAGCTTAATAAAGATAAACGTATGTTAAGGATCCTGTCTATACTAGTAGTTTACCACTAACATGATAGATTATTTCTCTGGAAATTTTTAATGGTGAAAATTTGACGGAAGATGTAAACTAGGGATTACTAATATAGGGTTGAATGTACTTACCTATTATCTCAGATTCATAATAATCCTGTGTGCCTTCCTGGAAGACAAGACAGGGCGTCTTTATGATTTTACAGCATGAATGTGGAAAATGGAAGGTCCATTTGTATGGTAAGGTCATGTCCATCAAAGAGGAATGAAGGGGCGCCTGGGTGGCTCAGTGGGTTAAAGCCTCTGCCTTTGGCTCAGGTCATGATCTCAGGGTCCTGGGATCGAGCCCCGCATCGGGCTCTCTGCTCAGCAGGGAGCCTGCTTCCCCCTCTCTCTCTGCCTGCCTCTCTGCCTGCTTGTGATCTCTCTCTCTCTCTGTCAAATAAATAAATAAAATATATATAAAAAAAAAGAGGAATGAAAAACAGGACCTACCTCCTCTTAGGGATTATTTAGCTGTGTTGTACCAAGGGCATTAAGGGCTCCTTAGAAATTCTAAGTACAGGGAAGAGTAGAACTATAAAAAATTTAGTACTGTGCATTTTCTTGTTTATATATTTATAGCACTGTTTCAAGATTCTACTATTTGCACTAAGAGAGGAGTATAAAGAAAGATGAAAAAGCCTACATTTCAACCAAATAAAGAACACTCCACCAAGAGCAAACAGAACAACAAACTCATACTACCGCTGTTTTTTTTTTTAATACCTAAGAGGGGCTTTTGATCTTGGTGAAGAAATAAGCTCACATACATTCATTAATCATACCAGCTAAAGATTTCTTCCTAGACCAAAGATCACAGACATATTTCTATATTAATGGAAAGGTAGTCCATGAGTTCCCTATAAGAAATCCTTACTTTTGCATTTTCATTTTGATGATAATCTAAAAACAACAACAACAACAACAACAACAACAAACAAACCCAGAGTAATAAATGAGTATTTGGGATCATCTAGGTGAGTATTTTATGAATGTTTAGAACAAAACTGGGGACTTAAAATGAGAGTGATCTGTTTGTACCAAGCAAAGGCCAAATGACATCACAATACTATATATATGTGAAAGTTTTCAGTAATCCTAACAGAACAGGGTTTCGCAACCTCAGCATTTATTGACATTTTGGGCAAGGTAATTAATTCTTTGTTGCAAGGAACTTTCCAGTGCATTGTAGGATGTTTAGAAGCACCCCTGGCCTCTACCTACTACATGCCAGTAGCACCACCCTCCTAATTGTGGTAATCAAAAATGTCTCCGGGCAGCGTTAAGTGTTCCCTGGAGGACAAAATCTCCCCATGTGGAAAACCACTATAATAGAGAAAAAGTGGAGAGAGAACTGGGTCATCCCAAAGTGCACAGGAGAATAAACACATGTCAAATTCAAATGAACCAGAGCTGCAACAACTACTACTACTCTCAAGTTGAAAGCAACATCACTAAAACATTACCCATCACATTAATGTTGTCAATGTGAATTTCACTAGTTCTGTACTTCTGCTCAGATTTAACTTGTAAATCTGTTGCTTTGATAGAATTTTTTCTCTTTAAAGAGCAATATAAACATTTTCAAGTCTGAATGACAATTTTCCTGATTTATTTTTTCCTAATAGAAACTTTACTCAAGAGACTTCTCATTAACTAAAAATGTGACCTTTTTAAATTCCTTTTGGTGCCTAAAGTTTCTTTTGGAGTCTTCTAATTTGTCCCAATTTTTTTTTTTTTTTTAAGTAAGTTCTACGCCCAATGTGGAGCTGGAACTCACGGCCATGAGATCGAGTCACATACTTGACCAACTAAGCCAGACAGGCGCCCCATCACAGATAATTCTTAATTAAAGAAATTCTGAACCCAAACATCTAAACATTTATGTGTTTAGATGCTAAATGTCTTTCTTAATTCCATAAAAAATAACCCCCCAAATCTGAATTACATATACACTGAGAAGGTTGAGAAGTTATTGGATAAGCAATATTTGCTGTTATCACTTTCTTTCTTGACACATGATTCTTTGAAAAAGTAAGACAATTGCCAATATACCTTGGCCATATATATCCTAATTTTTACTTCTTCAAATTAAGCAGAACTGACAATATAACAATGTCCAAAGGTGTATAAAAGGTTCAAAGCTGTCTTGAATACAACTCTATCAGTGGAAGAATCTTAAATCAGTTAGGTGTGGTTAAATGTGGAAGAGACTATTGTAAAAAGTATAATAGCTTACAAACTATCCTTGTGCTGGTAAAACTTAATCAAAGCTTGCCCTTTACCTATGCACTGAAATCTTATGGTTGGTTGAAAGACGAAGCAAAGGTTAAAAAAAAAAAGTTGGTTCAACAGATCCACTTAAGAGAGCATTCCAGCAATGCTCATAAATTTTACAAGTTTACCAAATACAACTACCATACCTCCAAAGACTTAGCAAGTTCTGCTAAAATGATCCCAAATCAAATGGCTCAAAATTCTTTAATAAACTAGAATTGTACTACAAGATTTAAAGACCCATTTCTTCCTTCTAAAATCCCCCCTGGGGAATTACTGCTACCTTCTTTATGACTGTAACTAGTTAGGTACAATTTTATTTTCTAAACCAATGAAAGAAGAAAAAAAAAAAAGAAGACCGCAAAGAAAGCATAAACCACTTTTTAGCAAGCTCTTCAACATGTAGCATCAGAGGTTTTTGTTTTTGTTAAAGTTAAGACAGCATCTAATTCTGTTTTTTCTTCTCAAGATTTATCTACCTTCCAAGGTATACCAAATAACATAATGACTTACTGATAGGGAACAGTAGACAATAAAGCATGAATTCCTATATATAGAGGATGAAGTGACCAGAGTCTGGGATAACTGTTCAAAGATTAACATGTTCAGAAAGAGAGAGAAAGGGAACCAAAGCTCCTAGTAATCTTCAGTTGAATTACCAAATTAAACACAAATACAGAAACCATTCAAAGCCAAAAACTTTATGCAAGATTTATGAAGCTCACAATTCTTCAATCTACATAAATTCCTGGAAGGTCTGTCAGGACTTCTGTCACTGAAAAAAAACCAGGTAAGTCAGATGGACCTCAGATAAAGACTAGAGATATAAGAAACCATAGTCACGAAGTTTTTGGGGTACATTTATAAAATTCAATAGTTATAACAACAAAAGATTTTTTTCTTTGTTAGCAAGCAATTCCTCACCTGCTTGTGTGCGTGATCATAGGAGTTGATATGGTTGTCAAATTCCTGATGTTTCTGATACTGCTTATCACAGAGTTCACAGTAAAAGTTGGCTCTGAGGTCTTCCAATGCTTTGGCAATTGCCTTCTCTTTGTCAACATAATCCTATAAAAACCACAAAACACAAACACAAAATGAACTTGGTAGAATTTAAATGAATGTTTTAAAGAGGCAGTCTTACCTAAGATAGAAAAGCGGTCTTATTTCGTGGTACCAGTAAAAGCCAGATGGAACACAAGCGGCAATCTGGCAGGGTAATTTGTGTGTGGTTGTATTGATAGTTTTCTTTTTCTTCTTTTTAAATTTTATTTATTTATTTGACAGAGAGAGAGAGATCACAAGTAGGCAGAGAGGCAGGCAGAGAGAAAGGGGGAAGCAGGCTCCCTGCTGAGCAGAGAGCCCGATGCGGGCCTCGATTCCAGGACCCTGGGATCATGACCTGAGCCGAAGGCAGAGGCTTTAACCCACTGAGCCACCCAGGCGCCCCTGATAGTTTTCTTTTTTCTTTTTTTGGTAGCCATTGTAGTTTATCCAGTAAACTTATACTATTAATTAATCCATGTATTTATCATATATGGGATGCCATTAATGATAAAGGATTTTAGGCAATTTACTGTATTATCTAAATTAATAGTTGTCTGCAGGGGCATCTGGGTGGCTCATTCCATTAAGCATCTGACTTCAGATCAGGTCGTGATCTCAGGGTCCTGAGATCGAGCTCTGCATCTTGCTCCCTATCCTCTTCTCCCTCTCCTCTGCCCCTCCCTCTACTCATGTTCTCTCTCTCTCCCACTTCTCTCTCAAATAAATAATAAACTCTTAAAAAAATTAGATGTCTTCAATTAAAGTCTTTTTAAGACATATTTAAGAGACTGTGCATGTGTGTGCGCGCGCGCGCGCACACACACACATGCACACAGCAGGGGAGGGGCAGAGGGAGAGAAGCAGACTCCCTGCGGAGCAAGGAGCCCAAAGACTCAGGGCTTGATCCTAGGACCCTGAGATCATGACCGAAGCAGAAACCAAGGATCAGACGCTTAACCAACTGAGCCACCCAGGTGCCCCCAGAAAGAATTTAATTTTTACTTTGCCTTTTGGCATTATCGTGGCATCCCCTACTCTCCTACTCCTGGCAAAAAACAAACAAAAAATCCAACCAACCAGTAATAAACAATACAATTTTTTTTTTTAAAGTAGGCTCCATGCCCAGCATCAGTAACATCCAATGTGGGGCTTGAATGCACAACCCTGAGATCAAGAACTGAGCTAAGATTACGAGTCAGACATTTAACCGACTGAACCACCCAGGTACCCTAAAAAACACAATTGTTTTTTTTTTAAAGATTTTTTTTTTTTAATTTATTTATTAGAGAGAGAGAGAGAGAGTGAGAGATGGCACGAGAGGGGAGAAGGTCAGAGGGAGAAGCAGACTCCCCGTGGAGCTGGGAGCCCGATGCGGGACTTGATCCCGGGACTCCGGGACCATGACCCGAGCCGAAGGCAGTCGCTTAACCAACTGAGCCACCCAGGCACCCCAAAATTTCTTTTCTTTCTTTTTTTTTTTTTGTAGGCTTCATGCCCCACCTGAGCCTTGAACCAATGACCTGAGATTAAAAGTCACATGCTCTATTGACCGAGCTATTCAGGTACCCTCAATTTTTATTGTACTGTAGAAACCACAGGAGCAAGCATAACCCTCAAAAGAAGCAATACAAAACAAAACAGAGCAACTTATCATCTGAAACTGAAATCGGGACTGTGATGGGCAAGGGCTCTTCTTAGGACATGTGAGTGACACTGGAGCTTGGTGTTTGAGCAAGATAGGGGAGCTAGATCAGAAAAGCCTCATTAATAAATGAAAGAACCTGTAAGTGGGCTGGAGAGTACCCAAGGACCTCTGCATCTTTCCAGAGGGAATCAAAAACACTCTCAGAAAGCATCCTCCATTTTAGCCCTTTAACATTTTCCTAGATTAAGATCAACAAAACAGGGGTTACAATAAAAGATTACTACACACATAAAAGAAAATAAATCTATCTATAGGGAACCTGGGTGGCTCAGATGGTTAAGCGTCTGCCTTTGCCTTGAGTCATGATCCTAGGGTCCTGGGATGGAGTCCCACATAGGCTCCCTGCTCCTCGGGGAGCCTGGTTCTCCCTCTGCCTGTCTCTCTGTCTCTCATGAATAAATAAATAAAATCTTAAAAAAAAAGAAAGAAAATAAATCTATCTATAAGTGAGAGTCATTGGAAATAAGCAACAGATTTATAGGCACCCCAAATCTCAGATATTGGAATAGTCTGTTACAGAATATAAAGCAACTACAAAATGTTTAAAATATAAAATGGAATTATGACAATGAGCAAACATAAAACATATTTAAAAAACTAGACAGACTGTGGGGGCACCTGGCTGGATCAGTTGGTTAAGAGTACATGACTCTCAATCTTGGGCTTGTGAATTCAAGTCCCACGTTGGGTGTACAGATTGCTTAAAAATATATTTTTTAAATATAATCTTTAAAACAAACAAAAAACTAGGCGTCCCTGGCTAGCTCAGTTGGTAGAGCATGTGACTTGATTTCAGGGTCTTGAGTTGAAGCCCTATGTTGGGCATGGAGCCTACTTAAAAACAAAACAAACAAACCAGAAAAAAAAACAAAAAACCTAGGGAGACTGGAGAAAGACCAAAATGAGACTTTTATAATTGAAAAAGCTAACTGTAAAAAATAAACCAAAATATTCATCAGCTACTTAGAGGATGGATTAAAAAAAGCAGACCAGATACAGCTCAAAAAAGATACTGGGGGGGTGGGGGGCGGGGAGTGCCTGGGTGGTTCAGTTGGTTAAGTGTCCATCCAACTTTTGATCTCAGCTCAAGTCTTGATCCCAGGGTCATGAGTTCAAGCCCTGCACTGGGCTCTGTGTTGGGCCTACTTAATAAAAAAATAAGTAAAAATAAAAATTTAAAAAACGCAGTAGGGAGGTGAAAATGTTCTGGAATTAGATGGTAGCAATGGTTGCACAAACTTATGGAATATACTAAAAACCAATGGACACTTTATATAGTATTATAAAATTCACTTTTATAGAGATAAATTATAAATTAGATAAATTGAGATAAATTATATCTCAATTTAAAAAAGATGTAGTAAACAAAAAGAGGTAAAAGACTGAAATTACTTAGAACGTGGCACAGAGACAAGGAAACAGATAATATGAAAAAGAGGTTTAGGAGCCATGAAGAATATAAGAATATTAACATGTGTATAACTGGTTCCCAGAAAAAGAGAATAGACAGCATAGATGAGAAAAATATTTGAAGATAAAAAGGCTGAGGATTTTTCCAAATTAGTAAGACAACTCCACAGATACAGGAAGCACAAAGTATACCACACAGGCTACATAAAAAATATGCACCTAGATACACTGAGTGAGACTATAAAGGGACAAAAGACCATCAAATCATAAAATACCCGGAAAAAAAAAGATCGCCCACAATCAGATTGACAGCAGTTTCAAAAGCAACAGAAGGAAGAAGACAGTGTGCTTCAGTGTGCTGAGAGAAAATACATTTCATTTGTATAACAACAAATGACCTATTTTTCAGAAATAAAGAAGTGAAGAAGAGTTTTACCACCAACAGATTCATTAAAAAGAATCTTCCTAAAGCAGTTATTTCTGAAATCATAGAT
The DNA here is from genome assembly GCA_028534135.1 of Potos flavus. Lineage (NCBI taxonomy): Eukaryota > Metazoa > Chordata > Mammalia > Carnivora > Procyonidae > Potos > Potos flavus. The sequence continues at coordinate 16,083,013 of CM052891.1, read as the reverse complement.
TGTGACTCACCAATGGATCACAGTATTAATTTAGTAGATTGTAACAGGCATGAAAAGGGGAAAAAGAGAGCAAAATACAGAGTGTATTTCACATAAGGGTAAATACTATCTTGTAAAATTTTTGTTTCAGTTTTAAGTGGTTGTAATATTAAATGTGTTTCTTACTGTGGGCCTGAAAGTCACAGCTTCCTTAAGCATATGCTTTAGGAAAGAAGGAAAATGATGCCAGAAAAAGGTCTGAAATCTGAAATGTTAAGCAATAAAAAATTTATATATAATAACAAAACAACACCTAGTTTGCAGGGCTGAAAAAGGATAAAAGCAAAATGCTACCTATAATGGCCAAGTATAACAGAAAAGGGCATTCAAAGTTTAAGTGTTCTAGAGTCTTTCCACTAATTGAGACAGAGTTAACTTTAGACTTTGTTAAACTAAGCATATTTACATTAAAATTCCAAGGGTAATTATTAGAAGAATAGAAATAGTAAAGGGGGGAAAAGTATGAAAACTTCAATTTTATAAAGGTAAACAGGTCAGAAAAATCAGGAAAATAGAAGGTAAAAAGACAGATTGATAAGTAATCACAAGAAACATAAATGCACTAAGAAGCTTCCAGAAAAACAAAACCCAACTATGTGCTGGTTACAGGCGATACCCCTAAAACACAAGGACTCAGAAAGTTGGAAGTTAAGGGATAGAAAAAGATACGCTAGGCAAATACTGACCAAAATAAAGCTGGAACGACTATATCAATACTCAACTTTTTAACTTAGAAAACATTTTTTTTTTCTTTAAGTAATCTCTATACCCCATGTGGGGCTCAAACTCATGATCCAGAGATCAAGAATCACATGCTCTGCTGACTGAGCCAGCCATGCGCCCCATCTTTTTTAGACTTTAAGGCAAAAAGCATTACTTGAGACTGCAGCCAGTTAGAAGCTATTCTCCAAATAAGCTGCACTGTTAATCTGAAAAGCCAACATAGATATATTGGTTATCCATTGGTCTTTATGAGGTTTTGACTAAAAACTATAAGACTGAACCAAAAAGGTGGTCCAATTTGCCTCACCAGTTCCATTTAAAAACTAGACATCAAATGACATCTCAAAATAAGCTGAATACAGTTGAACTTTGAACATGGTTTTTTTCCTTTTTTTTTTTTTTTAAAGATTTTATTTATTCATTTGACAGAGAGAGATTGAGATCACAAGTAGGCAGAGAGGCAGGCAGAGAGAGAGGGGGAAACAGGCTCTCTGAATCGGGGCTCGATCCCAGGACCCTGAGATCATGACCTGAGCTGAAGGCAGAGGCTTTAACCCACTGAGCCACCCAGGTGCCCCGAACGACATGGTTTTGAACTGCATAGGTCCACTTATACGATGATATTTTCCAGTATATATATTGGAAAAAGTCTGGGAGATTTGCAACAATTTGAAAAAACAGATAAATCACATAGTCTAAAAATATCAAAAAAAGAACATTTACAGTTGTTAATGAATAAAATACATGTAAATACTAGTTTACTTTATCACTTACTACCATAAAACACATACAAATCGGGACGCCTGGGTGGCTCAGTTGGTTAAGAGGCTGCCTTCGGCTCAAGTCATGATCCCAGGGTCCTGGGATCGAGTCCCACATCGGCCTCCTTGCTTCGCAGGGAGCCTGCTTCTCCCTCTGCCTCTGCCTGCCTCTCTGCCTACTTGTGATCTCTCTCTCACTCTCTCTCTGACAAATAAATAAAAAATAAATTAAAAAAACCACACACATACAAATCTACTATAGAAAGTAAAAATTTAGGGGCGCCTGGGTAGCTCAGTCAGTTAAGCCATCTGACTCTTGATCTCAGCTCAGGTCTTGATCTCAGGGTGAGTTGAAGCCCTGTGTTGGGCTCCACACTGGGCTTGGAGCCTACTTGAAAAGAATTCTTGTGTACTTTTCATTATGTTTAGCGCAATATTGTAAACCCTGAAGAACACCACAGGACCCATACAAAGTGCCACTAGTGATGCTGGAAGTGCTCGCAAGCAGAGAAAAGTCATGATATTCTAAGGAAAATTTAAATTGCTTGATATAGACCATAGATTCACATCTGCAACAGTGGCTGCCTGCCATTTCAAGATAAATGAATCGTGAAATGTAAATGTAAGGACCATTGTAAAAAAAAGAAAAGGAAATCCATGAAGCTGTCGCTGTAGCTACATTAGCAGGTGTAGAACGTTTTTTATTTTAATTAATTAATTAATTAATTGAAAGTTAGCTGGGGTGGAGGGAGTGAGGGGGAGGATCTTTTTTTTTTTTTTTTAAGATTATACGTCAGAGGGTGCAAGCGCGTGTGCGGGAGCGAATACGCACACACACAAGCAGGAGGAGTGGCAAGCAGAGGGAGAGGCTGAGCAAGGAACCCAATGTGGAACTTGATCCCAGGACCCTGGAACCATGACCTGAGCCTACGGCAGATGCTTAACCGGCTGAGCCACCCAGGCGTCCCGCAGAGAGAGAATCTTAAACAGGATCCATCCCCAGAGCAGAGACCGATGTAGAGCTCAATCTCTCAACTCTGAGCCAAAATCAAGAGTTGGACACTTAACCATCTGAGACACCCAGGTGCCCCATTTTGTGCAAAACCATTTAATCTCATATTGAAAATGCAGTTTTTAGGGAGCCTGGGTGGCTCTCATTAAGTGTCTGTCTTCGGGCTCAGGTCATGATCCCAGTGTCCTGGGATCCAGCCCTGCATCGGACTCCCTGCTTGGCGGGAAGCCTGCTTCTCCCTCTCCCACTCTCCCTGCTTGTATCCCCTTCTCTCGCTGTCTCTCTCTCTGTGTCAAATAAATAAGTAAAATCTTAAAAAAAAAAAAAAAAAGAAAATGCAGTTTTTGTGTGGGTTTAGGATTGCCATAAGAAAGGAATACCTATAGACTCTGTTAAGGTTTAAAAAAAGCCAAAGGGATTATATGACAACTTAAAGCAAAAGGTGAAGGATCTAAAGCTGGAGAATTAAATGCCAGCAAAAGATGGTTTGGTAATTTTTACAAAGAGGTTTGGCTAAAAAATGTCAAGATAACAGGAAAAGTGGCTTCTGCCAACCAAAAGGAGCAGACAGTTCCTAGACACCATCAAGAAAACCACTGAGGAGAAAGGTTATCTGCCTGAACAAGTTTTTTTTTTTAAAAGATTTTATTTATATATTTGATAGAGAGAAAGAGATCACAAGTAGGCAGAGAGGCAGGCAGAGGGAGAGGGGGAAGCAGGCTCCCGGCTGAGCAGAGAGCCCGATTTGGGGCTCGATCCCAGGACCCTGAGATCATGACCTGAGCCAAAGGCAGAGGCTTAACGCACCGAGCCACCCAGGCGCCCCCTGAACAAGTTTTTAATGCAGAGAAAAGTACCCTATTTGGGGGGGGGATGTCAAAAGGACATTAGAAAGGAAGAGAAGAAAGCAGCAGGATTAAGGCAGGAAGGGATAAGCTAACACCACTGTTTTATGCAAATACAGTTGGGTTTATGATGAGGATTGCCGTTATCTATAAATCTAAGCCCTGGGGTGCCTGGGTGGCTCAGTGGGTTAAAGCCTCTGCCTTCGGCTCGGGTCATGATCTCAGTGTCCTGGGATCGAGCCCCGCATCGGGCTCTCTGCTCAGCAGGAAGCCTGCTTCCCCCTCTCTCTCTGCCTGCCTCTCTGCCTACTTGTGATTTCTCTGTCAAATAAATAAA
>CM052891.1:16056475-16078796 GCA_028534135.1 Potos flavus | reverse complement strand
TTTTTTTTTTTTTAAGATTTTATTTATTTATTTGTCAGAGACAGGGAGAGCACAAGCAGGGGGAGCAGCAGGCAGAGCAGGCAGAGGGAGAAACAGGCTCCCCGCTGAGCAAGGAGCCCGATACAGGACTCGATCCCAGGACCCTGGGATCATGACTTGAGCCGAAGGCATAGCTTAACCAACTGAGCCACCCAGGCATCCCAGGTCTTACTTTTAAATAAGGTACACATTACACTATAAAGCTTTAAACAAGATAAAGAAAGGCACTTTATAATGTCAATGAGGGCAACTCATGGTATCTAAAAATTTTAGTATCTATCAATCTAGCAGCAACATTCATGATGCAGAAATTAAAGATTTATTAAAGTAAGGAGACTTGATAAATCATCTCCCATTTAATGACAGATCAAAGAGATAAAAATTAACCAGGACATTGAACACCTTAGTAACATATTAAGGTGTATGGCTTGAAAATAGGAAACACATCTTTTATTTTATTTTATTTTTTTAAGATCTTATTTATTTGACACAGAGAGGCACAGCGAGAGAGGGAAAACAAGCAGGGAGAGTGGGAGAGGGAGAAGCAGGCTTCCCGTTGAGCAGGGAGCCCGATGCGGGGCTCGATTCCAGGACCCTGGGATCATGACCTGAGCCGAAGGCAGACACTTAACGACTAAGCCACCTAGGCACCCCGGAAACACAACTCTTAAAGTACTCATAGAATGTTCACCAAAAAAGACCATATTAGGCTACAGAGGAAACCATAATAAATTACAAAAAGAGGTAATATAAGTAACATATATAAACACAGTAAAATAAAACTAGGAATTAACATTTTTAAAGGCTTTTCTATAAATCTGAAACCACAGAATTTCTAGGGGAAAAAATGATAATGACATTATTTACTAATATATACAGGTGTCAGGTGTAGCAGTGGTCAGGAAAAATACATAAGTACAACTACTTAAAGTACTAGAATAATAAGAACAAAGGCCAAACTCTGGATAAACTCTCATACATGTATACCTGGAAATATGTTTCCATTTACATAAAGTTCAAAATCATGTAAAATTGGGGCACCTGGGTGGCTCAGTTTGTTAAGCATCTGCCTTCCGCTCAAGTCATGATCCCAGGGTCCTGGGATGGAGTCCCACAATGGGCTCCCTGCTTGGTGGGAAGTCTGCTTCTCCCTCTGCCCCTCACCCTGCTCATGCTCTCTCTCAAGTGCACGCTCTAATAAATAAATAAAATCTTAACAAAAAATAAAAATAAAATAGTCAAAACCATGTAAAATTAAACAATGCATGTTTAGGGATACAAAACACACTGTAAAACCATTTTAAAATCTAAGGGATCATTTAAAATCATTTAAAATCTGGGTGGCTCAGTCTGTTAGGCGTCTCACTTTTGATTTCAGCTTAGGTCATATTCTCAGGGTCCTGGGATCGAGCCCCACTTCAGACTCGGTGCTCAGTACAGAGTCCCCTTGGGATTCTCTCTCTCTCCCTCTGCCCCTGCCCATCCCCCTAGAGCTCTCTATAATAAATAACATCTTAGGAAAAAAAGGAGGGGTCAATAAAAGAGTAGATAACATTTCTTGACTCACTCTATGAGACCAGTATTACCCTTATACAAACACTTCACAAAAAAACTACAAACTAGTATCTCTTATGAATATAGATACAAAAATTCTCAACAAAATGCTAGCAAACTGAATTCAGCAGCATATTAAAAGGGTTATACACCATGACCAAGTAGGACTTATCTGAGGAAGGCAAAGTTGATTCAATACATAAAAATGAATTGATGTAATATGCCATGTTAAATAAAGGGGGGGGGAATCCCTAGTTGTTCAATAGATACAAAAAATAAAATAAGCATTCAACAAAATCTAACACCTTTTCATGACAAAAAACACTCAACAAACTACGAATTGAAGGGAACTTCCTCAATCCGATACAGGCATCAATGAAAAAGCCCTAGCTAACATCATACTTAAAGGTTAAAGACCAAGAGGCTGCCCTATACAAAGATCAGAAGGAAGATGTCTGCTCTTGCCACTTCTACTTAACACTATACTGGAAGTTCTAGGCAGGGCAATTAGATACAGGGGAAAAATGGGCATCTAGATTGGAAAGAAACAAGTAAAATTATCTTTATTCATAGATGATATGACATGTAATAAATCCTAAAGAATTCACATAAAAACTATTAGAGCTAATAAATGAGTATAGCAAAATTGCAGAAATTGTAGCAAAATTGCAGATCAATCAAAATATGAAAACCAATAGCATTTTAAAAATAATATTTAGGATTATATTTAACAAAAGAAGTACAACACTTAACAAATATTGAAAGAAATTAAAGAAGATCTAAAGAGGGATGCCTGGGTGGCACAGGTGGTTAAGCCGCTGCCTTCGGCTCAGGTCGGTCCTGGGATTGAGTCCTTGCTCAGCAGGGAGCCTACTTCTCCCTCTGCCCTTCACTCCCTCTACTTGTGCTCTCTCTCCCTCTTTCTCTGACAAGTAAATGAATAAAATCTTAAAAAAAAAAAACAACTAAAGAAATGGAAAAACATCCTGTATTCATGGACTGGAAGATTTAACATTGTTAAAATGACAATACTCCCAAAACTGACCTACAGATTCGACATAATCCTTATCAGAATCACAGCTGACTTCTTTGTAGAAACCGAGAAATTGATTCTAAAATTCGTACAGAATTGGGAGGGATTAAGACTAGCCAAAACAATCCTAAAAAGGAATAAAGTAGGAAGGCTCATACTTCCCAACAGCAAACCTTATTACAAAGCAACAATAAGCAAGACCATGATTTTCTTTTTTGAGATTTATTTATTTGAAAGAGAAAGAGAGAGAGAGAAAGAGAGAGAGAGACAACCCGAAGCAGACTCCCTGCTGAGCAGGGAGACAGATGACAGATGCAGGGCTCAATCTCAGGACCCTGAGCTGAAACCAAGAGTTGGACGCTTACTCGACTGCGCCATCCCGGTGCCCCAAGACCATGATTTTCTTTTCTTTTTTTAAAGATTTTATTTATTTATTTGACAGAGAGAGAGATCACAAGTAGGCAGAGAGGCAGGCAGAGAGAGAGGGGAAGCAGGCTCCCCACTGAGCAGAGAGCCCGATGGGGGGCTCGATCCCAGGACCCTGAGATCATGACCTGAGCCGAAGGCAGAGGCTTTAACCCACTGAGCCACCCAGGCGCCCCAAGACCATGATTTTCAATGAGGTTCTAAGACCATGTAGTGAAGAACAATCTTTTCAACAAATGGCACTGGGACAACTGGGTAGCCATACAAAGAAGAATGAATTGGAACACCTACCAAACATGACATACAAAAATTAATTTAAAAAATTTATTTCAGGGGTGCCTGAGTGGCTCAGTGCGTCAAAGCCTCTGCCTTCGGCTCAGGTCGTGATCTCGGGGTCCTGGAATTGAGCCCCGCATCAGGCTCTTTGCTCAGCGGGGAGCCTGCTTCCCCCACTCTCTCTGCCTGCCTCTCTACTTGTGATCTCTCTCTCTCTCTCTCTGTCAAATAAATAAATAAATAAATAAATAAAATCTTAAAATTTATTTCAAAATAGATCAAAGACCTAAATTTAAGAGCTAAAACTACAACTTCTTAGAAGGAAACACAGGTATAAATTTTCATGGCCTTGGATTAGGCAATGGGTTCTTAAATATGACACCAAAACCACAAGCAACAGAGGAAAAAGATAATGGACTTCATCAAGTTTTTAAAATTTGTGCATCAAAGGACATTTTCTTTTTTCTTTCTTTTTTTTTTTAAAGATATTATTTATTTATTTGACAGAGAGAGAGAGATCACAAGTAGGCAGAGAGGCAGGTAGAGAGAGAGGGGGAAGCAGGATCCCTGCTGAGCAGAGAGCCGGATGTGGGGCTTGATCCCAGGACCCTGGGATCATGACCTGAGCTGAAGGCAGAGGCTTTAACCGACTGAGCCACCCAGGCGCCCCTCAAAGGACATTTTCAAATGAAAAGATAATCACAAAATGGGAGAAAATATTTGCAAATCATGTATCTGACAAGGGTCATTTCCAGAATTCATACAGAGTTCTTACAACAATAAAAGGACAGCCCAATATAAAAATGGGCAAAAGATCTGAACAGATATTTCTCCAAAGGAATAATAAATGGCCAATAAGTGCATGAAAAGATATGCAACATCATTAGTTAGGAAAATGCAAAACAAAATCATGATTAAATACCATTTCACACCCACTAGGATGGCTATTAAAAAAAAATGTAAGTGAGGATGTAGAGAAATAAACTCTCATACACTGCTGGTGGGAATGTAAAATGGTGCAACCACTTTGGAATAGTCTGTTACTTCCTCAAAGAGCTAAACATAATTACCATATGCCCAGCAATTTCATTCCTATGTAGATACCCAAGAGAACCAGAAAATATATTTGTACAAAACTTGTACAAGATGGTCACAGCAGCATTATTTATAGTAGCCAAAAAGTAGAAACAACCCAAATGTCCATTAACTGGTGAATGATTAAACAGACTGTAGTATATTCTTCAATGTAATATTCAGCCATAAAAAGGAAATGAAGTACTTACACATGCTATTAACATGACTGAACCTTGCAAACATGCTTAGTAAAGAAGTCAGATATGAAAAGCCACATATTGAATGATTCAACTTATATGAAATGTCCAGAACAGGCAAACCTAGAGACAGAAAGTGGTTTTCAAGGGGAGAAGGTAGGGTGAGGAATGACTGCTGAAGAGTATGGGGTTTCTTTTTGGAGTGATGGAAATGTTCTGGAATTAGTAGTGACGGTTGTACAACTTTGTAAATATGTTAGGGTTTTTAAATTGTATATTATAAATGGTAAAATGGTAAATTTTATCTCAACGAAAAAATCTATCTGAAAAAATGGAAGGGAATGATAAAACACAAAAAGATAGTGCTTACCTCTGAATGAGGAAGGAATGGAATGCAATCATAAAGTTACTGATAATGTTCTTTCTTAAACTGAGTAGAAGACACACAAGTGTCTGTAGTTATTCTTTATTATTTTTTAAAGATTTTATTTATTTACTTGACAGAGAGACACAGCGAGAGAGGGAACACAAGCAGGGGGAGTGGGTGAGGGAGAGAAGCAGGCTCCCCACTGAGCAGGGAGCCCAATGTGGGGCTCAATCCCAGGACCCTGGGATCACGACCTGAGCCGAAGGCAGATGCCCAATGACTGAGCCACCCAGGCGCCCATGTAGTTATTCTTTATATCTTACACATTTTTTAAAAAGATTTTACTTATTTGAGAGAGAGAGAAAGAGAGCACATGCAAGCGGGAGGGGGGATGGGGAGGTACAGAGGAGAGGGACAAGCCGACTCTGTGCTGAGTGTGGAACCCAATACGGGGCTTGATCTCAGGACCCTAAGATCACGACCTGAGCCAAAATCAAGATTTGGATGCTTAACTGACTCAGCCACCCAGGTGCCTCTTATCTTACACATATTTTTAAAAATATCTTATCAGTGGGCGCCTGGGTGGCTCAGTCGTTAAGCGTTTGCCTTCGGCTCAGGTCATGATCCCAGGGTCCTGGGATCGAGCCCCGCATCGGGCTCCCTGCTCGGTGGGAAGCCTGCTTCTCCCTCTCCCGCTCCCCCTGCTTGTGTTCCCTCTCTCACTGTGTTTCTCTGTCAAATAAATAAAAATCTTAAAAAAACAAACAAAATATCTTATCAGTATTTAATAAAATACTCAAGGTGTCAAAATGGGACTGCATTTCTTTCCTGTTAAAATTTAAACCTATTTAAATTTAGAGCCAAACAGCTCTACAACCATGTGCAAATATATAGAAATTAAAAAAATAAAAGAATGGAAGGTGACATAAATGAGGCAGTGAACGTTGAGACTACTCTTTAAGAAGTTTAGTTCTAAAGACATGTAAAAAGAGAAGATAGTAGCCACAGAGAGTGGGAGTCAATAGAGTTGTTTTTTTAAGTTAGTGGTTCTCTTCCCCCACAAATGTGTGAGCATGTTCACTGGTGAAAGGAAAAGAATGAATAATGAGAGAGGCTGCCAAGGTTACAACTTTATTTTTTTTAAAGATTTTATTTATTTGACAGAGAGAGAGAGAGCACAAGCAGTGGGAGTGGGAGAGGGGGAAGCAGGCTCCCTGCTGAGCAGGGAGCCCGATGTGGGGCTTGATCCAAGGACCCTGGGATCATGACCTGAACCGAAGGCAGACCTTAACTGACTGAGCCACCCAGGTGCCCCAAAGGTTACACCTTTACAAAGATGTAAAGTCCTTTTATAAGATAGAGAGAGGTCTAAGATCCAGAATTCATAGGTAGGAATTATCCTTTGATAGACAGTGAAAGGGGAGAAATATTTAAGGACAGGAATATTTGGGCCCAAGTTTGATGGTGGATATTACAGGCAGATGAATGCACTCTGACCTGATGGTCCAAATTTTGTTAAATTTTCTATTAGGAGTAAGGGAAGGTGGAGGAAGGACAAGGGCAGTTATGGGAAGACGAGGGCCTGAGAACAAATGCTTAAGAATGAAAGCTGAGGAGACTAAGCAGTAAATGGCATATGAAAGACTACTTGGCAGTTCTGTGAGCCCAGTGAATCAGAACCAGTCTCATACTGCACTACTCATACTGCACTAGTAAAGATGTAGAAATGCAAGTATTTGTGCTGACTGGAGACAAGCTTTTGGTAAATAAGTAGCTATGACACAAGGATTAGGAAGAAAAGAAGTTGGGATCAAAGTGTTGAGGGAAGTAAAAATCTGTGGTGTTTGACAGGTACAAATTAAGGAGGGGCTAAGTTACTAAAGTCAAGGTGCCAAGGTCATGTGAAGATGAAGAAGAAATATAGTTAAATAAATGAGTGACAAGCAGGAAGGGGAAAGGGTTTCACAAATAGTAGTTAAGATTTGACAAGATTTCTGTGTATCTGATCAATAAAATGGGGATAAGTAATTCTTGCTTTACCCAATACAAAGAGTTCAAATGAGAAACAATTTCTTGGGCTGGGGGACAAAAAGAGCCTCAAAAAATAATCCATAATCTTAAGAGGCTGTGAATTACTCAGCTATTTCACTTATTATTCACTTGATAGTGTAATTTTCACTTGAAAACAATAAAATGTATTCTTTAGATTTTTTTTTTTTTTAAGATTTTATTTATTTACTTGAGAGAGAGAAAGCACAAACAGGTTGAGGGGCAGAGGGAGAGGGAGAAGCAGACTCCCCACTGAGCAGTGAGCCCAACATGGGGCTTGATCCCCAGACTCTGGGATCATGACCTGAGCCAAAGGCAGATGCTTAACCTGCTAAGCCACCCAGGTGCCCCACTTTAGAATATTTCTATTTCTGACAGTATACCCAAATAAATCTGGCTCCTCCCCTTATTTCAAAGAATTTATTTATTCAATTCATATTTATTGAGTACTTATGTGCCAGGCATTATGCTGGATACAGTATGTATACTGGCAGACAAATAGACAGTCTCTCTCCTCAATGCCATTTCTGCCCAAACAGTAGTCAGACTATAAACAAGTGAACAAACAAAAATTTATAATTATAAATGATAAAAGACAGTGTTGCAAGAGAATAAGGCAGAGTGGAGGATTTAAACTGGGTGATGAGGGAAGGTTTCAAAGCTAAATCCTACAAGATAAAAAAGAACCATGTGAAAGATGATGAAACATAGTATTATAACCATTCAGGGCCTAGAGACAGTGTTTAGACAGAAAAAGAAGGTCTAGGTCTGAACATGAAGAACTCCAACATCTGAAGTTTAGGCCGAAAAGAAGGAACCAACAAAGGAACCTATACAGAAGCAGCAAGGGAGAGAGGAAGAATCTAGGGAAGTATGAAATCTTCAAAAGCAAGAGAAAAGAAAATGTTTTAAAGAGAAAAGAATGGTCAATTGTATTCAATGATGCCAAGAAACAGAATATGGAATAGGAGTTTTAAAAGAGCTACTGGATTTAGCAAATAGAGGTGTTTTATGGCCTTAAATAAAGTGGTTCAGTGAAAAGTGCTAAAGCCAGCCTACCAGGTTGAATACTGCATAAAGAAAAGGGCAGGGAGAAGAGAATAGGAAAAGAAAAAAGAAGAGAAGGAAGAGGAAGATTTCACTATATCATAATTCTGAATAAAACAAACAGGGGCACCTATCTTGGACTCCTGGGCTCAAGCCCGGAGTCAGGCCCCTGCTCAGCAGGGAGCTGGCTTGTCCCTCACATCCTCTACCTCTCTCCCTCGTTTGTGTTCTCTCTCAAATAAATAAAATCTTTAAAACACACACACTTGAATATATAGTTGAGCTCAACAAGACAGGGCAATCCCTAGATGCTTGAAGATGAGGCTTCAGGACCTTGATGACAGAAAGCTAGTAAGCGCTCCCTGTGAAAAGTTCAGAGATAGGAAGAGTTGTCTCCATGGAGTGCCCGGCTGGCTCAGTTGGTAGACCTTGCAACTCTTGATCTCGGGGTTGTGAGTTCAAGCCCCATGTTAGGTGTAGAGTTTACTACACCCACCACCCCCCAAAAAAAAAAAAAAAAAAGAGAGTTGTCTTCATCCTTGAAACAGGAAGTCGAAAAACTGCACTACCTCATTAACTTCTGTCCATGAAGACATCAAGAAACACCATGTATCGGGGTGTAAATGGAAAGGGTCATGTATAAGAAGTTGGAACTTCAGACTTAAAGGATTAAAGGTGGACTTAAAGGATTTACACTTTCTACTCACAGCAGGAACCCTTAGTTTAGGTATTAACATTTTAAAAAACCAGTCCATCAGCAGTTAAAGACTGATTTTAGCAAAGGCACATATGAAACTATCTCATAAGCACTCCCTCTAAAATCCAGGATACAAGAAACTTCATACAAGAATGATGAGATGACAATCAAAATCGCAAGCCACACAAGGAGACAAACCACTGTGAAAAAGTCAGGAGATGCAACAAACTTTAGAAACACGTATCAAGTACTACAGATAATAGAAGATTTGAAAGAAATTATAAAATAAAAACATTAAAGTGTTTAAAAAGAAAAAAAGGCACAAATAGCACCCCAAGACAAAACCCAGACATTACTAAAAAACCAAAAACAAATTAGAAATAGAATAAAAGAGATATTTCAAGAATTTAGAAAGTCATTTTCAGTGAGGCTGTTCTTAAAAAAGTCAGACATGAGGGACACCTGGGTGGCTCAGTCAGTTACGAGTCTTCAACTCTTGGGTTTCAGCTCAGGTCATGATCTTATGGGTTGTAGGATGGAGCCGCACACCCTCTGCGCTCAGTGGAGAGTCTGCTTCAAGATTCTCGCCCTCTGGCCTCCTCCCCCTCTCTCAAATAAAAAATCTTTTTAAAAATATTTTATTTATTTATTTGGCAGAGAGAGAGAAGAGCACAAGCAGGAGGAGAAGCAGGCAGAGGAAGAAGCAGGCAGAGGAAGAAGCAGGCTCCCACTGAGTAAGGAGCCCGACTCAGGACTCGATACCAGGACCCTGGGATCATGACCTGAGCCGAAGGCAGACGCCTAACCAACTGAGCCACCTAGGCTCTCTCAAATAAATAAACCGTTAAAAAAAAAAAAAGTCAGATATGTCATAAAACATATTTACAAATGTTAATTATGGAGTATACGTGGTTAGTACATGGGTATTAACTATATAGTTCTTTCCATTTTTCTGTATGCTCAATTTTCATAATAAAACATCAAAGAAAATATCGCTGAAATGAAAAATAACTAAATATATAAGTTAGATATAGCTAGAAGAGAGAATCCTCTATACTATCTTCTATAAGCTCTGTTTTTTCCTTTTACACAGATTATTTATGGTAGATTAATGTATTTTATGGTATGATATGGTATGGTATATATGGTCAAATATATAAGTGTGTGTCTTCTAATTCCTAGATGTTTCATAAATTTTTTTGCTATTACAAATGCTGAAATTTTTGTAATGTCCATTTTCTTTGTTGATATATAGATAAATTTTATTTTATGATTCTGAAACTAGCATCCAGCTAAACTCTTACTAATTTATATAATTTACCTGTAAATTCCTTCAGATATCTATGTAAGTAATCATACCTGCAAACAAAAACGGTTTTGTCTCTTCCTTTCATCTCTTATATATTTATTTGTTTGTTTCTGCCTACTGTACTGTGTTGCTTAGGACCTCCAGCACAATACTTAACAGAAACAATGAGAGTAGGCATCTTTGCTATCTCCCCATCCCAAAAGAGAGTTTTCAACTTTTAAATCTTAAATATGATATCTCATATATAGTTTTTGTAGGCTTTCCTATCAGAAGATTCTTTATCAATATGGACAAGACTTTTCATCATGCATGAATGCAGAACTTTAATGTTTTTTTGGCATTTATTGAGATAGTCACACAGCTTTTTTCCTTTAATCTCTTAATGTGGTTGACTATATACATTTGTAACATTAAATCAATCTTGCATTCTTTGCATAACTTGGTCATGATATATCCTGAATTGGTTCTGGTATTTGCTAGTGGTTTAAAATTTCCATCTGTGTTAATAAATCAGAGTGTCATTTAAGTAACCATCTTGTCAGGATTTAGGATCAAGGTGGTACTAATCTCTCATGAAATGAGCTGGGAGTTCTTCTTTTCAATTCTCTGGAAGATTAGAAATTTTTGGTTAAGACAGAAGTTATTTCTTTTATGAATTTTGATAGAACTCACTAGTGAAGTTATTTGGGTTTTATGGAAAGACTTTTTACTACGGATTCAATTTATATAGCAGGTACAGAATTCCTGAAGTTTTCTTTTCTCTTCTCGCTCTTTTTTTTTTTTTTTTAGTATACTTTAGCAAGTTCTATTTCTTAGGAATTTGTCCATTTAAACCTAATTTTTGCATTCAGTGGCATGAAGTTAATCATATTTTTCTCTTCTGCCTACTGCATCTGCAATGGTATCTTCTCATTATTGGCACTGGTTTTCTAAGTTCTTTTCTTCCTTAATATCACCAGAAATACCTAACTTCTGGCTTTGTTTCTTGTTTCATTTGTTTATTATATCTTGTTTATTATCATTTGTTTACTATCATTCATTGTTTATTATCTTTTATTATTTCTTTTCTTTTACATTCTTTGGGTTTACTTTGCTGTTCTTTTCCTAACTTCCTGAGAGAAATGTTTACTCATTTTCTGCTTTCTCTAACTAGCATTCAAGGATATATATTTGCTACCACATATGATATTGCTTTAGGTTATCCTACAAGTTTTGATATGTAGTTATTTGTATCTTTCAGTCCAAAATATTTTCCAATTATCATTGTGATTTTTTCTCTCACTGACTGGAAACTAAAATACTTTTCTCATAACTTAACAGGGCTTATTCTATCTTTTATTTAAAAAACCAATTGCTGGGGCACCTGGGTGGCTCAGTTGTTAAGCGTCTGCCTTCGTATCAGGTCGTGATCCCAGGGTCCTGGGATGAGCCCTACATCTGGCTCCCCGCTCAGTGGGAAGCCTCCTTCTCCCTCTCCCATTTCCCCTGCTTGTGTTCCCTCTCTCGCGGTCTCTTTGGTCAAATAAATAAATAAAATCTTTAAAAATAAATAAATAAATAAAAATTAAAATGAAAACAAACCAAAAACCTGATTGCTTTGTGGCTTAACTTGACTTCAGTTCTTCGAAATTTGTTGATACTTTATGACATGGGTTATGGTAGAAAATTTTGTTTAATGTTCCATATATTTTCAAAATTTCTGATTTTCAAAGTGACTGGATTCACAGTTCTATATAACTAGCAGGTGAAATCTGTTAATGTGTTATTCAAATCCTCCAAATGTCTTTGCTGAATTTTTCTTCTACTTTTTAAATCAATTATTCAAAGAGATATATTAAAATCTCCCACTCTTGTGCTAGATGTAACATTTCTCTTTATAGTTCTGTCAGTTTTTATATTAGTTATTTTTTATGGTAGAACAGATTTTTAAAAATAAATCCCTTTGCCCTCTTCCCACTTTAAGGTTCATGATAAAAATCAGTTTCTATATGATAATCTTAACTAAGCTTATTTCTTACCTTCAAATTTACCTATTTTATGGTAGAGACTGGGCATAGTACATCTTGAAAGGCATGTTCCCTGGTCAGTCTATTTGAAAGCTAACTTACAACATGGTCTAAACTGCAGTTTTCTGCAGTTTAAACTAATCCCTTAAAAAGGAAAATACTACATAAACAATGAATCTTGTAACACTGAAAAAACAAAATAAAAGTATTTGGGGAAGAAAAGGAAAGGAAAATACTGATTTTTTTAAAGAGAGAGAGCAAGGGGGAAAGGGAGAGGAAGAGAGAATCCTGAGCAAGCTCCATGCCCCATGCAGAGCCCAACAAGGGGGTCAATCTTATGATCTGAGCCAAAATCAAGAGTTGGCTGCTTAACCGACTGAGCCACTGAAGTGCCCCTGTTTGTTACTCTTAAAATACCCCATCCATTGAAAACAAAAGTCTTGTCAATAGGTTCAAGTTCCCAAAGGACTCCTAAATAACAATTTTTATTGCTACTACTCCCTACCGTGTACACGCACTGTGTTTTCAAAGACAAATGCAATCATTCCCACAGACTTATGAAGTTGGTATTAGCTCTCTAATTTTTACAACAGCAATATAGGAAAGTAACAGAAACTGAGGTCTACTACTAATCATCACCAAAGGTCAAACAAATCCTGTCATAAATAGAGATCCTTTTCACCAAAATGAATATTACTTTCAGTGTGAGCACCCAACATGAAAGAATGGCTTCATTCAAGTACCTTGTACTTCTGTCTCAATTCTTCTGTGTCTTCTTTTTCTACTTCTAGGACACGGCGCCGTTCGGTAGCATCTTCAGCATAATCGAGCTTAACAAAAATAGATATAATTAGTTTTAATTCCTAAAGTACCCCAACTGGCTATTAAAAAGTCATTTGCACAACTACAGTATTACATGAAAATAAAAAACTTCATATTATTCTCAGCTACCTCTTACTTTATTGTCACCCCACAGAGAAAAATGTGTGCAAAAGAGCTAATTAATCCTTTTATGCTGGTGGTTCCCAACAGGCACATTTTCTGAGGATAACAGACTTTACTTCAATGTTCAATGCCAAAGAATTGACAGTAAATGGAGAAAATATTTTAGGCAATGAAAAGAAGGTATCACAGATGACAGCTGTACACAGGGGCAAAGCTTCTACCATGGCAAGTATTTTCAGAGTTGAACAGCACTGCCTGATGAAATGAGCACCAGGATCTGGGTTTTAAGTCTGATCTTGCCTTGTGCCATAAGCCTAGGCAAAACATTCAACCTCCTATGCCCCTGTTTAAACAGGGACATTATCTGTCACCTATCTGCTTCAAAGCCAGCACTAAATGAGAATGTAAAATATATTTTTTAATTTCCTACGAAAAATATTAAAACTACATTCTATCTAATAAGTGTATTTTTGTAACTGGCACCCGAATTTGGAATTAATATCAATTTCAAATACACCATTTTAAAAAAATTAGCTAACAAGATCAATATACCTCCATCTCCATGCGACCCATGCCCATGACATCATACTTGACGACAATCGGAATGGGATCTGTTCTCCCTGTAACAGGAACACATAATCAAGGTAAGAGGCAAAGCTAAGCCAACAGTTCACTTTATACATTGGGTTTGGGTGGTTAGAGATCTTGCCTTGGAGTGCAGAGACCAGAAAGCTACAGTGAACCAAACACAAGCCATTCTCACAGCTTACAACCAAACCTACCTCTCCCAGTTTAAGCCCAACTAACCACCTTGGCTGACATTCCAGTTGGGGAAAATTCCAGATTACTATGACAAAATTAAATAAGTAACGCAAAGCACTTCTAAGCAATGGCACCAGATTTAAAATAAAAAACTTTAGAAACTGCTTTTTAAAATGATCCCCAAATAACTTTCCATCAAGAATCACTCTTACTGTCCACTGACATCCTCCTATACACACTTTTAAAACTAGTACTATCTCAACTGATATGATTAAAAAAAAAAAAAAAGCACGGTTTCAAACATGATACAGGAAAACTCTGTAATTGCAATTCAGCATGTTTAATATTTTTTTGTTTTCAACAATAAACTGGGGCTGTGACCAAATTTAAATAAAAAGCAACGGTTAGTTGCCCTTACGGACAGACAATTGTTTTACTTTTAAAACTGGTGCTCTGAGGTCTCATTTTCCAGAGTGGATTTAACACTGGCTGTGGTAATCGGTAAGCTGTGAAAAGGACTAGTTGCGAAGAAAATTGACTTTAAACTAATCAATCTATGCTGGAGATTTTTTTAAATGTATATTTAATCCACTCATAACCAGCCAAACAAAGCAAAATGGGGCAGACAAGCACTTTACTACCACAGCTGTTTTACATCACAACTTGCGCTGTTTATTGTGATGTAAGCCCACTGAAAAGAGGACTGACTTACCTTATCCGTTGTACACCTTTAGCGAAAAAACACAATGTTTACTTCCCTCATCATTTCACTCAGGCTGGTGTAAACAATTGTTTTTGGGGGTTTTTTTGTTGTGTTTTTGTTGTTGTTATACACACATATGTATTATACCTTTGGGCTAAAAAGTTTTTTGTCAGGCTAAATCTGCGGTATTACCAAAATCAATTAAAAATAAATAAATGCCATATTCATGACTAGGCTTGGTCCTGGAGAAAAAAGAAGAAACTGTTTTCAAAGTGATTGGCAACCACTTATATCCAGTTGCTCCATATATGTGTTTAATTTTTGTCTTTAAAACATAATGAAAAACAAATTCGGAAGTTTACTTATCACTAATATCCCATTATAGTTTCCAAACAATTAAGGAGATAATTAGGAATAATTATCATAGTGGAAGTTTAAGTTAATAAAGATCTTTTCATGCCAGGAAAAAAAAAAAAGGAAAAAAGTTCTAAAATACAGACTTCTTTTAGAAACTATCAAAGACTGCCAGTTCAACAAAATGAAAATGCATACTACCTTATGCCCAATGGTATAATAAATAAGCAGTGACTGCAATCTTTAGCAAAAGGACCAAATTAAAGACAGGTTATAAAAATGACTTCCTAGGTGCAATATCACTTTCATAACGTCTCAATCAGGGATTTACTGGTAAAATACACAAATGTTCCAATGAAAGAATTGAAAAGAAATGTCAAAGGAATTTACTTTTTTTTTGGTTTTGGTTTCTTTTTTGGTCTGTCAGAATTTTGCAAGAATCAAAGTTTTCGTACAAATTCATTACCTCTGTAAACCCCTGTTTATAAACTCTGCATTAGTACTTTTGCCTTCTAAGGCAGTCAAAGTTTGTTTTAATTTATTTACAAATTGCAGTAGCAAGTGCTAGTGCCCATTACATTGTGGGAAAATCAAGTTTTTGACAGTATTAGAATTTAATGTTGTAACTGATTTTTTTGGCAGTTCTAACACAAACAGATACATCCCTTCTTAACAGTACCCTTTAATGAACAAGGATCAGACAAGTTGCATAAGGAAAGGAAAGGAAAATGAAAAAGACCAAGCAGAAGGATGAAGGCTACAACAGAGAAAGTAAGCCTAACATATTGGTGCACTGATGACAAAAGGAGTAATTCAGTCTGAAAATAAAAAATTACCACTGCTAAGTTTACCATCACCACAACAAGTCCAGGATCATAATGCTGTAAAAAAGAAACACCATTTGTTAGGCAGAAACCATTAGGGTAGGAAATAGGCCTTCTAGCAGGCAGATGGGAAGGGGTAAAGTAACAATTGGTTTGTCCCTCCCCCAATTTCAGCTGAAGAAGAGGAAGGACACTCTGTGCTACAGAAGTTGTTTTCATATTGGTAGGCCCAGGATGTGAAATTTTTGCACTGCTACTTGAGAACATGTACAACCTCCTCTTTAACAATTCGCGCGGGGGGGGGGGGTGTGTGTGTGTGTTAAAGCGAGAGAACTAGCTCTAGCTTCCAATTTCTAATTTAACTATTCATTCTGGTAAATCAGTATTCAGGGCCCCAGTTGGGACTTTTCCTTAAAGAAGTAACATCAAAGACAGATGAACTGGACAGTGATCATTTCCTTCACTAAAGAACTCTAAGAGGATTTGTGGGTTGGGAAGGGAGTCGTCAAGACATTTTTTAGAAAATATGTAAGTAAAAGGTCTGGAAAATAACCTTTTACACTAAGTGCTTAGAAAACTTATGTATATTTGAGTTCTGTTATGAATGAATAAAACCCCTGAAGTAGCTTTCCTTAGAAATTTGTTTCCTTTTAATGAAGTCTTCCTGGACTTGCCAACATCCTTCTTTCTGCATACAGCAAAGCCAAGCTTTGAAGGTGACCAGGAACTCCAGAAAAAGTGGCATCAAAATGGCTGTCACACTTATAATTAGTCCACTCAGAGGTAACTCATCACAGAAAATAAAGTCTGGCTTTAAAAATAATCTGAAGGTATTATAATAACATTGTTTGGTGACATAGGGGAACTACACTTATTGTTGTAAGCACTGAGTACTGTACAGAACTGCTGACTCATGTTGTACACCTGAAACTAATATAACATTGTATGCTAATCACACTTCAATTAAAAAAAATACAGGGGTGCCTGGCTGGCTTAGTCGGTGGAGCATACAACTCTTGATCTCAAGATTGTGAATTCAAGCCCAACCTTGGGCACAGAGCTTACTTATAAAATATACATATGACAACAACAACAACAACAACAAACCCAAACCAAAAACAATCTGAAGATGACATTATTGTCTGGGCCAAGCAGTAATTTCTTTCCATTATTAAAGAGGCTCCAGACCAAGGAAAAATCCTAGTGGGAAAAGACAGAGGACAATATGTAATACAGGAAGAGACTGCAGCTTAAAATACAAAACAAAAACCTCTCAACTTATTCATTTGTGATTAATGATAAATCCTATCATAAAGAACACCACTGTGGAAAACCCGAATAACAACTTAGTGATGACTTTTCAAAAAGCAGATAGGAACCAAATGTTTGCTAATAAGATATTCTCTAGAAAACTCAACTTCTTTTCTGAAAACTAAATTGAACTGGGGTGCCTGGCTGGCTCAGTCAGTAGAGCATGTGACTCATGATCTCGAGGTTGTTAAGTCTGAGCTCCATGTTGGGTACAGAGGTTATTTAAAAATAAAATCTTTAAAAAATAAAAATTAAAAAATAAAGGGGTGCCTGGTGGCTTAGTAGGCTAAGCAGCCTGCCTCTTGATCTCAGTTTAGATCTTGATCTCAGGGTCATGAGTTCAAGTTGGCCTCCACGGGTGTGCAGCCTATTAAAAAAATTAAAAATTAAAAAAATTTTAAAGGGACACCTGGGTGGCTTAGTGGGTTGGGCGTCTACCTTCAGCTCAGGTCATGAGCCCCAGATCAGGCTCCCTGCCCAGTGGGGAGTCCACTTCTCTGCCCCTCTACCCCTCTCCCCACTTGTACTCTCATTCTCTCTCAAATATTTTTAAAAATTAAATTAAAATTAAAAAATTTAAATATACATAAAATCCAATTAAAAATAAAATAAAATAAACTGAACTAAATCCAGGTTCCCTACTTCTTTGTTTCCCTTAAAGGGGGAAAATATTTCTTAAAATCCATTAAATTAAGAACATTTTGTTGTTTATTTCACTCCAAAAGACACAACTTCCAAGAGAACACTACACACTTTCCTTAGAAGAAATTGTCCTCCTCGGCCAAAGATCAATAAATACTATGACTGTGATCTAGCCAACTGGAGAAGGGGAGAAAAAAAGAAAAAAGAAAACATACCAGGATCTAGAATATGCCAATACCGGTGTATTCATGTGATGGAAAAAAACCTGATATTCTTATTTTCTAAATCAACACCTTAAATATATATACAAATATTGAATCATTATGTAGAATGCTTGAAACTAATATTCTGTATGACAATTAAACCTCAGCAAAAAATATATTAATTTAAATATTTATTTAATTTATTTGAGAGAAAGAGTGAATGAGCATGAGCGGGAAGGGGGTGTGTGGCGGCAGACAGAAGGAGAGAGATAAGGAGGCTCCCCACTGAGCAGGGAGCCTGATCCTGGGCTCAATCTGAGGACCCCTGGATCATGACCTGAGCTAAAGGCAGATGTTTAACTGACTGAGCCACCCAGGTGACCCCCCTAAAAAAATTTTTTTTAAAGAGAAGAAAAAAACTTTACACGTTTCATTAACCAACCCAAATTGTACTTTGTGTATTTTAAAAGGTAGTTTTACTCCTATTTATATGACAAAAGTACTAACATGTGCATATATAAATAGGCATCTCTTGCTAAAATGTGAAGCTACTATGACTTATCATAACTGAAGAGAAAATAAGGCCAAATATAAAAATTCACTGACTACAGCCACCTTGTTTCTGAGAAAATCCCTCATGAATCGGTTTTGATTTGAAAATAAAGATAGACTAATCTACAAAACTGGCCCAAAGAATTGGACTGAAGAGAAATACTTTTCTGAGAAATGCTATTTTTAGAGACAAACTCCAGGAATAGAACAATTGGGAAGAAAATATTAAAAAACAGCCATAATTTGGTAAACAGCCGCACTTCAAAATCATATGATTTCCCCATAGAAACAAATTAGAAATGAAGCTTCCAAGGTGATTAAAACACTGATTGGACAGTCAATAGATATAAGAATACTTCACTTCTTTCTGCTGCCTTTCCCCTTACTAAGATTGAGTCAACAAATATTCATTACAAATATTTACTGAATTGCTACTACACTGTTGGAAGGCATTGGGCATATGGCAGTGATCAACACAAAGTTCTAAAGCCCCATTAATTACCGATAAGTAGACAAAATAATCTTACCAACTTAAACTTCTGGCATGGGTGTGGGGCAGAACATTTATAGAGCCAATGCATATACCTGAAAACACTTAAAACTATCTGACGTTCTCTTAAGGTGTCTAAAATAGTTTTAAAAGACTGATCCTAATAAAGCAGAAATAAATATAAAAGCCATCGAAGTCACAATATCCACTTCCGAAAGGCCACTAAACTGATTAAGACCACGAGCCTATTCTGGCATCTTTAAATCTATTTATTTCTTACTTTTGGCAACTCAAATACATGTATGAAATATTTTCTGATTTGCAAAACTATTCAAAATAGGACCCTTAGTAAGCTATGTTAATGCAGTTAAATATAATTTCATTTATTAAAACAGTGATTACACACAACTCACAAAACAGAGTAAAAAATGGTACATTTATTTCCAAGCCAAAGTGTCACTTTTGCAAGTTTCTTCCCAAAATAAGTCTTCGGTACCATAAAAACAATGATTACCTTCAGCATCATTTAAGTATTTTTTCTTAGTAACTATGATAAATGCTACCTCCCTAAAACACTAACTAAAAACATCAAGCACGTAACTATTCCCTATAGAGTTTCTAAGTTTTTTTGCGTTTTTTTTTTTTAAGATTTTATCCACTTATTTGAGAGAGAACGATAAAGAGAGGATAAAGCAGGATCAGGGGGAAAGGGAGAAGCAGGCTCCCCATTGAGTAGGGAGCTAGACACGGGGCTTGATCCCAGGACCCCAAGCTCGTGACCTGAGCCTAAGGCAGACGGGTTAACTGACTGAGCCACCCAGGCACCCCAGAGTTCCTAAGGTTTAAAAAAAAAAAAAAAAAGACTTTCTACTCAATAGAATTTAAATTCTCCAGTACAGAACTAACTATATTCTTGCCATAAGCAGTTTAGTGATCTCTACAACAACCCAATTAATTTGATTTTCAAATACAGATGCTTTCTAAGGGCACAGAAATTTGACTGTGACCTAAAGAAATCCCATTCTTCCATCTTACCAGGGTATCAGATCTAGCTTCCCAAGATAGAACAAAATAGTTCAATATTAATCACATAGCCTAACATTACTAAAAAAGGACAGAGAAGAGGCAAAAAGGCATTACCAATGAACATGTTATGGAATCAGAATGTTAAACCTGAAAAGGATATCTCATCACGGATGACATGAGATACTTAAGCCCTTAGAAGAGATTAATAAAGGAAGTTTGTGAGGTGCTTTCAATTAAAAAAAGAAAAATCACCTAAAGAAAAATCATACTTTTACTTCAAATAAGATTGTTTTAAGCTAAAATTATACCAACTCACTGAAGGCTGTCTCATACTAACCATAATGTGAATATCAATTTATTTTTTAAATGGGAAAACCAATTTAATAAATACAATTTCAAGGGGGCACCCGGGTGCCTCAGTCAGTTTAGCATCAGACCCTTGATTTCGGCTCAGGTTGTGATCTCAGGGTCATGATATCAAGCCCACATCAGGCTCCATGTTAGGCATGAGCCTGCTTGGGGTTCTCTCTCTTCATCTGCTCCTCCCCTGCCCTTGCAGGTACACAAACTCTCTCACTCTGAAAACCAAACCAAACCATACATACATACAATTTCAGGCTAAAATAACCCAAAAAAACATGGGCCTCAGAGGGTAAGGGAAAAAGAATATTAGGTCCCTAGTTAAGTAACACTTCTGTGCACTGAGTTTTACTTACGTTTGTATCCCGAATAACTGACACAAATATCTGGGATAGAGTGGTGTTCAACTAAAAGCATTTGTTGACTCAAAAGAATGAACATGTTCATAGTGGGTCTAGAACTTGTTCAGGTCTATATATTTAGTCATCATAGTGCTTTCTGCTTCATGCCATGAAATTCTGATAATTTAACTGTCTTGTACATCAAGTAATTATTTCATCAACTAGAACATAGAGCTATAATATCCAGGCCTTCATATCTCAAAAAATATGTAAGGTATCATAAAGAAATATTTGAATTTTGCATTACTTAGAGACTTGTTCAATTTGTTTTATCTACTGTCATTCATTAGCGATCAAGAAGCAGGCATCACATGTTTAAGGAGTTAGACTTAAGGCTCACTTCAATATTTTTTAAGCTTGCTTGCTTATTTATTTATTCATATTTATTTATTCATTCATTCATTTATGTAATCTCTACACCCAACACGGGGCTCATATTCATTCATTCATTCATTCATTTATGTAATCTCTACACCCAACGCGGGGCTCAAATTCAGCCCAGGTCATGATCCCATCAAGCCCTGAGTCAGGCTCCCTGCTCAGTGGGGAATCTGCTTCTCCCTCTCCCTCTACCCCTTTCCCCTGCTTGTGCTCTGTGTGCTCTCAAAAAAAAAAAATCTTTAAAAAACAAAACAAAATTTTAGCAAAACCTTCTCCAAATTAAATATATAGTTCAAATCACCTAAGAAAATACATTTAATCAAAACAAAATTGAATAAATTAAAAACTGTCAAGACGTTTACTATTTTACTATTATTGTCACCTGGAAGAAAATAGCAGATATGTATGTGTACTAAATAGCAAGATACTAATCCAAATTTGTGTATCAAATTTGTAATAGATGAAGTCCACATGGAATATAAGGATAAATTCAGAATATCAAGTAGATTGAAATTACTCAAAAATCCCCCTGATTTCCTTCGGAGTCTCTGCTAAGAGTCCAGAGATCCTAGGTCATCCCTAGAATTTCTCTTTTTTTTTCTTTTTTCTTTTTTTTTTTTTTACAGTTGTAAAAATGTATGATTCCATACAGCTTTGAAAGCAATTTTGTCTCTTCTCAGTTCCTATTTATCAAATACTGGTTCACTAGTGAATTTTTATATTTTCAACTATTTCTACCTGATTGGACTATTTTACTTACAAGAAATCACTATCACTATATACTCTACATTAGCTCATTTTAAAAGTTTCTTGGAGGTGCACCTGGGTGGTGCAGTCCATTAAGCGTCAGACTCTTGGTTTCAGGTAGGTCATGATCTCAGTGTCCTGAGATCAAAACCCCAGTCAGGCTCCATGCTTAGTGCCAAGTCGGCTTGAGACTCTCTCTCTTCTACTCCCAACGCCTGGCACGCTCTCTCTCTAAAATAAATAAATCTTTTTTTTTTTTTAATATTTATTTATTTGAGAGAGAGAGAGAGAGAGATCACAAGTAGGCAGAGAGACAGGCAGAGAGAGGGGGAAGCAGGCTCCCTGCTGAGCAGAGAGCCCAATGCGGGGCTCGATCCCAGGACCCTGAGATGATGACCTGAGCCAAAGGCAGAGGCTTTAACCCACTGAGCCACGCAGGCGCCCCTAAAATAAATAAATCTTAAAAAAAAAAAAAGTTTCTTGGACACTTTCTTGCCTAAGTAATTAATCCAGTTTCTACATAATCCAGTTTCATTTTAATGACAC
>CM052891.1:15986544-16056375 GCA_028534135.1 Potos flavus | reverse complement strand
AAATCACGCTAAGGATAAGACTATTAAGAAAAATAAACAGCATTACATTAATTCAGACCCAAAGTCACTAATACATTTTAGATGAGTAAAAGAACCAACTGTCTACACTACTTGCTGTAGTGAAGGTAATTTTCTCATTAGCCTATTTTATTCACATGGCCCAGAGCAAATTCTTTGGGGGAACTTGTTTAAAATGTAATCTCCTGAGGCACCTGGGTGACTCAGTTGGTTAAGTGTCCAATTCCTTATCTTGACTAAGATCTCTATCTCACAGTTTTGAGTTCAAGTCCTGTGACGGACTCCACGCTGGGTGTGAGGCCTACTTAAAAAAATAAAAACAAAATATAAAAACAAAAAATAAAATGTAATTTCCTGAACCCCACTCCAGACCCGCTGAGTTGTGCTGGTTGGGAATCTACATTTTTAACAAGCATCCTTTAATGATTCTGTGGTTCATTAAAGTTTGAAACCATTAAGTTTAATGGAAAAAGTACTGGAGTAGAGGTCAAAAGACTTGTGCATTTATAAACACAGCTCTTAGCCTTAGCAGCTGACCATGGATAAATACTTAAGTTTCCCAATATATTAAGAGGCATTATCTCCCACTTTACATATTGAGGAGGAAAATGAGATTGAATACAGATATAAAACTTATATACCATCATGTTCAATTCCCTAAACCTTCAAATCTTTTTAAAATATGGTATAGTGAGGGCACCTGGGTGGCTCAGTCAGTTAAGCAATTGCCTTCAGCTCAGGTCATGATCCCAGGGTCCTGGGATCGAGTCCCACATCAGGCTTCCTGATCAGGGAGCCTGCTTCTCCCTCTCCCTCTGCTGGTCCCCCTGCTGTGCTCTCTCCTTGTCCAAGAAAAAAAAAAAAAAAAAAAAGGTATAGTGATGGTATAGCAAGGAAACACTGCTTACTAGTTACAAAGTTCAAATTCAAACCCATGTCAAAATTTCAAATTTGAAATCATAAAGTTTGAGATTTGAGATCATAAAGTGTTAACCTAAGGTGGGTCAAATTTAGGTCTTCCATATGTTTTGTTTATCCCAAATTATTTTAAACTTTTTGCCAATATTTATCAAATAGGGAATTCACCAAAAAAAAAAAAAAAAATCTAAATTTCTGGTTCCTTTTAAAAAATTCAGAAGTTCTGGGATACCTGGGTGGCTCAGTCAATTGACCTTCTGACTCCTGATTTTCGCTTGGGTAGTGATCTCTGCAATTGAGCCTCATGTGGGGCTCTGCGCTCAGTGGGGAGTCTGCTTGAGATTCTCGCTCTCCCTCTCTCTGTTCCCCCTCCCAACATGTGTGCTCTCTCTCTCAATCGCTCTAACAAATAAACCTCTAAAAAAAAAAAGGCATCTGGGTGGCTCAGCAGGTTAAGCACCTGCCTTAGACTCAGGTTATGATCCCAGGGTCCTAGGATCAAGCCCCACACTGGGCTCTCTGCTGAGCAGGGGGCCTGCTTCTCCCTCTTCCTCTGCAGTGCTCTCACTCTCTCTCTCAAATAAATAAAATCTTTAAAAAAACTTAAAGTGCCAGCAGCGAGAAATATAAAGTATACAAAATAAAAAGAAATGGGGTGCCTGGGTGGCTCAGTCATTAAGCAGCTGCCTTCAGCTCAGGTCATGATCCCAGGGTGCTGGGATCGAGTCTGAAGCAGCGGGCTCCCAGCTCAGCAGGGAGCCTGCTTCTCCCTCTGCCTGCTGCTCCCCCTACTTGTGCTCTCTCTGTCAAATAAATAAAATCTTAAGAAAAAACAAAAAAAGGGAAATTAGACTATAAAACAGAAGTTATAGTATTTCCCCCTGCTGGAGACCAATTACCAACCATCCCTAAAAATATGCCCAAAGTTCTTACCACTCAATCTAGCCTTAAGTTTCTATTGACTTTACACAAATTTATGTTAATCATGAATAATATATATAACCACTTTAAGAGCCTTAAGAAAAAAAATCACATTCACAGCTATCTCTCATTTTTTTGGCCAGAATAACTACTGTGTATTTCAATTCTGTAATACTTGCATTTCTCACCATCATCATATCTTTCCAGAACAGAGACCTGAGCCGCCACACAGACTTTAGGTACACTACAACATATTGATTAAAAGCATAGTGTTGGCACTACTATTCTATCACTTATTTGCTATAAGGTCTCAGGCAAAAGCATTGCTCATAATGTCAATTTCCTCATCTAAAAAACAGGAAGGATATCTACCTGAAAGAAGGTTTAAATTAGATAATCCATATCCAAGCACTCACTGAACACTTAATAAATGCTAGTGGCTATTATAAAGGATTAACACTAAAGCCAGTGAACAAGAGTTTGCCAGTCAGACATATGCATGAAATAACTATACACTGTGCTTCTTGGTTCATTTAGCATCCTTCATATCTGTATCTTCTTTTCCATTTCCATTGCCACCACTCTATTCTAAGTCCTCATCAACTCATACCCAGACAACTTTCTAAACAGTCTTCATCTTCGGACATACTTTGATCATATTAGTATTTAACTTCTACCACAGATGTCCTGGTTGGTGTACTGGAAAGAACAATAGATCACAAATCAGAGAATTTTGGGCCAGGTTTCAGCACTATCACAAAGACATTCTGAAACCCTAAACCTAAATTTCTCCATCCGTAAAATGAATTTTAGATAAAATTATCTTTAATATCTTTTTTGCTATAAAAGTCTCTCCTCTGATCAAAAACTGCCTTTGGCTTACAAAATAAAGTTCTAAATTGGAGCAGTATTAAAGCCTTCGCATTCAGTGTGGGTAGTTAAAAGCACAGTTTTGAAATGCGAAAAAAACCAAGGTTTGCATTCTGATACTGTCGTTTACTGGTTGCTTATTCTTGGGCAGCCTATTAAGCTTCTCTAAGTCTCGGTTTCTTCTGCAAAATCTCTAAGTCTCAGTTTCTTCTGCAAAATGAGAATAACAGCAATTATCTCACAGACTTATTGTAAGAATTAAATATTTGTTAAGTGCTTAGCACATAGTAAACACTCAATAAGTATTTGGTTTGTGCTTATTCAAACCAATTTCCCATCACTGCCTTCTACTTCTGGTTTCCAAACTGCTCTTGGAGACCTAGAACTCTGCTTCAATGAAAACAACTGTGTCATCCACCAGCCCCCACCCCACCTTTCCTATATTAAGGTTCAACATCAAAACAATATTTGGAGAGGTTCTTCTAAAAAATAGTATGAAAAGTGTGTGGGGGGATGAGGTAATTGGTGATAGGCACTAAGGATGGCATGTGATGTAATGAGCACTGGGTGTTATATGCAACTGATGAATAACTGAACTCTACCTATGAAACTAATAATACATATGCTACATGTTAATTAACTGAATTTAAATAAAATAAATTAAAAAGAAAAGAAAAATAAATAAAAACAGTATGAAAGTTCTATGGGCATTCCCTACTCCAGCCAGCCATGGAGTAATCACCTTGTATACATCAGTATCTCCTATCTTTGGTAATATTCATTCCTCCCTCCTCAAGACTTCACTGTGAAGTTTTACCTAGTCATTCCTCCTTCTGAGGACTTACACCATTTCCTGTAAGATTTCCCCCCCTTAACTCCTAAAATGAATAGCAAACTCTATGAGTAAGGGCAGTATCTTATAATACCATGTATACTCTTTCTAATGGTCTCTTGAACATAGTAAATATTCAATAAATGTGCAAATAACTCCATGTAATTCTTCACCAATGTCTCCTCCAAAGTAATCTACCCTGATAAAATCCAATCTGGTTCTGTAACCAGTTCACTCTCTTTCCTTAGTTAAAAAAGGGTCGGGGGGTGCTGGCTGACTCAGAAGAGCACACAACTCTTGGTCTCAGGGTTGTGAGTTTAAGCCCCAGGTTAGGTGTAGAGATTACTTAACAAAATCTTTTAAAAAGATAAATAAATAGGGGCGCCTGGGTGGCTCAGTGGGTTAAGCCTCTGCCTTCGGCTCAGGTCATGATCTCGGGGTCCTA
This sequence comes from Potos flavus, assembly GCA_028534135.1. NCBI lineage: Eukaryota > Metazoa > Chordata > Mammalia > Carnivora > Procyonidae > Potos > Potos flavus. The sequence continues at coordinate 16,052,371 of CM052891.1, read as the reverse complement.
AGATTGAGCCCCGCATCGGGCTCTCTGCTCAGCGGGGAGCCTGCTTTCCCCTCTCCCTCTGCCTGCCTCTCTGCCTCCTTGTGATCTCTTTCTCTGTCAAGTAAATGGATGAAATATTTTAAAATAAATAAATAAATAAATAATAAAGTTTACCTAGATTCACTTTAAAAAAAAGTACTAGAAAGATAAAATAGCTTTCTGTATTTAACTGTTCCAAATTTTCATTTGAAAAATTTGCCACTTCTTTTCTATTTTGCCACAAACTTAACATATATTTAATGTCTTCTGATATATCTTTTAAACGTGATGATCTCTATATTCTACAAGTAGTCCTACACGTCTGTCCTCCCCCAATTACTCTTATTTCCAGTTACCAGCTTTTTCTGAGAAGAGCAAAGTTATACATATAGGAACATTGATTTCAAAGCCATGCTTATACTCAGTAGCTATATGACTTTTCCAAAACTGTTCCTTCATTTATGAAATGATTATACTAATAATATTTCATTAAGTGGAACATACAAAACATTTAGATTCTAAATCAATGTTTGGCACGTAATATGTACTAAGTGTAATTTCCTTTTCCCAAAGGAAAACTAATATAAAAGGACAATAACTTAGATTTTACAAAAAACCCTATCCACAAAATTTATCTATGTCATTATACTATTAAAGCTTATTGGGATGTCTGGCTGGCTCAGTCAGTAGAACATGCATCCCCTGATCTTGGGGTTGTGAGTTTGAGCCTCACGGTGAGTATAGAGATTGCTTTAAAATAAAATAACAAAACAAAAACAGGAAAGCTTATTTTTCTCAACCAAAGAATGATTTTTCTTAGAAAGTCAGTGAAGTTATAAATATAAAGATCAACAATCTAGTTTAACAAAAAAATCTATTTTTCTTTTTTTTTTTTTTAAAGGAGGTGGTCAGGCAGGAAAATCTTCAGCAGGCTCCATGCCCAGCACAGAGCCCAACGCTGGGTTTGATCTCACAGTCCTGAGATAATGACCTGAGCTGAAATCAAGAGTCAATGCTTAACTGCCTGATCCACCCAGGCACCCCAATAAAGTCTAAAATGTATACTACATGTTTCTGCTCTATGCTATTGAATCCGAGGCTAGTTTTCCTTCAGTCATAAAATGTAGTAAGAACATTGCTATTACTAACTAATACAGGCCCTACCCAACTATATTCACCATTTATTTGCTAACTGAAAATAGAACAGGGATTGGGGGGGGAAGGGACATATACATGAAAACAAAGAAACACACCCTACTTTACTACTCTGCTCTAATTTTGCCTACTCTTTTCCAAAGTAATTTTCTGTATATACAGATTTTTAAAGTAGGCTCCACGCCCAGAGTGTAGCCCAACATGGGGCTTGACTCATGACCCTGAGATCAAGACCTGAGCTGAGATCCAACCCAACAAGGGCTGGGTACTTAACTAACTGAGCCACCTGGGTGCCCCAACTTTTATATTTTTAAATGGCAATGTAAGTAGGGGTGCGTGGGTGGCTCAGTTGGTTAAGCATCTGCCTTCAGCTCAGGTCATGATTCCAGGGTCCCGGGATCGAGTCCTACGTGGGGCTCTCGGCTCAGCAGGCAGTCTGCTTCTCCCTCTCCCTCTGCCTGCTTGTGCTCTCTCTCCTTCTGTCAAATAAATAAAAAAAAAAACTTAAAAAAAAAAAAGCAATATAAGTATATCAAATTTTAAAAGGATACAATAAAAAGCAACTCAGTTGCCCTCAGAGACTGCATTTACAAGGATTTTTCTCTGCAATAATCAAGAAAATACAAACATAAATATAAAGGTATACCTCACAGAATGTACCTGTTTATGGTTTCATAGTGGAATGTCTCAGTCCATGGCTCTCAACACGGTATTATTCAGCCAAAGATTTTATATAGTAAAATGTTTATATTTCATTCTCAAAAATCTAATTCAGCATTTTTAACAAAAAGATATGTGAGAAATCTAGATATACATTTCACATACATCAGAACTCTGGAAAAGCTTAAGTATCAACAAAAGGGACAGACATGTTACTATACGATCATATTAATTATTTGGCAATAAGGAAGAAACGTTTAAGCACTTTATATCCTAGCAATTTTAAAGAATTTTTTATATATTTATATATATTTTTATATATTTATTTTTTAATATTTTTTATATATTTATTTGTCAGAGAGAGAGAGCACAAGCAGGGGGAACAGCAGGCAGAGGGAGAAGCAGGCAGGACTCAATCTCAGGACCCTGGGATCATGACCTGAGCCAAAGGCAGACGACTTAAGGCTTAATCGACTGAGTTACCCAGATGTCCCCCTGGCAATTTTTTTTTAATTCACAAATAGACAGCTATATTTTGAAAACTGCCTGGAAGTTTTGGGGTTGACAGATAACTCATTTTAAGTAACAGTAAATAGGTACCTAAATAAGGTCTTCACACAGGTAGGTGATCTGATTTTGGGGAACAAAATACTGATTTTAAACAGGAGATATATATTTATCAGTGTGTGTGTATATATACACACATACACATACACACACATACACGTATGTGTGTATGTATCTATGTATGTAATTATCACAAATGGTAGTTTAATATACACCACACATTGTTCTGTACGTTGTTTTCTTTTTTTTTTTTTTTAAAGATTTTATTTATTTATTTGACAGAGAGAGATCACAAGTAGGCAGAGAGGCAGGCAGAGAGAGAGGGGGAATCAGGCTCCCTGCTGAGCAGAGAGCCCGATGCAGGGCTCGATCCCAGGACCCTGAGATCATGACCTGAGCCGAAGGCAGAGGCTTTAACCCACTGAGCCACCCAGGCGCCCCTGTATGTTGTTTTCTACTTAATGTATCTTGGAAATTGTTCTACATGTACCAAATACATACTAAACTACTTCAATCCTTTTAAAGCAGCACGGTTTCCCTTTATACAATTTTAGTATTCTATTTCTTCAAATCCAAAATGCAATTAACCACAAAACACAATATTTTATATGCCCAAAAGAAATTTAAGAGTTGCCAATTATAACTATGTCATTAATAAGATGCATTTAATTTTACCTTTATTAAAATATGAAAAAAGTCTTGGAATCAATGAAATATGGTGGACTGTTTCCAATCTTTCATTATCACAAAATAACATGATATAATAACCTTGATCAAACATTACTTTGTCCATTTCAAAAAGTGAAGAACAGAAAATTAGGATTGCTGACCCCAAGGATATATGCATTTTATTTTAAAAGATTTATTTATTTGAGGGGGCGAGGGGTAGAGGGAGAGGGAGACAGAGAACCCCAAGCAAACTTCCCTCTGAGGGTGGAGCCCAATGCAGGCCTGGATCCCATGACCCCAAGATCACGACCCGAGATGAAATCAAGAGCCAAACGTCCAACCGACTGAGCCACCCAGGTGCCTCAGGATACATGCATTTTAATCTTTAAGTAATTCAGATTGTTCTCTGCAGTGGTTTACCAATTTATATTCTTACTGGCTATGATGTAAATACCTGTTTTCCCAAAATATGACCAGGCTAATTTTTTTTAACCTTTGCAATGCAAAAGTGAAAAAAAAAAATTTTTTTTTTTTTAAAGATTTTGTTTATTTATTTGTCAGAGAGAGAGTGAGAGAGAGATCACAAGTAGGCAGAGAGGCAGGCAGAGGCAGAGGGAGAAGCAGGCTCCCCGTCGAGCAAGGAGCCTGACGCGGGACTCGATCCCAGGACCCTGGGATCATGACCTGAGCCGAAGGCAGCCGCCCAACCAACTGAGCCACCCAGGTGTCCCAAAAGTGAAAATTTTTATCTAGTGGTTATTAAAATGCATATTCCTCTTATGAAAAGAAGAGTATTTTCATATACTTAAAGATCACTTGCAGGACACCTGGATGGCTCAGTCATTAAGCATCTGCCCTCGGCTCGGGTCGTGATCCCAGGGTCCTGGGATCGAGCCCCACATCAGGCTCCCTGTGGAGTAGGGAGAAGCCTGCTTCTCCCTCTCCTACTCCCCCTGCTTGTGTTCCCTCTCTCGCTCTGCCCTCTCTGTCAAATGAATAAAATCTTAAAAAAAAGAAAAAGATCATTTGCATTACTTTTCTATAAATGACATTCATATCATTTCCTCTTTAGGCTATAAGTCTTTCATGCAACAGATTAAATACATGAAAGAAATTTGTCCTTTGTCTATAATGAGATGTTGCAAATATTTCCCCCATTTGTTATTTTTTTTTGCTTTTCTGTTTTATTTACAATGAAATATAGTAAAACGTATCCTTTTTTAAATGGCTTTGGGTTTGGGGTTAAGCTTAGAAAAGAAGAGGTCTACAGCCATACCACCTTCAACATGCCCAATCTCGTCGAAACGTAAAAATGTCCTCATTCCAAAAGACAATTATCATATGATCTCTCTGATATGAGGAATTTGAGAGGCAGGGGGGTCATGGGGGCTAGGGAGGGAAAAAATGAAACGAGATGGGATCAGGAGGGGGACAAACCATAAGAGACTCTTAATCTCAGGAAACGAACTGAGGGTTGCTGGGGAGCGAGGATAGGATAGCTGGGTTATGGACATTGGGGAGGGTATGTGCTATGGTGAGTGCTGTGAATTGTGTAAGACTGATGATTCACAGACCTGTACCCCTGAAGCAAATAACACATTATACATTAATAAAAGAAAATTCCTCATTCCAACATTATTATTTCTTTTTTAAGTAAGCTCTATGCCCTAGATGGGACTTGAACTCGTGACCTCCAGATCAAGAGTTGCATGTTCTACCGACTGAGCCAACCAGGTGCTCCTCCAACATTATTTTTATTTGTTTTTTCAAGATTTCATTTATTTATTTGTCAGAGAGAGAGAGAGCACAAGCAGGGGGAGTGGCAGGCAGAGCGAGAAGCAGACTCCCTGCTGAGCAAGGAGCCTGATGCAGGACTCTATACCAGGACCCTGGGATCATGACCCAAGCCGAAGGCAAGCGCTTAACCGACTGAGCCACCCAGGCGTCCCTCCAACATTATTTTTAAAATACTAATTATCGAGGCGCCTGGGTGGTTCAGTTGGTTAAATGTCTGTCTCCGGCTTGGGTCATGATCCCAGGTTCCTAGGATCGAGTCCCACATCGGGCTCCCAGCTCAGCAGGGAGTCTGCTTCTCCCTCTCCCTCTGCCCCTCCCTTTCCGTGTGTGCTCTCTCTCAAATAAAATCTTTAAAAATAAATAAAATAAAATAAATAATAATTATCTCAGTGCACACCCTAATGATCTTATGATTTCTTTCTTTTTTTAACATTTAAATATTTTATCCATCTGGAAAAATGTCGGGGTAAGGTAGCACAGTGAGGATCCAACTTCTTTTTTCTGAGTGGCTAACCAGTTTTCCCAATGCCACTGTTAAATGATTGGGGTTCTTCTTAGATTGTGTAAACTAGGCTCAGAAGTGGCAATAACTAATGACTTCAGAATTAGTGAAACAGACACCAAAATAAGGGGTTTGGAGACCCTAAAATGCACAAAGCACTAAAAATACAGATCCGGGAGTCAATTATCTAGCACATATTGCGCACATTATAGCTACTATACCGTAAATTCCGGGAAATACAGACTAGCAAGACAGTGCTTCTCTACTTTCTTTTTTAAAGATTTTATTTATTATTATTTATTACTTATTTGATAGAGTGAGTGAGTATGGGCAGGGGGAGCAGCAGAGGGACAGTGAGAAGCAGGCTCCCTGCTGAGCAAGGATTCCCCATGTGGGGCTCAATCCCAGGACCCTGGAATCATGACCTGAGCCGAAGGCAGACGCCTGCTTAACTGACTGAGCCACCCAGGCACCCCTCCATTTTTTTTTTTAAATGGTATTTAGGTTTCTGATTAAGACCTAAAGATGAGGAGCACCTGGCTGGCTCAGTTCAAGCCCCACTTTTACACAAAACTAGACAAGATTCCCTATGCTCAACAAGCTTGGAGTGATTTGTCATTTACATATTTAAATTGATCACATACTTAATTCTAAGCATGAAAAGAGTACATAAAAGTATAAAACTCAAGAAACCTTCAAAGATCTACAGTAGTTTAAAAGAGCAAGACTTGGGGAACAGGAACAATTTCTTACCTACTTTGTCCCTGGCTTATGCTATTTATAGCCAGTATAGCTAGAATGCATTATTAGCTCAGTAAGTGTGTGTTGGTTGTCTGTTACTGACTGAACCTTCTAGACAGGGTGAGATATGAAACATTATCAGACCCCGTCCGTTTTTCCCAGGGGCTGACCTTTTGCTTGTGATTAAAAAAAAAAAAAATCAGCCAAATAATCAAAAAGTACCTAGACAATGTAACAAAGCAAGTTTAGGTACCCCACTTCTGAGCTATACCTACTGACTAAACATTTCATGGCAAAATAAAGATTTTGAGCTGCATTCTATTCCATTCTAAAGCTGCCAGAAGTTTATAAAACAATTTCAAGAAACAAATCTAGTCCATGTGGCGCTGGGTGGCTCAGTCCTTAAAGTGTCTGCCTTTGGCTCAGGTCATGATCCCAGGGTCCTGGGATCGAGCCCATCGGGCTCCCTGCTTGACGGGAAGCCTGCTTCTCCTTCTCCCACTCCCCCTGCTTGTGTTCCCTCTCTCGCTGTCTCTGTCAAATAAATAAATAAAAATTAAAAAATATACAAATGCTTGTTAAAAAAAAAATCTAGTCCAGTTGCCACAAAATACAACTATCATTCATTGTTGCTTTATTCCAAATTAAATACATCCTCTGCCTCTACAATAAGCAATTGTCCATAATATATCTCATCAACAGGCCTTTCTCTTTCCTGTGTTTTCCCTTCAGACACCTTGTCAATATATCTTTTCTCTAAGTCTTTTTTTTTTTAAATATTAGCAATCACTTATCTGCCTGCCACACACAATAAAAGTTCTTTCTTTATTATTTTTTTAAAAAGATTTTATTTATTTATTTGACAGAGAGAGAGAGAGAGATCACAAGTAGGCAGAGAGGCAGGCAGAGAGAGAGAGGAAAGTAGGCTCCCTGCTGAGCAGAGAGCCTGATGCGGGGCTCGATCCCAGGACCCTGATCATGACTCGAGCCAAAGGCAGAGGCTTTAACCCACTGAGCCACCTGGGCACCCCAAAAGTTCTTTTTTTTCAAACTTCTGAAATATCTTAATACCAAGGGAGAAAAAAATGGTAAGAATAAAGGAAATTCAAAAAAAAAAAAACAAAAAAAATTCAAAAAAAAATTCAAAAAAAAAAAAAAAGAATAAAGGAAATTCGAGTACAAAAATAAACCCAACTTAGCAAGTACAATATTCTATTGCCACAGATAATCTCATTCCAGAGTCAGCATACCCTATTCCCCAATCTATCCAGTGACAAGATATTTGCACTGTAAAAAAAAAAAAATATTTGCACTGTAGCCTCCAAGGACTGACACTCATTGTAAAAGCCTTGAATGAATAATAATTTTTATTTTTTTTTAAAGATTTATTTATTTGAGAGTGAAAGAGAGAGAGAAGGAGTGGGATGGAGGGGGAGGGGAAGAGGGAGAAGCAGACTCTCCGCTGAGCTGGGAACCAGAGTAGGGCTCTGTCCCAGGACCATGAGATCATGACCTAAGCTGAAGGCAGACACTTAACCAACTGAGCCACCCAGGTGGCCCTGGTCAAAATAAATTTTTTTTTTTTTTTAAAGATTTTATTTATTTATTTGTCAGAGAGAGAAAGCACAAGCAAGCAGAGTGGCAGGCAGAGGGAGAAACAGGCTCCCTGCTGAGCAAGGAGCCCGATGTGGGACTCGATCCCAGGACTCTGGGATCATGACCTGAGCCGAAGGCAGCCGCTTAACCAACTGAGCCACCCAGGCGTCCCTGGTCAAAATAATTTTTAAATGTTAACAAAATATCCTGATAAGATCAGGTTTAAATTTTAGTGGATGGCTATGTTAAAGATGTTAGAGCCCTAAAAAACAAATAAAAAGGAGAACTGATAGAATTTACAAAGCGATGAGCCCAGAAATTACATGCAGTGACTAGTCTACGCAATACTAAAGTGGCTTTATCATTTTCACTAGATCAACTAGATAACCAGATCAACTATATAACCATTTTCTTCAATGGTTATCTGTAGTAAAGGTTTGGTACAATGAAAAAAAATCTGTCATGAATTACCACGACATGCCATAAATGTGGCTAAATTCTAGGTCAGATCATGTGGTTATTACAGAAACAAAGATGCAAGAGAAGTATGCACACTGTTGAATCTGACACTAAAAAAATAAAGATCCATTTACAAGACCATGAAACTCAGCCTTTAATGTTGGCAATATAGTAAGATTCCATTCTTCTCAAGGGTAAAGATACTGTACCAGCCATTCAAAACAGATGGGCTTTGCATAGTAATTGTGAATTTAGTGAACACTACTGATGCTAGTGTTAAAATGTTTAAGTTACGTTTAAGATGAGGGGTCCCTGGATGGCACAGGTCATGATCTCAGCGTCCTGGGATCTAGCCTGCATTGGGCTCCCTGCTAGGCAGGGAGTCTGCTTCTCCCTCCCCCTGCTCTTATGCTCTTGCTCACTCACGTGCTCTCTCTCTCCCTCTCAAATAAATAAAATCTTTAAAAATAATAATAATAATGGTTAAGATGGAAAAAAAAGGTTAAGATGGTAATTTTATGTTATGTGTTTTTACCACAATTAAAAAGAAAAAAAAGAGATGGGCCTCAAATTCTTGTAATTTAGATGAATAATGGACTTATGATTTATTGAATGCTTACTATATGCCTGCAACCATGGAGATGGGAGTTAAAATATGAATAAAACCTCCTCTTTTCAAGGAGCTCAAAGTTCAAAACAACCAAAATTCTACAGGTTTTTTGTTTGTTTGTTTTTTAGTACTCATTTACTTGATAGAGCACAAGCATGGGGAATGGCAGAGGGAGAAGGAGAAGCAGGGTCCTCATTGAGCAGGGAGCCCGATGCAGGCTGATCCCAGGATCCTGGAATCATGACCCAAGCAAAGGCAGACACCCAACAACTAAACCACCGAAGCACCCCTATAGTATTCTTAAAGTAAAAATTAAATTTTTCTATCACTGAAAAATGAGTATTCAATTACCTTTCTTTTCTTAAATTCACTTTCTCTCACTCTTTCTCTTTTCCTCTGCTAGGTGTACTTTAAAGTCTCTGATGCTTACGAATGAAAAATTCTGGAATTCAAATAGATTTGCTCTTAACTGTATTCTTTGTACCAACTGCAATGAGTTCTTGTGCCACTGAGAAAACAAGTTTAATGGTAATCAAATCTATCTCCCCCCAAAATAGATTACTGATTAATAATAAATACTAATTTCAATATAACTTGTAGGATTATAATTTAAAAAGCAAAGGCTTTAGGGGGCACCTGGGTGGCTCAGTCAGCTGAGTGTCCCGACTCTTGGTTTCAGCTCAGGTCATGATCTCAGGGTCGTGAGACTGAGCCCCTCATCAGGCTCCACACTCAATATGGGGTCTGCTTGTCCCTCTCCCTCTGCTCCTCCCTCCCACCCCCACTCTCTCTCAAAATAAAATCTTTAAAAACAAACAAATAAACAAAGGTTTTAAAGACTAGAACGTCCCACTTTATGCCCTATCCTGTGCCCCTTAACACACACACATGAGCTGATTAGACTTCCCGTTCAAATTGTGAAGATCTATTTCCAAAATTCAAAGAATTAGTCAATAAAAGGACACCTCTCCCCAAAGATCTCTTTACGCAATGAGACCCCCTTCAAAACCAGAAGTAGAAGTGCAATGATTCCCATCATTTCTGAGGTAGTGTTCACATCTGCGAAGAATAAACAGTAGCTCGTGAACATGAGGAAGCTAAAAAGTGAATGGAGTTGGTTTCCAACTAACAAGTACTCAAAACCAGAAATGTTAGTATTTTGTTTTTATCCAAATGATTACTATAGTTAAAAAAAAAAATAAATGCAATGGAAACTTTAAGTCATATATTTTCCAGAGCCTGATCTGAACCTAAGAAATTGACCTCTGCTCAGAGAGCCATAGGAAACAAACTTCTGCTTCCATTTTTTGTTTTGTGCGGGTTAATTCTTCTCTCTAGTACTACATGGATTCTGACTGCAGAGAAAAAGAATCAGGACAATCACCAGCTTCAGGGAGAATTTGGAAAGCCAAAAATTAAATTCTGCTGTTGAATGGCTCCTTTTATAATACTGAAGCCACACTACAACATCACTAAATGACACAAAGAAAGCACATTCTGAGACTGTGTGTTTCTTTTACTCCACCCACCCATCACCCCCACCAAAAAAATTTAAAACCAGTCGAGCCATACATACACAATGCTTGACCCGAAAGTATTCATGACATAGCAGTTTACTCTTGCAAACTATTAGCGTAACAGTAACTTAAAATACAGTTATAGGAAAAAATATAGACTGTTCTAGGGGAGAAAAGGCAGGGGGAAAAGCCCAAACACTTAAAAAAAAAAAGACAATAAATATATTCAGGCGTAAGATCAAATCAAAAACATTGTTTTCTTTCTTTCTTTCTTTTTGTACTTTTAAAAACTTACCCTGAAGAGATTTTCCCAATCCCTGGCCCAGCTTCCACCCATGTTTCTGGAGTAAGCGATGTCCAATATTATCCTGACAGACAGAACAGAGAGACAAACCAAAAATATTCCAATAATATATTCTTCCCTTCCTAGTGACATTTAAACAGGTGATGAGCAAGAGATAATTCTACATATATGCATGCAAAAAGATGCTAATAATAGGGTAAATGTGCCCAATAAAAGGGGCATTAATGTAAAAAGAAATGCTGGCTGGTATTTTATATGGGAAGAACATGGGGTAAGGGTCCTTTCTGATGGTGTGCTGGGCAACTTTTGTATGTAACACTTTAAAAAGGAGAAAAAAGGGAGGGGGGAAAGGGGAAGAATACATTTATGACGTTTAAAACTAACATTAAAAAGCATAAAATCAAGGTACTTATACAATCATATCCACCACCTAGACAGCACCACTTTAAAGATTTTTTTTTTTTAAAGAAAATCTACACTGTGTTTAGTTATTTTGTTTATGTGTCAGGCTTTCATGATACAAAGTAAGTTGTCCCACCACTAGAAATGAAAACACAATCAGAGCAAAATCCAGGCTAGACTTGATTGGTTTTTTTAATATATATGTATATATATAAAATATATAAATATTTAACTAGCATGCAGCCAATATTAAACTGAAAAAACAGTGAGGTTAGTAAAACAAGAAATTAAATTGATTAAACAGAAAAATAAAATGAGCTCAAGCACAGACTGAGTGATGCATTTCAACATGTAATCTAACAAAAATGCTAAAATGTTAGAATGAAACAGGCCTAGCAATAAGTTAACAGTAAAGAACCATTAGTGCATGTAGGGGGAAAAAAATCAATATACATAATGTCTCATCTTCCTAGGAGCACATCGGAAAAGGTATTTTAATGTAAATTGTATGAAAAGACACCAGAAACAACAATTAATGTCAGCTTCTGTGTAAGGGTTCAAGATCTTAGAAACCTCTGCATACCTTTGTCCCGTTTGCTTTTTACAAATATTGTGAAGTATGGAGACGAAACTAAAATAACCATTAACTACATCAGATAAAATGCTGCTAAACTCATGGGAACATTTTCAAATAACAAACACAAAGGGTCCTCTATGCATTAAAATGTAATTTATAGTACTAACCTGGTTAAAAATAATCTATTTAAAAATAATCTATTTAAAAATAATCTATTTCCTGAATCCATCTATAAATTTAGCTAAAGCCACAAATCACTGATTTAAAATCAAACATCTCCTGTTAAACTGCTTTTTATCTCTTGCTCCATAGTCAATGATAAAATGGTCTTTAGAATTATAGAAGAAAGAAATTATTTTACTGTTACTTTTCTTTTCGGACATTAAATTAGAAGAGGAAGATTAAGCCTCCCCAATGTTCTGTTTAAGTGGGGGGTGGGGGACAGTTTCCTTCCACAACTTTATGACACGCAAACTGCGAACGGGAAAACTCGGCTGAGCAACTGATTATTTCAATGATCAGGTGTGTGGGGGGGGATCAGGGTACTTTTTTAAAAACAAAAAACGAGGCAAACAATAATGGAAAATTTATTTCAAAGAAAAAAAAGAAGAGGAAAAAAATTCTGTTTCTAAAACAAGATACTATTGTTTTTAAACATATAGTATCAATATCAATATGGTGTACAAAAGGTCACTAGAAAATTACTTTTTGCCAGAAACTAAAAGAATTTGAAGATGCCATGGTTATGTGTAATCCCAGGTGATGACTTCCACATTACTAGACATCACAAAAACTTAAAAAAATAATTAAAGTCTTAATACAAGTAATGTTAGCAGAAAATGAAGAGGTCTTTATTATACTACTATAAATATAAACTTACCTGTACATAAAATCCTTACTTTATATTATAACTCCTACAAGTAAATAACTATGGAAAGGACAAGGATAGCAGAAATGACTCTAAGATTATGTAGTTGACTAAATTATTGTATAATCTTTTAACAAGCTAATGTTATAACTATACTTGGCACAGAGATTTAGGATATTAAACCATGCTGACAAAAATTGCTGCCCCTTTTTTTTATTTAAGAAAATTCAATCTTTGGCAAAGTGGAGATGAGACATTATGCTGACTGTGTTATATTATGAATGCACTAAAATAAACAGACAGATGAAGCAGTATGCTATTTCCAAAAGCAGTGCAAGTGGAGTGAAAGCATTTCCATACGAACCTGGCTTTAAAAACTGGGCTGTCAAAAGAACAGTTAAATGTAACACAAAGTAAGAAACTGTCCAATCACTAATGGTCGTTTTTTTTTTTTTTTTTTGTCTTGTTTTCAATTCACTGCTTGCAATTAATGTATTTATTAAAGAAGAGTGAAAGCATAAGTAAATTCACGAAGTCAAGACCAGCTGAGAGATTCAAGAGCAGCGTGTTGTGACTGACAACAGTGAAAGGAAAAGCAAATGTTAAAGGGAGAGGAAGAAAAAAGAAAACTTTAGGATTATACACATTAGCACCACTTTTACAAAACCACTCAAGATGGCTGTCACCTCAAAAAAAAAAAGCTACTGATACAAAATGATAGTGGCATTTCTCAAACTTTAGGTGAAAATTGTTCTTTAATTAAATTTATATTCCTAAGTATGAACGAGGAACGAAATGTCAGGGTCTGTATTAAAATTATTACCATGCCACTCTATGTCCTTATGATTACAACAAAGGCAACCAAAACAATGGACATACCTCTCCCAGAACCTCTTCCCCTTACCAACCACCTAGATTAACTGAATGACCAATACAGAAAATCTGGACCTTTCCTATCATTCCAGACTACCTGCTTTTGGAGGAAAAAAGGCAGCTCTGTGACTCTGCAGAAAGGGCTAGTATTCAGTATGGTCCCTTTTCCTACCAAAAAAAGAAAAAAAGTTTTATAAACACTTGTCAAAAATCCAATAGGCTTAGGGATAATGGATAACACAAGGAAGACACACCAAAATACCTCATAACAAAGTAGAACAAAGCAGACTTGCCTATCTCTGAAATGATCAAAATGTTCATTGAACATCCACCATGAAAGAACAAGGGACTCACTCATAAACCTGTGAAAATAATAATCTCCTATCTCTATCTGGAGTTGTGATTTTGCTAATTATTCCCATGGATGTTATTTATAACAAACTGGAGTAAGTGATTTAAAGCTCAAACAGGTAACGTAGACATAATAAGGGCAATGAGCACTAAATTTACTTCTAAAGTAGTAACATTTTACTATTTCATTCACTATAGTAGTGACTAAAAAATCTTTGTTTTTTATTTTAAAATAAAATATATAGTTTGAGGTTTAATTATAATGTCATAGAACCAAAAATAATAGAATTTTTTTTCTTTTTTAACACTGTCTAGTTTATAACTAACAAAGGGCCATGACAATGACAGGCTGCTTATAAATTAAATGCACATGGAAGAACTGCAGGAAAATTCTACTTACCTACCTACCTATCTACCTATCTACATACCTATTTAAGTAAACTCTACCCTCAACGTAGGGCTCAAGCTTATGACCCCGAAATCAAGAGTTGAATGTTCTACCAACGGAGCCATCCAGGCACCCCAAGGCAAATACTAATTCTAAATAACTGATAAAGCAACTGACCTTCGCCCAAGGGAGGCAGGCAAAAAACTGCTTTTCTACTTAATTCATAGAGTTCCCATAAGCTATTTGTTCCTCTCTGTGCTCAAGACTGAAATGGTGGCAGTGTGGCATTAGTTAGGCATGCATTTCTTAATTCTGGTCAAACCATGAAACTGAACTGAAAACCCAAACTTCTTTACACCTACTACCTCAGTTGGCCTTTTTTCTTTTCTATTTCTAAAGTTAAATCTATAACGAAAATGCTATATTTTTACCCTTTGTTCCCTTCTATATGTTTAAGAAAGGAGAATATAATTTTTAAATGGGAAGATCTCTGAAAGCAAGAAATGTAAATTATAAACTATCAACATGCTGAAACACAATACCGGAAAAAACAAAAACAACAAAAAACCTCATTATTGTTTCAGCCATTCCTCAACACTTGTATTTATTAACTATCAAGTAGAAAATTTTCCCAAGAAACTTTCTCTGCTCCATAAAGCTATATTCCATCATACTAACAATGACCACTTTGGCAACAGCACCACCAATCTGTATAATGGGACCCTGCCAAAACACAGATAAAAATTTACTTTATTACAAGAGGCTGATTCCAGTTTTTATAGCAGGAAATAGAATATTGTCTCAAGAGAAAACTATACTACAATTATGTCAGTGACTGGATGAATATTAACTCCACACTCAATTTTCTTTTAGTTGACAGCCACATTCAATTTACACTATTTAGACCATTTTCAAGTGACAAAAATGGTAAGTCTCCTTGAGTGGATTGTAAGCTTTGCTGATTGTGTATTAAAAGACTCTATAAGCAAAAACCAAATGCGACTAGGTGAACCCATGCAAACAAGTTGTAAAAATTCCCGAAACAAAAAAAATCTATAGCTCACTACAGATGACACAATGAAGACTAGAGAGAAAAGCCATATAGTAATGCTACACCATTCAGCTCCAAGAAGCACATTATTTATAGTGCAGTCCACATATGGTCACTGCTAAATGTCAAATCAGCAGTCTTATAGTTACAGTTTGGAACTAGTGGAGTCCACAGATCTAAACAGATATGCAACATGACAAAACTCAATTATACATATACTTCTATATCCCTACATGAGCAAAGTAAACATCAGCAACTGGAGTTTGAAAACTTACATTAATTTTTTAAAACTGCTCAGTCAACCTAAGAACTATAAAGACGGGATTTTTATCAGATAAAACAAAGACCAACTAATGGCTGATGATAGTTTTACTTCCGACAGCAACCGTGACAACATATTTTACTATGATGCAGGTATTTTGCCTTCTGTATAACTTATAATCATGCCCCCATCTCATTTCTCACTGTCAATGACAAAGGTCATAAAAAACCATATATCCTAAGTCACACCAACCAGTTTTTGGAACTATGGTGGAATTCTAGACTGACCTATGGCTTTAGATTAAGTTTTGTTTTCTCAGTATTTTATCTTTATTAAGAATGTAGAGCATATAATTATAATGGGTGGGACTTAAAAAATCATTAAGCAATAACTTAAAATTCAAATCCTAAGAAGTTTTTTTTTTTGTAATAAAGGTAAAACATTAATACTTTCCATCTTCTCTGTAATTCAGATAATTAAGTTGTCTGGCAATTCTTTCATAATTTTCTTAGAACAAAGTTTTATTTGTGACCAAAAATTTCACCGAAAGATATCTGGTTGGTTGAAATAAAGCAGGGGAAATAAAATTTTTTAACAAAAATTATGAAATATTTTACAAATGCTGGATTTTGAGGTGTTTTCCACACTTCCTGATTGAAAGGGAAATACCTGTATCATCAAACTAACAAATCTAGGCTTCAGAAGTATACTAAAAGCATTATGCATTATCGAGTCTTTGTATTGCATTCCCCATCTTGCCAGTTGGCAACAAATTTACCCTATTATCAAAGGAAAAGACCTTAATCCTATACTCACAATAACCCTTCACACAGGCATATTTCTTGGCACAAACCTGTGCAGAGACTTCCACGGTTACCAGCTGCTGCAGATTACCTTTGTTTTAAAAAAAAAAAAATGACTAGACCTTTAGCTCCTGCAATGATCTGTAGACTCCCAAAGCTGCATATTTCCAGCCACTTTTGAGTTGCATGCTGTAGCAAAACAGTCAGCACCTCTCAACAGATATTGCTGCAGAGAAAGATTTTAATTCAGCAGAGACTCTATGTGTGAGAAGCAATGCCATTTCCCCCTAAGAACAAGAGAGTTCAATATAGCCAGCCAGCCATATAACTAAAATATACTTATTTAGTGGGCATTCCTTAGGTGATAGGGCACTTTCTTTTGGGGGGGTGGGAAGGGAGGAGGGGAATTGATACCACAATACCAACTTTTTTTTTTTTTTTTTTTTCCACAATACCAACTTTCATGCCAACTGTTTTAGCAAAAGTTTCTTTAAAAACTTTCTTTAAAAACTTTCAATTTGTCCCGAAATGATTTGGTAAGAGAAAATCCCTCCTGTTGTGTGTCCCACTTCTATCTAACACAATGTAGACTATGAAGCTCCTCCTCCTACTACCTAAACTACCACATCAATAATATTTATTTATTTGTTTCAGGAGTAAATTTTCATTAAAAGTATAATTTATTAATATACATCTCTGAACATAGTTATTTATTGAAAAAAATTAAATATCCAGTCTGAGTACTATACCATTCATTATTTTAAGTGAAGATAATACTATTCAATAAATAGAGTATTATCAATTCCACTCCTACTCTTTGAGACTACTCAACAATGATTACTCAGTTAGACTGTCTTCTGATAGCATTCTTCCTATGACATGTGCTGGAAAAAATCCTGGACAGTGTGAGAGGAAAAACAGCATTAGCCTCACACACCAAAGGAAGGAATTTTCCGAAAACTTTAAAATGAAGCTGTAAAATGCTTCAGAAATGTTAAATATTAGAGCTTTTAAAAAATCTTTATTGAGTATAATAATAATGAATACTAAGGTGCAAATTTAGTCTAATTAAATTTCCTACTACTGTTGAGTCAGAGTACCCACAGAATTTAGCTTATTTAAGAATATTAGCCATGTACCTTGTAGACATGGTACTTGGGTCTTGCTTCTGATAGCTATCTGTCCTTAAACTATGACCCAAAGAAACATTTAAATAAAATGGAAAAATTAAATTATTTTTCAAGTACAAAATACTAATCTAGCTAGCTTACAGACTTCACTGTAAAATTCTGCTTTGTGATAATTCCCTAGATGATACAGAACAAGGCACAAACTTCAGTGATTTTTAACTTAGCAATGTGGACTTGGCATTTTATCCTCAAATCAAAACACAAGACTGGGCTTTCAGCACAAGATCAGATATGAATTCTCCCTCTGCAGCATTATCACATGCGTCATCAATTACTGCCATGCCTAAGTCTAGCATCATGCCAGCACATTAAGACAGAAGATACTATATGCAGTGTTCACTGGACCAGAAGAACAGAAATAAGAAGGGGAGGTGGGGGAGAAAGAAACCCTAGAGAAGAAATTAAAAAAAGGCAGACCGTGCAATACAAACCAGATCATGGCTGCTTAGCTAATATGGGCCAACTGCTGTGGAAGAAAAATGTCGAACACCCCAAGTTGTGTAAATTTCTGTAAACATCTAAACACACACACAAACACACACACGACACCAACCTAATCAGGAACATAAATATATGTTGATCCTTTACTATGTTACAGTTTTGAAAATAAAAGCTAAAGTTAAAATATCTGTGCTCTCTAAACTGCCTTATTTTCCTGAGGAAGGAGGAGAAGCTAATATTTCTTAAAAGGAGAAGAGATATGTCTTGACTGCTATAAAGATTAAGATTTCCTCTTTGATCATTTTTGCTCAAGTTTACCAATAACTCACTGAAACCCTTATTAAAATATGTACACTAAGCACAAATATTAAATACTGACAATAAGGACAAGTTTAGACTATTTAACAATGAACTGTGTAATTTAAAAATAAAGGACTTCTCAAAATGAAAATATTTAAAAATTAAGATTTTTTAAATTAAATCAGGAAAATAAATCCCTTATTCTAGTACTTTATATCATATCTAAAACTAAGCCATGTAAAGAGATAGAATCAACTTTTCATAAAAACCAGACATCTACTTAAGCTACCAAATTTGTCATTTTTCACAAGTGTCTGGTAACTATATTAGTCCTTAACTATTCCTAATGGAACATTTCACACGTGATTGTGTTGCCCAAGAAAGGTGAAGCTTTTCAAGGATCAAAATACATTTTACTCCTTTATTCGATTTACAAAAACACTAAACTTTAACTTGCTATCTTTAACAGAATATCACTATGGGCCAAAATGAAATTTTTCATCAAATGCTAAATTGTTTCTAGATTTTTCAGACCGATTTCCCAAAATATTAAATATTAGATTACATCCCAAACTCTATTTGATTATTGTAGGGCATGCAAAAAAACCACTCTAAACTGCACTGTAAATTAATAAGTTTAAATTCATTCACATCAAGTGTCACACGAACTCTGCCTAACTAACTATGACCCCAAATTAAGCACTGATCTTACCGATTCTATAGGCTTGTCAAGTGATGCTTGTTCAATTTCCAAATGTCCTTCTTCATACTGATCAAAGTGATTACCCTGAAAAAACAAGACTACAGTTACTTTTCAAAAGTAACAAATGCTGAAATTATTAATAATCTAATCAAACCAGGGGTTATTTTTAACTATTCATTCTTTTTCAGCAATCAAAACTGTGCTACAAATTCAGACTTTTCTAAATCTATAAAAATAACTTATTAGAGGAGTCTAGGCCTAGTAATATGAATTCTTCCTATACGGCAAATACTGAAATTGCTAACTAAAATACTATCAAAAGCATGTGGATTATCAACTTCTTCTCAGACTGACTATATTATGAAGACTGCAGGATCTTAAAAACAAAGATCCATGTTTAACTTTTCATAAACAATCCTGTACTAAAGAAAATAAGTAATAGAAGAATGAAAACAAAACCTATAATACTGTCCAATGTTGGTAACATTGCTTTTAACTAAAACTGCTAAAACATTCAACTTTAAGTGCTAACTCCCAAATTTCAAGGAATTCGAAAACACAATCTCTTGACACGTTATTCCAAATGCAGCTATTCCTCAAATGATCTGCCAAGAGAGATAAACATGTCTGTATAATGCCATATCTGACCATAATCAAGCAAGCAGTCACTGCAACTAGAATAAGTCAAAACAGTTCAACTGAGGATAGGTGCATACAACTAGGAAGTTCTCTCTAATCATGGTTTTCTCTGATCTCCCTGCTCCATTAGAAAAGAAGAGCTCATAATTTGGCATTAAATTAGAATACCAATTTTCTGGTTCCCTTTTTGTTACAAAAGAGGGCATGATGATTTGTTGAGTCCTGAATTGACCTAAATCAAAAGACTAAAGAGCCTACATTAACTCAGTGTGCGGAGTGGTAGGACACAATTTTCCAAGGTAAAATTTTGGTTGAATAAATAAAACTTAATGATAGAGATCTAAAACATATAATCTGCCACACTGTATCATAAACACTAGGTTACCTGTTTCCCTCCTCAGGCTGTAAAGTCCTTAAGAACAAAACTAAATCTTATTTATCTCTTATAACCCTAAAAATACGGTGGCTAAACATCAAAGAACAATTAGGTGCTAAAATTGTGTGGAAGCGATTAAAAAAAAATTCTGGAATTATACAGTAGGGGTGATAATGGTCATAAAACATTGTTAATGTACTTAATGCCACTGAACTGTATACTTTAAAGTACTTAAAATGGTACTTTTATTGTATTTTTCTACAATAAAAAATGATAAAAATAAAAATAAAATTGTGCAGTAGAGTTTATCCAAAAGAAGGGAGTAACGGGAATGGGGTTTTCAAAGAAAAAAAGCCAAATCCTAAAAACTGAAGAGCTGGCATTCCAAGAATGAGGAAAAGCAATCATCAACAAACACTAGAAATGAAAAAAAATAGCTATAAATCCTGAAAGGATTTATCTCCAGTATTTTGTCTGACAATCTCTTTAAAATTAACACTTGCCTCTTCTTTTAACTTCTAAAGCAACATTTAAAAGATTAGAAACAGTTACTTACAAGGCGTTAATTGCAAAGTGCTTCAAAATTCCCAAATAATAAACATCCAAATACTTAGATTAACTCAAATACCTCACATTACAGAACAATGTCCCACTAAATCTAGTAATTCTTTCACTCCACAGCTCTATAGGATTTAAAGATAATATCTCATCCTACCAACAATAATTGGATGCTATTTTGAAAGTATCTTTAGAGTAACTTAGGACAACCATGTTTTAAATCAAGAGAACTGCTCCCAAATTTATCACTATCAAAGATAATCTAATAAAACCACAAACACTTGCAGATATTATGAGAGAACTACCAAGTTACTCCATAAAAAAGAATATGGACATCCAAGAAAAGCCATTCTAGTTCATCCTTACTGCACAAGAAATCACTCAAATTTTTCCAAATAGATAATGAATCATTAGCAAAATCCTTTCATCTGTAGACTTAAAATCATCTTAAAGATTTTATTTATTTTTTAATGAATCTCTATACCCAACGTGGGGCTCAAACTTACAACCTCAAGATCAAGAGTTGTGTGCCCTACCGAATGAACCAACCAGGCGCCCCAGACTTAGTCATTTTAGAAAATCCTTCTTAGATTACAAACAACATGTTCCAAATGAGATGCTTAACAAATTTCTAAACACAGCCAGCTAAGTTTTTTTTCAACCTTAGGAACTCTGGGGTGGCCGGGTGGCTCAATCGGTTAAGTGTTTGCCTTTGGCTCACATCATGATCCAGGGGTCCAGGGGTCCAGGGATCGAGTGAATCTGGCTTCCTGCTCAGCAGGGAGTCTGCTTCTCCCTCTCTGCTACTCCCCCACTTCTGCGCGCTCTCTCTCTAATAAAAAAATCATTAAAAATAAATAAATAAAACTAAAAAACATGCATAGATAACTCTAGAATACATCTAGAAGCTGATACTAGAGATTAACTCTGAGAGAACTTAGTGCCTAAGAGACCAGAGATGTGAGGGAGGCCCTGTTTTTAACTGCATGTTTTTTCCTTTTGAATTTTATACTTAATACCCTAAGACTCAAATACTCTAACGGAAATCACAACCATTCTGTGTTTATCTTTGAATGCTTAGCACTGTTCCAAATAAATTTCTGATGAAATTATTTTAAAATTTTAAAGTCGTGTTGATTCAAAAATATGCAATTTTCATTTTTAAATGTTGAAATATAAAAACAAAATAAAATCATGATTTGTTTGGACATTTGAAACTTTTCTTAAAAAGCATATACATCAGATATAAAGGCCACAAGTGCAGTTAATTTTTTTGCCAGTATTCTCAATAACTGACACCAGAGTTGCTGCTGAGAGGTTAACTATTCAAAAACAAATTTAAAAAAGGCATCTACCAATCATCCACAAAGTAATCCCAACTTTAATAAATTTCAATTATGGCATGGTACAGTTGGTTAATCATTCAACTTTTGGTTTCGGCTCAGGCGGTGATCTCTGGTAGTGAGACAGAGCCAAGTGTAGTCTGCTTAAGACCCTCTCTTCCCGGGGCACCTGGTGGCTCAGTGGGTTAAGGCCTCTGCCTTCGGCTCTGGTCACGGTCTCAGGGTCCTGGTATCGAGCCCCGCATCCAGCTCTCTGCTTGGTGAGGAGCCTGCTTTCCCCTCTCTCTGCCTGCTTGTGATCTCTCTCTCTCTCTCTCTCTCTGTCAAATAAATAAAATCTTAAAAAAAAAAAAAAAAAAAGACTCTCTCTTCCTGTCCCTAAGACCCTCCTCCCAGCCAGTGCAGGGGGGAGGGGGAGAAGAGCCTCTCTCTTTTTCTCTCTCAAATAAATCTTAAAAAAAAAAAAAGTCCAATAGGGGAAGAGTTAAATACTATTTTATTGACACAACAATCAGGAGTTACAATAAAAATTTTAAAACTATACAGAAACAGATTAAGTTACACAGAAGGGGAAAAAAGTCAAAAAGGTAGTTCACTAATTACAACTGTTTAAGATTCTTTATGTGGACAAAAACTGAATGGTATTCTGAAAATGTGACAGGAGCTGATAAATATATCTGAAGAAATACATTTAACAAACACCTGAAGTTTAATTTTTTAAAAATTTAAATATGATTTTAGGGGTGCCTAGGTGGCTCAGTAAATCATCTGCCTCCGGCTCTGGTCATGATCAGGATCCTGGGATTGAACCCCACACTGGGCTCCCTGCACAGCAGGGTGTCTGGTTCTCCTTCCTCTCCTTCTGTCCCTCCCACCCCCCTCAATCTCTCTCTTTCAAATATTTTTTTAAAAACACGATTTTAGGGGCGCCTGGGTGGCTCAGTGGGTTAAAGCCTCTGCCTTCGGCTCAGGTCATGATCTCAGGGTCCTGGGATCGAGTCCCAGATCGGGCTCTCTGCTCAGCGGGGAGCCTGCTTCCCACTCTTTCTCTGCCTGCCTCTCTGCCTACTTGTGATCTCTCTCTCTCTCTGTCAAATAAATAAATAAAATCTTTTTAAAAAACAACAACACGATTTTAGTGATAGAAGATGACTTTAAACAGCCTGAAAAGAAATATTCCACAACTAACCATAACTAAATTAGTGAATTGAGATTTCTTCTTAACATGAGTATCTGCTTGATTTGCCATAGTAAACCAATTAGTTGTAACATTTGAAAAGTATAAAAACTGCTTATATTTTTTACTGTCTTAGAACTTACCCTTTTAAATATTAGGACTATAATACCAAGTCACAAACAATAAAAAGCACCTACCAACAAAAAAATACTTTTCACACAAGAGAAATTATCATAACAAGCTTTCATTTTAGTAATTTAAACTGGTTATCACCAATTCTAAGTCCTATAGGTATTGCTAATTTGCTGTATGACTTCAAACGATCATGTTACGTTTCAGATCCACTGTGTACTCATTTACGAAATGAAGAACTTTAACTGGACACTGGTCATTTCTTTGTCTAAAATTTCATAAATTTGCAAATTTAAGCTGAATTAAATTCAGCCTCTAGAAAATGGTTAATTCATTTAAAAATTGTTAGTACAAAAACATATACCATCAATTCCTACAAAAGAAAAATATTAACCACAATGGCAATAATCCTTGGTGGAGAAGCATAAAACATTTTTCACCTAACACCAAATAATGTAGTCTTATTCCATGACATGTAAACCAAGTAAAAGCAAACAAATGACCTTGGTTTGGTGATGACTTTTTAGATTCAACACCAAAGGCATGAGTCATGAAAGAAATAGTAAGTTGGACTTTGTTAAAATTTTAAACTTGAGCTCTGGAAAAGACACTGTGAAGAGAATGAGAACACAAGCCACAAATTGGGAAAAAATATTTCCAAAAATTACATCTGATAAAAAACTTACCCAAAATATACAAAGAACTATTAAAATTAAATAAGAAACAAAGAACCCAATTTAAAACTGGGCAAAGGATCTGAAACGATACCTCACCAAAGAAAATATGCAGATGGAAAATCAGCATAAGAAAAGATGATCAATGTCATACATCATTAGGAAACTGCAAATTAAAATGAAATACTACATATCAATCAGAATGGCCAAAATCTTAAGACACTGGGGCGCCTGGGTGGCTCGTCGGTTAAGTGCCTGCTTTTGGCTCAGGTCATGATCCTAGAGCCCTGAGATCAAGCCCGACATCGGGCTCCCTGCTCATCGGGGAGCCTGCTTCTCCCTCTCCCTCTGCCTGCTGCTCCCCTGATTGTGCTCTCTCTCTTTCTGTCAAATAAATAAATATTTTCATTTGAAAATATAAACAAACAAATAAATAAATAAAATGAAGTAGGGCTTTCTTTCACTTTCTACTGTTACGATATAGCCTGCATTTTAACAATATTCACTTTTGGACGCCTGGGTGGCTCAGTCGGTTAAGCATCTGCCTTCAGCTCAGGTCATGATACCGGGGTCCTGGGCTCTAGTCTCACATCCAGCTCCTTGCTCAGCCTGCTTCTCCCTCTGCCCCTCCCCACCCCTGCTCGTGCGTTTGCACGTACTCTAATAAAATCTTTAAAAATAAATTAATAAAATAAACAAATAGGGGTGGCATGGCTGGCTCAGTTGGAAGAACATGGGACTCTTGATCTCGGGATCATGAATTTGAGTCCCATATGGGGCACAGAGATTGTGTAAATAAAAAAACTTTAAAAAAGATGAAACAGGGGCGCCTGGGTGGCTTGGTTAAGCAGCTGCCTCCGACTCAGGTCATGATCCCAGGGTCCTGGGATCGAGCCCCGCATCGGGCTCCCTGCTCAGTGGAGAACCTGCTTCTCCCACTCCCTCCGCCTGCTCTGCCTACTTCTGTCAAATAAATAAATAAAATCTTAAAAAAAAAAAAGAGATTAAACAAATATACAATAAAAATTAGAGGGTCCCTCTGTGCTACAGAACAGACAGAGGTACTGGGGCACTGGGTGGCTCAGTCAGTGTGCTGTCCAACTCCTAACTTCTGCTCAGGTCATGATCTCAGGGTTGTGAACCTGCTTAAGGTACTCTGTCTCTCACCCTCTGCCCCTCTCTTTTTTTTTTTTTTTTAAGATTTTATTTATTTATAAGAGAGAGAGCACAAGCAGGCGGAGCAGTAGGCAGAGCAGGCAGAGGGAGAAGCAGGCTCCCCGCCGAGCAAGGAGCCTGATGCAGGACTTGATCCCAGGCCCCTGGGATCAAGACCTGAGCTGAAGGCAGCTGCTCAACCGACTGAGCCACCCAGGTGTCCCTCTTTTTTTTTTTTTTTTTTTAAGATTTTATTTATTTGAGAAAGAGAGCATACAAGCAGGGGGAGAAGCAGAGGTAGAGAGAGATAAGCAGACTCCCTGCTGAGCAGGGAGCCCGAGTAGGCCTCAAACCCAGGACTCTGAGATCATCATGACCTGAGCCGAAGTCAGATACTTAACCGACTGAGCCAACCAGGTGCCCCCTCCCGCTCTTAAAAACAAGACAAAACAGCAACATATATAGGTACTTAAGACAAATTGAAATATTAAATTAGACCCCAAATTAATGACGATTACATTAACTAAATTTTTGCCCTTTAAAAATTTATTACTAACAGACACAGCCAAACAGAATCTAAAGAGATAGAACAGCTAAATATAATGAGGTATCCTGTATGGGACCCTGGAACAGAAAAGGACATGAGGGGAGTACTAAGGATATGGACTTGAATTAATAATAATGTATCAGAATCCATTGATAAGGATTATTAGTCTGTTAGTATGGCGACAAACATGCAAACACTAATGTAAGATGTTAATAATGGAAACTAGGTGCATATCGATGGGACTTCTTACTATCTTAACATTTTTTCTGTAAATCTAAAATTGTCCTAAAATAAAAGATTTAAAACAAAGTTTTGAGAAGGGTCAATATCACTCCATACACACAGACATGCACAGATTCTTTCAGCTTTATAAAATACCTTCAGAAACCTTATCCTCACAAACTTAGATAATACAGGATTTGGCAATCAGTTAAACTTAGAGGAAATTTTTTTTTCCTTTTTAGAGTGCACTCACAAGAGTGCATGTGAGCAGGGTGGAGAGGGAGAGAGAGAATCTTTTTTAAGATTTATTTATTTTACAGAGAGAGAGAGAGCATGAGAGTAGGGGGGAGGGCGGAGGAGACAGAATCCTGAAGCAGACTCCCCGCTGAGTGCAGAGCCCCATTACAGGCTGCATTACAGGACCCTGAAATCATGACCTGAGCCAAAATCAAGAGTCAGCCACTTAACTGACTGAGCCACTCAGGCACCCCTTAATCATCCTTATTTCCCAAATAAGAAAACTGAAACAGATTTTCCCAAATTCACAAAGGCTTGATTCCTATATGGTAGGAATAAATGTAATTTTATTTTTGAGTATAGTTGAAACACAATGTTACATCAACTTTAAGTTGTAACAGGTGTACAACTTAGCAATGTGGGGCTTGATTCTTAGTCCCATGTTTCCACCACTGTATACTATACAAAACTCAAAAGATTAAAAAAAATAATAACTTTGACCATAATTCTTAAACAATATTCCATATAGAAAAGAGTTAGTCAAAACCTGCTAATTAGCCCAAAAGACATGGAAAGATTGAGGAAATGTTAGATTAGAGGACACAAAGAAGAAATAACTACATGTGATTAATTTAGAATCCTGGGTGGGATCCGGGAACAGAAAAAGAATATTAGTGGATAAAAGTGGTAAAATTCAAATAAGGTTTATGGTTTAGTTAATATTAATGTAATATTAGTTAATATTAATGTTAATATTAATGCTGGGGTGCCTGGGTGGCTCAGTCAGTAGTCTTATACTACAAACTATAAGAGCAGTAGTAGTAGTGGTAGTGGTGCGGGTGGGGGTGATTATGATGATAGTAATAAATATTTCTAATTTTTCCTCCCCCAATTTTCATCATCCTGATGAACTTAGACTTATTAAGATCATTCTTTCCAGGGGCTCCTGGTTGGCTCTGTCATTAGAACCTGCAACTCCTGGTCTCAGGGTCCTAAGTCCAAGCCCCACACTGGGGGTAGAGTTTACTTTAAAAAAAAAAAAAAAAAATCATTCTTTCCAAAAATAGGCAATATGGCATTTGATTATTGAAGGCCTCAACAGGGATTTTAAGAGAAGTATTTTTTTTTTCTGCTTTACCCTGCTTTCAAAATCTCATTTAGACCTCTCAAATCCCATTAGAATTAGGATGATCACATAATGTATCTTACAAACCAGGGCACTTTAAGAGTAAAAGGGAGGGCTAAAGGGAGTAAACATGTCATGACAAAAGGCATAAACTACAACATATGGTCATCCTAGTGAACATTCGCAGATCCTATGGTAGAGTATTCCTAAAATTTAGTTTTAATGATGACTGCTTGAAACACTTATTCCAATGCCTAAATCAACATATACTATGTGCTTTCAGAGTTGAAATATAATTTTTCATTTATGCTGATCAGAAAATTCAGTTCAAAGCGATCAGATTAGAAGCAATTTCACTTTTCAAAAAAAATTTGTTTTAAAACACACACACACGTATACATAACACCTAACAGACTTTCTTTCAACTGCCTCTCTCAACAAAAGCTTCCACTTGTGGCAGGTCTAATTATAAATGAACAGAACCTGGCTGACCTGCATGTCATTAAAATACACAGTAGCTCTAATTCCTTATAGGTCAAGGATTCTGCTTCCAAGCACAGGACAAATGTGGAAACTTCTCTATTACAAATTTAGCTGTGATGATCATTTAAATATAAATAGAGACAAGGACTGCCCTAAATTTATCCATATAAGTGGAATCTTTTATTTGCTAACCAGTGTTGATTTTGGAATTTATACAATCCCGCACATGTACCCTTTCCAGTGGTTAACTATATGGTAATTAATAGGGAAAATTAAAACTAGAGAAGAGGATAAATTATCTGGACAATTCTTTAAAGATCACAACCAACAGACCATAATCTCAAATAGTAAAACACAATATTCAAGACTCTGAAGAGGTGATATTCTCCTCTATCTTCCTATGACTATTAAAGTTTATCATGATTTCCCCCCAAAGTTAATGAAAAAACATTATTCATAGTCAAAGTCGTTGGATCCAAGCTCTCCAAGCTCTCTAATGAACAGTCAAATCAATAATTCAACACAAGGATTATACAGACTAAAGTTTTAAATCCTTTCTGATTTTTCCCATTTAAACTAGCTGTGAGCCAAATTTAAAGTAATTTTATCATTAGCAGTATACTGTCCCACTCATGCTAGCCCTATCTTTTAACACCTGGCTCTGGCTATTAAGCTGCATATTATGGACATTCCCATCTCTCTTCTTCAAATCTCCCCAACCAAAATTTATCTTTTGTACTATATTTACCATTATTCCCTTAGAGATTATCTAATGTCAATAAGGGGATATATTAATCACTGCCCTACCTTACAACTCAAGTAACAGACTTGTTTATAATTTGGACTTTTCTAATTTCAAAACATGTAATGACGCTGATTTTACCTGCCATAGACAAAAAAAATGGTATGTTTAGCAGATAGAGCCATATGGCATAGAGTCATCATATTCCATCTGTGAACAAAATCAGTTCTCCTCTGTCACCAAATAAAATGAGAGACTTTCATCTGTCCCCCTCTCCCTTACTCATTTCAAATAAACGAATTCTAGTATTATCCTAAACAATTCAGAAAGAAAATGTCTCAGGAGAAAAAACCCTATCCAAAAAGAAACGAACAGTCCAGGGGATTACTGCGTCATTTTATTAGTATACTTAAAATTAATTTTCACTTAGAAAGTGGACAGAAACATCGGTGTGGTCAACTCCTCAAAAACCCCAATTCTTCATTATTTTCATAATCATACAGTCTGATTTACAATAACTTTCAGTATACTATTATAAAAACCAAAGATCTCTGAAGTCAGAGACACCAGAAATCAAATCACAACCATTTGCTAGCTGTGTAACCTTGGGCAAATTATCAAAACTGTCTAGGCCTAGGCTTGTTTCTTCAGCTATTAAATCCAGATTATTACACTATAGCATTACTGCATAGCCTGGGTGGCTCAGATGGTTAAGCATATACTTTCGCTCAGGTCATGATCCCGGGGTCCTGGGATGAAGTCCCGCAGTCCCGCAACCTGCTCCCTGCTCAAGCAGGGAGTCTGCTTCTCCCTCTCCCTCTGCCCCTCCCTCCCACTTGTGCTCTCTCTCTCTCAAAAAAATAAAATATTTTTCAAAAAAAATTAAAAAATAAAGAGGTACAAAATAATAAATTACTATTTTAAAGCACTGTTGAAACCATTCAATACCCAGGAGAAAAATTCATTTATTGAATTTACTTCTAGGTAAATCAGCAAGAAAGACAATTGGCTAGCAATCTCAGCAAATAATTAAGAACTTGAAAACATTACACTGGGTCAAGGGTATGAGGATATCACATACTAGTCTAAAAATACATGCACACCTGTCCAACATATCAAATTTTCTGGATAATTTGACTAGAAAAAGAAAGAACTGGTTTCCAATCAAAGCCCTACATTGAAAAATTAGCAACTTTTAAAAAACCCCATAGGAAAAATCAACCTTTTTCAGAAATGCATGAAAATATAGCAAACAATTCTTGAGGCATTCAGAAAGATAGGAAGACAACAGTTAAAGAATTCATCTGGGGGTGCCTGAGTGGCTCAGTCAGTTAAGCATCCAACTCCTGATTTCAGGGTTGTGAGATTAAACCCCACATTGGGGTCTGTGCTCAGTGTGGAATCTGCTCGGGATTCTCTCTCACCCTTTCCTTTTGCCCCTCCCCCTGCTTGCTCTCTAAATAAATAAATAAAATCTTTAAAGAAAAAAAAAAAAAAGAATTAACCTGAAACCTATAGTAACGTATTTCCTTTACCACTGGCTGGTATGATAGCTCTCTATTCATAAGTCTGACAAAAACTTCTGCACTAGTTCACAGGTAAAGAAGTGTATGTAC
This sequence comes from Potos flavus, assembly GCA_028534135.1. Taxonomy (NCBI): domain Eukaryota; kingdom Metazoa; phylum Chordata; class Mammalia; order Carnivora; family Procyonidae; genus Potos; species Potos flavus. The sequence goes on along the minus strand of CM052891.1, from coordinate 16,022,540 downwards.
AATATTTCATACAAAAGGAAAGACAACTAAAAGATGATTCCTGTAATTACATATAATATATAATAACATAAAATTGTAATTGGCCATAATACAGACTCCAAATCTGAAATATCCCTCAACTGGCTTTATAAAATATCGCAAAAAGTAATAGCTCAACCTAGATAATCCACAGTACAGCAGGAAGCTGCGTCCCCAAATCTATATTCTTCCCAGGCTCTATTAAGCCTCTCCTTACATACTTGACTTGACTTAACTGTTAATTCAAATATCTGAGCAACTTCTAGGTGCCAGACCCTGGCTCAATGCTAGAAAAACAAAACAAAGGCTCGGCATTCAAGGAGTTCTAAGTCCAGTATGAGGAGATAAACTATAAGGAAGTATACAGTAAGAGAGGTAAAAACAGTGGTTATGAGCTAACACTGGTCTCAAAATACCCGAAAGCTACCTCTTCACTTGCTAACTATGTGATCTGGGTAAGATTTTCATTTTAAAATGGGGATAATAGAACCTGCCTTACTGGGAGATTACATGAAATAATGGTGCACACAACAGAGTAATAAGCACTCTATACTGTTAGCTGCTACTATTACCAGTAAAAGTGCTATTACTGAAATATGACTAAAGTGCTATGGGAACACAATGAACTACTTCACCCTAGGAAGATGTCAGAGATGACACCAAAACTTTTATATTGAAGAATATAAAAGTACAGTAGTAGGAATTCAAGACAGGTAAGAGCATATGCAAAGACAAGAATAATAAAAGAGCCTAGCAAGGCACCTGGGTGGCTCAGTCAGTTAAGCGTTCGCCTTCAACTCAGGTCATGATCTCAGGGTCTTGGAATCAAGCCTCACTCTGCTTCCCTGCTCAGTGGCGAGTCTTCTCCCTCTGTCCTTCCCCTTGCTCGTTTTCTCTCTCTCAAATAAGTAAAATCTTTTTAAAAAAAAATTAATTAAAAAAAAGAAATAAAAGAGCCTGGCATGTCCAGGTTAACAAAAGAAAACTGAAGGATGGCAGGACAATGAAGGGAAAAGAAAAGAGATACACCTGTTAAAAATGGCACCAGATGCTCGAGTCTTTTTTTTTTTTTTTAAGATTTTATTTTTGGGGCGCCTGTGGCTCGGTTGTTAAGCAGCTGCCTTTGACTCAGGTCATGATCCTAGGGTCCTGGGATCAAGTCTCACATCGGGCTTCCTACTCAGTGGAAGGCCTGCTTCTCCCTCTCCCTGCTGCTCCCCCTGCTTGTACTCTCTCTATATATATCAAATAAGTAAAACTTTAAAAAACCAAATAAAATAAAATATTTTATTTTTAAGTAATCTCTATACCCAACGTGGGGCTTGAACTCATAACCCTGAGATCAAGAGTCACATGCTCCATTAACTGAGCTAGCCAGGAGCCCCATCCAGATGCTTGGGAGTCTTTTTTTTTTTTTTTTACAATTTTATTTATTTGAGAGAGAGAGCTCGTCTGAGCAGGGGGTGGGGCCAAGGACATAGGGCTGGATCCCAGGATCATGACCTGAGCTGAAGGCAGAGGCTTAACTGACTTGAGCCACCCAGGTGCCTCCGGATGCTTAGGAGTCTTAAAAGCCAAGTTAGTAAGTTTGAATCTGATACTTAAGAAAATCAGGAACAACAGGAAAAGTCCTATCTTAGGCGCTCAAGGGTCAAATCTGAGTTTTCTGTGTGGGCTCTGATCCTCTCTGATCCTTACTTTTCTTGCCTGTAAAAAGAGGAATATCGCCACCTGGTTTAGAAGTTACTTGGATTAGGGGCCCCAGGGTGGCTGAGCCGTTAAGTGTCTGCCTTCAGCTCAGGTCATGATCCCAAGGTCCTGGGATGGAGCCCCCCATCAGGCTCCCTGCTCAGTAGGGAGCCTGCTTCTCCCGCTCCCGCTCCCTCTGCTTGTGTTCCCTCTCTCACTGTTTCTCTGTCAAATAAATAAATAAAATCTTAAAAAAAAAAAAGGAGATACTTGGATTAGATAAGTATCTCCAAAATATCTTGGCACAGGGCCCAGAATGTAATATGTACCAACAAATAGTAGCTGATAGTATCATAACTAGATATCACAGCAGTCAACTTCTGATGCTGCAATAGTCAAGGGTAAGTTTATAGTACCTTAATTTGACAACATCCAGTAGAAGTACCATTCTCCTCTCCCATCTACTTTTTTACTGAAACAAATGAACAAAATGGACTGATTTTATCTTGTTTCTTATCCTTTATGATGCCAGGCTAATACATGGGCACTCAATGAATATTTGGGAAATGGAATTGTCTGGTAAACCTACACACAGTGAAAAGGCCAGCAAGTAGTCATAACTAAGTAAGTTTACAACACCAAGATGTTACCAGAAAAATATATATAATATTTAATGATAAACATACCAGCCATTTCCTACCAGTTAGTTAACTGGTAGAAAATGCTGCCATGTATTAAAGGGAAACAATGCTTTGCATACTGTAGATAATACTAACACTCATCTCCTCAAAAAGAGGCCAATCTATACACCACACCAAAAAGTACACCACCAAAAAAATAAAAAATAAAAAAAATCAGAAGATACATTTCAAACCCCGCTCTGAATTAGGCAAAATAATTTATCTGTGCCTCAGTTTCATCATCTCTAAAATAGAGTTCCTACCTAATCTATCTACCTCACTGAGTTACTAGAAGAATTATACAAGAATGTATTCAAGTGCACTTACTAAACCATGACAGTATACAGCTGCACAATATTAGTATTCTTATATCCAGGTTAGATGATTTTACAATACCCTGATGTCTTAGTTCCCTAACTTCCTTTCCTATGACCTTGTCCTCCATTCTACTTTAGCCATTTCACTATCATGGTCATTACCAATAATCTCAACCCTTCCATAATCTCTATTTCAAGCACTGTGCTCTACCAACCGTAACAGCTCATTCCCTCTAGTACCTCCACTCCAATAATTCTTTTGTTTTTAACTGAAGTGTAATTAACAATGTTATATTAGTTTCAGGTGTACAGTCAATGACTCAACAAGTGTACAACACAATGATTCAACAAGTTTACATATCACTCAGTGCTCATCATCTTAATCCTTTTTATATTTTCCTCATCCCCCCACCCACCTCCCATCACTCCAACAATTCTTAAACCCCATCGCAGACTATAATCAATTGATCCAACTTTTCCCTCCACCCCAAAAGTCCTTACTTACCTCCCCACCCACCAAGCTTACAATCATAGTCCATTATTATAATCCCTCTCTTGCCCCCACTCACATTAACTCTGGTTGATGGGGACTGGTTAGCACAGCTTTAACTATATGTAGAGCACACCTAACATTGTATCTGAATTAATCTTCCAATAAGAAAAACTGTGTTAATGTCTATACCCTGTTTAAACACCTTAAATAGCTAGGGCAAGGGCACTTGATGGTTCAGTTGTTTAAGCTTCTGCTTTCAGCTCAGGTCATGATCCCAGGGTCCTGGGATAAGCCCCATATCCTCTGGCTCCCTGCTCAGTGAGGAGTCTGCTTCTCCCTCTCCCTCTGCCCCTCCCCCTGCTTGTGTTAGCTCTCTCTGTCAAATAAATAAAATCTTAAAAAAATAATATATTAAAAAATAGCTACGACATTCCTGCTTAGAGCATTAAAATAAAACTTTTTTTAAAAACTGTCTTGTTGTTGTTGTAGCGTCAGCTGTTGTAGCCTCAGCTTTCTGTTGTTGTAGAACTGTTATAGCCTCAGCTTTCACTCTTTCCCTATGCTCAATGGTTTAATGATTGTTCAAAAAGAAAAACAAAAACAAACAATTCTGCTTGTTCCACTTCTGTACTTTTACCCTGGCTATTTTCTCCAACTGAATGCCTCCCATTCTTTTCCTTGCAAAGATGCAATTCTATCGGGGCACCTGGGTGGCTCAGTTGGTTAAGCAGCTGCCTTCGCTCAGGTCATGATCTTAGGGTCCCAGGATTGAGCCCCACATCTGGCTCCCTGCTCAGCAGGGAGTCTGCTTCTTCCTCTGCCTCTCTCCCCTGCTCCTGCTCCAGAGTGCGCACACTCTCACACACTCTCTCAAATGAATAAATAAAATCTTAAAAAAAAAAAAAAAAAATGCAATCCTAGCTTTCAAGATCCAGCTTAAATGCTTATTTCTTCATAAAGGCATGCCCAACCATTCCACTTTAAGAGTTTTCTCATTTACTTTGAATTTTGTATTTACTTATACTATTCACCTGATAATCCTGATTTTGAGTAGTAAGTTAAATACTATTGTTACTTTTGTTATCTCTCGATCTACAACAAAAGCTCCTTTTCTTAACCTCAAGTTTTCTACATATACACACACACGTCTTAGTACAACTACTATTCAAATATTATTTTAACAACCTTTTTAAAAAGAAGGTTATATACTAGAAAATATTCTGAAGGTAAATATACCCCTTGGTAGCTCTTGTGCAAATACCCTAAAGCAGTTATTAAACCAATTAAATTTTTAACCATTTTTGCTCCTTCTTTTAAGATACCTCATAATTTTACTTACAGCTTTATTCACAGCAATAAGGGAAATTACTGACACTACAGCATATAATCCACAAGCATTAGCTTTAGCTTCTTGTATAGTCAAGATCTAAAATATCAAACTAATTTCTTGATTTTTGATCAGTACTATCTACAAAAGGGTGAAAAAGTAAGCTACTCCTCCTTCATCAACACTGGAAAATATTACTTGAACCGTAAGATAAAAGTACTAACTTTTCCAACGACCATAATCTAAAATATCAGTCACAAAACATGATCGATTAATTTTATTATAACTAAATCTGAAGAGCTGTATTGTATTTCAATTCCATAAAACAGAGATAAACTGAATTTCTCTTTGAAATCAACTGTCAGAGAAGGATGATAACAAATAATTGAAACCTAATGATATGAGACCAAATTAATATTTCAAAGACACCTTCTGCTTGTTTGAATGATACACAGCTCAAGATTTATCTTATCTCGACACCGTTGGTAAAAATTAAAATTAACAGGAAAGTACTATTTTGGCCCTAACTTTAATTTCTTACTATCTATGGCACTTACTAAAATATTATATGCTATTAACCTATGTACAATGCCAAAATAACTGTGGCTACTTTTTCTTCCATAAATTCCTGTATTATGTATAATATACTAAATGCATTTGTTAAATCCCAAAGAAATCATTTAGTATAAGTACGACAATACAGTATATTCTTTCAGCTGCATATATTTAAATTTTTGCATTGACTAATACAATGCATTAAGCACATTCAGATAGACTTCCACAGTTAAATGGACAATTCACTTTTTATAACTGGAAAATCATTACAACATCTTCTGGTATCCACTGCAATATCAAATCAATGACTTCTTTCAGTATTTGTGGTGGTCATTTGTAATTCCTTTGGTAATTAACCATGAGTCAGCTCTCACTTAATGCTAAATGCCGATGCTAATATGAAAAGAGATTTAATGCCAGACATACAAGCAAAAGTACCAAACTGTTTCAGGGAAGGAATTTTAATAGAATTCAAGAACTGGATGTCTACTTCAAGCTGGAACCCATTTTCATTAATAAAATATTAGAAACTTATTAAGTCACAAAAAAAGACGAAATCTCTACATGGGTTTCAAATCTATAATTCAAGATCTCATGAACTCCTAATCCTTTTCAGAAAATGGTAATTTTTTTTTTTTTTAAAGCAAACTCCTCGCTCAATGTGGGGCTCAAACTCATGACCCTGAGATCGAGTTGCATGCTGCACTGACTGAGCCAGCCAGGTACCCTAGAAAATGGTCATCTTGGCCACAACACTGTCCTTTTTTCATTTTATCATGTACCTAAATAGATGGAAATTATATGGAAATATATCTCAGCTATGAAGCAGGAGAATCAGTATAGCTAATTATACATGGGTCTAAAAATTTTTTAGGTCACAAATTTTAGTTCTGGTTATATAATTTATCATAAAGACCTAAGAAAATGTGAAAAAAGAATTTTTGTAGTACTCTAATGGGAACTGTGTGATACAGATAGAAAACAATGAATGAATACAACAGGGACACCTATTTTTCTGTAATGCTGATAGCACTAGAACAGCCCTGTAAATAATCGGCCTAATAATGTATCTGTCTAGATCTGTTTCTTCTTGGTCTCAATGCCTACTTTGAAAACAAATAAGCATATTGTCACATGAAGCCCTGTGATCGCAATTCTTGCCAACCCCATTGTCCCTCCAATGCAACTTACGTTTTTCTGTGATGTTATTCCTTGAACTGTCCCTTTTCCAGTACCCTTTACCTTGAATATTTACCTTTATCCTTCAAATAACCACCAGAGAACTTTCCCTTATGCTAACCTTACATGATAACTCTTGAACACCTGAAAATATACTAACCAATAATTATGCATTTGTTAATAATCATGCCAATTTATCATCAGTATTTTAAGATCGGTACAGCCTTGGTTACAACCCTTTCCACCTATTATAATATGTATGGGAAAGAGAGTAGTAATAATTTTGCATAAGTTTCAGTATCCCAAGCAAAGCGCACACTGATTTCCACAACTAGTGGCATCTCTTCCAGATGAAGGGAGACCCTGGAAACAAGAGATTAGAACACTTGTCCATGTGTCATCTCCAGCACGTCCGCATTAGAATGCCAACTTTATTGCAAGATACCACACAGAAAATATACTAACATGCTTCTGTGATCTAAGTATTTTAAAACTGTAACCTTCTCATTTAATGATCTCAACTAAGAATTATCTGAAGGTCACATCCTGGGATCATATATGAAATACCAGGAATCTTACATACTACATAAAATAACACATGACTTATTACCATTTACCATTATGATTACTTAGAGTATAAAAAACCCTTGGGTAATTTTATTTTTATTATGAACTTTAAGACATTTGTTTCTCTCATTTTATTACTCATTTATCTATTATCATAACTCTTTTTTATTAGAAATCTAATGCAAAACACATTCAGAACAAGAATGAAAGGCTACTTTAAATCACCAGTTCTCTGCAGGAACACAAACTGAAGAACATATTTCCTTACAGCATTCAGCAGCATCACCATAATAGCTGCACAACCACTAAGGCTGAGCGGTATACCTTAACACCTTATAGTTGTACATCTCTGTACAAACAAAACTTTAGGGAACCTGTAATTCAAAGTATTGAATACATCTATTATCTTAAATTATACTATGTATTTTCCATTAGTTTGTGTAACATTTTAATCTGTGAACAAATATGCCTTAATCTGGTAAATGGAGAAAGAAGTTGTGTCTCATTCAGAAATTGAAGTCGGATTCTTAAAGCAGTAGTCAGAACTTAAAACATTAAAAAAAAATAAATAAATACGTCAGTCTAAATTACAAAGATTTCCAAAGATAAAAAATCACTGGGGCGCCTGGGTGGCTCAGTGGGTTAAAGCCTCTGCCTTCGGCTCTGGTCATGATCTCAGGATCCTGGGATCGAGCCCCACATCTGGCTCTCTGCTCAGCAGGGAGCCTGTTTCACCCTTTCTCTCTGCCTGCCTCTCTGCCTACTTGTGATCTCTCTCTCTCTCTGTCAAATAAATAAAATAAAATCTTAAAAAAAAAGATAAAAAATCACTTAAAAAGACTACACAAAACAACGTCTAAATTAAAATAACAGTTAACAATATATCCTCTATGATAGTGTAACTCATCACTGTCAGAAGTCTCCTTGTAAGTCCTTGGGAGACCAACAAGAAACAGTTCTGGACAAAGGGGAACAGTAAAAACTAATTGTTTAACCTCTCTAAAAGCTCACTTATTCTTCTTAATTTGTAAGTTTATCCTCCATATTTAATGACTCAATTACAGTTACATAAAATATGTAATTGGCAGTAGAGATAATGGTCATGAGCACAGGTTCAAGAGTCTTAAGAGCCAGGGTGTGACTCGGTGCTGCTATCTATCAGCTGTATATACCTGAAGTTATTTAACTCTCTGTGCCTCAGCTGCCTCATTTGAAAATGAGCGTTAGGGGTACCTGGGTGGCTCAGTCGTTAAGCATCTACCTTTGGCTCAGGTCATGATCCCGGGATCCTGGGATGGAGCCCCGTATCCGGCTCCCTGCTCGACAGGAAGCCTGCTTCTCCCTCTCCCACTCCCCCTGCTTGTGTTCCCCCTCTCACTGTGTCTCTCTGTCAAATAAATAAATAAAAACCTTAAAAAAAAAAAAAAGTAAATGAGCGTTAATAGTACGTACCTCACAGGGTTACTGAGAAGACTATGAGAAAATACACATTTAATGTGTAGAATGGTGCCTGTTTATTATTAAAATGAAGTTATTGAAAATGTTTAAATGTATGTCCTTGACGGTGATTACTCCTTATATTCATAAGTGCTTCAGGCCGCATGCCACCGTTAATTAAGCTCCTCACCATATTACACAAAACACCTTTGAAACTTCGGATGTTCAGAAATAAGTGAATCCACCTCTGACTCAATACTAAGTTCAAGATACCACAAATTCTCCAAAATTTGCAAGTGATGGTAAATGGGCAAAGAGTGATATTTTATAATTTTTAATTATCTTGCCAAATTAAAGGCAAAAAAATGATAGTCATCTAGAACTTACCAGAGAAGATACACAGCAAAATTTCTAATGCTGTAAGAAGATCCGTTTAAAGCAACAGGATCCATGCACTGTTTGGAAACCTACTTTGGATTTGTTTTCAAATGTATTCAATGGCTTCACCTCGTTTATCACTCAAAATCTTAAAAGGAGGCCACATTTAATTTTAATAACCCAACCTTAAAATGTTTCAGATATACAATATACAGGAGCATGCTATTACATTTCCTCTCCAATAACTTTAAATTGAAGGACATCACTAAAGAAATCAGTATTTTTCCTTTTATTAAAACATCCAGAAAAAATACTTTAAGTATTTTTAATTTTTTTATTTATCGTAGTTGACTACTTTAAATGACTACTTTATTTTAGGTAGATGACTACTTTTTAGAAATGTTAGTACAGAGGCGGCTGGGTGGCTCAATAGGTTAGGCATCTGCCTTTGGCTCAGGTCATGATCCCAGCGTCCTGGGATGGAGCCCCACAGCAGGCTCCCTCGCCTCCCTGCTTGTGCTCTCTCTCGCTATCTCTGTCACTGTCTGTCTCTCTCTAGCAAATAAATAAAATCTTAAAAAAAAAAAAAAGAAATAGAAATGCTAGTACAATAATTTACAAAAGTTTTAACATCTTATAATTGTCTAAAAGGTTTTCATTCCCCATACCCCATTTTACCCATAATATTAGGAGATCTGAATTTTAGAAAACCAACATTTTCCTGGCTGACCCAATACTGCAGGAGTTGGTTATTTCAACATACAAGCAGGAAATATACTTAAAATACATGTACTATCTTCAAAGGACTATCCATCAGGTTTTAGATAAACCCAACTAAAGCATCAAAAGAGAAAGTCATCTTAACTTGAAAAGGTAGAGGCTTTCTCAATTTTTTCAGGTGACAGCATTCACAATCTGCTCCTCGGTTTTTAAATTCTTTCAAGGCCCTGCAAATCCTGTTTAAGTCTTCTGAAATTCTGTGGCTGACAGCCATTTTCCCTCAACACTTAATTGCCCATATTATTTATTTTCAATTTTATTAGGTCACCTTGAAATTCTCTCCTCTGAAAAGCACTTGAGGATTTTAGTTAACATGTCTCTTTAAAAATTACCAATAAAAGCCCACACATTTTGGAGCCTACTCACGTCTTACGGTGCTGGCTTAAAAAAAAAAAAAACAAAAAAACAAAAAAACAAAAAAAACTCAGGCTTAAAAAAAAAAAACAAAAAAACAAAAAAACTCAGGGATGGCTATATAAGAACTGCTTCAACTTCTCTGCACCTGCATTATATTCTTATACACCTTGAGATCATGTATTGTGCTGCAGCTTACAGATCACAGCAGGCGCATGATCACAAGGTTTTTCAACATCCCCCTGATCCCTTACTACAGCAAAACTTCTCACAAGCGTTCCATGCACTAGATTGTTATTGTTTAACTGCTTTACCTGTTTATTTACCAACCCCATCATCTCAGGGAACGCAAACCTTTCAAACTGCCTTCTGAAACATATCTAGAATATCCCATGTTACTCGGAGGAAGATCTGCACCGAGATAAAAACTTCAGTTCTGATGTTCATCCCCTGACCCAAATTGCTGTTGCCAGGATATGCGGTAGTAATGCAGTGGTTTCTTTGAGACTCTGAGGATGTATCTTACCCTAGAAACGGCCAATCTCTACTAAATCCCTTTTAGTCGCCCAGATTTCCGCGGTAACAGTGCTCAACAGGAAGGTATTTTAAACAACTGAAAGACTAGTTATTCTAATTCGGCCTTTATTTTTTCCTCGATAATACCTACCATCGCAAGGACATTTTTCCATACAGCATTTGCAACTGAAGAAAGAAAAAAGGAGCTTCTAGGGCTAGTTATCACACGCTAAGGAAGTCCCTTATCATTACGCTTCTTAAAATCTTTCGAGGTAGGATTTGGGGCTAAGCTTACATCGACCACAGTCCTGTAACTTACTCTTTTCCAAGCAAGACGAACGGCCTAATAACAACAGCAACATTTACGCCTAGGGAAATCTCAATGTTTGACCAACCAAGAAGGCGTCTGATAACTCAAGGATCCTTTTTCCATGGGAAGAAATGGAAAGACAGACAATGAAAGGGATTTATCATACTGAGGATAGACGAAGGACGACCCCAAGAAGAGCCTTGCGAGCAAAACCCAGGGGTTCGGAAGCCCTAGTCTCAGCAACACCCGCCCGAAGCCCTCCCAACCCATCCCTCTTTTCCCCCGGGAGCCCGCTCGGCGCCTTCACAGGCCCGGCGCACCCGAGGAGAGCACAGTCTCCAGTCTGCGGCCCAACCAGGCTTCCGAAACCCGCCCCAGCAGGCCGAAGCTGCAAACCCGGCGGCCTGAGCTTAACAGGTAAGAGAATACGAGGTGAGAGGAGATGCGGCCTCGCCTCAAGCTGGGAGGCCCCTGGAGGAACTGGAGGCGGGAGAAGAGCAAGCCGGTTCGTAAGCCGGAGCAGAGCTGGGAAGGAGAAGAGCTAGGAGCGGGGGATGAGGACGTCCCGGCTCTGCCAGCGCCTTCCCGGATTCTCGGCGACGCCCGTGTTTACCTGAAAGTCTCGATCCTCGTTGAAGCGGGAGAAGCGGTCCGCCATTTTGCCGCCTTCACTCCTCTCAGGACGACGCTCTCCGGTTCGCTCCTCCCCTCCCGCGACACCCGCCCCCTCGCTCCCCTCCCCAGTTCCCCGCCTCCTCCCACGCCCACCCGGCGCGCGCAGGCGAGGGAGGGAGGAAGCGAGAAAGCGCGTCTAGAAGGGAGCCCCGTCGGCGCAGGCGCCTTTCAGCCCCGGAGGCGGAACCTTCCCTTAAATCCCCTCTCCGCTCGCGGCCCAGAGCGACCCCAGCGGCAGCGCGTGCGCACTCGCGCCGGAGAGCTGCAAGCGCTTCCGGAGAGAAAGGTCACAGGCGCACAATACGCTTAGGTCCGGATGTTTTCCACCTGCTGGTTTCCCCGGCTACGATATATTTTCTTGCCCTCTTGTTTCCCTTTGTGTGCAGAAGCCCATCCTCTGCTTTATTCGCTAAATAGGAATGTAATGCAGTGATTGAAAGCGCGGATTTTGGAGCCGGACTACTTCCTTTCGATTCCCAGTTTGCCCTGAAGATTAAACGGCAAACGAGACAGGAAAGACCCCCTTCTCTCATGGGGCTTACATTCCGGTGGGGGAAAATCAGATACATAGTAAAAATAATTACATAATTTGAAATGTTGAGGAGTGCTACAAAAAATAAAACAGTACAGTTATGAGACCTCTGAAATGACCTTTGGCCTTTGAGGAAAAGCAAGGGGCAAGGCTCCCCCCACCACCTCCCCACAGTCTTGGATCAAAGGGAACGTTAGACCCACAAGCCCCTTGACCGCTAAAAGTTGCCATTTTTAAGAGATTATTAGAGTATTTTTCAAGAGACCGAAGTTGATCCAAATCAACTAAAGCTCTCTGGGTTTCAGTTTCCCTTTTATAAAATAAGGAAATTGAATTTGGTAATCTCTACTGCCACAGCCCCAGCGATGGCTGTGTGGGTTATGATTCAGATTTTTCCATCCTATGGCTTACCTGAGGACCCCACCCAGCCCTCCAGCTCCCTCCGCCAAAATACATAAAACACGCAGGAGGGGGTATGAGGACTTCCCTGCTTTTGCAAAGAGTAGTTGACAGAAATCACAAAATGGAAAATAGCCCTTACCCTACCCTGAGAGAGTTAAGTGGAATGTAAATTTTTGAAAGGATGTGTATCTTCTATTCCTTTGTTACCCTCTGTCTCATCAAACCCCCAGTCCAAGCAGAATACAATTGTAAGCAGTGAAAAGAACTCTCTAAGGAGAGGAAAAACACAGACTGTAAACATTGTAAGGAGATTGAGGGTAAATGTGGCAGATCGAATCACATGGATACACATGACACCTTTACCTCTTTTCCCTCTCCCAGCCCTACTAAGATGACAGTAAAAGGATGAGAAGGGGGAACGCCTGGGTGGCTCAGTTGGTTGAGGGCCTGACTTCTGCTCATCCCAGGGAGCCTGGGATCGAGCCCTCATCAGATTCCCTGCTTGGCTAGGAGCCTGCTTCTCTCTCTCTCTCTCTCTCTCTCCTGCATTCCCCCTGCTTGTGCTCTCTGGCTCTCTCTATCTCTGTCAAATTATTTAAAAAATAAATAAAAATAAAATCTTAAAAAAAAAATCTTGGAAGCTGGAGAGCACAGATAAATGGAAATGACTTCAGTAGAATAGAAAAAACAAAGTGTTAGAGTGGGAAAGCCAGGAAACAAGTTGACTAAGGCTAAGGTGTACCACAAAAATTCAGGAATTGGAATCACTAGGTACTAAGATGAAGCTGTAGATGGAGTTGAAAACAAGATTTGTTACAAGGCAGTTTAGAGAGCAGTCAAACTCTAAATCCCTTTCCCACCCAGGTAGGAAACTAGAGGGTCCTCCTCTGAAAAGACTAAACAAAGGGACTCTAACATATCTGGCACAGATAAGAAAATAGATACCGTGCTGTAAATGGGAAGATTTGGTAAAAGCTAACATTCTGGTCAGAGGCAGGCTTCTTCCAGCTTAGTGGGAAAAAACCTACACGTACCAAAAATAGGACTGGAGTCTCCGGAACATACAAAGGTCATGTTCCAGCCCAGATATCCCACAGAAAAGTCTGTCATTCCAGAAGCCCCATCCACACAGAGCTTCCACTCAGCTCTTATGTATAAATGGATAGCCAAAAATAATCAGACATTGAAAGAAACCTGTAAGACAGAAACACCCCACCCCAAAACAAAGCAAAGCAAAACAAAACAAAAAACAGCAAGGGGAATTCAGAGGAACCAGAAATAATGGAAATAATAAAAGGATTGTAATCAATACCCACAGATATATGAGATTACCTCAGGAAATAAGGGACCACATCATGAAGCATCGGATACCAAAAAAGAAAAAAGAATATTCACAGATTAAGAAGCAACTTTTGGGGGCGCCTGGGTGACTCAGTCCTTAAGCGTCTGCCTTCGGCTCAGGTTATGATCTCAGGGTCCTGGGCTCGAGCCCCGCATCAGGCTCTCTGCTCAACAGGGAGCCTGCTTCCCCCTCTCTCTCTGCACGCCTCTCTGGCTTAGGAGGCCCTCCTTCCCTCCAGACCTCCACACCCCCAACCTCACCCAAGGTCAGACTCTTGGTAACCAAATGGCTAGAGTGGGATTGATCAATGAGCCCCCACAGCCTGCAAGGGTGTAGGGTCAGTAAGTATGGATAGAGGGCTGTGTAGGAGAAGGAAAATATCTTTTCCTTTATCTTTTTAAGTTCTCTACTAGGAACTCCTGTAACAAAAGGCAGATTAATGAGACAAAACACATACAGATTTATTTAATGTGAGTTGTAAGTGACATGTAGGAGGAAATGAAGACCCAAAGAAATAGTTAAACCTGGGATGCCTGGGTGGCTCAGTCGGTCGGGTGTCTGCCTTCGGCTCAGCTCATGGTCCTAGGTTCCTGGGATTGAATCCCGAATCGGGCTGCCTGCTCGGTGGGGAGTCTGCTTCTCCCTCTGCCTGCTGCTCCCCCTGATTGTGCTCTCTCTCTGCCAAATAAATAAATTTAAAAAAAAGAAAGAAAGAAATAGTTAAACCCGAGTGGCTTTCTGCTAGGTTTGATGAAGGGTAGAAAGCTGTAGACAGATAATGATAGGATAAAGAGTATGAGCTAAGTATTGTCAACTGAGAGAAATGTAGCAAGGTCTGTTCATTCAGCTTCCTCCTTGTATCCCTCAGTCTTCAGAGATAAGGGTGCTTCTTTCCTGCAGGTACAGAGAGCACTTCTCACGTGACAGTTTTATGACCTGCTTCAGGGCATTAGAAAACCCTTTGTCCACCTGCCATGTCTTGAATTCGTTTAGCTTGAAATATTCAATATGTCATGGTGCCGTATTTGGGGGTAGCACGTCCCGGACTCCATCCTCTGGAATCTGCCCATTGTGGAAGGCACAAATGTGCGTAGCTATTTTATTTCTTTATGTGTTTGGCTTTGTATGGTTGGGGGAAGGTGCCTTGCTTATCTGTGAAATCAGACTTTTGTTCCTTTCTCATCGTGGAGAGAAACATTTGGGACGGTGGAACCAAGAGTCTCTGTTTGGGCCCTGTGGACCCAGCTGTGTCTCCTGAGGAGTCCTGGGTACAACGTGGGGGAGAGCGGGTCCCTGGTGGCTTCGGGACAGACTGTCCCTGGGCCCTTCCTATGGCTCCATCCCACTGCTCCTTCAGGGAGAAGTAAGAATAACCCATACTTTCATCTCAAACTTGCTCTGATTATCCCAATACTGTCAAATAGCTGTCACTGTATAGCTTCCGCCATTTTGTGGAAGAGGATATGGAGGCTGAGGCAGGTAGAGTCACTTGGCCAAGGTCATACAGGTAGTAGGTGAAAAGCTAGAACCAGAACCCCATGGCCTTCCCATACCTCACTTAAACTAATAACAGTAATACTTCTCCACATTTTATTTTATTTTATTTTAAGATTTTTATTTATTTATTTATTTGACAGAGAGCGAGATCACAAGTAGGCAGAGAGAGAGGGGGAAGCAGGCTCCCCACTGAGCAGAGAGCCCAATGAGGGGCTCGATCCCAAGACCCTGAGATCATGACCTGAGCTGAAGGCAGAGGCTTAACCCACTGAGCCACCCAGGCGCCCCCTTACTCCACATTTTAGTATTTACATGCAATTTATGGGTATTATTTCATTTAATCTCAAAATAATCCAACTAGTTGATAGCATCGTTATCTTCATTGGGCAGATGAAGAGGAAAGGCTCAGAGAGGTCCAATAATTTGTTCTTGATCACACAGCTACTAAGATTCAAATGTGATGTGTTCATCCCGGCTCACACGTAGCAAAGACAGGAGCTCAAGTGTGTGAATTGGGATAGAATTTAAGACAGTGGGAAGAAAGCAGCCTGTGGTATTTGTCATGCCCAAAGGCATTCAAATGCAACTCAAATAAAAATATAGGGGAGCCTGGCTGGCTCGGTTGGAGGAGTACACGACTCTTGATCTCAGGGTTGTGAGTTCAGGCCCTACAGGGGGTAGAGTTTACTTAATAATAATAAAAAAAAAATTGGAGAGTTGCCTGTTAAGCATTTGCTTTTAGCTCAGGTCATGATCCCAGAGTCTGGGGATGGAGCCCCACCTCAAGCTCCCTGCTCAGTGGGGAATCTGCTTCTCCCTCTCCCTCTGTGCTCCCCTCCCCAGTGCTCTCTCCCTGTCTAATAAATAAATAAAATCTTTTAAAAATTAAAAAAAAATTGGGGGGCGCCTGGGTGGCTCAGTCATTAAGCGTCTGCCTTAAGCTCAGGTCACGATCCCAAGGTCCTGGGATCGAGCCCCGCATCAGGCTCCCTGCTCCGGGGAAACCTGCTTCTCCCTCTCCCACTCCCCCCTGCTTGTGTTCCCTCTCTTGCTGTGTCTCTCTCTGTCAAATAAAGAAATAAAAATCTTTAAAAAATAAAAATAAGTAAAATTTAAAAAATTTTAATCTTTAAAAAATTAATTTAAATAATTAAACAAAACAAAAACCCCACTGCTGGGTGTAGGACTCCTCTATGGTGGGAGGTCGATATGCTACACCAGCTTTCTGGAGGGCATTCTTCAGCATATTTATTCCTTTATTCATAAAACATTTATTGTGTGCCTAGTCTGAAGCTCTGGGTGCTGGAGATACCGAAGTGACTTGGCAGGAAAGGTCCTTCAGTGAGTTTATGTCCCGGCAGTGGGGGGGAAGTGGGGAGAGACACAATACACAAATAAACAAGTGAGATCATTTCAGAGGTGGCCAGGAGCAGAGGAGATAGGAACTCAGTGATGTGATACAGGGGATCGGGATTGAGAGGAACTGGGTGAAGCTACTCTAAATTCAGCCACAGTTCTGCAGAGGTGACATTTGAGCTGAGAGCCGGGTTTGAGAAACTGGGGCAGACGGTTCCAGGCAGAGGCAGGGCGGGCAACACAGGGCTCTGCACTCAGAAGGTCCCCACTGTTGGCTCAATGCTTCACACTCGGTTTAACACACCCCGGGGGTAACCGCTACTTCTTGAAATTCTTAGCAACTTTGGAGCAAGTGCCCCACATTTTCGTTTTCCACTGGGCCCTATAGCCAGTCCAGGTGAGAGGGACCACAAGGAGTGGGGGAAGAGGATTTAGAGGTGAAGTGGAAAGGGAAGCGGGGACCACCTCACTGATGGGAGCCGTGAAGTCACGGCAAGGAGCCGGAGCTTACTCGACACACAAGGGAAATCTTCGACAGATTCAAAGAAGCGGAACAAGGTGGCCCCAGCAGGGGGCGCCTGGCTGGCTCAGTCTGTAGAGCATGTGACTCCTGATCTCAGGGTTTTGAGTTCAAGCCCCATTCTGGGTGTAGAGCTTATTTTATAAATAAATAAACGAAAGCGATTTATCTTTGCTTGTGTAAAGTACGGATTGTCAGGGGGCAAGAATGGAAGTGGGGAGATCAAATAAGCTGCCAGTGCAATAAACTCCATGGTGGCCATCTGGACAAAGATGGTGGCAGTAGAGACAGAGAGAAGGCAATGTAAGATACATTTCGAAGAAGAATCAGCAAGCAGATAATGGACTCGATGTTGAGGATGAGGAAAAAGGGGGAATCAAGAATGACTTCCAGGGGCACCTGGGTGGCTCAGTGGGTTAAAGCCTCTGCCTTCGGCTCAGGTCACGATCTCAGGGTCCTGGGATCGAGCCCCGCATCGGGCTCTCCACTCAGCAGGGAGCCTGCTTCCCCCTCTCTCTCTGCCTGCTTGTGATCTCTCTCTCTCTCTGTTAAATAAATAAATAAAATCTTAAATAAATAAATAAATAACTTCGGGTTCCCGGTGTGAGTAACTAGGTGGAATGTGGAATCATTTGCTGAGATTGGGAAGGTCTTGTGGGTGGTGGACAAATCTGTGAGGGTATCAAGACTTGCACTTTATTTTTTATTTATTTAAAGCTTTAATTTTTTTAAGTAATGTCTACACCCAACATGGAGCTTGAACCCATAGCCCCGAGATCAAGAGTCGCAAACTCCACTGTCTGAGCCAGCCAGGCGCCCCGAAGAGTTGCACTTTAGACATGCTAAATCTGAGATGTCTCTGAGAATTTAAATGGAAATGAAAAAAAATCAGTTGTCTATATGGATCTTGACTTTAGAGGAGATTCTCAAAATGGTATCAGAATAACATAGGAGTGTGTGTTAAAAACGCAAACTATGGGACCCCACCCCAGTTCTGCCCAATCAAAATGCCACCCCCACCTCCCAAAACATGCTTCTGATGCTCATGAAAATCTGAGGCCAACTGTTCTAAGAATTTCTAGAAGGCAAGGGCCACGGCATCCTCCTTCCCTCTGCAGATTCTTCAGGCTGAGGGATGAAACCATCACTTAGTGAGACTTACTATTTAACCTGAGGAATATCTCTGCTAGGACATTTAGTAAAAATGGCCTGTGACCCCCAGGACCGCGCAGACTTTGGGGGAGACAGACATTAGGTAGAATTGTTAATGTCCACTGGTCAGGTATGGGGATAGAAAGGAGCCTGTAAGAAGCACAGTGTGGGGGGACATCTGGGGGGGCGCAGTTGGTTGGACATCCGACTCTTGGTTTCCTCTTCAGTCGTGTCTCAGGGTCGTGTGATCGAGCCCCACGTCTACCACCGCATCAAGCCCTGCATGGGGTTCGGAACTCAGCCTGGAGTCGGCTTAAGACTCTCTCGGCCCCTCTACCCTTCTCCGGCGTGTGTATGTGCACGCATGCGTGCGCTCTTTTCTCTCAAATAAATAAATCTTAAAAAAAAAAAAAAGCACAGTGTGGGTTCAGACTTTTCTTGGCACTCATTATCATATATAAAGTTTAAAAGGCGAAGGATTTATTTGATCTGAGAAGAAACCGGCGTATATGTACATGTATAAAGTTTAAGATCATTGTAACCGATTCAAAAAATTTTTTTTGAGCTGAGAACAGTTAGGAGAGCGATTGAAAGGGAGAGCATTTGAAAAGGTGATACAGCAAAGGCAAAGACTAAGCAGGCAAGAAACACTGGACTGGAAACTGGAGTTTGGTGGGTATTGCGGTAGCAGGGGACCCAGAGAGGGAAGGAACAGGGAGAAGGTTGGAGATGGAGGTTGTTTACAGTATCCTGTTTTGGCCCTTGTGTAGTGTCCAACTTAGGGCAATCACACGCCCCAGTGCCCAGTTAGGGCCCAGCCTACCAGGAAGTGTGCAAACGGCTCCTAGAGCTGCAATGGATATGTGTGTGCTGCCACCTACTTACTATCTGAGGTAATGCAGGCGCCTTCGAGCTCCCTCTCCTGCCCCAAGCTCTCGCTCCCACCCTGGGTTTCCAGGCCCCCAGTCTCCCTCTTCAAGCAGCCTCCAGCTCTGGGGAGGAGGTCCGTTAGGGCCAGCAGCGGTTTAATGAAGCAGTTTCGGGGAGGACTCTTAAACTGCACCCCCAAACGCCTCGTCAGAATCAAAAAATACTTCCTGAACCTGAATTTCTCCCATCTCCACCACACCCCACTGATTTGCCAGGGTTTGCCCCCTCTGGTGGGGGCTATTCCTGCCTTTCCTGAGCTGATCATCTAGTGTGGGAGACAATAAATCAATCCATACATTTAATTGATAAGTAAACAATGCAAGAGAAGTCCCAAGGTGCTGCCACTGAATGGAAGACAATCAGTTCTAGTTCTGGGTTAGGAAGCTTCAAAAGGGCAGGAAGGAACAGCGCAGGTGGAAAGGTGGAATTGGAGGCTGTCTTTGGAGAATGGCTCTAGTTTGGGTCAGCAGGGAAGGGAGAATATATACCAAGCAGAGGGAATGAGGAGGATGGTGGGACTTCCATTTCTAGTAAGTTATTCTAGTTAGCTATTCAGACCAACCTTCCTACTGAAAGCAACTGCAAATGCTTTATAAAAGATGTTAAACATCTCCTTAACAATATCACAAATATATGACAACAGAGTTATAAATTAGGGCAAAGCCTAAGGGAAAGTGGAATCCTAGAAAGGCATTGGAATATGGAGCTGAAGTGACCCAGAAAGCAGAAAAGAGGGGCAAAAAGAGAAAAGAGGTTGAGAGACATGGAGGATACACTGAAACTAACTGTCTAATGTAGCTTAATCAGAGTTCTAGAAGGAAATGACCAGAGAATGTGGCAAGGGCAAGATTTGAAAGATAATCGTTAAGAATTTCCCAATACTGGTGAGGCATCAGTCCACAAGTTCTGGAAGCCCAGAGAGTCCCAAGCAAAGTAAATAAAATAGAATTCACACATATGGATGCCTGGGTGGCTCAGTGGGTTCAGCCTCTGCCTTTGGCTCAGGTCATGATCTCAGGGTCCTGGGATAGAGCCCCGCATCGGGCTCTCTGCTCAGCAGGGAGCCTGCTTCTCCCTCTCCCTCTGCCTGCCTCTCTGCCTACTTGTGATCTCTTTCTCTTTGTCAAATAAATAAATAAAATCTTAAAAAAAAGACTGTATTTATTTGAGACAGAGAGGGAGGGAGAGAGAGAACAAGTAGTGGGGAGGGGCAGAGGGAGAGGGAGAAGCAGACTCCCTGCTGAGCAAGGAGCCCAACGTGGGGCTCAATCCCAAGACCTCGAGATCATGACCTGAGCTGAAGACAGATGCTTAACCGACTGAGCCACCCAGGTGCCCCTAGAAAGAAAATCTTAAGAGCAGCCTTCTCGCCAGCAGTAATGGAAACTAGAAGACAGTGGAATGATATCTTGAACATGATGAAAGAAATAATTTCTGGGGGCGCCTGGGTGGCTCAGTTGGTTAAAGCGTCTGCCTTCGACTCAGGTCATGATCCCAGGGTCCTGGGATCAGGCCCCTTGTTGGGATCCCTGCTCACTGGGGAGTCTGCTTCTCCCTCTGCCCCTCTCCCCCAACTTGTGCTCTCTCTCACTCTCAAATAAATAAATAAAATCTTAAAAAAAAAAAAGAATTTCTGGGGTACCTGGCTGGCTCCATTGGTAAAGCATGCGACTCTTGATCTCAGGGTTGTGAGTTTGAGTCCCATGTTGGGCATAGAGATTACTAGAAAAAATAACTTCTAAAAAAATTAAGTAACTTCTGACCTGGAGTTCAAGAGCAAATTCTCAAACAAGTAAAAACTAAGAGAGTTTGCCATTAGCAGAACTTCACCGAAGGAAATTCTAAAGGATGCAATTCAGACAGAAGGAAAGCGATCAGATACAGAAGGTCTGAGCTGCGAGAAGGAATGAACACTTGCACATGAATATTCCTACCAGCACTACTCATCATAACCAAAAAATGAAAACAACCCAAACGCCCATAAACTGATGAATACATAAACAAATTGTGGTCTGTCCATATGATGGAATCAATCACAAAAAGAATTAAGTATTGATACATATTAGGACATGGATGAACCTTGAAAGTATTGTATTCAACGAAAGAAGCCAAGCGCAAAGGTCCACATATTGTGTGATTCCATTTACAGGAAATGTCCAGAATAGGCAAATCCATAGACACAGACAGAAGGGAGACTCATGGTTGCCAGGGGCTACAGGAGGAAAAGAATGGGGAGTGGCCGCTAATGAGTACAGCGTTTCTTTTTTAGAGTGATGAAAATATTATGGCATTAGATAGTGGTGAGTGGTACAACTGTGTAATATAGTAAAGACCACTGAATTGTATGTTTAAAATGGTGAATGAGGGGCGCCTGGGTGGCTCAGTCAGTTAAGCGTCTGACTTCAGCTCAGGTCATGATCTCAAGGTCCTGGAATCGAGCCCCGCGTCGGGCTCCCCACTCAGGGGGTGGGGGGGAGAGGTCTGCTTCTCCCTCTCCCTCTGCCCCTCCCCCTGCTCATGCTCGCTCTCTCTCAAATAAATAAAATCTTTAAAAAATTAAGATAAAGTGGTGAATGATATCTCAATAAAAAAATAAAAATAATTTTAAAAAGAAGTGAAGGGGCACCTGGGTGACTCAGTCGCTTAAGCATCTGACTCTCGGTTTCGGCTCAGGTCATGATCTCAGGGTTGTGAGATCAAGCCCCGTGTCGGGCTCCATGCTCAGGGCTCAGTCTGCTTGTCCCTCTCCCTCTGATCCTTGCCCTGCAGACTCTCTCTCTCTCAAATAAATAAATAAAATCTTAAAAAAGGAAGTGAAAAGATATGTACATAAATCTAAACAAGCATTGACTATAGAAACAATAATAATAATGCCCAGGGAAGTTAAAAAATAGAATTAAAATGTACAACATAAATGAGAAACAAAGTTCAAGTGTTCTGTGATTCTCTGACCCATCATTTGCAACAAAGGAAGCAGGGCCCCAAGTGATTCCTTTTCTTTTCTTTTTTTTTTTTTTAAAGATTTTATTTATTTATTTGAGAGAAAGGGTGAGAGAGAGAGAGAGCATGAGCAGGGGGCAGGGGGCAGGCAGAGGGAGAGGGAGAAGTAGACTCCCTGCCAAATAGGGAGCCTGATATGGGGCTCGATCCCAGGCCTCTGGGATCATGACCTGAGCCGAAGGCAGACGCTTAACCGACTGAGCCACCCAGGCGCCCAAGTGATTCCTTTTCATAAGGGAATGTTTTTCCTTGCGTAAAGTATACATAAATGGTCCTTCATACGTAAAGAGGAAAAATCCTGGCATCATTATGGATGCATCATTATGGATACAGGTGAAAGGTAAGTAAAGGTACTGATTACCTTTGGACTTTGATGCACATCATAGTTGTTAGCGCACAGCCCTGTATGTAAATATGGGATGTAATTTGTAGCACAATCCCTAAGGAATAGAAACACAGGCGTGGAAATGACAGTAAGCCTGGTGTGGCCCTTTTGGGGATCCAGTCAAATCCCGTCACAGTAACCCCTGGCTGTCTGAGGTTAGTGTTACCGGAGAAAGCAGACAGAGGTTAGAAGAATGACCAGCAGGACCTTAAGGGTCGCCTGACTCACCCTACTATTTCACACAGCACTGCTGTCGTTTATCAGGTATGTGCTGGCTCCTCCTGGGGGCCACGGTGGCCCACAGTCTCTGCCTTCGTGGAACTGCGTGGCCGGGAAGGGAGGCCGGAGGTGTGACCCAGAGCCCACCGCACAGGGACCGGTGACTCAGACCGAGGAACTCGCCATGGAGTGTGGCGGGCAGATGTGGGAGACAGTAAGCCGAGAGGCCTGGACGTGGGGGTTGGGAAGGGAGGAGCCCAGGAACCTTGAGGTTTCAGGCGGAGGTCCAGGGACTTGCCAGGGCCCTCGGAGAGCTGGTGGCTGAGAGAGGACCAGGGTCTTTCCACCACACTGCTGGAGACATGCCCACAGCCACAGAGAAATACAGGCAGATGAGAACCAGACGGTCTGGAACCGGGAGGCCCAGATCTGGCATCCTTAGCCTGTATGTGATGGTTAAACGTAAGAGAGGCCAGGTTTTCCAAGGCAGAGATAGGAACCTGGGCTCAACACCCGGGCTAGCACACGGAAATGGGGCCGGCAAACAGCAGAGCAGACGGCTGTCAGCAGAGCCACTGATGGGATGGGCGGCCTCACCGCTGCCTTTTCCTGGGCCTTTCCCCAACCTCCCTGAGCCTTAGCTGCTGTGATGGAAAGATTCTCGGCTAGCCTCCCCTCCTCATGTTCACACCTTCTTTTTTTTTTTTTTTTTTTAAGATTTTATTTATTTATTTGTCAGAGAGAGAGATCACAAGTAGGCAGAGAGGCTGGCGGAGAGAGAGGGGGGAAGTAGGCTCCCTGCTGAGCAGAGAACCCGATGCAGGGTTCGATCCCAGGACCCTGAGATCATGACCTGAGCCAAAGGCAGAGGCTTTAACCCACTGAGCCACCCAGGCGCCCCTCATGTTCACACCCTGGTGGGATCCTCTTTCCTTGACTGTGGACACAACCCACAACCTGCTTCTAACTCTAGAATATGGCAAAGGGG
This sequence comes from Potos flavus, assembly GCA_028534135.1. Classification (NCBI taxonomy): domain Eukaryota; kingdom Metazoa; phylum Chordata; class Mammalia; order Carnivora; family Procyonidae; genus Potos; species Potos flavus. The sequence continues at coordinate 15,998,942 of CM052891.1, read as the reverse complement.
AGGAGATGTCACTCGCACGATTAATCTCATCACAGAAGACGGCCCCTGGCTCGTCAACCCACTCCAGAGACGCTCTTCGCTCTTCGCTGGCTTGGTGAAGCAAACGGTCACATTAGGTGGGACTGTGAGTGTCATGTGTCAGCTCGGCGAGGCTCTCCGGGACACGGTTCTTCCCTCGCAGGCGTATCTACGTGTTGCTGTAGAGATAAACTGTAGGTGTGGTTAGTATCTACAAGCAGTTGACTCTAAGTAATGCTTCCTCTTGGTAATGGGGGAGGGCTCATCCAATCGATTGAGAATCCTTAAAAATGAAACCGAAGTTTCCCTGGGGAATAAAGAAGAAATTCTGTCTGGAGATTACAGCATCAGCTCCTGTCTGAGAGTTTCCAGTGTGCCAGTCTGCCTGATGGATTTCAGACTTGCCAGCCCCCACAATTACGGAAGCCAATTTCCTGGAATAAATATCTTTCGACACACACACACATCCTGCTGGTGCAATTTCTCTGGAAGACACTGACTGATACATGAGGAAAGCCCAGGTGGAAAGGAAATGCCTTCAGCCAACAGCCAGCAAGAAGCTGGGCCCCGCAATCCCGTCCCCTGGAGGAAATGGGTTTTTCCAACAATCTGGTCGAATTTGGAAACAGTCTCTTCTCCAGTCAAACCTCCAGATAAGAAAACAATTCAGAAGACATCTTGACTGCTGCCTTGTGAGACCTTGACCCAATAAGCCACGTCTGGACTTCTACCCATAGAAACTATGAGATAATAAATGTGTGTTGCAGGGCGCTTGGGTGGCTCAGTCGGTTAAGTGTCTGCCTTCAGCTCAGGTCATGATCTCTGGGTCCTGGGATCGAGCCCGGCGTTGGGCTCTCTGCTCAGCGGGGAGTCTGCATCTCCCTTTCCCGCTGCTCCTCCCCCTGCTTATGCTTTCTCTCTCTGTCAAATAAATAAATAAAATATTTTTTAAAAAATAAAATAAATATGTGTTGTTTCAAGCCATGAAGTTTGCAGCAATTTGTTATACAGCAATAGAAAAATGATACTCTTCCCCTTCTGTAAAAGGGGGAAATAATAGTGGTCCTCTCATGGGGCCATTGTGGGGCTTCAGAGAGCTAATTCTACAGTATGCTTTTTTTCTTTTTTTAGATTTTATTTATTTATTTGACAGAGAGAGACACAGCGAGAGAAGGAACACAAGCAGGGAGCGTGGGAGAGGGAGAAGCAGGCTTCCTGCTGAGCAGGGAGCCCGATGCGGGGCTCGATCCCAGGACCCCGGGATCATGACCTGAGCTTAAGGCAGACGCTTAACGACTGAGCCCCCAGGCGCCCCTAATCCAACAGTACGCTTAGTAGAGTGCCTGGCATACATTCATACATTCAGTGCACAACAAATCAATAAATGTTAGCCTTAATTTTTCCAAAATTATTCAGCAGCAGTCAAAGAAGCAGAAACAGAAATAGGAAACGTCCAGATTCCTGAAGCACCAGGACTCACTGTATCTCACATTAGTAGGAAAAGAGGGTTGATTATTTCAGAGAAGCAGTAGGTAGCGTGACGGTTCCGTGCACACACGCTGGTGTCACACGGGCACACTCCAGTCCGGCTCTGCTATCCGTCAGCTGTATCCAAGAATAGCCCTTGGCACATAGTAGGGCTAGATGAGCCTTAACTGCAACAGTAATAATATCGTTAGCATTTTGGCATGATGATGGTTTTATTGTTATTACTATCACCATTATTATATCTGTCTCTAACTCCTAGCCCTAGATATTACTATAGTACATGTTTATACCAACCGAACAAATAAAGAACGGATACGAACCCACGCTTCAGACTCAGAATTTGCTCGTTTTGAATAAACTTCCTACATCCTTGTCAAGGGATTCCGATTATGGGATCTCCTCGGGGCTGTCCGGGGATCGGGAAGGACCGCATCTAGGCCAGAGGTCGCAGGCACGCAGTTTTGTCACCCCCTCCGCTAACTTCGGCACCCTTCACTCCGGCCGCCGCCCCAGGTGCCCAGATCCAGCAGAGGGCGCTGTGGTCTCAAAATGCAGCCCGCAGCCGGTTCCCGGCTCCCTCTCCTAGAGGCCAGAAGCCAGGGGGGGAGGGTACCCGCGAGGGCGCGGGCCCGACTCGGATCAGGCCATTTGTCCTAACTAGTCCCTTTCTCCAAGCACTCAGCAAACTGCGTATCACCCATTGCTGGCTGGTTTGCCAAACCTCACCCTGCTCTTTGACGGCTCCAGAGCTCTAGACCTCCCTTCTGCGAGCCTCAGAAACTGCATTTCGGCAGTGAATCATACCAGCCTTATGCTCTCCTGTTACTGTTTCCAGATTCCATGGCAGCACGGCTAAAAACCTCCGTCTGGCCCTCTGAAGAGCCTCCTGCCAGCCACCCACAGCCTTCTCTTCTCCAGTCCTGTTCCAACGTCTCCAGACAAAACTCGCTCACTCCACCCAGCTTACTTCTGCTCCCATCTGCTGCCGGGGAAAGGACTATTTCTTTCCTTCAGTCTTTCGGCTAACAATTGTTTGGGGCCAAGGGTAGCATCACGCAGAGACAAAGACAGCCAACCTTTATTGAGCACCTACTATGTGCCAGATGTTGTCCTAAGCACTTCACGTACTCTTCGTAATACCCCCATGAGGCTCCTTAGACCCATTTTACAGATGAGACAACTAAGGCGCAGAGCAGTTAAGGGACACGTCTCAAGGTCATACGGTTAGTGATCGAGTTAGTAATCAAAGCCAGGGCTGTCTGGCTCCAACAACTGGGCCTCTTAAACAACATGCTTTCTGGACTTTCTGTACAGACACAGGGCTCCATCCCTGATCGGTAGAAGCTCACTGTCCGGGGCGCCTGGGTGGCTCAGTGGGTTAAAGCCTCTGCCTTCGGCTCAGGTCGTGATCTCAGGGTTCTGGGATCGAGACCCGCATCGGGCTCTCTGCTCAGCGGGGAGCCTGCTTCCCCCTCTCTCTCTGCCTGCCTCTCTGCCTACTTGTGATCTCTGTCTATCAAATAAATAAATAAAATTAAAAAAAAAAAGAATCTCACTGTCCAATATGGTCACTACTAACTTACATCACTACTGAGCACATGACTAATCTGAGAGGTGCTGTAAGTGTAAAATACCCACTGAATTCCAAAGACTTCATCTGACAAAAATCTATATAAAATATAGCATTAAAGGGGCGCCCTTCTAGCTCAGTCAGAAGAACGTGCAACTCTTCATCTTGAGGGTGTGAGTTCAGGCCCCACATTGGGTGTAGAGATACTCAAAAAAATCTTTAAATATTTATGTGTATATATATAACATATATACATAACAATATATATACATATATAACATTAATAATTGTTACATTGATTACATGTAGAAGTGATATTTTTTATATATTCAGTTAAATAAAATATATCATCAAAATTAACATCACCAGGGCGCCTGGGTGGTTCAGTGGGTTGAGCCTCTGCCTTCGGCTTAGGTCATGATCTCAGGGTCCTGGGATCGAGCCCCACCTCAAGCTCTCTGCTCAGTGGGGAGCCTGCTTCCCCCTCTCTCTCTGCCTGCCTCTCCGCCTACTTGTGATCTCTCTCTCTCTCTGTCAAATAAATAAATAAAATCTTAAAAAAAATAAAAAATAAACATCACCTTTTTCTTTTTTTTTTAAGATTTTATTTACTTATTTGAGAGAGAGAAAGGGAGAGACAGAGCTTGATCAGAGAGGGAGGGGGAGAGGGAGAGGGAGAAGCAGACTCCCCGCTGAGCAGGGAGCCCAATGTGGGGCTTGATCCCAGGACCCTGGGATCATGACCTGAGTTGAAGGCAGACGCTTAACCGACTGAGCCACCCAAGCGCCCCTCTTTTTTACTTTTGAACACATGGTTACTACTAGAACAGCTCAGAGTTCTAGGAATTCTCAGCCCAGTGGAAAGACAGACAGGATCTCCACTAATTCTAAACCAAGCAAAAATGTGATGTGTGTCCTAAGAAGTGAGACCAAGGTGGCACAGGAGCCCAGGGAAGCTTTCAGCATGGAGTCAGAATTCCAGAGGTCTGCAGGATTCCACCCTGGAGAGAGAAGCAGTGGGGACAGCCAATGCCAAAGCTGCAAAGCAGAGGGAACCCCAAGTCAACCAGGGAGATGGGACACGGAGTGCTCCTGGGATGGGCGGAGGGAGCCAGGGCCGGTGGGCCCTCAGACTGTGGGGTGGGAGGTGGGGGGCCCTCAGACTGCGGGGTGGGAGGTGGGGGGCCCTCAGACTGCGGGGTGGGAGGTGGGGGGCCCTGACTGTGGGGCAGAAAGCTCTTGGCAGGATGGAGCCCCAGGAACCGAAGGCTGGGGAGGGCCCTAGGGACTGGGGAAGTTGTCAGCTCAGGCTCCAGCAGGGGTGGGGACAGAGAGAGAAAGGGGGCGGGGCATCGAGTGGCAGGTCGGCCCTCCTTCTCCTCCTCCTCCTCCCTGCCTCTCCCTGAGGGGAGTGCGAGGACCAAACTCCGAGGAGGCTGCTGTGGGAGGATAACTTGTGAGGAGCATTTCCTGCCTCTGGCTCACAACCGCTTTCTGCCCAGAGCTGCCAACACTTGACCCCCATTAAATTCTTTCCTCCCAGGGGAGGTGGGTGGCCAGGAGGACCTCACAGGCTCCGCAGGTCCAGGGACCCGAGCCCCTCAGCAGCCAAAGGAGGCAGGATCCCAGGTGTCCAGAGGCTTAGCCTCCCCCAGCCCTTCTGAGAATCTGGACTCCGGGCCTCACGGTGAAACTTCTGGACAGATTTTGGAGAAGCCACTCCTGCCTCCCTCCCCTCGCGGAGAGGACTCAGCTTTTCTGTCTTTTGGCCCCTTTACTCCTTTGAGCCCCTCAGGTCTGGGTGGGAATTCCCAACTCTTCTTCATTTATGGGGCACATTTTTTTCTCCAAACAGAAGTTAGGGGGTTCGAAAGGGAAAGGGGGCGTTAGGTGCAAATTCCACAGGAAATAATCCCAAGTGATTCCTTCCCTAGAACCACCTGGGGTGTCCATCAGCAGTTTCCTCCCCGGTTGTGATGTGAGACCAGACTCCCGGAATGTGAGTTTTGAGAGTCCACTGAAGGTTGGTGAAAGAGGCCAGAACTTTCTTTCTTACTTCCCAAGCCGAAACCATGCCCTCCCACATTTATGTGGGTGGTGTAATATCAATACTTAAAATGGGCAGAGGACCCCCCATAACAACCCAGCTCAGCTCAGTTCAAACCTCGGATCTAAGTCACATCTGTCTTATTGCTTTCCTACATCCTGGAGCTCCCCTGGGAGCCCACCGTACCAGCTAGGAATCTTGGGCTCCTCCAAAAATGCTGCACTGAGAGCTGAGATGAGCCCCAGGGAGCCTTAGTCCCTTGACCTGACCTTGTCCCTGGATCACCAGCTGAAACACAGTGTGGGACATCTCGTCCCACCTGCCACATACCCTTTAGAGCCGGGGAAGAATTCCCTTAGGGGCTGGGATCTCCTCTTCCAGGGATGCTCAACCCCAGTCCAAGGGGAAAGGAAGGCCCCGTGGGAGGGACAGGCCTAGAGTGCAGACCCCTGAGGAAAACCCTGCAATCCAGAGCCCCCTCTGTGCCTAGGGCTCCCCCTGGTGGCGACGGAAAGAGCCGACCAGAGACTTGGACAGAAGGCGAAGCGGACCCTGGAGGAAACTGCTAATGGGGATCAAAGGCTTTCTTCCCCTTCCCTCTCTAGTACCCCTACCCCACCCTCTACAGGGACCAGACGCCAAGGAGTGGATTTTTGTGAGCCTAAAAAGGGCCCTGGAGTTCTTTCTCCGCTCTCATTTTTCAGGCTGTATCATCCTTGCCCTGCCTGGCTGGAGTGGAATCCAGGTTCTAGGTCCCCAGCCCAACCCTGAGGCGTCAACGAAGGGGGAGCCCACACTGCGGCAGCAAAGGTCAGGTCAGCCAAAGGAGACTTTCCCGGGGCCACAGCCTCCTCCTCGCCCTCAGCACCCCGCGCCCTACACCACCAGCTCACCCTCTCCTCGTCCTAAAACCTTCTCTTCCTTCCATCTCGTCCCTCCTACGGATCCAAAAGCTAAGCCAGATTAGGAGAGGGGGTTGCAAGTGGGAAGAGAGGAGGGAAGGGGCAGAGGAGGGGGGTCCTCCGGCCTGTGCAAGCTCCGTCCCTCCCCAAGCCGCCCCTAGTTTGGCCCCTCTGGGTGCTGGGTTCTTCCGAGAACTCTAAGGAAGCCGGCGGACTAACCGAGAGCTGGGGGTGGGGCAGTGAGGAGGGGACTTGGGGAGGGGTTGGAGGGAGGAGGAAGAGGGAGGAGGGGAAGAGAGCCCAGGCGTGGAGGCCGGTTTTGGGAGGTGAGGGGCTCGTCCCCCTCAGCCCCGTGGGTTGCAAAGAATTGCTAATTGCAACTAAACGAGACCTCGGTATGGGGGAAGGGGCAGTCGCTCGCTCGGCTGTCAGGGGCTACCGCCTCTTTGAGTGCCCGGGGAAGGCCAGGCCAGCCTGTTCTTCTCATGTAAAGCAGCTTTTTGTCTGGGGGAGCCAGGGCTGGGGCCAGGGGCTGGGGAGGGGGCCCAAGCCATTAGCAAGCTTCTTGTTCCCCAGAAAGGGAGCCGGGCGCCGATCGCTTCTCGGAGTGAAGACACCCCCTCCTCCGCGGCCGCCGAGCTTTTTTATGGTGGGGTTTGATGGGGTGCTGCCCAGCAGGAGGGGGTGGGCCTGGGATCCCAGCACCCCCCTTGCGGAGCTGTGGGAAAAAACTAAGCACAAAGAAGGGGGCTGGCCCAGCCGGGCAGCTCTGATCCAGGGATGCCCCGAGCTTGAATTACCCGTTCCTGGACCCCCTTCCCAGAAAATGGCCCGGGCAGCCATGGGGACCTTATCTGGTCAGCTGGGCCCCGTTTCACACTTCTTCATCCACTTTGCCAACCTTCTGGATGTTTTGTAGTATGGAGAATGGGAAAGGTCTGGAAGATCTAAGCCTGAGCCCAGCCAGGGAGGAGAAGGAATGGAACCTCTGGAGAAATCCTCTAAACACAGGAACCCTGGGGGCCACGTAACCTTTTAAAGACCGGAGAGTCTTGCCTTCTAATTTGGATGCGCAGTTTTATGAGCTATAAATTTGGACAAGAGATTACATAACCTTCTTGAGCCTCAGTTTTCTCATCTATAAAATGGGCGCAACAGCACGATGCACTTAAAGTTCTCGTGAAGATACAGACAGGCAAACTACCCGTACCCGGCAGGCCAGTTGCTGGTTCTCTGTGTGTTCCTCCCCTTTCTGGAAACATCCTTCCTTTCGCACGCACACAGGCTCCAGGGATAATGAGGTCTGCGTACTTCACGTTTGCAGAGCACTTTACAATTTCCAGAATGCCCGTGTCAGCTCTCAGACGATAACCGCAAGTGGAACAGGTGTTTGCCCCCCACATTGGACTGGGGGAGAAACCAAAATTCGGAGAGAAGTCTGATCCCTTGACTCTCCGCACCCCCCACCTCCGCCCTGGCTCCTCCCACCCCCCAGTGTGGCCTCTGGAGAGCCCAACTCACAGGTCAGGCAGTGGAGGCCAGGGCTGGCTGGGGGAGGAGGGGGGAGACCAGCTCGCCTTCGTGGCTACCTTCCCCTAAATCCATGCTCAGAAACAGGACGATGAGGGTGCCCTTCATTCTCTTCCGCACAGGGGCCCCTGAGAAGCAGAGAGCGGCCCCCCTCCCAGGCTGGGAACCTCAGATGCGAGGGAGCAGATTGCCGTGGACTCAGGCCTTTCCCTCCTTCCTTTTCTGACTGGAAGTGTGCTGCTTCATCCAGGAGTGCTGCCTCCCCTTCCTTCCTCTCTTTATTTTGGGGACCCCGTGGTATCTCTTCATCCCAGTGCGTTGCCCTCGCTGGAGCCCTATTCCCCCAGCTCCTCATCCAGGTGGAGAGCACTGAGCCCTGCCGGCTAGACACCCACCCGGGGGATCCTGATCCCGGAGGGCCTTCGGCCAAGGGGCTCTGGCTCTGGGCCAGGGCCTTTCTCACTGCCTGGCTCCCTCCACACAGGCCCTAATCCCTCTCACCCAGCAGGAAGCCCTTAAGCTGCCTTTTCAGCGGCCTTCCCCAGCCCGCTGTGGGCTCTGGGCCTTTCTATACCACCCTGGGCAGGAGCTGTGTTGTACAAGCTGGAGGGACCCCCACCCCCGCAAAGAGGTCATGGTGCCCACGGAAGCTTCCAGCTCCCGCAGCCTCTCCTCCCTGGTCACCGCCTCGGGCTTTCCCCCTCTAATACACTCCCCAGGCATCTGTGGGCACGGACAGCCCTGGCTAACTCGCATCGAAGCCCCAGGCTGGGTCCAGGTGGGGGTAGGGATGCTCGAAGCCCCAGGCTGGGTCCAGTGGGGGTAGGGATGCTCGGGGGACAGTGGGCAGGAGGCCAGGGCCTGGGGAAGTGCGGCAGGCAGGAGGGGCCCCTTTGGCTCAGTGCCTTTGGTCCTTTTGGCTGGTCCCTCCATCTTTCCTCTGATTCCAGCCTCTGCCCTCAAGTCCTCAAAGTTCATTCACAGCCTCCTCGGACTCACTATGCAGCCCAGACCGAGGAATGGGAGAGCCTAGCCCCTGGAGGGCCCTAGAGACGCTCCCTGGCCCACCCCAACCCACTGACCCGCCGAGCGCTTCAGCTAAGCTGAGAGAGAGGCCATGTGAAGGGAAGCGAGCCCTGGTGGGAGGGAACAGACTGGGTTCTTTCTCTCCTCCAGCGCTATATTGGGGTGACTGGGTTGGGGATCTCAGAGCTTGGATTATTCTGGGACAGGCTTGGCTTCAACCCTCCCACCCCCCACCCCGCCAATCCCTTGGCCTTTGCAAGCATACTCCTACTGATTCTGATTTTTGGTTTGGAAAATACAGTCCTTGTATAGCCTAGTCCCTACCCTGCCCTCCACCCTTCCCTCCCTTCCTTCTCCAGGAAAAAAGTCCCGCCCCCAACCTGGGGTGGGGGGGGGACTTCTCTGTAGCACAGACCCCGGCCTCGCGTCTCAGCCAGCCTCCCGCCCCAGGAAGCCAGGCTTTGGCTGGCTCGGAGTCGTTAGAGGAGAGTCGGGGGTGCCTCTGGGAGGTCTGTTTGTAGTTCAGATTCTTCTCATTCCAGGCTCGGCAGGCTCTCTCTAAGGGAAGGGCCTGGGGTGGAGGGGCGGAGGGAATCCTTGGGGCACAAGCTGCAGGGAAGGGAAGCTTCCTGGAGAGAGGAGGGAAGTGTTTGCTTCTCCTCCCAATGACCCCCAGCCACAAGGTAGGACCTGCCTCTCCCAGTTCCATCCTTGGGGTCTCCCCCCCAAGCTGCCTCAACATTAAAGCCCTTCCCAAAAATGGAGACATTTAGAGGGCTCAGCTGAGGTCTGATCTCTTTCTTTGTTTCCTAAGGAGTTTCTTGCCTTTTGGGGTGCTTACCCTCTGGAGGAGCTGGAGAGGGTATCAAAAGAGGGATGCCTGGGGGCGCCTGGGTGGCTCAGTGGGTTAAAGCCTCTGCCTTCGGCTCAGGTCATGATCTCAGGGTCCTGGGATCGAGCCCCACATCGGGCTCTCTGCTCAGCAGGGAGCCTGCTTCCCCCTCTCTCTCTGCCTGCCTCTATGCCTACTTGTGATCTCTCTCTCTCTGTCAAATAAATAAATGAAATCTTTAAAAAAAAAAGAAAGAAGGATGCCTGGAGAGCGACTGGATCAGCACCAGTTTCAACGAGGACTTGTCACTCTGTCCCCCAAACTGAAGTCTCCTGTGGATTTTTCTCTGAACCTAGCATTAGCAGATCTGTCCCTCTATACCGCCAGATCCCGGGCCACAGAATTCCTCACGGGTTGATCAGAGTGACCCAGCCCCGGGGTGGGGGAAAGCATCCTGAACCCCTGGGGTCTTAGAAGTCTGACATCTGCCCCGATTTCCTGTGAAACCTCATCCTTGGCTGCTTCTCCCCTGATCTAAGGAGAGGAGGAAAATGAGTGCTAAGGACTTGTGTCGAGTGTCCATTAACTGCTCATGACAACTTCATCTGACCCTCCCGACCCTTCGAGAGAGCAGATTCAAATCTCTACCTTATCGATGAAGAGCCTGAGCTCCAGGGAGCTTGACTGACCCGTCCAGGGAAGGTAGTAATGAAGGAGAGAGCCGAGATTCAAACCCCCTCTCTCTGCCCCAGCACACTGTCTCATTAGTAGGTCTGCCGTGTGCCTGTGTTCAGGCCTCTCCGGGTGACCCGCGGTTGACATTCTGCTTCCAGGTGACGAAACAGCACATACCACCCTGAACCTCCTTTTCTAAAGCAATTGTCCCTTCAAATCCATTTTCTTGTTCCATCGTCACTTCAAGAGGAAAAGGACGGATTTATTGTACCCATTCTGCAGATGGAGAAACTGATACTCAGAGAAGCAAAACGGTTCACTAAAGGTCAGAGAGCTAGTAAGTACCAAGGCCAGGACCTGAGCACTGCGCTCTCCGGGGGCCACCGCATGGATTCCCACCATTATACCAAATTTGTTTTTCCCTTTACTCCACAGATTGGGGACCAAAACATATCTGCCATTAAATACGGCTTCAAGAAATTGGATAATTTTGTCAAAACCTGGGCCCTAGAAACCTAGCTTGCTTACTTCTCCCTAGAGCTTAGCTTCATTGCCTCCCTGAGTTGGGTTCCAGAGGTGGGCAAAGCCGTCAGGGTAAGGGCATTGGACTGGGTGGCCAGGCAGGATGCTGGGATCTCTAGATTGCCCATGCTAGAGAGTTCTTCAGGCCCTGTCCTATTGATAGAAGGCATCGATTCACTTAACAAGTGTTTACTGAGCACCTACTGTATACCACTTGTTGATAAGCGCTAGGGTAGGCACAAAAACTGAGACACAACCTCTGTTCTCAAGAGACTATCTTGTTGAGGGCGCCTGGGTGGCTCAGTGGGTTAAGCAACTGCCTTTGGCTCAGGTCATGATCCCGGAGTCCCGGGATCGAGTCCTGTGTCGGGCTCCCGGCCCCGTGGGGAGTCTGCTTCTCCCTCTGACCTTCTCCCCTCTCATGCTCTCTCTCTCTCTCAAATAAATAAATAAAATCTTAAAAAAAAAAAAAAGGGAGAGACTATCTTGTTGAGAGCTGGGGGGAGTTGGACATACCAAGTGCTAAATGTCACAAGATAAGCACACACCCGGAGAAAGGAGTGTGGGGGCACTGGCAGGCAAGCACCACAACAGCCTTGAAGGATTTACGACAGTGGAAGGGCTTTTTTGGAAGGACCCAGTGGGGCAAGGACATAGAATATGAAAATACCAAGTGTTCTGCTCTGTCTAGTTCATAAGTGAAGTCAGGATGTGGTGCAAGAAACAAAGATCACTCTGGGTGCTTTATGCAAATGGATACTTAACAAGGTGCTATAACTGAACTGTGCCCCCACATTCCTATGTTGAGGCCTGAACCCTCAAAGTGAATGTATTTAGGGGGCCACCTGGGTGGCTCAGATGGTTAAGCGTCTGTCTTTGGCTCGGGTCACTGTCTCAGGGTCCTGGGATCGAGTCCCCGCATCGGGCTCCCTGCTAGGCGGGGTCTGCCTCTCCTTCTACCCTTCCCCCTGGCTCATGCTCTCATAAGTAAGTAAATAAATAAATTCTTTTAAAAAAATTGTTAGGTGGACTGGAAGAATGAAGCCACAGAAATGAGCCTCCGGGAGGAATTGCTGCCTCTGCCACAGTCAGGTGGGAGAATCGTGAGCCCGGCTTCTACCCGGGCCACAGACGCGGCACATGGGGTGCACCTCGTCTCCAGGACCTCGCCTGCCAGCAGAAATAGAGCAGCAGGATCATGGCCGCATCTCCCTTGAACGTCCAAGTCCCAAAGGAATGCATTCTGTATCTGGACCTCTAGCTGCAAGGGATGCTAAGCCATGAGGGGTTTTTTTTGTTTTTTTTTTTTGGCTTTCTAACCTCTGTAGTGCAGGAAGGAACCTAGAAGGAGGTGGGAATGGATGCTGAAGGCCAGTCCATCTTGCCCAGCGCACTGGGGCGAGGGTGGTGGAAGCTAACGCGGGGAAAGCGACACTGGGCTTAGAGTTTAAACATTTGCCAAATGAGTTCGGAGCGGGGGACAGAGCAAGACTGGGTAGCTGCCAAGATTCCCCAGGGCTCGGAAAGCTAATTGAGTGCTCTGGAAAGCAGAGAGCTCTGGAGTGTGCATAAGAATCACTGAGGGATTACAAATTCTGATTATTGGGAGGACCCAGGAATCTGTATTTCTAATAGGCAACTCCTGCCCCACGGCCCCTTCTTCCACGATTCCTGTGGACTTCGGGCTTTCGGGAACAGACGGGTACTGTGACCTCTGTAAACGTTCGATTTGTGGGGGGGGGGGGCGGGGAACAATAGCCAAATTAGCTCCTTCCTCTCCTGCCTGAG
>CM052891.1:15969208-15986044 GCA_028534135.1 Potos flavus | reverse complement strand
CACACACACACAGTTCCAGCACCCAGGAAGACTAGGTGATCCATCAGCGACAAGCACAAACACTTCTCGGAGCTGCGTCTCACTGTGTCCTCTCTTCCGTCCCCTGCCCTGGCATTCAGGACCCTTGGGACCCTACTTGGATGGCAGCGGTGAGAGAGCACCTTAAACCTTGGGGAGTTTAAGGATTTGATAGACAAGGTACGAGGTCAAACAGAAACAGGGGACAGGAGAGGAAGGGAGGAGAGTGGCCTTGAGTTCCTCCCGGAAGCCGGCGTCGTGCAGAGCCCACACCGAATTGCAACACAAAATAATGTTAAAACAGATTTTGTTCCTTTTCTTTCTCGGTCATTTTGTTTTCCTGGTTCTTATGCCCCAGCCCCAGCCCCCAAGCCCCCAGTTCTGAGGGCAAGCCCTGGCCTTCTCCTGGCCGCACCCCCCAACCCAGCCCCACATCTCTGGGGAGAGCAGGGCCAAGTCTGCGGACCTAGGCAGCCTGGGCCGAGGACTTATCCGCCTTCCCAGGGGTCCCCTTCCACACCCAGCTCCAGACACCTAGGGCCCCCTCGAGAAACTTCCGCAGTCCTACTTAGCCAGGATCCCCTGTGCCTGCCTCCTCGGGCTGGTTCTCCCAGGAGAACAGGCTTGCAGGCTGGGGGAGGGAGTCAGACAACCCCCCCCACCGCCCCCAGTTATCGCCACAAAGCAACGTCCAGGGAAAGGGGGGGGTGGGGGGGTGTGAGAGAGCCAGGTCCTCGCTAGTAAATCAAAGTTGGTTTCCCAGATGGAGCTGCAGCCGCTTTGATTTCTCAAGCCGCCCCCTCCCCCTCTGCCTCCCCTCAGCCCCAGCTCCATGGTTTCAATTCGTCCCTGAAAAGCAGTGGGGCCTCCTTTCAAAGCAGCCCGGCTCCTCCAACTCCCAACTACAGCTTAAGTTACAGGAAAGAGAAAGGGGAGGGGGTGAGGTGGCCCAGCCTGGGGGAAAATGAAAGAAATTCTGGGAGAAATGAAGGGGACAGGGAGAGGGAAAAGAAAGGAAGAATGAGGGAAAGGAGAGAGCAAGTTAGGAGATGGGGTGCAGCCGGTAGCAGAAAGAGGTACTCTGCTGGAGCAGAAGGGAAGCCCACTGGGGAAGCAAACCCATCTTGCTCATCCTTCCCCAAGTGAGCCTTCCCCACCCCCATCACCCCTGAGGACCCCTCCACATCTACAAGAGTATGGTCCGGGCTCTCCCATTCCTCTCATCTTGGCATTAGGTTCTAGAAGCTTCCAGGAGACAAAATATCTGACTCATTCACTCCCAGAAATGCTTATTTCTGGGACCGAGAAGGCAGGACTCATCCCCAAGAACCTCATTAACCAAACTTAACACTGATTTTTCAGCTTTGTTTTCCCCAGTCTGCTCTGAGCAGCCCACACCTTGCTCTTGCTTGGCCTAAGCCTGGGCTAATTAAAGCCCTTAATTAATAGATCATCTGTTATATCTGTTTAATCCTTTTATGGCCCATTTTGCCATCCAGAGACCTTGGGGAGGGGTGCTAGTGAGATAAAGGGCCTAACAGCTGTACCATGCCAAGCCCCCACCCCTCTACCCCCTACCTCCCATCCCCCCACCCCCGTCCCCAGAGCCAGGGGGCAGCCTTGGAACTTGGCAGGGGGTGGGGCGAAGTGCACCAAAAGGGACCTACAAGTGGACAGGAAGTGGGGGCTCTGGGAGTCCTAGACCCGATTATTCTGCGGCCCATTTCTAAAGGCTGGTTCCCTGAGCGCTGAATGGAGGGCCAAGTTCAGGAGGAGGAAATTCAGCATCTCACCTGAAGGCGTTTACCAGGTCTTGGTGGCCAGGCTCAAGGAGAGAAGAGGAAAAGGAAGATTCTTGCACAGCAGAGAGATACCTCGTGGGCTAGGGGAGGAGTAGCCGAGTAGATTCTCTGAAGGCTCAAATCTGTTGTCCCCATTGAGAGTATTTTCGCTTAAAGAATCAAACCTTTGAGGATTCAAAGCATCTGACATTAAGTTCTCTTCCTCAGCCCTCCCCTCCTAAGCAGATGCACACCCTTTCCCTTTAGGGTGGAGGGAACTCAGTGCTTCCAGAGGGAAGGAATGCTGACCCAGGATTGAGGAAACAACGAAGAAAGGATGTGTAACTTTGCTAGGGGCGATGATTTCTCTGGAAGGCAGAGGTTCTAACGGGAAAGAAGCAAGGAGACGGGGATGCATGCAATTACCCAGACTCTTTCCCTTGGCAAAATGAAAGGCCAGAGACAAGAGGATTTTTGTGTAAGAGTGGGGAGCCCTGGGCAGAGCCCCTCAGGTTTCCTTAGCCAAGGGAAGTTCCCTGTGCTGTCTCTGAGCATGCCCATGGTGTTCAGGATATTGCCACCAAGCTGTCTTTTCGCTTATCGGTAACATACAAGCCTTTCGAGCATTGTCAGTTTCCATGATCCAAACCTACGATTCTCACAGTTCCCTGTATCTGGCCCAAAGGTAAAAATCAATAAATGTTTTCATGATCCCCTTCTACAGATGAGAGAGCGGAAGCTAAGGAAGGCAAATCGACTCTCCCAAGGTCACTCGGCAGGTGTGGGGTGGAGCCAAGCCCACAGCCCGAAAACTCTGAGCCCCAGACCAGAGTTCTTTCCTCTCTACCAGCTCTTTGCTCTGTCCTGTCGGGTTGAGATTTCTGTTCCAGCAGACCATCCCATGGAACGGAGCGCAGACTGTCATTACAGTGTGCCCTCAACAATTATCCCAGATATCGGGTTTGTAACTTGAGAGATGACTGACAGCAGTGCCTCAACATTTAGAGAAGTGACATTGGCACTATGCGCTGGGGACATCTGGGCTCCCATCCTACCACAGAAGCCCAAGACCGACCAGAAATGTTCCTCGGGGCTGAACAGCAGCTGCACTCTGGAGCAGATGGCAGACTGTCACCCCTCAGTCCTGAAGTTTCCCGAAGCTGGAGCTCAGGTCTCTATAGACTTTGCTTTGCATATAGTAGGTGCTCAAAACTTTGTCGAATTAAAAACAATAGCTATTATTTTTCAAGCTTTTAGCCTAGTATCAGGTCAAGTGAGCACCATACTCTACCTCATTTAATTGTCACAACTGCAACAAGTCTTGTTCAACTGTTCAGCTGAGAGACTTGGGGCTCTCAGTGTCAGGAGAAGCAAGCCTGTGACATTCACAGGTTGGCTGGACTCTTTTCTTCTGGCCCCACCACTCCTTCTCGGTCTCCCTCTTCCTCAGCCCATTGTCCTCAATCTTGGTATCTCCAAAACTCCGGTCTTCCCACTCAATCCACCTTCCCTGGGTGATTTTTTTTTTTTTAAAGATTTTATTTATTTATTTGACAGAGAGAGAGAGAGAGAGATCACAAGCAGGCAGAGAGGCAGGCAGAGAGAGAGGAGGAAGCAGGCTCCCTGTCGAGCAGAGAGCCGGAGGCTGGGCTCCATCCCAGGACCCTGAGATCATGACCTGAGCCCATGAGCCGAGGGCAGAGGCTTTAACCCACTGAGGCCCCCCGGCGCCCCTCCCTGGGTGATCTTAAGCATTGCCATAGCAACGACCATAGGCTAAAGTTACCAGATCTGAATCTAGCCCAGAGCTCCCTCCTGGCCCCTGGGTTAGAATAGCCACCTGTTTTCTGGGCACCTTCCATTGGATGTACCATCAGCTTGGACCAGCTCCCCCGCACTCATTACGCACCCTGTTCATTACGCACCCCGTTCATTACGCAGCCCGTTCATTACGCAGCCCGTTCCGCATTTCCTAGCTTCCTTAATGACATCAGGGCATCTTGGTCAGAAACCTTGGTTGGCCTCCTCCCTTACTCTCTCTTTTCTCCAACTACATGGCCTCAGTTTACTTACTTATTTATTTATTTTATAAAGATTTTATTTATTTATTTGACAGAGAGGGAGAAATCACAAGTAGGCAGAGAGGGGGAGGGGGAAGCAGGCTCCCTGCTGAGCAGAGAGTCCAGGGCTCGATCCCAGGACCCTGAGATCATGACCTGAGCCAAAGGCAGAGGCTTAACCCACGGAGCCACCCAGGTGCCCCAAAAGCACACAATTCTTATAAGACATGTGGCGTAGGAGACAGAACACAGCTTTAAGAGCCAAGCGGGTCTAGATTTAAATCTCAGCTCTGATACTCTCACCTAAGGTCAGATTCTTCATCTCGAACGAATGAACGAATGAATGAACGAATGAACTTTTATTTTATTTTTAATTGTAGATTCTTCATCCCAAACACAATGCAATACTTATTGTGCATGTGCAGTACTCAGTAGGAGTTCAAGAAACGGTAGTAGTTACCCTGTGTATCCAAGGACGTTTGCCGAATAAATATTTAATTCATGTAACTTCATGTTTTGAAAGGTTCTTCATGATTGTAAAATGTATTCTTGTCATTCTGGAATTACTTTGGATGTGCAGTCTTTAAAAACCTGCTGGCTCATTCCCACTTTGCAGATGGCAAACCTAAGGAACAAAGAAGTGAAATGACTATCCAAGGTAGGGATCAGGTCCAGGTCAGTGTTCAAGCTAATTAAAAAAAAAAAAAAAAATCGGGGCGCCTGGGTGGCTCAGTGGGTTAAAGCCTCTGCCTTCGGGTCAGGATCTCAGGGTCCTGGGATCAAGCCCCAGCATTGGGCTTTCTGCTCAGTAGGGAGCCTGCTTCCCCCTCTCTCTGCCTGCTTCTCTGCCTATTTGTGATCTCTCTCTGTGTCAAATAAATTAAAATCTTTCCAAAAAAATCAGAATTAAGTGTCCTATCTATCAAATGACATAATCTAGTGTTTAAACTAAGAGAATATGTTCATTTCCTTTAGTTACACATCTCCTGCCATTGAAAGGTGGGCGTGTGGCGTGGAAAGTGTGGTGGATAGACTTGAAATCTGAAGATGTAGGTTCTTTTCCTGGTCACATTCCAGATCCTCACACGAAAAGGCAAGAGTAATGGAGAAATATCGTGATTTCTTATTTCATGTAGAAAAGCTAGATAAATGCAAGGTCTCAGTAGAATGACTATTCTTCCGGGATACCATAAACTCTTGAAGGGCCAGGATGCTGCCATTTTCCTCTGCGTGGCCCCCAGCACCTACCACAGTGGTTCGAAATTAGGAGAAGACTCAGTAAAAGTGTGTTGAAGGAATGCACGCTTTTCTGAGTGAATGAAAGAAGGCCTGTGATTTCTTTTTTCCACCTCCAGCTCCCCCTTTGTGGGGGTGGTTGGGGGAGGGATAACTGTCACTCAAAACTGGCCCCAGGGCAGCAAAACAGGTTTGTCATGGAAGGAAATGGAAGATGCTGCATTGCTATTGGGGATTGACTCTCAATTTCCTATCAGACGGTGAGCTTCCTGAATGGAGAGTAGGAGCCTGTCTTACTCATTTTTGTTTTCCCTGCTCAGCTCAGAGGCTTGGTCCCAGCTCTAGGGAAGCATAGGGATATACTGGGAGGGGGAGATCTGAAGGACGAGCCCTCAGGTGTGGTCTGGGCCCCCCAGAGTACAACTTCGCCCTCCCTAGACTGCTCTTTAACCACGTGGACTTGGGGGTGAACTGGAAATGGAATGGAGAGCAAAAAGCGCATCCCCCTGATTTTGAAGGAAAATATTCCTCCTAAAGTAGCGAAAAGGCAACTTCTCCAGGATACAATAAGGACCATTTTCACATTGTAAAGAACTCGAAAATCAGCTTAGCATTCAATCCAGGGGGGAAAAAAAAATTTGAAGCCTGTCCGACCTGGATCTGTTGTATGTATCTACTTAGAATTTTTTCTTCTGCTGCCTATTTCTTTCTTCTTTCTTTCTCTCAAATCTCTTTTGTTGTTTCTGTTTGGTTTGTAAAGCAACCGAAACAGCTCACCAGGCTGGGAGGACTTGGTTTGTACTGAGAAGCAAAAGGGTTTTCAAAACTCAATTTTCTTTCTTCTTTTTAAGTTACCCACCCCCCTTTCCCTTGGAAGAGACGGTAGAAATAATTGATCCATCATCCAGTATCAGGCCCTGGAGATTAACACGCCAATCCCTCCCATCCTCCCCAACCCCAAACCCCTTCCCAAACTTAAAATCCTGGGAGGGGAAAAATAGAAGACCTTTCTAAACTAGTAGGAACCCTTCTGGCCACCACCACCCATCCCCAACCAGGTGAGAGATGGGGGGAGGGGGTGGGTAATCAGCCTCTCCCTCGCCACACACGCCACCTCTTTCCGCTGT
The DNA here is from genome assembly GCA_028534135.1 of Potos flavus. Classification (NCBI taxonomy): domain Eukaryota; kingdom Metazoa; phylum Chordata; class Mammalia; order Carnivora; family Procyonidae; genus Potos; species Potos flavus. Next base: position 15,979,822 of record CM052891.1, on the reverse strand, counting down.
GGAATCACTTAAGGTTTGGGTAAAACTCCCCTCTCTCCCAGGAGACAGTATCTGGAAGCTTTTAGGGGACGGAGGCAGAGGTGGGGAGAGAGGAGGAAAATGCCCCCAAACGGCCTAAGAGAGTCATCTCTTCACTCAAATCTGCCCGTCACCCCCCACCATTAACTTTCGATTAAGACCTCCTCGTTATGGCAACTAAACTTTACTTGGCATAATTAAGAGTTGCCTCGGAAGAAGGGGGAGGGAGAAGCCGCAGCTCTGGGCCATTCTCCTTCACCTCTCCCCCTTCCACCCCCGCCCCAACCCTCCAGCTCTGGGCCTCGAAGTTCCTGAGTTTTCTCACTTTGAGGTGCCACCGAACACAAAGAACCATAATGGGCTCCTTTGTGCTCGCTACGGGGCAATTACGCCCTGGAGTCCAGGCCCCTTTAAGAGCCTCTTAAAGAGACAGGCTCTCATTTTTCAGAGGGTTATTTAAGGGTGTGTTTAAGGGGGAGGGGCGAGGCGAACTCCGTGGGGTCTACGTCCTGGGTGCGGTGAAACTTTTGTCTGGACTCCTTGAGAAGGAGCTGAGAGAAGAGTCTTTGTGAGCCGCTCGTTTTTTAAGTGTTTCTCTCTCAAACATCTCTTAAACTTGAGGTTTTTCACTTGATTTGAAAAACTGGACTAGAATAGGTGGGGTGCTAGGAGCAGGGGCGGAGGCAAGGATTTAAAGAGGCCGTACCCGGGAGAGCGCCTTAGCACCCCAGAAGAGGAGTGATCCAGGGCCGAGTGGCTTGAGTCTGCCGCAGCTCTGGGGCGTGTGTGTCTCCGGATCTCGCCGCCGCGACTCCGGAGAAATCCCGTGCTGGGCAAACAGCACTTAATATAATAATAGCTTGTCTCTTTAAAAAGCAAAAGGAGGGGGGAAAGTTTTGTTGGCATCTGGTTTCTGATCTCATTATGTTGTGGTCGACCAATCCAGCCCTCGGGGCTGGTCCTGGGGTTTAAATCTGATTGGCCGAGAGCACATTTTGGGATGGTGCTTAGCGCTCGACGGGGCGGTTTCAAGGATCCCTTTTTTGGGGGGCTGAGAGGAGGGCGGGGCCGCCGGCGGGGGCCCCCTTGAAACCGACTAATTGGGATCGGAGAGGCCGAGGTGAGGGCTGGAGGAACGCACAAAGGAGTCGCTGGGCGGAGAAGGGAGGGGAGAGGCGAGAGGAGGAGGAAGAAGAGGAGAGAGGGCAAGCAGCGCGCGGTGTCTCGGGCGGCTCAGTCGGATCGCGGCGAGCTAGCCGGCAGGCGCGCCGCCCCCCTCCCCCGCCCGGCCTCCCCAACTCTGCGGCCGCCAGCAAACTTTGCAAAGAGGCGCGGGAGGCGGCGGCGAGGCGGCCGCGGGGAAGGCGCGCGGTCTCGGGCCTGGGGGCGGGGGCGGGGGGGCGCCCGGGAGCCGAGTGGGGGGCGGCGGCCAGCATGCGGCCCCGCAGCGCCCTGCCCCGCCTGCTGCTGCCGCTGCTGCTGCTGCCGGCCGCCGGGCCGGCCCAGTTCCACGGGGAGAAGGGCATCTCCATCCCAGACCACGGCTTCTGCCAGCCCATCTCCATCCCGCTGTGCACGGACATCGCCTACAACCAGACCATCATGCCCAACCTTCTGGGCCACACGAACCAGGAGGACGCGGGCCTGGAGGTGCACCAGTTCTACCCGTTGGTGAAGGTGCAGTGTTCCCCCGAACTGCGCTTCTTCTTGTGCTCCATGTACGCGCCCGTGTGCACCGTGCTGGAGCAGGCCATCCCGCCGTGCCGCTCCATCTGCGAGCGCGCGCGCCAGGGCTGCGAGGCGCTCATGAACAAGTTCGGCTTCCAGTGGCCCGAGCGCCTGCGCTGCGAGCACTTTCCGCGCCACGGCGCGGAGCAGATCTGCGTGGGCCAGAACCACTCCGAGGACGGCGCGCCGGCGCTGCTCACCACCGCGCCTCCGCCGGGCCTGCAGCCGGGGGCCGGGGGCACCCCGGGCGGCCCGGGCGGCGGCGGCGGCTCTCCACCGCGCTACGCCACGCTGGAGCACCCGTTCCACTGCCCGCGCGTCCTCAAGGTGCCGTCGTATCTGAGCTACAAGTTCCTGGGCGAGCGCGACTGCGCGGCGCCCTGCGAGCCCGCGCGGCCCGACGGCTCCATGTTCTTCTCGCAGGAGGAGACGCGCTTCGCGCGCCTCTGGATCCTCACCTGGTCCGTGCTGTGCTGCGCCTCCACCTTCTTCACCGTCACCACGTACCTGGTGGACATGCAGCGCTTCCGCTACCCGGAGCGACCCATCATCTTTCTGTCCGGCTGCTACACGATGGTTTCGGTGGCCTACATCGCGGGCTTCGTGCTCCAGGAGCGCGTCGTGTGCAACGAGCGCTTTTCGGAGGACGGCTACCGCACGGTCGTGCAGGGCACCAAGAAGGAGGGCTGCACCATCCTCTTCATGATGCTCTACTTCTTCAGCATGGCCAGCTCCATCTGGTGGGTCATCCTGTCGCTCACTTGGTTCCTGGCGGCGGGCATGAAGTGGGGCCACGAGGCCATCGAGGCCAACTCGCAGTACTTCCACCTGGCCGCGTGGGCCGTGCCGGCGGTCAAGACCATCACGATCCTGGCCATGGGCCAGATTGACGGCGACCTGCTGAGCGGCGTGTGCTTCGTGGGCCTCAACAGCCTGGACCCGCTGCGGGGCTTCGTGCTGGCGCCGCTCTTCGTGTACCTGTTCATCGGCACGTCCTTCCTGCTGGCCGGCTTCGTGTCCCTCTTCCGCATCCGCACCATCATGAAGCACGACGGCACCAAGACCGAGAAGCTAGAGCGGCTGATGGTGCGCATCGGCGTCTTCTCGGTGCTCTACACGGTGCCCGCCACCATCGTCATCGCCTGCTACTTCTACGAGCAGGCCTTCCGGGAGCACTGGGAGCGCTCGTGGGTGAGCCAGCACTGCAAGAGCCTGGCCATCCCGTGCCCGGCGCACTACACGCCGCGCATGTCGCCCGACTTCACCGTCTACATGATCAAATACCTCATGACGCTCATCGTGGGCATCACGTCGGGCTTCTGGATCTGGTCCGGCAAGACGTTGCACTCGTGGAGAAAGTTCTACACCCGGCTCACCAACAGCCGGCACGGCGAGACCACCGTGTGAGGGGCTGCCCCTGCGGCCGCGTCCCCAGGCGGGCCCCCCACCCCCGCACGGGGCTGGGGGGGGGCTCGCCTCTGCGGGGGGGTGGGAGGGCCTCCTACAGACTGCTTCTTATTTTATTTTTTTAAATAAAGAACAATCGAAACCATTTCTCTTTTAGGTTGCTTTTTAAAGAGAACTCTGTTCGACACCCCCATCAGGTTTGTAATTAATACTGTAAATAGTCTTGTAAATTTAATTATATATTTTCTATTTAAAAGAAAAACGGAAAAAAAGGGGGGGAGCGGCAAGGGGCCCCCGGGCTGAGGAATGAAGGGAGGGGGCGTTGAGGGCGGGGGTCCTCTCCTTTCTTCAGTGCCCTTTTCAAACACCATCGCCTACTTTGGTCCCAATTTTTTTTGGTGTTTTGGCAGGGCTGGGCCTGCTGGAAGAGGTAGGTGTTTGCTCTGAGGAGTTGGAAGGTGGTTGCATTCAAATCCCGAAGCCAAATTTGTGAGTCTTCTCACTGCCGCAGGGCCTGTGAAAGCCGCTGGGTGTTTCTGAACAAGATTCAGATTCTTCTTGTTTTATTCCCCTTTTCTACCCCACATGTCCTGTCTTCTTCACTGCATCTTTGGAGCGTTCCCAAAAGAGATGAAGACGTGGTTGGGGGGGCTAACCCCAGGATGGGATGGGGGGACAGGCAGAGATGGGTTGCGGAATGGCCTACTCCCCCACCACGCTGGAAGATCTTTCTTCTCTTTGACTTTTCTTCTTTTCAGCTTGCTGCCCCAAGCACTTGGAATGGGCAAAAAGTGTTTGTGGTGCTTTGTGAAATGTGTCTTGAAACCAAACCGCCCCCACCCCCTCCCACTACCTTGAGTACCAATCCTGACTGTCTCCATTTGTAGGGGGAGCCTCAGCTCGCAAGTGTTGGGGTTTCGGAGATGCCCTTGTGTCTCTCCCCTTCCCCAGTAGTTGGCTCCCTGCTGCTCCCCCCCACCCCCCTCAACCGATTATCTTCTTTGGCATTCAGATAAGAAGTTTGCAGGTTGATTTGTGTGTTATGTGTGGGTTTTTGTTGTTGGGTTCCTCCCCCCCAAAAAAAGCAATAAAAATGGGTTGGGTTGGAGGGAGGGGACGGATGGGCTGGTGGGATTTTTAGTTTTCCTTTGACAAAAGACTTCTTTTCAAACTTGTCCAGAAAGAAGAAAGAAACAAAAAGTGGGTATCTTTGCTTTGGAAGAAGGCTCTGGGCCGGCCCTTTGTGACTGTGGGGGTGGGGGTGGGTGTTTACACGACATTCTATATCACGAGATTGATAGAATGTTTATAACAGATGTTTCTTATCTTCCCCCTAAACCCCCCAAAATAAAAGGCAAGACTTTTCTTAAAGTGTCCTTGACGCTGGTATGAGAATTGCAATTTCCAATACACATCATTTCCCTCAACTATTCGGAATATTTTAGAATTTTAATTCCAAAGGATTGATTTGAAGACCCAGGGGCAGCGTAGACCCAGTACAGCACAGAACTCAATTTTTCACCATCTCCTGTTTCTTGATAATAGTGCAAATTAAAAGCTAATAATCATAATAAAGCGCATTTAATTATCTTCTAGAGATCTAGCCCTTTAATTGTATTTAACAGCGTTGTAACATTTTATTAGTTTAACCAAACCACACCCCCCTGTCTCCCTCTCCCTCTCCCTACTTGGTTGGGGGTGGGGTGGAGAAGAGGTTTCCTGCCCCAGACCTTGCTTTTTTTTTTTTAGCTAAAAGTTGGGGGAAACGGTGCCTTACCTAGCCCTTTGTTGGCAGTCTTTGGGGCGAGGGAGAAAGTAAGTTAGAACCCGTACTTCGATGTGTTTGTGCGTGTTAGTTTATGTTGGGGGAGGGGATCTGGAAATGTTTGGTGGTAATTGAAGTCGTATGTGGGGCTTTGTTTGGAATTGTATGAAGCCTGGGGATTTCAGCAGAGCCCCCTTCCCAAAATATGTAACCTTCCCCCAAACGGTTTGTGCGGGTGGTCAACATTATAAGTTAAAACTAGCTTTTTCTCAAATGATGATGTGTGTGAAGTCCCAATATGAGATAATATCAACTATCAAAGAAGCAGGCAGGGGAGTCACTCCCCTGGAGCTCCATTTGTTGCAAAATTCTAAAGGAACCCCACAAGGGCTGGAGGAAAGAGTTAAATTACAAATTGTGAGTGCCTCTCCGGGAAAGAATGGGGAAAGCCTGGGGGGCAGGAGGGGTTCAGTGGTGGAGAGGAGCGGGGTGGGAAGAGGAGAGCTGGTCTCTGCTGCAGATTTTGGGAAGAGCCTCCCCTGTACCCCTCCTCCTGCCTCGAAGCCCCCAGGAGCCCAGCTCTGCCCGCTTTGGGTACATTTGTCAGTGGACCCTCCCGCTGATAGCAGGAGCACATGGTGGACTAACCACAATGATCTTTTCTTCCCTGAGTGGGGGTGAGAGGGAGGGAATTTGGGTAAAGATTGTTCTTCCTTCTTAACCCCCCTCCCTGAAAGTTGCCTGCGAATGGGGGGGGGGCCCAAGAAAAAAGAAAAAACAGGTTTTATGGTGGTTTGGCGGGGGGGGGGGGAGAAGATAAATGATAATTGCCTCTTTGGGAAAGGACAGTTCTAGATGCCCTCCTCTTCCCCAATGGGGGCCTCGAGGGCTAATTACCTTATAGAAAGTAGTTGGGACCTCCTGCCTGGCTGTTCTCACTGCTTTAAGGAACCAGCTCTCAGAGGAAGGGAAGGGTTAGCCCAAAGTGCAGGAAATTTGGGAGAGCCGAGCCTGGAGCAGAGACCCCGAAGCAAACTACCTGAGCTCTGTCACACCTGGAGAGGGGTCTCCACGCCTGTGTTAAACACGTGGGCTTGGGGGTCTACTTTTGCAGATTTCTGGGTCACCCTATGGGGAGTCGCAAGGGGGCTAAGGGAGGCTTTGCTAGACGGTCAAGGGCCCAAAGGAAAGCCTTGCACCTGAGGCCAGTCTCTGACACGGGGATTCCAGGTAGGAATCCCCGGTCCTCCCCACACCACTAAGGAGCGGCTGGTTCTCTAGGTTCTGGGCTCAGGGCATTTTTTCCCTCCAGACTCCTCCCTCCTTGATCAGACTTTGGCTTTTCCGCCCTGCTCCCAACTCTCCTCCTGAAAACGGTTCCCTTAGTTACAAACTCGATGTCCTCCAAGAACCAGCCCCAGGAGAGGACCCTCAAGTTTTCCACCACAAAATTCTTCTGAACGTCCCCAAAGAGCGAGGATCACTAGGATCTGGAGCTGGTGACTTCTGTTTTCTAGGGTGTCGGAGCCCTAGATCTGGGCTGGATTGCACAAGTGGAGAGATGCTGTCCCAGGGTGCCGTGGGGCCCACGTGTGGGGAAGCCGAGCCCAGATTCCGCCACGTCAGAGGCATCGTGCCTCTGGTCCTCTCCCTGCTCGCTGTAGCACAGTCCCTTCCTTCCCTAGACTCACCCTCCTTTCCTCGAGATGGATCTTAAGCTGGGGCCACTGACCCATCTGAGAACCTGAAAAATCTTTGGAGCTTCTCCTGGGATAAAATGGCCAGACTCCCGTGAACACACAATATTGCATGTAATTTTCGGGGGTTGATGAACTCTCTGTCCGTGCCCCCTGCCCCACCCCCAAGCTAGCTTTCCAGCTCCTGGTTTAGATATTTCCTCCTCCCGAGGAGTGGGTCTCTCCACCTCTGCGAGGGGCATCCTTTCCAACTTCTCGGGGGGACTCCCCACCACAAGTGTCTAATCACTTCTGCTATGGAAGGGAGATCAGGAGGGAAAAGCATCAGGTCTGTAAGACCGGGAACACCCCCCAACCCAGATTACTCCCTGAACCTTGCCTCTCTGGAAGGTAACGGATTATCGAGTGCAGGGAATGAGTAATATTTTTGGAGTCGAGGGTGAAAAACAGGCAAAAGACAGACACACACAGGCCGATCATGGTCGAGAGTGCAGGCTTGGGCACGGGACAGTGTCGGCTCCGAGCCCCGGGCCCCGGGGAAGTCTGCTGACCTCCGAGTCCCTGTCCTCATCAGTAAAAAGGCCACAGTACCTGTCTCTCTAGCTTGCGTGAGGATTAGATGGGAGGGTGCGGGTACAGAGCTAGCACATAAAAGTTCAATAAATTGTAGCCCTCTTCCCATTACTTAGGTTAATTCCTAAAAGAATGCCGCATCAAAGGATGTACATTTCTTCAGGGCTTTTTACCCTATTGTTGCTGGTAGTTTTAACAAAATAGAGGGATTTCCTGTGCTCCCGGGTTTTGCACCTGACTCTGGGCGCCAGCTCACAGTCCAGAGGCGCTTGGGGGTGGTTGGGCCATGTTTTTCTCTCCTTCTTTCCTCTGATTAGGACAGAAATGTCTTAACCCGCCTGAGTGAGCAGGGCACACATGCGGGCGGGCTCTCTCTCCAGCCAGCTTTGAAGCCGGCTAATTAGGGCTAGGGCTGTCACAGCTGGCTTCCCCTGCGCCTCCCCCCCCCACCCTTGCGCCTCCCCCCACCCCCCGCCCTCCTGCTCGGGGCCCCAGCCCCAGCCTCACAGCCTGAGAGCCTCCTTGCTTGCCTTGCCTTGCCTTACCCTCCACGGCAGGCTCGTGGCCCTTTCAAACCGTCTGGGCAGGGCTGGGATCTGATGCCTGGAGAAAGGACAAGACAGGACTTGGGACGTGGAATAAAGCCAGGAACTATTGATTGGGTTCGGAGAGGACTGCCTATGGCCCAGGACCCTCCTGATTCCTAATGAAGCCTGGAGAGGAGCCGGCCTGGGCTGTGGGCTGAGCCCTGGGCCCTTTGTTGGAGAGCCAAGCTTTCTGAAGGCTCCAGCCTCCCAACCTGGCCCTTATAATTAGCCCCAATCAGAGTGTTTATGTAGGGGCCTCCTGCGGAACAACTCAGAGCCCCGAGATTTCATTCCAAACCTGGAGGAGGAGGGGCAGGAAAGGGATTTGTGTGGGGACAGGCAAAAAGGAGGATGGGCTTAGAAGTGTGGAGAAGGAGGCCTGGGGGGAGGAGAGGGGAGGGGAGGGGAGGAGGTCTTGGAGCTGGGAGGACCACCACCCTCCCCATTTGGCCCTGGCTGGGGTCAGGACCCCTCCCGGAGTAGCCGGCGCCCTGGCATCCTGACCCGGGCCAGGCCTGCGTGCCTTCTGGGCAGGCTCTGTGGGTGGGTGGGCTTGTGCCAATCGGAAATGGCTTGGATATAATTAACCCAGCTAATCACCAGCCTCAGCCCGCTGGGAGGGGAGGGCACAGCCCAGCGCCCCAGCTCCCCCAGGAAGCTCCCGTCTCCTGTTCTTCCTCTGACTGAGGCCAAGGGTGTGCCAAGCTCTGCAGCTGCCGAGGGTGGTGGAGTCGGAGGGGGGGCAGGGAAGGGATGGAGGAAGGGAGGGTGCTTAATTCTCATCTCTGGCCTCACCCTCAAGGGGGAACGTGACAGTAGGGAGTGGGCCTGGAGTGGCCATGCTGGGGGTGGGGGGGGGGGGTTGGGGGGCAGAAGAGCAGGAATTGTGGGTGGGAGGGAGAGAGGGAGGGAGGATTCCCAGCCATGGCTTCCAGGTGGCACTGGGTGTGTCCTGGACTCCTATTGTGTTTCCCTCTAGGCCTCCCAGGGAACTCTCTGGGGTGGGATGTGGCTTGAAGGGAATTCTGCGTACCGGGTTGAATGTCTTTTGGTAAAAATCCTGCAAGGCCTCCAAAGAGTGTCCCAAGTCTCTCCCTCCCTCAACATGTAAGGCTTTCCAAGGTCTGGATCTGGCTCCTAGCTCTCCAGTCTCACTTCCCACTGTCCATCCCTACACTTGTATGTGCCATTCTCCAGAACTCTGATGTTCTCAGACCCACCGTGCTCCGTGACTTTGCATGTTCTGTTCCTGTGGCCCAAATGCCCTTTCCTTTCCTTAGCCTAGATATTAACTCTTATTGCCTCAGAATGTGCGTGAGGTCCGGTGGCCCCTCTACAGACAGCCGTACCCCTGGCCAATCCTGTCGTCACACTGTGTTCTCAATGGTCACAGCACATCACCGTTATTGTTGGTCATTCATCTCCTTTCATGACTATGACCTCCTTGAGGGAGAGCCCGTGTTTGGTCTTTCATCTCTGTATCCCTGAGCCTAGCGATATGCCTGGCACATAGTAGGTGCTCAAGATCACAGGCTCTGGAGCCAGACTGCTTGGGCTTGAATCTGCCTGAGCCCTTTGCTAGGTGTTGACCTTGGGGAAGTTAACCTCTCTGTACATTATCTGTAAATGGGAATAGTAATAATACTTTCAAGACTGGTTTGCGGATTAAGCAATCGAATTCAAGTAAAATGTTTAAAGCAGTGCCTGGCACATAGTAAATGTTTATCCATTCATTGTGTTGGCTCAGTATTTAGCATTTAGTGCATTTAGTGCCTACTATGGGTCAGGAGCTTGCTAAACTCACAAATTCAATCCCTCCCCACATGGAGACAACCTTTTAGTTTAAGCAAAGGAATGGATTAGTGGGACTTCTGTGGGACTTCTGAGTTTTTATGTTTTGTTAAATAAGCTCAGTACATAAGTGTTTGAGAATGTATCTATGTTCAAATATTCTATCTATTTGGATAGAATAAAGCAAGCAATAAAATTAATCCCTTATAAACTTGACATATGTGAGCTGTTTTTAGGAGCATGCGAGAAAACTTGTGTAGGACAGAAGTTTCTGGAAGCCTCCTGCTCAATCTTCACTGCTAAGGAGAATGTTAAAGAACATTTTTTTTCTACCAGACAGAATACAAATACACACAAGAAACACATCAACATTTTCATTTAACTCCTCAATGAATGAAGGAATCTATAAGATGTTCAGGAGACTCCAAAGAATGGAAAGATATCGAGGCCATCAGGAATGTTGACACAGATTTGCTTTATGTACAACTGGGCAATATTCACTGGGTGATATCAATGGTGTCTTCACCAGACATGATTCAAATTTTATGGACAAAAATAATTTCCCTTATTATCAGTCGCTTGAGTTGGAAAATAACTGAACGATAACAAGACTCAGACATAACCTGCAAGGAGACACAGTAATTGTTTTTCCCCCACAGAGTCATCTTTTTAACTATTTCCAAGTCACTCACAATCTTCCTTGACAAGACGTTCTGAACTCGGAACTCCCAATGTGACAAGTGCCAGGCACCCCTTCCCATCAAACAGCTCTCGTGGCAGTAGGGGACCCAGTTCCATCTGGAGTGAGCTAGAAATCTTCTGGCCACCCCCTCAGGTTGGCACGTGTCTACCTCATCTTCCCCACTCTTAGCTCTGGCTTTTCTCCCTCACCTTCCTCTTTCCCACCCCACCCCTCCCATCCCCTCCAATTATGCAGCCCACCCATTCATCCTCTGTGGTAGCAAATCATTTATTGAGTACTTTCTATGGGCGAGACACCGTGCTAAGCACTATACATTCATAATAGCATTTAATGTTCATAAAAGCC
>CM052891.1:15936447-15969108 GCA_028534135.1 Potos flavus | reverse complement strand
CCCCCCCCCCCCCCCCCGCCCCCAGCACTGTGTTAAGATGGATTCTGAGGCATCCTCTCGGTAGGATGGAAGATAGTGCTGGGATCCACTCGTGATGTCTGTCATGGTCAGAGAATCATAGAATGTAAGGTTGGCGAGTACACCAGATGAGTGTCACGCCAGCTTTATACAGCATTGCCTCATCATCATCTCCTCAACATTTTTGTGACATTGCTGATGGCGGCCTCTCCATCTCAGGCCTGAGCCTCAGGGTCTGGATCTTAACGCCAGTTCTCTAGGTCTTTCTTATTCAAAGTGTGATTCCATCTGCTTTCTGCCCCGTCTTCCCCTCCACCCCTCCCCTGCCCCCCAGCAGTACCATCACTTGGGAGCTTGCTAGAAAAGCAGAATCTTGGATCTGACCTGTACCTACCGAGTCAGAAGCCGCACTTTAACAAGAGGCCCCAGGGATTCGTTTGCACATTCGAGTGTAAGGAGCGCTGGTCCTGGGGACCTCTTTTCTCAGCTGCACCTGCCCCCACCTCTGTGGCCAGAATCCTCTTCTTCCCGGAAGGTGCTGGCTCAGGTCCACGTCTGAGTATTCCCGACAGACCCTAACACTTAACCCAACAGAACCAGATGTGTTTACGGACACTTTCAACTGAGGCTTGAAAACTTTCAGACATCTTCCCCCACCCTGGAAAAACCTTGCAGGATCCTCTGGCTTTTCCCACTAGGAGTGTGAGTGCCTCTGGGTCTGCGGGCCGCACCCCTGCAGCTCAGCACTGTGTCCTTTCTTGTTTTCTGAGACTCCGCAGAGTCTCCCTAGGGCCTCGAGAATCCAGCCTGAACTTTCCACGCTGGCTTTTGAGACCTTTGCCCCTTCTCATAGGGGCCCAGGGAGTTGGGGTGGAGCCGGGCAGCACAGAGATGTGCAGGAGAAATAGCTGCTAAATCTGGGAGCAGTTGCTGCTTATTCGGCCATTGGGTCAACCAGCGTTGACCACTGTTCTCTGCCGGGCACAGGGAGACAGCGATGAATAGAGCACGGTCTCTGCTCTTTTTTTTTAAAGTTTTTTTTTTTTTTTTTTTGACAGAGAGAAAGAGATCGCAAGTAGGCAGAGAGGCAGGCAGAAAGAGAGGGGGAAGCAGGCTCCCCGGTGAGCAGAGATCCCGATGCGGGGCTCGATCCCAGGACCCTGAGATCATGACCCGAGCCGAAGGCAGAGGCTTAACCCACTGAGCTACCCAGGTGCCCCGTGGTCTCTGTTCCTGATGAAAGTGGACATATAAGCAGATGATGGACGTATCCTGTGATACAAAAGGCAGATACAAAGAAAAGACTGGGGTTGTCAGGAAAACAAGGGCCTTCTAGGCAAAGGGCACCCCATGGGCAAAGCCATGGGCGAACATGGCATAATCAGGAAACAGCGAGAAGGAGAGCGTGCCTGGAACATAGGATGAGTGTGGAGGAGAGTGGCAGGGCTGATCTAAGTGAGGATTTGGGCTGAGCCCCAGCAAAATTTCAATCTCACGCTGGCTTGGCCGTGCAGCACACATCTGAGCCACCCCTGCCTGCTCTCAATGGCAGATCTCATTTCTTTACTGACTTGAGCCAATCACAACTGGGACACACACACACACGCGCGCGCACACACACACACACGCACACACACCCCAGAGGACATGTGAAAGCCAAACGTTAGTGGGTTTTGGATCTATCTCCTCTCTCTAACCAATGACTGGATTCCATCCCTACCAACACCCTCTTTTCGTGCCAGCAGGAGCAGGAATGGTCAGTGAATTAGAACTTCCTGGTAAAGAACGCTAGGGCAGGACTTTGGGTCTCCCCGACCTGAGACGTGGCTACAGATGGAAGGAGCGTGGGCTCCACGTATGCACCAGATGTGATTGCGTGACTACTTCTGTGTGTGTAGATGGATATATACGCGTGAGTGTATACGTGCACGTCTCTAGGGAATTGGTTGCCTTGAAATCTCAGGAGATATAATCCCAATTCCTTGTCAGAGAAAGAAGGCTAGATTAGTCTATTGACATCCCAGTAAGATTCAGATGGGAAACTTCCTCCGGGCTCAGAAAGTGAGATGGCTACAATACATAGTTTCAAATTATTGGACTCTCCTACTGAGAGGCAGAGTCTATGTCTCCTCACCTTGACTTCGTCTCCTCACCTTGACTCCTCACCTTGACCCCTCACCTTTGACCAGTTGGGTCTGGTGGAAGTGATGTCATGTGACTTACAAGTTTGGGTCATGAAAACCCGTGCAGTTTCGACCTTGTTCATGGGAACCCTCCCCCTCGGGCTGCCCCAGCTGCCATGTAAGAAGTTAGACTATCCAGAGACCATGCTGCAGAGGCCACACGTCCGTGCTCTGGTTAACAGTTCCAGCTGAGCCCAGCCTTTCAGCCATCCACACTAACACACTAGACAGATGGCTAAAACCATCTTAAATCCCCAGACCAGCCCCTCCATCAGCTGAATATCATCGGATGTCCTCAGCGATGCCTGTGGAACAGAAGAATCACCCAACCAAGCCTTACCCAAATTCCTGACCCATAAAATCGTGGGATATAATAAAATGTTTATTATTTTAAGCTGCTCAGTTTTAGGGTACTTTGTCATACAGCAATAGGTTACTGAAACATAACTAAGTTCATTAAGTACTTACTAGGTATCTGGGATTGTTCTAAGTATTTGACATGCATTAATTTTTTTAAAGATTTTATTTATTTGAGAGAGAGAGAGAGCACAAGCAGGGGGGGCATCAAGCAGAAGCAGGCTCCCTACTGAGCAAAGAGCCCTATATGGGACTCGATCCCAGGACCCTGGGATCATGACCTGAGGTGAAGGCAAATGTTTAACCGACTGAGCCCCGCAGGCACCCCTGACATGCATTAATTCATTTATTCCTAAGAATGGGCTGCAGAAACCAGAGCAGTCAAGTGATCTTTTCAAGTTAACAGCTTGTAACTGTGATCACCTAGAACTTGAACCCAGGTTGTCTGACACCAGGGCGCATGCTATTAAGCCCCTACCTTAGAGTATAGAATAATAGGGATTAAAAGGATCTTAAAGATCCCATGATGGGGGCGCCTGGCTGGCTCAGTCAGTGGAGCATGGAACTCTTGGTCTCACTATTGTAAGTTCGAGCCCCACATTGGGTATAGAGATTACTGAAAAGCAAAATCCTTTTTTATTTTTTTGGGGGGGGCTGGTAAGGACAGAGGGAGAGGGAGAGAGAATCCCAAGCAGGCTCCACACCCAGCATGAAGCCCAACGCGGGGCTTAATCCCACAACCCTGAGATCATGACCTGAGCCAAAATCAAGAGTTGGATGTTTAACCAACTGAGCCAGCCAGATGCCCCAAAGTTAAAATCTTAAAATCAATAAATAAAATCTTTGGAAGAAATGGAGAACCAGGAGGATTAAATGAATAACCCTAGGACCCCACAGTCTCTTTATACCAAGTCAAGTCCAGACCCCAAGTTTGCTGACTCTCAACTTAGGGGGAAAAACAGAAGGGAACATTCCTCTATCTCAGCATACCCTTCCTCTGGACCACCATACATGCCTTCTGTCTCATGGTCACCATACAAAATCCCTGCTATTTGAATCTCTGCTATTTAGTGTAGATGTGCAAAAATGACTAGCTCCTTCTTGAGACTTCTGGGTGCACAAATGCCTGTGTATGTGCACACGCAAACACACACACACACACACACACACACACACACACACATCCATTTTCACCAGAGCTAGGTAAGCTTTTTGTTGCTACCATCTCAGGGATCAGGACTTTTGCTTTCAAAGGCATTAACCTGGCTCAGGATCCTGCACTAGGAATTTCTCTTGTCCTTCTCTTCTTTTCCATTTTTTCCTCCTGTCATTTATTTATTTATTTAAAAAAAGATTTTATTTATTTATTTATTTGAGAGAGAGAGCGAGTAAGAGAGAGCATGAGAGGGGAGAAGGTCAGAAGGAGAAGCAGACTCCCCATCGAGCTGGGAGCCCGATGCGGGACTCGATCCTGGGATCCTAAGATCATGACCTGAGCCGAAGCAGACGCTTAAAAACTGAGTCATCCAGATGCCCCTGGATTCTTAAAATCTTAGCGAAAAATGCTAATAGGGGAAGGTTCAGGGTTCCTGAGCAACACAGAAGAGGGAGAAAATAATTCTGCATGGCTATATGATTAAAGCTCCATAGAGAAGACATTCAGTTTGGATTATGGAGAAAGGAACAGGAATTTGCCAGGAAGACAAGGGAAGGAAGAGATTTCCGGGTAGTAGGAGCTACATTAATAGGTACTGAGAGGCCGAGAAAGCCCAGTATGTTTGAGGGCTCACTGGGCATCCCATGTGGCTGGATCTTAGAGTACTAGGTGGCAGGGAAGACTGGGAAGGTAGATTGACCAGGCAATCAAGATACTTGGTGCCAGCCTCAGGTTTTTAGCTTTTATCCTACAGAAAAAAAAAGAACAGGTAGAGGTTTTTAAGCCAATGAGTATTGTGATCAGATCTGTGTTTTAGAAAGAGAACTCTGGAGGCAACGTGGAGGATGGCTGAAGAGAGGAGTCTAAAGGCAGAGAAATCAGGTGGGACGCTGATTCTGAGCCCTGGGAGGGGTTGGAGGAGGCCTGGCTCAAGCCCTATTGGTCAGGTCAAGAAGAAAGTGAAGGAGGAAGCAGCTTGAGGTTTCTGGCTGAGATAATTGAGTGGACAATAAGCTATGTACCAATGGAAGGAATAAAGATAAATGCAGACTTGAGAGTAGAAAATTTATTAGGATCATGGAAATTATGCTGCAGTAATTAATAACTTCAAAATCTCATTGGCTTAACGAAACAAAGACTGGGGTGGGGGGGGGGCTTTTACTACCCCAGCCCAGATGCTGTGCGCATCGCTTCCACCCACATTTCACTGGCCAGAACCAGTCGTGTGGCCCCTCCTGACTACAGAGCGGTGGAGAGTATAGGGGAGCACATCAAATATGTGGTGAACATCATTGTCTCCGCCACGAGGAGGGAATAAATTCAGTTTTGAACACACTTAACTTCAAGGAGAAGATATCCCGTAAGCAGTTGATGTGGTTCTGATGTTCAGACCAGAGTTGAGAGCTTGCACTAGAGGTTTGAGCACGGATCTTGTCTGACTTCTGGAGGGTTTATTGGTCGATCAATCTGAGGGACCGAGGCCTGCCTACACCCACGTGAGACATCTAGACAGGAAGAGAAACATATAAATAGCTATGATCTGCAAGAGGTCAAGTTACATGCTACTTGGCTGCGAGCAAAAGTGCGTGAAAGGAAAGATGGCGGAACAGTGAATCTCATGAAGGCGAGCAGGAGTCTCATAAGCAAAAAGCATGGATAGCTGACCTCTAAATGGATGGGCGAACCTCTACTGGTGAGGAGTACACGGAAGCAGCATAGTGTGGTGGATTTGGGGAAAGAGGGCATGAGGCAAAGAGATAAGTCTAGAAGAGGAGGTGGATAGGGGGCAGAGAGTGGAATGTTTTCATGCCAAGGAGACCAGACTTTATGGCGTAGTTACGAGAAACCACTGGAGGCTTGGGGAGCGGGGGGACAGATAGATGTGTAAAGAATGGATGGACAAACTTTTTGTCTTACTTTCCTCTCTTCAATAGAAACCAGCTTCTTTGCTCGCTTGCATGCACACATGTGCAAACACACACACACATTATTCTGTCCAGATCCCAGTTCTATACCTTAGTCCTAGATTATAAATGCTTTGTCACTATTACCAACTAGGCAATTTATGTGAATATCTGCCCATGTAATTCCTTCCTCCCTTTTTCCTTCCTTCCTCCCTCTCTCTCTCCTTTCCTTCCTTCCTTCTCATTCTACTGTCTTAATGAGATGGAACATAAAGTGAAAGGCATAAAGTGCATTTTAATTTTAAGTACAGATTAATTTTTACATGTGTCAATACTCATAAAATTTATTTATTTGAGAAAGCAAGAGAGAGCGAGAGGGAGGGGGGCACAGGGAGAAGCAGGCTCCGCGCTGAGCTGCAAGCCGGATGCAGGGCTTGATCCCAGGACCCTGAGATCGTGACCTGAACTGAAGGCAGATGCCTAACCGCTTAACCTACTGAGCCACCCAGGCACCCCATAAATAAATAAGATCTTAAAAAAATAGATATAGGACACTTTCTTCCTGCTGTCTTCCAGTGAGTTCTGACTTCTATCATGATCAATTACGTCTGTTCTAGAACTTCTAGAAATGGAACAATGTAATGTTCCCTCTTTTGTATCTAATGTCTATGAGGTCTATCCACATGGTTGGATCCTGCCTTTATCCTGAGGTGTTCCAGCTTTTAAACCCACTTACTCTCCTTCTCTCGCCCCTCTTCTTTCTTCCTCCTTTCTTTTCTTTTTTTTTAAGATTTTATTTATTCGTCACAGAGAGAGAGAGAGCGAGAGTGCGCACACACAAGCAGGGGGAGTGGTAGAGGGAGAAGCAGGCTCCCCACTGAGCAGGGAGCCCGATGTGGGGCTCCATCCCAGGACCCTGGCATCATGACCTGAGCCAAAGGCAGACACTTAACCGACTGAGCCACCCCGGCTTCCCTTCTGTTTTTTAAAAGAAGGATTTTATTTATTTATCAGAGAGACCCATGAGGAAAGCCATCTTAGATGCTCCCGGCCCAGCCGAGCTGTCCCAGCCCACACCGCATGGCGATGCGGAGACAAGCCATCCACGCCAAGCCCTGGCCAAATTGCAGAATCAGGAGCGAGCGAGATTGCTGTTGTTTTAAGCCACTCAGTTTTGGGTGGACTGTTACCCAATAGATAACTGAAAGAAGTAGGGAGCGAAGAGAGAGAGTGTAGAAGTTCAGTTTCTTGCCCGTCTGTGCCTTAGAGCTCCACATCCCTGGTCTGCTGCTTTCCTTCTTTTCACTTTTAAAAGCCCCAGTATCCCTGCTAAATACCTGCGGCTTTATTTTTATTTTTTACTTTTAAAGATTTTATTTATTTATTTGACAGAGAGAGAGAGAGACACTGAGAGGGAACACAAGCAGGGGGAGTGGGAGAGGGAGAAGCAGGCTTCCCGCGGAGCAGGGAGCCCGATGCGGGCTCGATCCCAGGAGCCTCAATGACTGAGCCGCCCAGGCGCCCCTACCTGCGGTTTGGGCTTGATAATCCAGAGTTCCCGTCCTTGATAATCCGGAGCTCCCGTCCTCGTCTACCGTTTCTCCTGTGCCCAACCGACAGCTCTGAAATCCAACCGCCTGTCGATTACTGTTTCCTCGGGTCAGCCTAGGGTTGGTTCCCATTCTACCTTCGGTTCTGGGGGGAGGAATTTGTTTTTCCTAACATCTTATCCCTGGGGGAAATGTTATTTCTTTGTGTTCCTTGTTTTCTAATGCAGGACTGGCTAACTCTAAAGTAGTTGGGCATCAAATGCCAGACAAATGACTAGTGAGGCTCACTTGGAGAGAATCCTAAATGGGGTTCAATGCCTCACTTCCTTTCCCAACCAGAGGCCTTCAGTCTCTCCATTTACCCAAGAAGGTCTCACCTCACTCCCTGAGACTCAGAGGCGGGTCCGTTAGCTGGGGGAGGAGAGGAGTTCAAGGGCTCAAACACCATCAGAGAGCTATCCCTTCTGTGCCTCCGGGGAGAAGTGGTGGGCCCAGGAAGAAGCAGGTGATGGAGGACAGGCGTGGACACAAAGACCCGGAGAGGTCTGTCTACATTCCTGAACAGGGGCCTGAGGAGGGAGAGCATGTACGTGAGGGCAAGAGGGTGACCGACCCCATGCTCCCCGTCTCAGCGGCCCTCTTCCCCCCTCACACAGGACTGCCACCAAGAGCAGCCGGTGGGGAGAAGCCGCCATTACTTGCCTCCGGAGATTGGGGTTCCTCAGGGTAAAGGCCACTCCCCTCCTCTAGATTGTCTCTTCAGGGAGACTTGGGTAACTTCCATGTAGTCCCCGTTGACTACTCTTGGTGGCCGGCCCAAAGCCCATATCTCCACAGGTCTGAGGAGATGAAACATCTTCCCTGTGCCCCCAAATTTAGTTCTAGTGACAGTGGAATCTAAGAAGGAACTCAGGAGAGATTCTAGTCTAACCTGCCCGCATTCAAGATAAGGAAACCAAGGCCCAGGTCAGGGAAGTGACTTGTCCAAAGTCCCCCTGGTTCATGGCAGAGCGGAGGCCCACATTCCTCAGCTCCCCAGTTGGTGGCCTCTGCTGCCCACACAGCCTCCTGCAGGGCTCTCCCCACACTGCCTTCCCTTTTCTTTTACCATTCTTTCTCTTCTCAGCCTCTCTCCAGCACATGCCCCACGGAAGGGCACTTCCAACCAGGGAGGCAGTGACCAGCAGACAGCCTTTCCCAAAGAATGTGGGACCTACGGCATTTCTGAATACCAAGTCTGATGAGCCTGCGTACACACTCATTCACTTCCAAACGCTGTCATGTGGTGCCACTGAACCCAGCTGCTCATGCCTGGGCCCTCAGACACATGCACATGCCCCCAGTAGGGAGACCCGAGCTCTCCACCGATCGCCTGCCCAGACGGCCCTTGGCACAAACGCAAGTCACAGGACTCCTCGCCTAGCCTCAGCCCTTGGTGTCCCACAAACTAGCCTAACTGGGTAAGGGCCTGTTCTGGTCCCCGATCCAGGATGGGAAGAAGAAGACGGACGCGTTCAGAGCTCTCATCAACACGGCCCCTCTTTGTCTACTTAGAACTCCTGCCTCTGGGTCCCTAAATGTCCCTCCCTGAGAGGATCATGGGAGGGTGAGGACCCCACTTTCCTTCTTCTTCCTGCTCCCTTTGCTACCTCCTCACCCCTTCTTGATAAGAATCTGTTTGAATGAGGCTCCTGCCAGGCCTTAGATTCCATCGGAGACACAGCTGGATGTCTTAAAACCCAAGGGGAGATGTTTATCTTTCCTCCCAGCTCCGTCCTGTCCCCTCCTCCTGGGCATTGCCAGTCAAAGGCACTGCCCGGGGAGACAAACCAGTTAAGACTGAGCTGGGTCTCCGGTACCTACAGCTGGGAGGGTAAGCGGCGCTGGGGGAAGGGGAGGGGTAGGGAGGGCGGGAACCGAGATGTCCCTCCAGAGTTTGTTCACCTTCTCCCTCCTCCCCTGCTCCCCACTCCACCCCACCCCCAGCCCCAGCCCCAGCCCCAGCCATTCCAATACCCCCCACCTCTGGAAAAGTCAGATTGGGATTCGATCCCCAGCCAGTTGCCAGAGTTCCGGAGCAGCTGTCCCGGGCTTGGTGGGGGAGGGGGCCAGGAATGCTGGAGCTGAGGCCTGGGCCGCCCCAGACAGAGCCGGCTCTGAATTCTGGGAATGTTTGTGCAGCTGGAGCCCATTAGGGGAGGGAGCCGCGCCGCTTATTAATCCCAGCCTTGCTCCCCGGGAGGGGCCAGGGCCCTGCACACGAGTGTGGGGGGGGCTCTGTTGGGGGGGGGCGGGCCCCCAGCTTTCAGCCCCCTGCTTGGTTGAGTCTCCCGTCAGGAGCTTGGAGATCTGGGGCCCTGCACCTCGCTCGCATGGTGCACATGTGTGTGGGGGCGGTGTGTGGGGAGGTGAGTGTGGAGGGGTGGGTGTGGGCACAGGTAAGGGGCCTGTCGGGACATGGGGAGATCTGACAGAAGCGCTCCTTCCTGGGGAGGCAGGAGGCAAACAGCGGTGCTGGGGGGGGGGGGCTGGGTGCTGTGTGCTCCTCGGGGATCCTCACCTGCCCCCCCAAGAAGCTCCTTGCTGGCTGGCCACCCTGACCAGCGGGAGAAGGTAATGAATTCCTGTTGCCTCAAGTGTTTGAATGTGGCACAAAGAGGGCTGAGCAGGAGTGGGAAGGCAGCCGCGTGGGTCACATCCTGCAGCAACTCCCCAAGACACTGGGTCCCCTCCTGGAGTGGTGCAGTGTGGGACCTGCGCAACCACACACAGTGCTCCCGGTGTAGGGAGTCTGGGGGCCTGGGTTCAGTTCCGAGCTAGCGCTGCAATAGGGGCCTGGCCTGGTGTTTGGGTTCTACGGACTAGCTGTGGGGCCCCGGATACACTTTTTTGCCTCTCTGAGCCTTGCTTCCATCACTGGGCTAGGGTCTGCCCTATGAATTGTAGAGGGTTGTGGTACGGATCGTGTCAGTGTATCCATCTATCAGCCCCCAAACATGATGGCTACTCTGTGCCACATATCCTGCTGGTTATAGCCGCAAAAGTGAATGAGGATATTGACCATTAGAAGCTCATCCTTCGTAGTAGGGGGTGGGGTGGGGTTAGTCACATCCGCAAATAGAGTGCAATGTGGAATGTGTTCTAGCCCTGTGTCTCGGAGACTGGAAGAGGGAGCACCTTTAGCCAGCCTGTTACATGTGTGTTCTTAGCATGACCTGGAGGGGGCGCCTGGGTGGCTCAGTTGGTTAAGCGACTGCCTTCGGCTCAGGTCATGATCCTGGAGTCTCAGGATCTAGTCCCCGGGGCTCCCTGCTGCGGGGAGTCTGCTTCTCTCTCTGACCCTCCCCCCTCTCAAGCTGGATCTTCTGGGACAGAGGTGAGGTTTCACTGCATTTACTGGACTGGCTCAGACCTTGCCACATCTCCAGCTGGGCAGGGGCCGTTGGATGTTCAGGGTGATGATACCAGGAAGGTTCTAGAATGAACTCTACTACGACATCGGTTGGTTGGGAGTTGTGACAGAAATCCCAGCATCCTCTTTGAGGGGCAGAGAGGAAGGCTCTATGATCAATTCCATAGAGAAAGGGTTAGATTTCTTTTTTTCTTTTTTCTTTTTCTTTCTTTTTTTTAATTTAATTTTTTTTTTTTTATATTTTATTTATTTGACAGAGAGAGAGCCAGAGAGAGCCAGAGAGCGAGCACAAGCAGGGGGAACAGCAGGCAGGGGAGAAGCAGGCTCCCCGCTGAGCAAGAGCCCGATGTAGGGCTCAATCCCAGGACCCTGGGATCATGACCTGAACCGAAGGCAGCCGCTTAACCGAGCCACCCAGGTGCCCCCCACCCACTTTTTTTTTGAGAGAGGGTTAGCTTGGTGCCCATGCTGAAGTTCATCCTGGGACATGGTGAGGAGGGGCTGGGACAAATGAGAGAGAGAAAGTCAGTGAGGGGCTGGGGCCTCAGGAGTTTTGGAGAGAGCTCATTTTGCTCAGTCATCCCCAGAGGCCTCCACCAACAAGAAGAAGGAAGGCCTCTCCTCTTATCCCCATCCCCACAACAGTCCTTGAGTTCACTAGGTCTCCAGCTCAGGTAAGGTGAGCTCCCTTCAAAACTTAAGAGAATTTCTCAGGAGGGCTGCTGGGACAGGAACTATAGAACACCAATCACTCTGACAAAAATGTAGAATCTTGGGATGGGCAAGGAATGGGAGTAGTTGTCTGAGAATTCCCAGGTCATGCCCCAAAGTGTTGGCCCCAGTGGCTCCAAATGGCACCGGCCATTTCCAGCACAGTGTCTGAAGTGAGTACTCCTGTCCAAGGGGCTCATTGCTTTTAGGTTCCAGGCCTCGTGTCTAAGGGACTAAACCAGAGCTGGCTCTGTGGAACATAATCGTAGGGGTGATTCGGAGGCCCACAAAATTCCGGAGGCTCAGTTTCTGCCTTTAGGGAACCCTAGTCTAATAGGTGAGACAGCCCCCTCTCTCAGGAAGCTTGTATCCTAGTGGAAGAGAGACATCATTTGTCCTCTAGGAACACCTAGTCTGATGGTGGAGACATAGCCTTTGACTTTAGGAAACGTCCAGTCCGATGGTGGAGGCACGCACGCATGCACGCACGCACGCACAACACACACACACACTTCTAAGATACAAAAAATTATAGACATGGGGTGAATATGAGGCAAGCTAATAAACCAAGTACCAGTTATGGGCAGTCAGAAGTAGTAGAATGAATGATAGGGGAGAAGAAATATGGAATTAACTAGAGGAAGCTCCTGGAAGAAGATGGTGAACGGTAAGGTCGACCACAGTCAGGTGGGGGAGAGCCCTTCTCCGTGTCTGGATGCGGCAACCATCTCTCCCACCTGGGAGTACGGTTGCGAAATGTCCAGACTGCACTAGCTGATCCCTAAGATCCCTTCCAGCTTTAACGTCCTAGACTTCCTGGCCCCAGCCCTCTCACCCCTGCTTCCTCTCCCTCAGAGCCTCCCCCACCCCTGCCCTTCCTCTCAGCCTTCCATTTGGTCTCTCCTGAGGCAGGTGGTGCGGCCAGCTGCTTGGCCTGTGCAGAGTTGAGATCCCACCCACAGAGTGGGATGGCGTTCAGTGGGGGTGGGCTGTGTGTGACCTGAGGAGCTGACAGCTGGGTTTGGGGCTCGGGCAGGGGACACTTGGGTGAGGAGAGGGCTTGTGCCGGCTTTTCCCAATGCCCTCAAGTGGGGGAGATTCGTGGGGAAGGAGTGAAGGGTTCCGGGGATGTCATAGGTTTGTGCTGCGGTGGGTCTGGGTCCCTTTGCGGAGGGCCAGGAGGGGCCATCGGGGAGGAACAGGTTGAACTCCCCTTCTCCTGAGCTGAGGGACATTGGGGCTAGAGTTGGGCCAGGCTGGGTGGTTCTGCAGCTGCTGGGTGTGCTCCTGGGGAGGGAGTTGGAAGGTGGGGGGCAGTGTGGATGGGAAAGGACAGCTGGGTCTGCCAGGAGGCCTGGCCTGACACCTCTCCTGAGACACTTCCCTGCCCTCACCCCACACATGTGGACTAGGTTGGGGGGTGCTCTCCACCCCCAGAACAAGAGGTCAGACAGCGACCAGGGAGAGCTTAGAGCGGGGGCGGGGCCGAAGAGAGCCATGTTATTTCCACCTTGGCACCTTCCCATCAGAAAGACTTACAGGGGGGCGCCTTGGTGGCTCAGTCGTTAAGTGTCTGCCTTCGACTCAGGTCATGATCCCAGGGTCCTGGGATCGAGCCCCGCATCGGGCTCTCTGCTGGGTGGGAAGCCTGCTTCTCCCTCTCCCACTCTCCCTGCTTGTGTTCCCTCTCTTGCTGTGTCTCTTTCTGTCAAATAAATAAATAAAATCTAAAAAAAAAAAAAAAAAGGAAAGACTTACAGGAAGAGCACTGGGGTCCCGTGGAGCACCCAGTGATAGATGGCGGCCGAACGGCTGAATGTTCGACTCAACTCCTGTTTCCGCTGATTCAGCCGAGAGTGCTCCCGCCAGCCTTTGCCCTCTGTACCACTGGTTCTTAAACTTCAGCAGTGCCTGAGAGTCACTTGTTAAAACATAAGGCCATGAAGTCTGCCTCACTCCAGAGATTTTGATCCAGCAGGGCTAGGGTGGGGGCTGAGAATTTGAAGTTCTAGCAAGTTCCCCAGTGATGCCCAAGCTTCCCGTCCACAGGCCACGCTTTGAGTAGTAGTCTACTCCTTCTTTCTCTCCTTCTTGCTCAGCTGTCCCATCCTTCTCCCAGCCCCTGCCTGCCTGCCTGCCCCCACCCTCCCCAAGCCCAAGCCACCCCAGCTGCTAGGGGCTAAGCCCATGGCCAGGGTGGCAGAGCCCAGGGTTAGACTCTCTGGGAGCAGAGGATGCGGACCTGGGCTCAGCCTGGCTTCTGCGGGACCTAGGGCTGACAACATACTGGGGTGATTCTCTACCCCCTCCTCCCCTCTCTTCTCCAGCACGGTGACCTTCAACCGGGGGGGGGTCCCTGAGGATTCCTGTGTGGACCAGGCATCACCTGTAGATTAGAAATTTCCCACCTGTCTCCCAGGTCTGTGCGCTAATGGTCTTCAAATATGTATGTCTGCTGTTGTGGTAAAAAAAAAAAAAAAAAAAAAAATTAATCATTTAAAAGTCTTAATGTATTTATGCTTTCTTAACTTAAAAAAATTATAAAATATAGGGGCACCTGGGTGGCTCAGTCGGTTAACCATCTGCCTTCGGCTCAGGTCATGATCCCGGGGTCCTGGGATTAAGCCCCGCATCAGGGCTCCTTGCTCAGGAAGGAGTCTGCTTCTCCCTCTCCCTCTGCCCTTCCCCCTGCTTGTGCTCCCTTGTTCTCTCTGTGTCAAATAAATAAATCTTTAAAAAATTACAAACTAGATCACACTTATAAAGCATATTGGCATTCTGTCAAGATGAATTTTGTCAAGATGAATGACCCTTAATATAACCTATGAGGGCATACATGACCGCACAGGCTGTCGCCCCAGGTTCATCCAAGCTCCCTCTCCTCACCCTACAGACCTTAGTTCAGTTACACAAATGGACCTAACTCCCTCTGGCCTCAGGGCCTTTGCACATGCAGTTCCCTCTGCTTACAACAATCCAATAATCTGTGTCACTTCACAACCCCTTCCCCTCCTTGGCCTGATTAACTCTTATTTTGTCCCCAAATCTGGGCTAATCACTTCCTTAGCGAATGTTTTCCATCTCCCTGATCATGTCAGTTCCCTCATTAGAGGCTGTCACCACACATATATGTAGACGTATTCCTCTGTCTGGTGCCCTCAACGTTGTTTTAATTTTATATTATGTGTGTGGCTTTGATTAATTTCTGACTCCCCGTCAGTCTGAAATTTCTGCGAGGCAGAGTCCATTTCTTCCTCCTGCTTCCTGCTCTCTGTTGTAGCCCTGGGGCCAACCGCAGGGCCTGGCACTAACTGGGTACTTAATAAACATATGGTTAAGGATGCAGTCAGTTAGTCAATCAACAAATAAAAGATTCTCTCCAGAGCTGAAGGCACTAGCCAGGGGGCTTTGCAGCCAATCTGGCACCGAAAGACAAAAGTTAAAAACAACCCATAAAAAAACAAAACAAAACAAAACAACAATAACAAAACACCCCAAAGGACCTGTATGGGGATTTTCTGACCCCTGTTCTCAGAGGTAGACGATGGTCTGGGCTCCTGCTACAGAGGTGAGGGAGAAGCAGGGGTGACGGGCAGGCAGCCAGAGTAGTAGGAGTTGGGAGGACAAGAGAAAATTGGAGAAGAGCAGATGAAAGAGAAGGGAGAGAAGAAAGCAGGGGGAGAGTAGAGCCCAGAGGAGAAAAAGCGATGTGAAGGGGATAAAGAGGACAAAGCCCTCCTAGGACAAAGCAAAGGGAAGCAGATTTCCAGAGATCAGAATGGGGTCATAGGGTGGAGCCAAAGGGGTGTCATTCGACCGACCCCTTACTCTCGCTCTGTGACCTCCTCCACCGAGCTCAGCCACCTTGTCTCTTTCCCCAGCCTCCCTGTCTGCCCCAGGAGCTGGGCTCGTTTGTTTTCCTTGGGAAGGCTTCCAGAAAGGGGAGCCCGATTTTCCTGACACATGAAAAGTGGCTCAGACTGCCGGCTGACCCTTCCCGCAGCGCCCCAGCTCCAGGGGGTCGGTCGGACTTGTAGTCACGCACGTGGACACGAGCACGGAACCCGGCACACGGCACACACCCGTGCGCCCCGGGCCCCCGGCATGGCTCTGGTCAGGCTTGCAGGAGCTGGAATGTGCGTGCACACAAACACACACACACACACACACACACACAGAGCTTATCCTCCACGTGGGTGCCCACTACCCACGCGCAGCCCACAGCCTCCCTCCATCCCATGTAGAACATTATTCCAAACCCCCACGCGTGCCCATTTCCACTCTCTGCTGTACCGCGGGTGTGGGCGTGGGGAAGACTAGAGTGATGGTCGCACGTGGTGTGACTGGCCGCATGCGTGAGTGGCTGGTGTGGCCCAGGGCCAGCTGCAGCTTCTCCCTGAGTCAGAGGAGGAGCGCCAGAGAGACCACCCACTGCGTCGTGGTGGGGTCCCCCCACCCCCCGCCTGTGGATGGGAGGTGGGACAGCTGTGTCCTCAAGCCTCCCTGACTTCAGGCTCTTTTGGAGTCCAGCATGCAATTGTCCTTCTAGAGGGTGCTCCCGGGAATTGGAAAGGCGTCTCTCCTGCCCACACACACATCCCCTGCCTCACCTCATAAGACTGGGGGGTCCTTCCAAGCCTGCTCCACTGGGCTCAGGGCTCCTGCCCCCGAGAGGAGCATTGTCGGGGAAGTGGAAAGCTCAGGGGCTGCTCTGCCCCCTACCAGTCATGGGACCTGAGACCATGTGATAATCGTCATCTCTGCATCCACTACACACCACTTGCCAGGTAGTTGCCGCACAATATTTTTTTAAGGCTTCTTTTTTTTTTTAAGTAAACTTCACCCCCAATGTGGGGCTCGAACTCGCGACCCTGAGATCAAGAGTGGCGAGAGTCAGCCAAGCGCCCCTATTATTTAACGCTTCTTACAGGCCTATGAGGGGCCTTGTATCCTTCCTTTATGGGTTGGGGAAACTGAAACTTTGGGGGTAAAGAAATAGGTCCAATTCATGAGGCTATGAGTTGAGATTTGGTCCCAGGTCTGTCTGCTGCCCCAGTCCATGGTCTTGAACATGGTGCCAAACTGCCTCCAAAGTCCCTTGACTCACCACGTCTTCAGCTGTAAAAATACCTGCCTGAGAAGCTGCCCAGGAAGGAACGGAGATGATTTTTGTCAAATAGCCTAGCACGATGGCTGGCACATAGATAGAGTGCGTTTGAAGATTAAGTTCAAATACTATTTCTCCTTTGGGTTCCAGTATGGAGGAAAGGGGGGTGTATGCAACACCCCCCCCATGGGAGGGGCCTTCGGCAGCAAGTGAGTGAGGAGGGGCAAGGCGGGCCAAGAGGCAGATGTAGACGCCCAACACCCACCCCTTGCCACCACCGCCGCTTGGACGTCTGGAGCCTGAAGCCAAAAAACCCGGGATCATCATCCCGCGCCCCCAGCACTCCCCCACGCCCGGCTGCTATAGAGGGGCGCGGCTGGAGAGGAAAAGAATCCTCCACACCCACGGCTTGTCCTCCTTCTCTCTGACGCCCCCCCTCCCCAGGAAAAGGAGGCATTCCCAGACTCCCAGACAGAAGGGAGGGGAGGAGCTGGGAGGGGAAAGGGAGGAGGGGCCGCCGCACACTGAAGCCTTTGTGGGATTCCCAAGAGTCGAGGTGGAAACACTTCGTATATCAAGCGTGTTTGTCCCTCCCTGGGGAATGGGGGGGGGGCAAGAGGGAGGGAGGACGCGGTGGAGGCTGAGCAGCCGGCAAGGGCTCAGGGTCTGAAATAGGAAACACCGCTGTGTAACCCGAGTGTGGTGGGGGGCGGGGGCGGCTGCCCAGAACCTTTCTTGGGGAACTGACCTGTTCTTGGCTTCTGGGATCCCCACTCTGAGGCTTCTACTCCCCTTCCTCCCCTTCTGCAGGCGCCTGGTCACTGCGAGCAGCACGCACTCGCCACTCCGTCCAGACCCTGCGCTCTTCCTGCCAGACTCCATAGCTCCCTTCTCTGCGTCCCACTCCTGCTCATCCCCCCTCCTTCCTGCTCCTAGGTCCTCTGGGAGCCACTTCTTCCCTCCTGGCTCCATACCCCCCCCCCCCCCCGCCCCCGTGAGTCTCAATTGCAAACCCCCCTCCCCAACTTTGGAACTCTGCTCTGGTTGGGCCTCTGAGACCCCTGGCCACCATCTCTCCTGGCTCTCTTCCTGGGGCTCGCTCTCTTCAACCACAGCCTTGCCTCCTGCTGCCCAGAACTGTTCCAGGATACTGGGTCAGTCTTCTCTAAGTCTTGATGTTCCCTGCCTCTGTTCCCGGACTCATGGCCCTGACCCAGCCGACATGCCGGTAATGGGGATGATTCTGGAAAAGTTAGTGCTATTCATGTGCTTACTCAAGAAATATTTATTGAGGGCCTACTAAAGGTCAGAGGTTCTGCTGGGTGCTGGATGGCTTCAGGAACACACAGTATGTACTACACTTAGGCTCTAGGGAAGAGCCCACCCCACAGAGCAGAGTCCGTGGGATACGCCTACCCAGCACTTGCATGGTCCCCTCGAGTGTGGGTTCCTGGCCTAGTGCTGTGTGGAACCATACTGAAGTCAGAGGCAAAAAAAAAAAAAAAAAAAAAAGACAAAAACAACAAAAACCCGAACAACAAAAACAACTACAAAAACAGTAATACTGATCCGGTCTTTATTTAAAACTTTGGTATTTTATTATGGATCTTTAGCTTTAATTTTAATTTTAAAATATTGCATTAAAATATGACTACTGAGCTTTTTGGTGTCCCTTAAATTTTGCATCTGAGCTGAGGGCCTCACTGATCCCCAAAATTCCCCAGAAAAGTGACCCTAGACTGTTTCCAAGGCCTCGAGTGCTCTTCCCCCATCCATCCCTCTCAGGGCAGGCCCAGTGCAAATGTGCATACCCTCTGGGCAAGGGACAGCGGTCTTCAGGGCTGGGCAGGTGTCCTTACAGAGCAGAGCAGAGCAGAGCAGAACCTAATTGCTGGTGGGAAGAGAAGGCGGACAGGTGAGAGGATGGGGTTCTAGTGAGAAACTCCAAGGTCATTAAGAAAGCGGATTTGTCAAGGTAAGAGGATAAGATCTATCTCATTCACCATTGATTTATAACTTTTAAATATTTAGAAATTTTCTTTGTGATCTTTTATTTGTACTCTTGCCCCAAGCCCCACAAACGTTAAGGGCAGGCCTGTGTACGGGGATGGTGAGTGGAGGGACAGAAGTTACTGGGCTGGAGTAGACCGGCCTGATCTATTCACTGCCCTTGAACTTCGCCCTGTATACCTTGCTTCCCCTGCCACCGACACCTAGCCACCCAGCAAATTCCTCTCCTTTCTCCATAAAGTCTTCAGGGATGCCTGATGCCCTTGGTGGCATCTCCCTCCTCCAAACTGTGACTTTCACTGCCAGTACCACTCCCTGGGCCCTTGGCCACACTGCTTGGCATCAGCCCGCCAAAGGCTATTTTGTGCCATCATCTCGAGTGTGTGTGTGTGTGTGTGTGTGTGTGTATGCATATGTGTTCACATGTGTCCTGTCCTGGGAGCTTCATTATCAGTGTTTGTTTTAAAGGTTTTATTTATTTATTTATTAAAGAGAGGGAAAGAGCGCAAGCAGGGAATGGTAGAGGGAGCGGGAGAGGGGGAAGGAGAAGGACAAGCAGACTCCATACTGAGTGAGGAGCCAGACCTGGGGCTGGATCCCAGGACCCTGAGATCATGACCTGAGCTGAAACCAAGAGCCCCAACACTTAACCGACTGAGCCTCCCAGGCGCCCCTGGATTATCAGTATTTTAATTAACACCGTCGGTGTATTATTTTATTCTTTGAGTTCCCTACAGTGTTAGGCTTGGGAAAGAATGGGTCTGAAGTTAGCCAGCGACCTAGTGTTGATGCTAGCCCTGCCTCTTATTAGCTCTATGACCTTGAGCAAGTTAACCACTTTGAGTCTCAGATTTCTCATATATAAAGCAGGATAATAAGGCCTGCTTGGCAGGGTGTTATGAATGTAAGAGGTAATATATATAAAGGGTCTGACAAAGGAGGCAGTCAATAAAATTTAATCATAATTATATTATTGCACATAATATATTAATATATAGTTTACATGTATGATGTGCCTGCTATTACATTGTTCCTATAACAATTATAATTACGTATTATTAAAAGCATTACATAAATTCAACAGTTGAATGGGAGGATCAGGAGGCCCGAGAAACCTGAGGGCAGGATGGAACCCTTCTGACTTAAGGCCTTTCTGACTGGGAGAGCTGAAGAAAAAGCTGGGCAGCTTGGTGAGGGGATCTTTGGGACCCCTGGTTCCTCCCTGGGCATTTGGCTCAGGAGTGCAAAGTACAGGGCTCAGAATTAATCCTTCCACGTGGCTAAGGCCTCTCGACCCTGGGCCCTTCGTTTAGCCGTGCCAGCCACACCCTTGGCCCAGTTTTGTCCCTGCCCTATTAGTGGAGGCAGCTGTGCCCCAGGCCCCCCCCCCCATGGGCTGCAGACTTGGCCAGTCTTCCCAAGTGGTTCCCCGGCTCCAACACATCCCACAGTGCCTGCCTGAGAGAAACCATGGGAACTGAGGGCTGGGGGAATAGGAGGCACTGGATCCCAGCTCCCAGGACCACCCACTCTGACCTCCTCCCCTATGATTATTAAAAACATATTTCCGAGGGATTAACAACTATGCCAGGGATGCCGATCGCTAAGTCTCAGTCAAACCAATGGTTTTAATCACTAGCCGCAGCCACGTTATTAACTAATGAACAGTCTGTTGAGGTGTGGGTGGAAATAGAGTGGGGGGATGGGGTGGAGAGGGAGGCACCTGCTGTAGGACTGAGCCAAGGGGCCACTCTAGGAGAGAGTGGTTCAAAACGGCACCCCACCCCCCACTGTAACTAGGAGACGAGCTCCTTAGGGCATTGAAGATGTTGGTTTGAGGATGGGGAGCCTGTGTCCAGGCATTCTGAATTACCACATCTTGGGGGAACCTCTGATTAGGTTCCCCGTGGGAGAGTCCATGGAGCAAGGCGCTCACCTGTGCATGGTCAAGTTTCTAGACCTGGGCTCCCTGTAAAGACCTTGCTCTTGGCTGGCAAGTGTGGGCAAACGTGCGGGAGATTCAGACTCAGCCCCTCCCGTTGTCTGGTGGCAGAGGTGATTGCTAAGTTCACTCCCAGTCTTACCTCCATCTCTCCCAGCAGGGCTCCTGTTTTTTAGCAGGCAACTGTAAATTATTAGCCAATGCGAGAGGCTGAAAGTGGCCACGGGTGCCTGGGAGCACTGAGAGAACAGATGGGAAGTGAAGACGGCAGGAAGGGCACAGCCCAAGAAAATGATCGGAGGGAAAAACAGAGGCAGCTGAGGTGGTGGAGGGAGAGTAGAAACTGGGGAGAGTCTGGAGACCCCTCTGGAACGCCCTGGGGAAGAAAGGTAGTCAACTCATGGAGGGCCCTGTCCTTACAGATCATGGTTGGAAACTTTTGTGTTTAACACCTGGCGACTGAAGACTCGGGCCCCTTACCTAGCCTCACTCCTCTCTCCTGCTCTCGCTCTCTCTCCCCCCTTCCCGGTGTTTTCTTCGTCTGTTCCTGATGCAGCCAATGGCTAAGATCTGGAGCTGGCTTCCACTCCATCCAGTGCCGATTTTTTCCCCTAGGGAGACTCCTAGTGGCTCCGCCTCCCGCCAGGCCACTAGCTCCGCCCCCTTGCTCACAGCCCCTGCGGAAGAAGCTCCTCCATCCACCTCACCTGGAGAGAACGTCCCCTCTTTTCTGGGTGCACACCTAAGCTGGGCACTGAGGAACAAGTCACAGGAAAGAGCGGACCTACCAGAACCTGCTGGAACTCAGGAGTGAGAAAGGTACAGATTCCAGAGCCAGTATAAGTGCCGATAGCACATTCAGCCAATCAGAGTAAAGGGAAAGGGGGCGGGGCTCTCGGGAAGGAGGGAGGCGGAGCTGGGGTCCAGGCCCAGAGAGGCGAGGATGGGGAGGTGGTCAGTGGAGTGTTGTCTGCTTGGAGTGAGCCCCTGGGTTCTAGGATGAGGACTGGTATGGGCAGAGGGGCGATGGGGCCT
Organism: Potos flavus; assembly: GCA_028534135.1. Lineage (NCBI taxonomy): Eukaryota > Metazoa > Chordata > Mammalia > Carnivora > Procyonidae > Potos > Potos flavus. Next base: position 15,947,723 of record CM052891.1, on the reverse strand, counting down.
CGACTTGACCCCTGGAAGTCCCAATGAAAACCTCTGGCCTAAATGTGAGGGGAAGGGCAGCTCCTCTGTGCAGCCCTGGGCAGGGGAGAAGCAGCCTCTCTTGGGGTACCCCGATGCACCAGGTAGAGGCAGGCATAGGGGAGATAGTGTCCGCGGGGCAGCTGCCATGAAAACCGTCCTGTCACCCTCCCCCAGGCAACCCGATGTCTCTGAAACCCAAAGGCCCCAGCAGCCCCTCCTGCCCTGCTCAGGCACAGTCAGTGACAGAGAAGTCTCCCTGAAATAAACACCATATAAGAACAACAACCCCCAGAAACTCCGAAGGGCTTTGATGTTGGGGCCAAGGGTTTTGACTAAACAAACTGGAAGCGATTTAGGCCGGAGCGCTGGCGGCCTGCTGAGGCGGCTGCACTGGGGAGTTGATCAGGCCACCAGGAGCTAGTAGGGGACCCTACCCTCCCCGTCCCCCAAATCAGCCATCTGGGAACCTCAGAGACTAGTCCAGAGAGGCACAGGTATGAGCATCGTCCCCCCTTCCGTCCTTCCTCCCCCCAGAGGGCCCGGGCCACCCAAGGGCGCCATGTCCGCCCAGGGAATGCTGGGCTATGAAGAGCACGGGAGAGCAGGCAGGCGAGATGTCCTCCCCATCTCGCCCCACTCAAGCCCCCAGAGCACACTTCCACTGCTCTCCATTTCCACCATGTCTTCCCCTCACCAGCTAGGCCTTATTTCCAGTGTCTTTATAAGGAACAACTCATCCTGGGAATAAATCTTGGCCCAGTCTGAAAGGTCCTCAGCCCCGGTCCCGCCACCTTGCTCTGGTACTGACAGGGGTGAGAAGTTAAATCCTTGGAGCATCATTGATTTCCTCCCTAGAGGGCGGCCTTGGTGAGGGCAGGAACTGTGTCTTGTTCATCTCTGCCCCCACCGCCAATGTCTACCATAGTGTCTAATGAGGGTAGTGAGGAAGCCGTTTGTCGGTGGGCAAATGAATTACCACTTGAGGGAATCACGGTGGGTTAAAGTCCTTGCTCTGTCGGAAGGCTCATTTCCTCTGCAAAAAGGCAATTCCCAGCTTATAAGTGGTTTTTTAAAGATTTACTTGTTTGAGAGAGAGAGAGCTAGCAGAGGGAGAGGGAGAGAAGCAGACTTCCTGCTGAGCACAGAGCCCTAAGCAGGTCTCGATCCCACAACCCTGAGATCATGACCTGAGCATCAAGACTTGGGTGCTTAACCAACAAGCCAGGTGTCCCTCATAAGTGTTTTTGTTGTTGTTGTTGTTTTTCATAAGTGGTTTTATATCCATCCATACATCTATACTGTTGATAGAAAATGTATGTAAAGGGCCCAGCTCAGGGTCGAGCGTGAAGCAGGGACATCGTGACTGGCCACAAGCGTTAGGATTCAGAGTGCATCCCATCTGGTCTGTATCTCATTTGTAGCAAAAAGAACCTACATTCGTGAATGTGCACGGAGGGGCTTAGAAGAAAGAGGCTCGATTCTCCTTGCAGGGTAGCCATTCAGGCAGGAAGGCCAGGCAAGAGCAGCTCCCTCCCAGGCCCAGCCTTCAAGTGTGGAGGAACCACGTGGTGCCTTCCTCCATTGGAGAGGTGAGGGGGGGCTGGGGCTTCATCTGAACCCCCCCAAAAGAGACCCTGTGCTCTGTAAGAAGGTCCCCCCTCGCTCTCTCCTCTGACTGCACTCTGGCTGTTTCCATCCCTCATATCCTCTTGCTGAAGGCCATCTGCCTTCCTGCCTTTTGTTTTTTTTTTTTAATCGTAATTACTGTTTTACATTTAATCACTAAGTCTTGGGTAATAAGATCCAAAAAGAACCACTGAGGTCTCTCTGGGCTGGACTGACTCTCACAAAGGAAAACAAAACAAAACAAGGGAGCCGCTCACAGAGACCAAGACACGCTTACACACTTTCTTACACAGACATACATGCGGGGTCCTGGACGCTAACAAGTACAAGGAACACAGGCGTGCCACATACCCACGCACACACAGACATACACACATACTGTTTCAAACACAAGCGTCTACACACATACATTAAGTACCAACAAAGAAACCAACGGAGTGGCGCGTCCACATGGACTTATGGGAGGGCCCGATGACTGTACTTCAAGCTTCACCTCCCCACCCAAGCCCAAAAATCTGTCTCCAATTATCTGGCCCGTGTTGGGAGCAACAGGAAATCCAGAGCCGCCTCTGTCTTCTGGGGGAGATGCCGGGATTTCAGCCATTTCTCCATCATTGGAAAACAAAAGCCTTCTGGCCTTCTGGCCTTCTCCCTGCTTCCAAGTCAGCTGGGGCTAGGAGGGTGTGGGTGGGGGCTGGACGGGGTGTCAAACGGAGCCTAAGAACATCTTGACTAAGAACAGCTTGACGAGCCTGGGAAAAGGGCCAGGGGCCTCTGAGCCCTGAGCATGAGCCTTTGCAACTTCGCCCAAAATACTGAATAGGGCAGTGACTTGGGTCAGGAATAGGGGCTTGCAGTGGGGACCTTGGAATCTGTAATGACCCTAGACACCGGCCTCATAACGTGACAACGCAGCGTAGCGGAACAACCATCAGACTTGCAATCAGACCTGGGCTCGGGTCCCAAATCCGCAGTGAGCCAGCTGCCAGGGATCTCACTTCTCAGAGCCTCACTTAGAAAATGGAGGGAGTACCAGCGACACACCCGCAGAGAACGTGAGTTGGGCCAAGCGTGTGTGTAGCTGGGGAAAGTGACCATGCAGGTGTCCTCACTGCCTATGGGAGGGTCTCCCAACCAGCCCATCTCCCCCCAAAATCAGGAGCTTTCCTTGTCTCCTCCAGATTTACTTGCTATTCCCATGGAAGAGAAAATACTGGGGGCGTCTGGGTGGCTCAGTCGGTTAAGCATCTGACCCTTGGTTTTGGCTCAGGTCATGATCTCAGGGTTGTGAGAGATTCTCTCTCCCTCTCTCCCTCTGAATGCCCCCCTCAAAAAAAAAAAGAGAGAAAATACTGTTTTGAGAAACTGAGTCCATTCCTTCATCCCCTCTTCCCTTAGTAGATGGAGCAGCCCTCGCTATCTTGCAGCTTTCCCGCTTGGCTGCACAGCCCACACCCCAACATGCCCATCCCCCGTGTGTCTTATGTCAGTGGAAGGGGCATGGGGTAGTAGAAAAACCATTGAATTTGGGGATCTTTACTGTTTTTAAAGCCAGCTACCCCTAATTCAGCCCAGCCTTAACTTTCATGGGCAATGGACACTCTCCATCTGGCTTTGGAGGAGTGTCAGAAATTGTGGGGTGCCTGGGTGGCTCAGTCGGTTAGGTGTCTGCTTTTGGCTCAGGTCAGGATCCCAGGGTCCTGGGATCGAACCCCTGCTCAGCAGGTAGCCTGCTTCTCCCTCTCTCTCTGCCGCTCCCTCTAGTTTGTGCTCTCTCTCTTTTTGTCTCTCTTGCTCAAAAAAAAAAAAAAAAAAAAATCTTTAAAGAAATTGTGACCACAGGGGCACCTGGCTGGCCGGGTGAGAAGAGCGTGCACCTCTCGATTTCGGGGTGGTGGGTTCCGGCCCCATGCTGGGTGTAGAGATTAGTTAAAAAAATAAAATCTTAAGGGGCACCTGGGTGGCTCAGTTGGTTAAGCGTCTTACTTTAGCTCAGGCCATGATCTCTGGGTCCTGGGATTGAGCCCCACACAGAGCCCTGTGTTGGGGCTCTGCGCTCAGTGGGAAGTATGCTTCTCTCTCTCCCTCTGCCCCCCCCACCTCATGCTTATGCTCTCTCTGTCTCTCTCAAAGTCTTAAAAAATAAAATCTTTTTTTTTTAAGATTTTTTATTTATTTGACAGAGAGAGAGAGAGAGAGAGATCACAAGTAGGCAGAGGCAGGCAGAGAGGGAGGGGGAAGCAGGCCTCCCCGCTGAGCAGAGAGCCCGATGCGGGGCTCGATCCCAGGACCCTGAGATCATGACCTGAGCCGAAGGCAGAGGCTTTAACCCACTGAGCCACCCAGGCACCCCAATAAAATAAAATCTTAAAAAAAAAAGAAACTGTGACCACCCACATGGGATGGTTCCCACAAGGTCTTTAAGGAAGGAGATTCGGAAAGTCTCTTGACATGACCCCAGCCCTTCTCTGTGGCTTTAGCCCTTTGTAGGATTTGCAGTTGGGAACATACTGCGCTATGAAATAGTGTTTAACTGTTTGGGTCTAAGTTCCTCCACCAGACGGGGGTTCCCGGAGACAAAACTCTGTCCTCCCCCATCAGACTGGGGGTTCCGGGTTGCACTCTTGGCACTCCCATCAGGTCCTGGTTCGAGGAGAGCAGGACCGCGTGCTGTGCTGGAAGGGCACGGGGTCTCGATTGGGCAGCCCCTCCCTGGCCTGTGGAAAGGGACCAGTTTAATCCAGACTTCCGTGGGCGCTTGAAACAGAGGGATGCTAAGCCAGTAGAGTAAGCAGGGAAAGGAAGGTTCCCCCCTTTCTTCCTTATATGTGAAAGATCTTGGATGGGAAAACAGCAGAAAGATGGGGAGAAGGAGAAGGGAACAGAAGAAAGAGGTATGTGAGTGCCCTGGGGTCTGGAACAGCCTGGCAGAGGGGCGGGGGGAGGGGAGGAGAGGGTACCTGAGGGGGCCAACTGCCCAGCTGGGGCTTGGGTCCCCACTGCCAGTTCGCAGAGCCCAAATCCCTGACCAGGCTCAGGAGCTCAGATGATTCCCTCTTCTCTCTGGGCAAGTACAGAGAGGACCCTTTCCTTCCCCCGTTCAGGCTCCCACATACGACTTTTGAACAGAGGATTTTTCACATGGGATTCTCCATGTGGGGTCAAGGGGCGTGAAACAGGCCAGCTCTGGAATTAACAGGTCCCCGCTCTGCCCGTGCAACCTGGCCCTGGGAGGACTGCTCCGAGAGTCCAGCCACAGTCCGGGCGGCCCTCCTTTGAAGGCCGGGCGGAGAGCCTCTGCTTTCCAGACTGCGGCGGGAGTGAGTCACGGTCTAACAATGTGATTTGACAAGCGCTGCCGCTCCCGGCCGGTCTTGCCCACAGCCTCTTGCCGCCTGGGTTCTCCCTGGGCGTTCCTCAAGCTCACAGAATGTGCACATCACGCTGGTGGCTTTTCTGTGCACTCCCCGCCAACCCCAGAGCCAGTTCACTTTAGTACGGCAGAACTCACAGGGGCGCCCAGCCAAAGGGATGGGCGCAAGCTGGAGAACGCCAGAATGATGGGGCACCGTTTCCAGAATTTGAGTCCAGGCCCAGAGAGTGAAGAATTAGGGCGGAGGGAGAGCACAGGAAGAGAAACTGAGGTCTGTGTGGCAAAGAAGATCAGATGGGCATGGGATTCAGCACGGGAGGTCAAGAGTGTCTCTATACTCAAAACTGCTGGGGCGCCTGCGTGGCTCAGTCCTTAAGCGTCTGCCTTCGGTTCAGGTCATGATCCTCCAGGATCGAGTCCCACACTGGGCTCCCTACTCATCGAGGAGTCTGCTTCTCCCTCTGCCCTTTACCCTGCTTGTACTCTCTCTAGCTCTCTTTCTCTCTCAAATAAATAAATCTTTTTAAAAAAGAGTGAACTTTCTGGTATGTATATTATAAATATCAGTGAAGCTGGTTTGTGGGTTTTGTAAAGATGGTAAAGATGAGTGTCTGAGTGGGCTGGAGGTGAGTTGTCCCCACAGGGAGGTCATGCTGGCTATGTGGGGTGGGTGGGGGTAAGGAGAAGCTGTTTAGAAGGGGGGCGCCTGGGTGGCTCGGTCGCTTGGGTGTCTGCCTTTGGCTCAGGTCATGATCCCAGCATCCTGGGGTTGCGTTCTGCGTCAGGCTCCTTGTTCAGCGGGAAACCTGCTTCTCCCTCTCCCTCTGCCTGCTGCTCCCCCTGCTTGTGCTCTTTCTCTCTCTGGCAAATAAATAAATAAAATATTAAAAAAAAAAAAGATATTTAGAAGGACCTGGCTGCCTCTAGGCTCGCGTGGATCTGGGTTGGACTAAAGCAATGGCACCTATGGCTAGGGTGAGGTTGGGACCGGTCCCTGCCCATGGAGATCCAAGGCCCATCCAGAATTTGTCAGCTCTGTTATGAGCCTTCAACATCCACACTGGACACCCTGAAACACTGCCACCCAAGTGACCCCTTCCACTGATTCAGATAACAGCACGCATTTCCCAGCAAACTTGAGACCCACCCACAGCAAACAAGGTACGCATTTAGTCTCATTTAGGGCTCATGACGTCCTCATTCTTTTTGTCCGCTCCTTTTAACTCTCTTTTAATTTACACTCTCCTACATGTTAGGTATCTTGTAAGCCTCTGTATAAGGCAGGCTATAAATAACATTTTTAAAATATAATTTGCAAAACACTCTCACGTACATTTTCTCTTATGGTGCTCAGAATGGCCCATGTGGAACGTAAAGGTAAAGCTATTTCTATGTTGAGGGCGAACCAGATTAAGGAACCTGGTCAAGGTCATCTGGCTATTGAATGGTGGAGTAAGAACCAAAATTGGTATCCAAACTCTGAGATACCCCTCCTTCCTCTGCAGAAGGTACCAGAAGCACACCCTGGAGGAGGACCAGGTCGTCTTCCTGCTGCCTCGCCAGTGTACACATCACCGCCCAACATCTCAGACGGGACTTTCCGTGAAGTGTCTGTTCCCCTCTGCTCGGTGGGGGAGACCAGGGCCGCGGGGAAAGGAGAGAGATGGCTTTTCCATTTCTCCTTCCAAGAACTCAAAGTGAACAAATGCTGCTCCTTCCAATCAGTTAGACATGTTAACCGTGGTACCTTCCCTCAGGAAAAGGGCTGACAGGACGCTTTTCTCCCAAGCCTGAGGCACAGGTCCCTGCTGTTCTCTGGAGGGCTGCTAGCATCTCCTGACCTGACCGGGACAGCTCTGCCTTAAAATCCCTCTCAGAGGAGCATCTTCGGGGTTGGCTGCTGCCGTCGTGGCCATGGGTCCCAGATTCTTCCCATTTCTCAAACTCAGAGCGGGAAAGAAAACGGGCCACAAGGAGGGGGGTCTCTTCACTAACTAACATTGATCACAGTGGTGACACAGAGATGGGTCACACAGCCTCTGCTTCCCAGTCTTCCGTCTGAGGTGCAGCAGGAATGAGGATGCAAGATAGAGCAGACATGGGTCATGACAGAAGCTGACACCACAGAGCCTGACTGGGAAACTAAGCGGGAAATCTGGGGGATCTCAACAGGAGTCTCTAGGGCCAATTACATTTGGGAAGAACCCAGAAGGATATGTAAAATTTATCTTTGGGATGCCTGGGTGGCTCAGTCGGTTAAGCGTCTGCCTCTGGCTCAGGTCATGATCCCAGGGTCCTGGGATTGAGCCCCGCATTGGGCTCCTTGCTCAGCGGGGAGCCTGCTTCTCCCTCTGCCTGCCGCTCCCCCTGCTTGTACTCCCTCTCTCTCTCTGATAAATAAATAAAATCTTTAAAAAATAAAATAAAGTTTGTCTTCTTTCTTCTTTATAAAAACTCATCACCCTTCCTTTTTAAACAAAGGATGGGGTGGAAAGAGAGAGATAGAGAGCAAGAGAGACAAAAGCAGGCATCAGTGATGGAAGGAGAGCAAAGAGGAAGGTGTTCTAGGCACAGGAGGCCCAGCAGGGGCGCAGACACAGGGATGGAATGTGGGCACACTTGAGAAGCACTGAGTAATCCCGTTTGATTGGACCATGAGGTAGTGGAAAGAAGGACTGGAAAGGTAGACCAGAGCCATATCACCATGGGGGCCCCTAAATTCCAAGCTAAGGAATTTGCACTTCATTTAGTAGGCCACAGGGAACCTCCACAAGTGACTGGATTACAAGTGTGCTTTAGGAGGAGGAAAGCTCCAGCAGCCATGTGTGGGATGAACTAGAGGTAGAGGTCCCATTAGTTAAGCGACTAGAGAATGATGTGGGGCCCCCTACGGACGCCGCTCTTGGGAACTGAAAGGCAGGAAGATATTCATTCAAATCTCGCATGTCTCGATCCCATCTTTAGTCTGAGGACAGATACAGAGATGAACAAAGACGCCAGCTCTAGCTGATTCTTACATAGCCTTGTGCAGAAGGCCAGTAAAGGAGCAGTTACCCTGCAATAGGGTCAAGTGCGCAATGGGGTCAAGTGCTCCGGGACTGCCAAAAAAAAAGGGTATTTGGGAAACGCTCCAGAGGTTTTGCATGTAGAAAAGAACATTGATCCTCACGTCTTTTCTTCCCCGCTTTAATCTAAATAGTGCTCCTCAGAGATGCATTTGCGTTTAGTTGGCATCGAATCTGAGGCAGTTTTGACCAGCCCACAGAGCAAACACTGCCACCGAACACAGACAAGTGTCCAGGTACCTGCTCCTGACACCTAGAGGGGAAGGGACGGGAAAACCGAGGCAGTGACTGACCTGGACCGGGTGGTTTGAGAAGCCCAAGGACCCAGTGCTAATTCTGACCTTAAGACACATGTCCCCACCTCTCAGCTTTGCTTAATTGGGTTACAGGAATTAGTCTTGAGAACAGAGAAAAGGCAAGAAACCACATTCTCCTCACTCTTAAGCCTCTAAAGAAGAGGTCAAGTGAGGTCGCCCCTGCTTGACCTGGTGAGGACGGCCAAGCAAGGAAAATGGCTTCTTGGGAGCCGTCACAAGGCAGGCCAGCACGGGGCAGGCAGGAAAAGACAATGACAGTCAGACCAGGGGACAGCCGGGGCAGGATGCCCTGGCCCCAGGGAGATACCTGCTAATTACTTACAGATTGCGTGAACGAATCCCAGAGGTCAGTGGGCACTCGTTTTAGGAGAAACAGAATTAAAACTGCAGTGAGAAACCATCTTTCACCGATGGGATAGGCAAAGATCAGAAGTGTTCGTAAGATTCTGCATCAGTAAAGGTATAGGAAACATACCCTCCAATGCCCTGCTGACATTGCCATAAATGGGTAGCTTCTGTGCGAGGCAATTTGGCGGCATCGATCAACATTACAAATGGGTGCAATTTGCAAGCAAGCAATCTCACTTCCAAATGGGTGCAATTTGCAAGCAAGCAATCTCACTTCCGGGAATTTATCCTGCAGATAGGCACATGTGCAGAGTGACCTAGGAACAGTGTATTTATTTGCAGCTTGGCTTGTAATGGTACAAGATAGAAAATAATCAGGGGCTGGCAAAATCGATTATGGCTTATCATTCAATTAAATATAGGTATTATGAATTGTGTTGCAGACTGATCTGTAAGATCAGTTATCCCAAAAAACTACAGGAAGAAGAGCGTGTATAGGATAGCCACCATTTGAGCAATAAAAAACAACACGTACATGTTTGTGTGCAGTCCTGGGCCCGTGGGAAGAAAAATACATATTGGTTTAAAGAAGCACAGACTGTCTCTAGAAAGAAACACTAGAACACTTCTTGGGCTTGCCCCCCAGGATGATGAACCGGGTAGCTGGGCCGCATGTACATTGTATATTCATTTGTACCTTTCAAATGTTGTGCTATGTACAAGGAGTACTTACTAAAAATATTTTTTAGTAGAAACAAATTAAAAAGAAGAGAACAGGCAGAGAGGCTTATGGCTGTTTCCTCCAACGGGGGCTCCCAGGGCAGGCCGGTCCCCGTGTGCTGGTCTATAGCTCCCCCTGCTGCTTGTGAGCATGCGCGGCGCAAAGCGGGGGCGGAGGTGTGTGACAGGGCAGGGGATCCTTTGAGGGAAACCTGGGATCTCTTTAAAGAAAGAGAGAGGAAAGGATAGTGTACAGTGTACAGGAAAGGATAGTGTACAGGAAAGGATAGTGTACAGATACAGTACAGTACAGGATAGTGTACAGATAGTGTACAGTAGAGCTGGAGGAGACTCGGAAAGGACAGGATGTGCCCTGTGGTTTCAGAGGAGCAGCAGGAGGGACGGTGGGCTTTGAGCGGTCCTGGGTTCGAGTTCTACCCCCGCCCTCACTGGCTGAGTGCCCTTGGACACATGACCCTCTTAATAAGTCTCAGTTCTTTTTTTTTTTCTTTTATTTATTTATTTGAGATAGAGCGAGAGCGAGAGAGAGAGTGAGAGAGAGCCAGAGCGGGAGAGCACAAGCAGGGGGAGCGGCAGAGGAAGAGGAAGAAGAAGGAGGCTCTCCACTGAGCAGGGAGCCCAACCCAGGGCTTGATCCCAGGACCCTGGGATCATGACCCCAGCCGATGGCAAACGCTTGGCGGACTGAGCCACCCAGGCACCCCAAGTCTCAGTTCTGACCCTGTAAATCGCTCTAATAATATCTACCTCTAGGGTTGTTTTGAAGATCCGATAGGGTACAGAGTGTGAACACTCCTTTAGAATTGGAAAAGAGCTATAAAAATCTAGGGGATTATTTTTAACTAGCCCCTCTCATTTTATGAGGAAATCCGAGGTAGTATAGTGTAGTGGTTAAGATCCCAGTCTGCAGCCAGAACTGCCAGACTTGGAAGCCCAGTTTTAACCATCCACGTGCTGGGGTGATCGAGGGTCAATGACTTAATTTGGAGACTTTGATTTTTCGTCTGCGAAATAGGGTTAATAATATTTCCATGTGTTGTTGTAAGGATTAAGTGAATAAACAGCTGTAAATAAAGCATTTGGAATAGCGTCTGGTGAAAAGCATCGCTATTATCGATTTCTTATATACAATGCTTACGTACCTTATGTAGGCCTTGATAAATGTGAGCAAGTCTTACCATTTTGTATGCGAAGAAATTGAAGCATGGATAAAATTAACAAGTCAGGAAATGACAGATGTTGGCGAGGATGCGGAGAAAGGGGAACCCTCCTATACTCTTGGTGGGAATGCAAGCTGGTGCAGCCACTCTGGAAAAAAGCATGGAGATTCCTCAAAAAGTTGAAAATAGAGCTACCCTATGACCCAGCAATTGCTCTACTGGGTATTTACCCCAAAGATACAGATGTAGTGATCCAAAGGGGTACCCTCACCCCAATGTTTATAGCAGCAATGTCCACAATAGCCAAACTATGGAAAGAGCCCAGATGTCCATCAACAGATGAATGGATAAAGAAGATGTGGTATGTATCATACACACACACCCCCCCACACACACAATGGAGTATTACGCAACCATCAAAAATAAAATATCGCCATTTGAGATGATGTGGATGGAACTAGAGGGTATTATGCTAAGTGAAATACATCAATCAGAGAGAGACAATTATCATATGATCTCACTGATAAGTGGAATTTAAGAAACAAGGCAGAGGATCATAGGGGAAGAGAGGAAAAAATGAAACAAGATGAAACCAGAGAGGGAGACAAACCATAAGAGACTCTTT
>CM052891.1:15895455-15935947 GCA_028534135.1 Potos flavus | reverse complement strand
AAAAAAAAAAAAAAAGGAGAATTTTGGTACCAGTATCTTGGTCTATGCTACCATTATAAAAGCAAATAACTGACTTTGATTTTCAGTTCAAGAGCTTGTTATTTTTGTTCTTCTAGTAAATCTAACTAGGTTTCCTAAATCAGTTGTTTTTTATATTTTACGCTCATACATTTAGTGGGGACAGAAAACCCAACAGTTCATAGGAAAGATGTCGTTTCAGAGCCTTACTCATGGCTTGGCGTTCTCAAATGGCTCTTGTGAGCATTAATGTAAGGTTCTCGGGGCGCCTGGGTGGCTCAGTGGGTTAATGCCTCTGCCTTTGGCTCAGGTCATGATCTCAGGGTCCTGGGATGGAGCCCCTCATCGGGCTCTCTGCTCAGTAGGGAGCCTGCTTCCCACCCCACCCCCCCGCCTGCCTCTCTGCCTACTTGTAATCTCTCTCTCTCTGTCAAATAAATAAATAAAATCTTAAAAAAAAAAAAATGTAAGGCTCTCACCATTGGTCGGTACCGCATTAGAAAGTATGATCTCCATACTCTGGTTTCTCTTCAGATCGCATAAATATTTCACCTTTTACTAAAGATTTCCATGGAGAGAAACAATTCTGAGTCCTTAACCAATTTTTTGAGAACTTGCTTGGGAAAAAAAGTAAAATAAAAAGTATGATCTCTAGCAAATCTAAAAACAAAGACAAAAAAACAGGTAGGAGACTCCCCTCTTAACCATATTGTCCCCTCATATGAAGCCTTTAGGTCTATTCTCCGTCCCTATTCCACCCAATTCCACTCAGCCTCAAAGCTCCGCCGCCCCCTCTCGGGTGCTCCGGCATCACCAGCTCTGTGGTTTGCACTCCTCTGAGCCTCAGGTTTCTCATCTGGACATTAGAGGGTCGGGCCAAATGATCCCCAGTGGCACTTCTGGATCAAAATTCTTTAATTCTATGGTTCTACTAACTTGAACTTTTCGACATTCTAAACCAGAACAATTTAGAGTTGGAAGGAACGTCGCAGTTTGACTTATCAGACCCTTTATTTTACGGAGAAAAGTGAGGCTCAGACAAGGTAAAGGCCAGAAATTTGGAGATCATCTGGAGAAGAGCTGGAATAAAACGCCAGGCCACTTGATCCCCCAGCTTATTTTCTAAGAGAAACCCCTGAGAGATTTCCCTCTTGGTGTCTAATATTTAAGATGAGCTCAACTGGAAAAGCCAGGTTTGTTTAGGGTTTACCTATGTGAAAAGGTTCCTGCTTCTTTCCACTCCCAGCCTAGGGTCTAAATTCAACTCGACTACAGAATCTAAAGATTAACCGTCCAGAGCAGAGAGTTCTTAAATGAATAGAGATGCAAGACCTCTCCTTAACTTTGACAATGAAGTGTGGTTGAAGTGGGGGGCAACACCTCTCAATGAGGCCTCTTTTAATCATGAATATTCACATTATTACAATGTTCAGGGAATTTGCAACAAACTAGCCTATATTAGAAAGTTAAGTAGTCCTAGGTATTATCAGTAGTCCTAGGTATTATCGTTAACAAGCAAAAAAGGAATGAAGGGCCTGTGGGTGTTGGGGAAATAGGGGAGAGACAGAAAGAGAAGGAGGGAGGGAGAGAAACAAAGAAAGGGAGAGAGAAAAACAGAGAGAGAGAAACTCCAGAGTGGTGCCAATCTAAGGAATGATGTTATTATTACGGGTGGAAGCAGCAGGTTAAAGAGGAAAAGCCAGCAAGAACACTGTTGCCAAGAACTGTTATCAATTAACATTCTGGAAACCACAGCCATACTCCTCTTCTTTGGGGATCCTATAAAATGAGACCATAAAGATTCATTGAGCCAGCAAGACTTTGGTCGCACATTGATGCGGGTGGTAGGGAATAAGGATAAAGGCTCACAAAAGGATCCAGACATCTGCTTTACTGGGGTGGAAAAAACCATCATAATGATTTCCACAATATATCTGGCAGAACAAGGTGCTGCCGAAGCCAACTAATCTGGCTGAGAGTAGGCATAAGCTCACAGAGAGAGTGAGAGTTTTAATTCAAGAGGTGTTGCTGAGTTATGAAAGAAAGGGACCAGTCCTCAATTTGCTTACCTCGATTTAGCTTACCTCTCAGTTTGATGGGACAATCAATCCTGGGTTCTCTTGTCCTTAAGAAGGAAGGTCCCAGGGGTGCCTGGGTGGCTCAGTCGGTCAAGTGGCTGACTCTTTTCTGCTCTCAGTACAGAGTCCACTTGAGATTCTCTCTCTCTCCCTCTTCCTCTGGCCCACTCCTGCAGCCAGATAAATAAATAAAATCTTAAAAAAAAAAAAAAAAAAAGAGTGGGGCACCTGGTGGCTCGGTCAGTTAAGTGTCTGCCCTCAGCTCAGGTCATGAGCTCAAGGTCCTGGGATCAAGCCCCACATCAGGCTCCCTGCTCAGCAGGGAGTCTGCTTCTTCCTCTCCCTCTGCTCCTTCCCTCACCTCTGCTTGTTCTCTCTGTCAAATAAATAAACTAAATAATAAACAAACAAATAAATAAATAAAAGAAGGAAGTTCCCGTGCATGGACAAAGAAGCTACTGAACATTTATCTGTTCCTTTTTGCTGCGTTCATAGTTCCTTGTGCAGTTTTGGAAGGCAAGAACATTTTTGGCCTACTTCTTTATACCCTAAATAAGGCATAGATCAAATCTTGTAACTCCAGGGGGCACCTGGGTGGCTCAGTCAGTTAAGCATCTGACGCTTGGTATCAGCTCAGGTCTTGATTTCAGAGTCATGAATTCGAGCCCTATGTTGGGCTTAAAAAACAAAATCAGGGCTGCCTGGGTGGCTCAGTGGGTTAAAGCCTCTGCCTTCAACTCAGGTCATGATCTCAGGGTCCTGGGATTGAGCCCCACATCGGGCTCTCTGCTCAGTGGGGAGCCTGCTTCCCCCCTCTCCCTCTGCCTGCCTCTCTGCCTGCTTGTGATCTCTCTCTCTGTCAAATAAATAAATAAATAAAATCTTAAAAAAAAAGAAAAAGATCAAAATATAAAAAAGATGAGAAAGAACGTTATCTTTGAAGGGGTGGAAGAGTTTGCCATGGGAAATGCACATTAATATTATATTTGATAAATATTGATCAACTCAAGAATCTCCCCACCCCCCAAGCAGAAACATTTATTCAGCAAAGGTAAATGCATGAATATTTCAAGGTCTCATCTCAAGCTAAGTGGAAACCTACAAGTTTCCTGGAACACAAATCCAACCAGAAAGTTTAAAGCAGAAACAAGTTTACTTCCTACTTACCTACCTTAAACAAACAAACAAACAAACAAGCAAGCAAGCAAGCTGTAAATATAATGCTAGGGAGCCAGAAAAACACTAATTTGAGTACTAAAAAAAAGGGAGTAGTTTCAAACAGCTCTAATAAGGAGCATTTTGTAAGGCTTCTGTCAACTTTTTTAAAAGAAAGAGGTAAGCGATTCAGCCAGGAAAATAGAGTTTTTTGGGGGAAGAGCAGAAAAACTGCAATTCAGGACAAGCAAACTATGGCCAACCACAGGCAAGTCCTGGCAACAACGTGGGAGAGGTCCTTCTACAGAGGTTAAGGAGGAAGTTTGGAGGGATTTGTTTTGTTTTGTTTTTTAAGATTTTATTTATTCATTTGAGGGGCGCCTGGGTGGCTCAGTGGGTTAAAGCCTCTGCCTTCCGCTCAGGTCATGATCTCAGGGTCCCGGGATCGAGCCCCGCATAGGGCTCTCCGCTCAGCAGGGAGCCTGCTTCCTCCTCTCTCTCTGCTTGCCTCTCTGCCTACTTGTGATCTTTCTCTGTCAAATAAATAAATAAAATCTTTTAAAAATTAAAAAAAAAAAGATTTTATTTATTCATTTGAGAGAGAGAGAGAGTACAAGCCAGGGGGAGGGGCAGATGGAGAGGGAGAAGCAGATTTCCCGCTGAGCAGGGAGCCCCCCATGGGGCTCAATCCCAGGACCCCAGATCGTGACCTGAGCCAAAATCAGTCAACTGACTGAGCCACACAGGCGCCCTTTTGACAAAAGTTCATTGGAGGAAAATGAGAGTTGGAAGTGGTGGCAGCCTCTCATTGGCTGCAGGTGAGGGCAGCTTGCTGTTGCTGGGCGGAGAGGAAATTTTCCTTCTTGCTGGAGGAGGCAAGCCAGCAGGAGTGGTAGTACAGGTGTGAAAGCCTTCCCTTCATGTTTTCCCAACTCCAATTTTGAGTTAAATTTCCTTAATATATTTCCACTCTTCCAACAACCTATTAGAGGTTGAGAACCCATATATGGAAGTCCAGTTAATTTCAGAAGGTATAATTAAGATAATTGAATCCCTCAAGTCAGAGAAGCCTATCAAGAATTGCATGACTTGAACTGAGGTAGGTTTGCAGCCCATTTAAGTTGTTGGCCCACTAGTCCATTAAGAAACTGGAAAAGCAATTCATTTAACATAGATGTGAGCATATAAATAATCCTACAGTGATTTAATTATATACTGACTTGGAATTATATGATTGCTTCTATGAAGAATTATGTCAGAGTTCTCCCTGGCATTGAGACTTTGCCCCTGATACACTTTGAACTTTCAAAAATATGTATTTTATTTGAACTTGAAGTTTTAGTTGGGAAAATAATGAAATCTTATTTATCACGCAAATATTTCTTGGGGGCAGGCTGATTTTTTTCAATGAAACTGATTATTTTTGTTACAAAACAAAATGTTTAAGCATGTGTAAAAGTATAAAAAGGGCTTCACTAATGTAACTGAAGAGTACCACATTGTACATTGTCTTCCAGAGTTGCAAAACAAAAACAAAAAAACCTAACTTTATATATTTTGGAGAAGAGTGCATTCTGCACTAATTCTTAAGGATGGAATAGGTTTAAATTGTTCCTAGTTATATAAAAGAATGCTCTTTCTTTCTTTCTTTTTTTAAGATTTTATTTATTTGAGAGAGAGCACACGCTGGGGAGAAAAAGAGGGCGAAGCATACTCCCCGCTGAGCAGGGAGCCCAATGCAGGGCTTGATCCCAGGACCCTGAGATCATGTCCTGAGCTGAAAGCAGATGCTTAACCCACTGAGCCACCCAGATGCCCCTCAAAGAATATTCTTAACTATTTTCAAAAATCCAATCATAGGGGCGCCTGGGTGGCTCAGTGGGTTAAGCCTCTACCTTTAGCTCAGGTCATGATCTCAGGGTCCTGGGATGGAGCCCTGCATTGGGCTCTCCGCTCAGTGGGGATCCTGCTTCCCCTTCTCCCTCTGCCTGCCTCTCTGGCTACTTGTGACCTCTCTCTCTGTGTCAAATAAATAAAGTCTTTTAAAAAAAATCCAATCATAAATTTAGGGTCACTTAATATCCCCAAAATAGCAAGGAAAAAAAAATGAGGTTGTTACTTGAGGGCACCATCATTCTGAGATGGACCAATGTTTCTGAAAGTGATCAATCTTATGACATCAAACTCTTTTATGTTTGCTCCTATATAGGAATTGTCAATAAATGGAGAAAGAAGGTCACGATTTCCCCAAAAAACTTTTAAATTCAGATGAAGGCAAAGAATATGTAAAACAATTATGTACTTCTAACTCCTTTCATTTTTTACTTTTTTATTTATTTAAAAGATTTTATTTATTTATTTGATAGAGAGCACAAGCAGGGAGAGCAGCAGAGGGAGAAGGAGAAGCAGGCTCTCCACTCGGCAGGGAGCCTGGCGTGGGGCTCGATCCCAGGACCCTCAATCGACTGAGCCACCCAGGTGCCCCATCCTTCCCATTTTTTAAAAGATTCTATTTATTTATTTTAGAAAGAGAGTAAGCAAGCATGGGGAGGAGCAGCGAGAGGGACAAGCAGTCATTGCACTGAGCACAGAGCCCGATGCAGGGCTTGATCCCTAGATCCTGAGATCATGACCTGAGCCAAAACCAAAAGTTGGGCACTTAACTGACTGAACCACCCAGGCAACCTTCTTATTTTTTATTAATTAATTAATTAGAGAGAGCACGTGCATGTGCACTCCCGGGGTGAGGTGGAGGTTGGAAAGGGGAAGAGGGAGAGAGAATCTCAAGCAAACTACTCGTGGTGTGCAGAGCCCTACATGAGATTTGATCTCACCACCTGAGATAACGACCTGAGCCAAAACCAATAGACACTCAACTGACTTCGCCACCCAGGTACCCCATAACTCCTTCTCATTTTAATCTAAGCTCTGTATATATCTTTGGGTAAGATTGTGAAATCAATCCTCCTTCCAACATACACATTCAAAATGAGATTTTCCAAAAAAGAAATAAAAGAGCTGAAAGAAAGAACTACCTACATACAAAATACTTGCCCTGCTCCATAACCAAAGTGTTCCCTTTAGCAATATGTTCATTTGAGTTCAATGGAATGTTAAATTTTCCTATAACCTTCATTTCCAAAACAAGCTATACCAACAATAAACAAGATAGTACAATCTCAAAAAATGAGCAAAGGACTTGAATAGATATTTCTCCATAGAAAATATACAGATGGCCAATAAGTATATGAAGAGATGCTTCAAATCATTAGTTATAGGGAAATACAAATCAAAAGCACAGTGAACACTACATCATACCTTCTATAATGGCTACTATTAAAAAAAAAAAAGGAAAACAAAAAGTGGAGAAACTGGTACCATGGTGCATTGCTGATGGGACTATAAATGGTGCAGCTGCTGTGGAAAGTTTGGTGTTCCTCAAAATGTTACACAGAATTACCATTTGACCCATTCCGCTGTAAGGTATATACCCAAAAGAATAAATTAAAAAAAAGACATCGGATACTTGTACACGAATATTCAGAGCAGCACAGTGGAATATGATTCAGCCAAGAAAAGGAATGAAGTTCTGACACATGCAACAATATTGATGAACCCTGACGTTACTAATGAATAAGACAGTCACAAAGGGACAAGTATTTTATGATTCCACTTATGTGAGGTACCTAGAATAGGCAAAATCCTAGTGACAGAAATTAGAATTGAGGTTATCAGTGGATGGGGAGTGGAAATAGGGAGTTATCGTTTATTGAGTACAGAGTTTCTGTTTGAGATAATGAAAATTATCTGGAAATCAACAGCAGTGATGGCTGCACAACATTATGAATGTACTTAACCCCACTGAATTGTAAACTTGAAAATGACTAAAATGGCAAATTATACGTATATCTTACTACAACAAAAAAACATACATAAGAGGATTCATACTTTTTCAAAATTCTTTTGGGTACAATGGGGGAGAGAGGGGGGTACAGAGCTCCGTCAAGCAAGGGGAGAATGAGCTCCACATCAGCAACTTTAAGGGTGACGTAAGGAAAGAAATTTAATTGATAAAGCCACCTCACCTGGTCAGCTTTCTTAAATCAAAGCTGGATAGACATCCAAAATAACTCCCGGGACAGTACGGACCAGTAAAACTTGTCCCCCTATACTATCTCCATTTACTTTTGAATTAAAAGAACATCTTCCACTTCATTGAGCGCTTCTCAAGTTTTGATTTTAAACAAACCCCTTAAAGGCGTTTGCAGCGTTTATGATTCTCATCTTCAGTATTTCAATGCCCACATTTAGCATTTCTTTGAGACTATCATATCTCTAAATGGGACTGCCCATGTAAATGGCTTGTGTGGTGCAGGTCAGCATGAACTTTGTTCAAGAGTTGCATTAACACCAAAACGCCTTCACCCTCGTTGTGGCCTCGGGCCTAGAACAAAGCGCGGCTCTCCCTCGGAAGGGGGGGGAGATTCCCAGCAACACCCAACTCCATAATAAGTTCCTCACCTTCAGTAAAAGAGCACGTCTTTTATTCTCTTGGCCGCTCCAAAGGATTCTGGGAGTTAGGGGAGGGACCAAGGGACAAAAATGAAATGCACAAGGTGCGCAGCGATAGGTTAAGGATTATCAACCAGTTGCTGAGCGACTTCTCATATCTTCCGACCACCTCCATAACTTCTCCTATCCCGTAAGCCCGCGCTCCTTCCCCACCTCCTGCGCCCCGCCCCTCTGCTGCCCTACTAGCCAATCATCGGGCTGCTGTTTGCCAGTCAGGGCCAATCCTGAACAGGTTTACTTTGAGCGGGAAAGGCTCAGAAGCTGCAGAAGAACGAGGTCAGCTAACGGCTCCTTCTTGGCCTTGTCTCTGGGTGGGTAACAGACCCTGGAGGCGGTTGTCCATTGGTTGGGCCGAGGGCCAATGAGGAGGTGCGAAGCGGGGGGCGGGCCTCACACGAGGGGGTGGGGTGGGGTGGGGCGGGGCAGGCCGGTGCGGGGTCGCGTGTCGGGTCGCGAGCCAGGGGTAGGCAATGTAACGGCCTCTCCCCCCGCCCCTCCCTCCCCGCTCCGGCCCCCCCACCCACAGACCGGCTCCAGGCAGCGCCCGGGGCGGCGGCGGCGGCGGCTGCAGCGGCGGGGTGCGGGCTGAGGGAACCGGGCCTCGACGCCCTCCCTCACCCCCGTACCCCAGGAGCTGTACCTAGTCCAGGAGGGACTGGGGGGCCCCATGGAGGTGAGAGGCGGAGACACCTGCCCGCCCGCTCACCCCCCAGGCCCGAGGGAGGGACTTGAGGTAACCGGTGGGGACGGGTCAGGGTCCGGGAGGCGGCCGGGCTTGGAGGATGGCGACGGTGAGGAGCCGCAGAAGAGCGGGCGCGTCTCCAGACGCGGTTCTCTGAGGAGGCCGCGGCCGGGCGGGAGAGGGCAGGTCGCCGGGGAGAGGCCCCGACGGGGCACCCGGGCTCTGGGGCGGGGACGGGCGGGGAGCCGGCGGCCGGCGGGCCCCGGCTTTCGGGGCGCGGCGCGGGCTGGTAGGACGGACCGGCCAGACGGCAGTGGCCGCGACGCCCGGGCTGTAGCCGCCTCCTCCACGTCGGGCGGCCGCTGCGCTGAGACCCGTCCGGATGGCCGCCGGCGTAGGCCTGTCAGGGCCGTCGAGAGCCTCCTCTTGGGGTCGTCCCGCAGCTGGCCCGAAGGCAGACAGGGAATCCCGGGGACAGAAGCGCGGGCCCCGGGATCGGTGTCTTCGGAGTGGATTCCGAGTTGAGCTGGGCGAACAGTGGCGGTGCAACAGCCGTCCGCCGTTCTGGCCCCGGCTTTGCACTGCGTGATGTCTCTCCCGCTTCCTACCCCTGTCTTGTGCAGCCCAAGGTAGCGTTCCGTGGAGGTGCGAATCGCTGCTGGAACCTCGGTGCCGACCCCAGCAGTAGACTAACGGATGTGTTCAACAGCGTGATGCTGACTGGCTCCACTTCCTTCTATGATTGCTACAAATCGCAGGTCCATCCTTTGTTAGAGGATTTTTTTCGAAATCAAAGTCGTTTACCCGAGCCCATTCACTTCGGTGTTTACATCGCTCCCAAGTTTAGGACCAGAAAGCCAGTAACATTTTCTTTCGTCCCTTTCTTCCTTTTCTTTCTTTCTGCCAGTAACATTTTCAGTAGAGTCTGCACAATACATATTTTGCTTTGAAAACAAGTTAAGGAATATTTTTCACTGATTCTTACTATCATTTTGTCCTCAATGTAACATGAGACCAGAAATATAAGAAAATCCCTATTTACTTAGTAAGACCATAAAATAGTTTTTCCTTCAAGCATTTATTGCAAGTCAGCAAAACATACTTTTGATCATCTGAAGGTGAAATTTTTCTGTACTCCCTTATTTTCTGGCCTTAACAGTGTCTTAGATTACATGCTGCCTTTCACCTCACCTAAAACATTCAGTTTTATTAATCATACTAAATTAGGGTAGTGTAAGTCATTTTCCTTTGAAATTATTTAACCAGGACATCAGTGTTGATATTGTTATACTTTGAATTATAACAATATCCCAAAATAAATAATTTTATTTAATCCACATTACAACTTTGTATAGTATTATATCCAGTGTACAGACTGAGAAACTGAGGCTTAGAGAGCTTGATTCATGCTTTAAGTGACAAAGCCCAAGTGGAACGCAGGTCTTTTCACTGCCAAGACCAGCATTCCACTGTTCTCTATAACATTTATACAGCTCCTAAAATTTACTTGGATTTAATTTCAATTAAGTAACTATAGCAAGGATATAAATGATACATTTTGCAGTTATTTAGACTGATTAATATGCCAACCCCAAGCATTTGCATATTTAATTCCCATAAATGTTTTAACTAAAAAGGATCTAGACATTTAAAGTATAATTATGTTCGAATCCACCATGTTACTTTAGCTGTTTCTTTTATCCTAGAATACCTAATTGAAATCAATCTTATAAAAGGAGTTAATTTTTCTAATTTTCAAATCTTACTTTAAAATGTAAAACGAATTTGAAAGAATGCTCCTAAAATCAGTTAGTTTCAAATCTTGTTTGATATTGCATAATCTGAAAATACTTCTTTTAAGTCACTATCTCAAAAAGATGAATAATTACTTATATCACTTTGGATGTTTCACACCTAAAAGAGTCAAGGTGGGCCTATGATAAAGACTTCAGAACTGGGACATCTAGGTAGTTCAGTCCGTTAAGTGGCTGCCTTTGGGTCAGGTCATGATCCCATGGTCCTGGGATCGAGTCCTACACTGGGTTCCTTGCTCAGTGGGGAGCCTGCTTCTCTCTCTGCCTCCTCTGCCTGCCACTCTGCCTGCTTGTGCCCTCTCTCTCTGACAAATAAATGAAATCTTTAAAAAAAAACAAATTTCAGAACTAAAGGAATAAAATCATGAAAGTTTCTAAAGATAAAAGTCTTTGTAAAAGTTATTGCTAACTAAGAAATTCTAGAAAAGTACTTTTTTAGTGACACACTTAGCAAAATTACTTTGGTACCTCGGTTTCCGCAGCTTCAGAATAGTCAGCATGATATATATAAACAAGACAATTATAATGTGTAGTTTTCAAATAGCAGTCATAACCAGACTTAAACAAATGATTGTCAAATATTTGAGATTCTTAAAGATGGATGATTGGAAGAGATTTTCATATTTTTTGGTATAGTATACACTCTATTATATGTTTAAAGAGTTGAATTTCAATTATGTCTATGATGAACAAAAATTTAAGAATACTTTGATCTAAGTATGTCTTCTCTCTTTATATAAATTTTGATTAAGAGTATAAAAACAATTAGAAAATATTTTCAGTCAGGATTATATTTTATCTGTATAAGAAAATACCATTTCTACTGTGTCTGGATATTTATAGTTATTATATCTCAGGTTTCATTTGGAGAGTTAAAAATTGTGAATCTAAGGGAGACAAACTATGAGAGACTCTTAATCTCAGGAAACAAACAGGGTTGCTGGAGGGATGGGGTGGCTGGGTGATGGGACATTGGGGAGGGTATGTGCTATAGTGAGAGCGGTGAATTGTGTAAGACTGATGAATCACAGACATGTACCTCTGAAACAAATAATACATTATATGTTAATTTTATTTATTTTTTATTTTTTAATATATTTTTAATATATGTTAATTTTTAAAAATTTGTGAATTTATACTTTCAGACTTCTTTATTTTTTTTTTAAAGATTTATTTTATTTAATTGAGACAGAGAGAGAGAGAGCATGAGAGGGGAGAGGTCAGAGGGAGAAGCAGGCTCCCCGCAGAGCAGGGAGCCCGATGTGGGACTTGATCCTGAGACTCCAGGATCATGACCTGAGCCGAAGGCAGTCGCTTAACCAACTGAGCCACCCAGGCACCCTTTCAGACTTCTTTAAAGAAGCGTTTTCTAAAATGAAATACATCTAAGTTTAGTATTTATTATTTGTTAAATTCATTCTACTATATTATCTAAAATTTTTACTGAACATCGATCCCTTTTGGAAAGAGGCAGCATTTTATTTTATTTTTATTTTTTTAAAGATTCCATTTATTTATTTGACAGAGAGAGAGAGAGCACAAGCAGGGGGAGCACCAGGCAGAAGGAGAGGGAGAAGCAGGCTCTCCACTGAGCAAGGAGCCCAATTCGGGCCTCGATCCCAGGACCCTGGGATCATGACCTGAGCTGAAGGCAGACGCTTAACCAACTGAGACACCCAGGTGCCCCACGAGACAGTATTTTAAATCAATAAAATCTTAAAATTCAAATTTTTTACCTTATTTACTCAAAGTTCATTCTAGAAGTATTCATAAAAAAAGAAAAATGAGCTTGTATTTTTCTTCTAATTGTAGTAATAGCTATTAAATTTCTAAAGAGATCATAAAATTTTATGTGTCATGTCATTTTTATAATATCTCTTGGAAATAGAAAGTAGGCTGAAAATTGAAGATATTATTTAAAAAGTCCTACAGTAGGAGTAAGGACTTGAGTTTGGGTTTAGTTTTGTCATCTATCAGCTCAGTAAACTGTAGCCTCAGTTTCCCTCTTTTTTTTTTTAAAGATTTTTATTTATTTATTTGACAGAGAGAGAGAAATCACAAGTAGGCAGAGAGGCAGGCAGAGAGAGAAGGGGAAGAAGGCTCCCTGCTGAGCAGAGAGCCCGATGCTCTATCCCAGGACCCTGAGATCATGACCTGAGCCGAAGCAGAGGCTTTAACCCACTGAGCCACCCAGGCGCCCGAGTTTCCCTCTTTTTAAAATAGAGTACTTATGTCACAAGGTTGAATGAATATAACGTTATATGAAATTTCTTTGAAAACTCTATATAAATAAATGACATTCACTTTTTTCACAGATTGGGGGCATTAAGACCAAATTATGTAAATGATTACTTGAAAATAACACTGCTAGTATCCATACAATTCTCATCTGTTCAAAAAAATTAAAAGTGCAGTAATTGTAGGTGTTTCATACCAGGGATAAGCAATAAGTACAGATCAGGTCTGCCCAGTGCCTGACTGTGTAAACAGAATCTTATTGGAACACAGCTATGCCCTTTACATATTGTCTGTGGTTTGCTTTGGTGCTAGAATAGCAGAGCTGAGGAGTTTCAACAGAGACCTTAACAGCTAGAAAACCCTAAAATATTTATTATCTGGCCCTTTACAGAAAAAAAGTCGCCAACCCCTAGTAGAAAACAAGCTTAAGTGGCTAAGTCTAGGTTTTAAGTCTTCCAGCACTTACACATGGGTTATTTCCTCTAATTTCTTATTTCACTAATATTCTGTAATAAATATAATTTCCTTGTGTCTGATATGCAAATATGTCTTTAAAATTTCAGAGTGAAGACAGTGTTGACCTAAGGCAGACCTATACTCCACTTTCTTCATCAACAGAATATTCAAGTTCTGTAGATTCTTCACTTTTCTATGCACCGTGGTCTACTTATGGAGATGATATTAAACAGCCTTCTAATTCTCAGATCAATGTAAAGAACAGGTAAATTAATAAATCAGATTTTTTAAAAGATTTTTTATTTATTTGACAGAGAGAGAGAGAGATCACAAGTAGGCAGAGTGGCAGGCAGAGAGAGAGGGGGAAGCAGGCTCCCTGCTGAGCGGAGAGCCCAATTTGGGGCCTGATCTCTGAGCCGAAGGCAGAAGCTTAACCCACTGAGCCACCCAGGCGCCCCAATAAATCAGGTTTTTCAGGCTAAATGAAGTTATTTCTAAATTTGATTACATGGGAACCCAGTTGTATTAGCTTTTTCCTATATCAGGATTTTAATGTCATGGCATTATAATTCTATGTTTATTAAACTTTTAGAAACCCTAAACTGAGCAGATACGTGTATATAATTATAGCTCATTACTTTTTTTTTATTCATTAGAGGCAACCCTTAGTGAGTAAATCTTAAATTCCTCTTTCTAAGGATAACTTATATAAATGAGTTATAATTTTTGATCTATTTTTACATCCAGTTCTAAATTTTCAGTAATTATTTCCTTCACAAGTATACAACAAACAAGATTTTATCAAATGTAAGATACTTTTAGTTATTTTTCAATCCCATTAATAATAATGGCCTACTCTATGCCGGAGCTCTCATACTGGGAATACTAGAATTAACATGGCAAATATTATCCCTACCTTTAGAGATCTTACAATGATGATGATGATGATGATGATGATGACTATGACAACAATGACTTCCTGGGCACAAGTATAGTGAAGTTTAAAAAAGTATAGGATATTATGGGAGCCTGTTGCAAAGAGAAGCCTAAGGGAGTGCCATCTGCCTTTATTTTAATTATGTATAAGGGAGCAGTTGATAGAAGTTGATACATCTTTAGTTTAATTGGAAAGTAATTATTTTAAAAATCTTACATGTTTCTTCTTTTTTTTTTTTTTTTTGAAGTAAATTCTGTGCCCAGCATGGGGCTTGAACTTAGGACCCTGCAATCAAGAGCCACATGCTTCACTGACTGAGCCAGCCAGGCTCCCCAATTTTTAATATTCTTTAATTAATAAAATTTTAAGTGGCTCAATCAGTAGAGCATGCAGCTCTTGATCTCAGGGTTGTGAGTTCAAGCCTCATGTTGGGTGTAGAGATTACTTTTTTTAAAAGATTTATTTATTTATTTTAGAGAGAGAGCATAAGTGGGAGGGGCAGCGGGAGAGGGAGAGAATCTTAAGCAGGCTCTGTGCGCCAAGCCCCATAATGGGGCTTGATCTCACCACCCTGAGATCACAACCTAAACTGAAACCAAGAGTTGGTCTCCTAACCCACTGCATCACCCAGGTGCCCCTAGAGATTACTTTTTTTTTTTTAAAGATTTTATTTATTTGACAGAGAGAAATCATAAGTAGGCAGAGAGGCAGGCAGAGAGAGAGGGGGGGAAGCAGGCTCCCCGCTGAGCAGAGAGCCCGATGTGGGGCTCGATCCCAGGACCCTGAGATCATGACCTGAGCCGAAGGCAGAGGCTTTAACCCACTTGAACCACACAGGCACCCCAAAAGATTACTTTAAAAAAATTTTTTTTAATGTTAAAAATTTGAAAATTTTGGTAAGTTCTATAAAATAGTGATTTTATTAGAAAGACATATAATTCTACAAAAGTATTTTTTTAAAGATTTTATCTATCTATTTATTTGACAGAGAGAGACACAGCGAGAGAGGGAACACAAGCAGGGGGAGTGAGAGAGGGAGAAGCAGGCTTCTCACTGTGCGGGGAACCCGATGCGGGGCTTGATCCCAGGACCCTGGGATCATGACCTGAGCCGAAGGCAGATGCTTAACGACTGAGCCACCCAGGCACCCTCTACAAAAATATTTTTAAGTTAATCTATGTTCATTGAAAAAATTCAGACTTTACAGAAATATACAATAGAAAGCATAAGTTCACCTTAACCTTTAACACTTCCCAATAATAACTATTAATAGTTTAGCATATATTACATTGAATTTTTTAGATATATACTAATATATTAATATACAAAAAGCTTTATGTTGAATCTTTTTGAAATAACACAACATAGTGGAAAAAGCATTAGACTTGTAGGCAGACCACTTGTTCAGCAGGTGTACAGTTTGGCAAATCATATACACTTGCAAAATGCAAGTTTCTTAAAATCTCAAATGCTCATTCTTCAATGATTATTAATACTTGCCCATCCTATGTTATGAAGATCAATGAAATGTTTGAGTGTTATGCAAATATAAAGTATTTTTATTTCTAAAATACCTAACATTATGAAATGTTAGAAATAAAATATGAGAAAACAAGAAGTTACAACCTAAAGCAACATACTACTTCTAGGAACAAATTACTTTAAATACATAGGAGATAAAAAGGACTAATTTTTGATCTCCTTGTGGTTTTTACATTTTGTATTATTTAGAGTGTTAGTCACAGGTACAATTTCAGGTACATGGAGCTCCAGTTACTTTAGTAAGGATTTGGGATAGCCCACAAATCTGTTACATTTAAGGGATAGCTGCAATATTGGTGTGGTATCTAGGATGACCATATCACATTTCACTTTTTAAATTCAACATTTGGTCTAAAGAGTCACAAAAATAGAGCAGCAGATTCGTATGGTTTTTAAATCACAAATGAAGAAACTGAGCAAGTGTTGATGGAATAATGTATAATGGGACCAGATACGCTTTTAGAAGCAGCCATGGTGCCAAGCCTGTCTAAAACATCATAGGTCAGAGATTTAGCTCTTGGAAACTAAAATGAATAGCATGTGTTTTGGAGAAATAGGAGTTAAGCATACATTGTGAACTAGACGTAGGATTTGAACTGAAGCAGAAACACTTACGTAGCATAGGCGCTATGCTAAAGTGGAAAATATTCTTGAGTTCCCGTTCCCTCTTTATTTGAAATGATGGTATAAATCCAATCCAAATATTTTATAGAAAAATAATGGTATAATAAGTCTGGAAATAGAAATCAATATATTGTATTTCAGTATGAGGAAAAGAATTTACATGTGATATTCATTTATTTTTAGGATTCAAACGGAAAGAAATGACTATGGCAGTGAAACAGACTTATATGGACTTGTGTCTAATATTTTGGAAGAACAAGATAAGTCACAACCATATTTTACTGAGGGGTTAGTATATTATATAAGCCATATGGTATATAGTAAGCTTTTAAATTCACATATATTAGATTACTGTATTTATTAGCTTTTATTTTTATTTTATAAAGGATCATCTGACAATAGACTCTTAATTCACATATTTGTATCTAGCAGCTTTGATTTTGCTGAGGTACTTGCTATATAATTGGAAGTTTCATACTAAAGTTTAATTTGATATTAAGAACTTTTATTTGGAAAATTACTCTTGCATAATTCAGAGCTTTTTCTCTCGAGTTTATGAGCTAAAATTTGGCTTAAAGAGTATAAATTCCAAAGAGCTTTTGTAGGTATATCCCAAAGAATAAAACTATCATTAGTGCTATACAGAAATATGTATGGACTTTATTCATATGGTAAAAATTTTTTAAATACACTTTGTTTTTTGGGGTGTGGAAGCCATATTACCCAAATGCCCTATTTCATAGATAAAGAAATATGCAGCACACATGTAACCAATTAAAATATTTTAATTTCAGTAATAGTTTCAGCAAAGTACATCTTTTTCATTTAAAAAGTTGCAGTCAACAATATTTTTGTATTGTATAATAACCTAATTAAAGGAAAAACTTACTTTGTTTTCTGCTTACTATAAACAATTCATGCAAGATCATGTAGTCACCAGCCTCAGGCCTTAGTTAATGCCTCTTGGGAGAGTATACTGTAGACATATTAAGATTAAAATGCATATTTATGTAGCATGTGACACATTTCAAGTGATAGAAAATTATTTGGATGTGATAGTAGTTTATAAGGCAAAATTAGAAAGGATTAGATAGATAATGGGGCAGTGAGGTAATATAAATGTTTTGAAAACCTGTCCTACCTTCTCCACTAAGGCAATAAAGTCATTTAAAACCTAAGTTGTAATTAAATATATTTACTTGTTCTAGGACCTGCTCCTCCAATTTAAAGTCAGTTTGGCCAATGAACACAAGCAGATTTGCAGATCACCATGACCTCTTAACAGAAACCAAAAGGCCAATAGATACAGCCATCTCTCAGCAAGCTTTTTATAGTGGTGAATCTGTGTCAGCAGTGGAAAAGCAATACCTGCATAATAGTAATCTAACACCACAACAAAAAATAGATGAACTTTATCATGGATTTACTGGTTTAGACCTCGAAGAACAATGGATGTACCCCTCACGAAGTGATCATTCTAACTGTTACAATATCCAGACAAATGATACAGCTAAGACAACATTCCAAGATTATCCATTTATCAAAAACTGTTTTACATCACAAACTGGTCTGTCTGACATCATGAAAGAATCAGGAGTTGATACTTACCCTTATGGAAGAGAGAAAATATGTGCTAAAGGTCTTGAAGCACCATTGCAGCAGAAAAGGGCAGAGATGTTTCTTTCTCAATTTAACAGATACAGTGAAAACGCAGATTATTGTAGATACCCAGAATATGTTCATCCTAATAAGGCTAAGCTTAATAAGTGTTCGAATTTTAACGTCCAAGATAGTAAAAAATTAGCCAACGGCACACCTGAAACACCAACTGTAGAAGCAGACACCTACACAAAGTTATTTCAGGTTAAACCAGCAAATCAGAAAAAAATGGAGGAGACAATACCTGACCAGCAGAATTTCACATTTCCAAAAACCACACCACATCTGACAGAAAAGCAGTTTGCAAAGGAAGCAGCATTCACTGCTGATTTTGGCTTAAAATCAGAATTTGGACTAAAACCTCACACAGCTTGTCCAGCTAATAATGATTTTGCTAATGTCACAGAAAAACAACAGTTTACTAAACCTGACCCCCCAAATTCTGAATATTTTAAATCTGTGAATTTATTATCAAACTCAGCAACATCTTCAGGAGGTATCAACTTAAACAGACCAACTTGGATGAATGTCCAAACAAAAAATAACACTCCTATTCCTTATCGGAATCAAGGTAACTTGATGAAATTAAATAGTCACTTAAGTGTAGCTTCAAAAGGTTCTAACCATTCTTCAGATTTCCCCCAACTGTCATCCACAAATTTAACCCCAAATAGCAGTTTATTTCAGAAGTATTGCCAAGAAAACCCTTCAGCATTTTCTAGTTTTGATTTCAGTTACAATGGTGCAGAAAGAATTCAATCTGTCAATCACATGGAAGGACTGACAAAGACTGGAGAAGAAAACCTCTTTGAATCAGTTACTGATAAAAAAATAAAGCAACCAAATGGATTTTGTGATAACTATTCAGCTCAGCAGTATGGGATCATTGAAAATGTAAACAAACATAATTTTCAAACTAAGCCTCAGAGTGGACATTATGATCCTGAGGAAGGTCCAAAGCATTTAGATGGCTTATCTCAAAATACATATCAAGATCTGTTGGAGTCACAGGGTCATTTTAATAGCCACAGACAGGGAAGTGGAGACAACAATATTAATAGCCGTGTGAATCGCACACAGGCGTCATGCTTTTCTAATAATTATATGATGGGAGATTTAAGGCATAATCAGAGTTTTCAACCACTTGGTTCAAATGGGTTTCCCCTAAGATCCACTCACCCATTTGGCCATTCAGTTGTTCCACTGTTGGATTCATATGATTTGTTTTCTTATGATGACTTAAGCCATTTATACCCTTATTTTAATGATATGATGTATGGTGATAATTCCTTTTCTGGTTTCGTGCCAACTTTTGGATTTCAAAGACCAATTAAAACCCGTAGTGGACCAGCCAGTGAACTTCATATTCGACTAGAAGAGTGCTATGAACAATGGAGAGCATTAGAAAAGGAGAGAAAAAAGGTAATACGAAGCTATCCATTTAGGAGTAATTTAGGATGTTCCCTCTGCCTATCTTCATTTTGTTTGTTAGAGTAGTTTAAGAGTATTCACCTTATTTCTAAGCTGAATTCTTCTATAATGTACAGTATTTGTTAAGTCCATGACTCTAAGGAATTATTTAGATGACTTAAGCTTGAAGCTTAAAAAAAAAAATCATTGTTTATGTAAAGTTTATTTTGCCTATGAAGTAGACTTTTTCCTTAATGGGTTAAAAGTATACCTCTTGGGGGTGCCTGCCTGGCTCTGGGTTGTGTTTGAGTAGTAGAGACTACTTATAAATAAAACCCTTTTTTGAAGAAGTTCTTTTAATTATCAAACTGTCGGAGCCTTTGGGTATTTATATGCATTAAATATGACAGAAAAATATGGTGGTATCGTGATTTGTGTTTGTTGCCTTTTGAAACTGAAATAGGGTAGCCTGGGTGGCTCAGTTGGTTAAGCGTCTGCCTTCGGCTCAGGTCATGATCCCAGGCTCCTGGGATCATCGAGCCCCGCATCAGGCTCCCTGCTCAGCGGGGAGTCTGCTTTTCCCTCTCCCTTCCTCTACTGGTGCTTGCTTGCTCTCTCTCAAATAAATAAATAAAATCTTAAAAAAAGAAAGAAACAAATAATTTTAAAGTTTTGATTTTCAATTTATTCCTTAGGCATAGGAGAAATGTTATTCAATATTGAATCGTATGTAGAAAGTTCAGCATCTAAAGGTTATATAATTTTTTACAGACTGAATTGGCCCTGGCCAAGAATTACCCAGGAAAAAAAGTATCCAGTACTAACAACACTCCAATTCCAAGGCTGACCTCCAACCCATCTCGAGTTGATCGCTTAATTGTAGATGAACTTCGGGAACAAGCCAGAGTAAGCTGTAAAAACACCCAATAATGGATTTTTTAATTGTTTGGTAAAATTTTAAAACAAGTCAGAGTTCTGAAGGATTTTTAAATCACATTTATGCATAACTCTTTAAATATATTCTTTTCCATGTTTGGTCCTAGAACTATGATTAATATTTAGGGAAGGGGAAATAGCACCCCTTAATCATTTTAAAAGTAGGTTTAGTAACTTAAATGGCTTCTCTTTAAGAAACCCAAATTAACATAGAGCTAATCCTCAAGAGAAAGAATTTTAAAGTAAAAATAATTTTGAAAATTATTTATAAAGAAAGTCCCATTTCTTAGACACAAACATTTTTTTTCTAGCTTGATGAGCAAGCTGGTAAGTTAACAGGTAATTACTGTATTTCATTTTCTTAACCCTGCATTCTTGAGTTATTCAACAAATACTAAGTATATCCAGCAATGTATTAAATATTGAAAAACTGAAAAAATACTGAAGAATATGGGTACGCATAATTTTATAAAATAGTCTTGTTTTAGAAAATTAGTATATCACTTCAAATATAAAGAATCCTGATGTTAGGTCATTTTGTAATTTAACAAATGATTATTCCTATTATTTCCTTTGTAATTTCAGAATTTTCTAGAATTAAATAGAGCAGGCCATTCTCTTATCTGCAAAAAGCAATCTTAGATCTTAAATTTGTACTTATTGTCAGTAACATGGAAATGTTTGAATGTTCAATTTTTTTAATGTTGCTTATTCCCAGATTACTCAAACAAGTAGGTACAAAAGACTGACTTTACATCTTTGTTTTCCCCATGGTATCAGGACACCGTAGGCATTCAGTTATTTATTAGATGAATATTATTGCCCTCATCTCTATTCTGCTTCGTTGAAGATTTGTTCTTACTTAAAAGACAGGGCAGTATGGTTACATGCCTTATCAAAATTTAAAATGTTTCCCTCAGGTTGTGACTCTGCTAGGCAAAATGGAACGTCTTCGAAGCTCTCCCCTTCATGCCAATATCTCTACTGCTCTTGATCGACACTTGGAGTCCATTCACATTGTACAGTCACGTAGAAAGGATGAAATTGTTAATGCTTCAAATCGGCAAAGGCAAGGAGTTCCTAGATGCCAAGATGACAGAGGTATAAGTGTTAATGCATATTCTTTTGTTAAGGCAGTGAGATAATTTGAATGTTGTTAAAATCAGATTCTGAGGTTAAAAGGTTGGATTTCTAAAATTTACACTTAGCTAAAGAATAAATCGGTAAATGACACCCAAATAATTTACTCCGAAAGTAGTTCGATCAATTGTTAGTTTTACCCACTTAATAACTCATAAAGTCTGTGTTCTACCCAAAGCATAGTCATTGTCCTACAAGTAAGAAATAGAGTACCAACAATTTTAAATACTAAGTCAAATACTTTAGTCCACTCCATCAATAGCCATCCTTCTTTTATAAAAATAATGTTCAATCATTTAATAGCACATTGGGCTTTTTAAGAGTTAAGGAATATATAAAAGGTATCTAATATGAACTGACCCTGAATGGTTTTTTTACAGATGTTTTTGCCCTTGCTTCAGCAATTAAAGAGATGTGTGTGGCTACTCGGAAAGCACGTACTACCCTGTGGTGTGCACTGCAGATGACCTTGCCAAAAACAGCCAGTACAGCTGGCCAAACAGATGTGGAAAAGGCTTTACAAGATATAGTAAACTGTGAAGATAAAGTCCATGAAAACATAAATAGTAGCAATCCAATGAACCAGAGAGGTGAAGCAAACAAACATTAAGGAAATGCCAGCAGAAAGAAGAATAAAAAGCTGATAAGTAAATGTATCAAGACATGCTAAAAAATTTTAATGAACTTGTCAAACTTGAAAATTTCAATACATTAATTTTCTTTCAGATATAAAGTTAATACCTTAATGAAGTCTAACTTCTATTTAAAAATCTTCTATTTGGAATGAATCAGATATAGTTTAAAGTGAACTCAAAGGGAAAGTTGACTACTCTAGGAGTTCCGAGTAGCCAAAAATAACAAGTTTAAATTTCCTAACAGCTAAAATATTGCTTAAGCCCATTCTGCAGTGCAGGTAAATGCAAATGTGAAATTGTTCTAGAAGATAAGTTTCATTTAGGTCTGCCTTAGTAAGTATAATTCCAAATAATGAATCTAAGTGACTGTAACCCAATTATGGCTACAGTCTAGTAACTAAGACAAGTTTTGATTGTGATATAAAAGTGTTTTCCTTACAAAACTGGATAATACCTAGGAAACAAAGGAAAACAAGGATGAACCCAATATTCATGTAAAAATTTAATATTTAAAATACTACCATATTTATAAATTTGAAATCTTAGTGCCTAAGTATATGGAGGGAAATGCATCTGATTCTCCTAAATTAGTGATAAAAGTGCCAGTGTAAAAACCATGCAAGTTACTGAATATAAAACCTGTTCAAATCATTTGTGTATATTCTTTAAAATTTAATTATACTATCAATTATTACATATTTCCAATTTTAAAGTATTTAAACAATCAAAAACAAAACATTTCCTTTATCTGGATCTTTTAGACTTGATGCACAGTAACTAAAATAATGACTATTGTTTTAATACCCTTAGTTTGCTGCATTTTATGAGGGTATCACGAAGTTCTAAAATGTATTTTTTTAAGGTTAATCTTTAGTTTAGTTTGCAGTTGGTTAGTGTATATTTTGTGTAGTTGTGTTCATTAGTTCGCTTCTGTATTTTTTTTTAAGAGCTCTTGAAAGCTTGGCTTTTTCTGTTTCTCATCACTTAATATCTTTGTATGAAACCCGAGTAATTTATTCATTAATATGAAATGTTGGTATTATGTGACTCAGAAGATCTTGGGTTTTAACATTTCTAGCATGAGTTAAACTATAATATAATGTACTGATGAAATTTAATTGAACTATCCTTGACTAGAAACACCGATGTTTTAAATGTTGGTGTTTTTCCTAGTTTTAGAAATCTTGGTATTAAAGAGTGTAATCACACCACATAAATTTTCTTTAGATGATGTGCGGAAGAAACTGATTGAGTATGCAGGAGTAACTGTAGGGAGAAACATTTTGATCACTGATATGCTTTAGAACTACCCAAATGAATTACATTGAGGGTAGTCAAATAAAATAGATCACCCCACCACACTCACTGCATAGAAAGTGGTTAAGTTTGACATAAGACGTGTTGGATGTTATGAAAACAAATACTGTACTGAATGTAGTCTCTCAGGAAAAAATAAATTACTTTGTTGAAAATATCTGGTTTCTTTTTTGTTTTACATCTTTGTATTAGTTTCTAACCTTAATTGTCACACAGGTCAGAAAACCAAATTTCATTTCACTGATAAGAGCTGGCACTGAGTTTTAAATTTCATTAACATATAAATAAGAATGTTGGTACACTAACCAATGCCGTTCAGATATCCTTGCATGGAACCTGATCTTCAAAGTGAAGGTTTTTTTTTTGTTGTTTTTTTTTAAGATTTTATTTATTTGAGGGAGAGTGAGCGAGAGAGAACATAAGCAGAGAGGCAGAGGGAGAAAGCAGACTCCCCAAGGAGCAGGGAGCCGGGGACCTAGAGATCATGACCTAAGCTAAAGGCAGATGCTTACCGGACTGAGTCACCCAGGCACCCCAAAGGTGAAGTTTTTGCTCTTCCTTTACACTAATCCAGGCAAACCAGAATAAAAATTCTGGGGAAATTTTAACATGACAGTAGTCAGAAATAAAACACTAGTCCATTAACAAAAACCAAACACAAAAATTCTTTGAAATTCTGTCAATCACATCACCCTGCAAATAATTCTCATATTAGTTGGTTATCCCTTCTATGGTATACTCTCCTAATGGATGGTTCATATGTATTGGACTTCTGAATTACAACCTATGAGAACAAAAAATAACATCACACATAATTGGTAGTGAAACTGATAAAACTGATGCTTCCATCGTTTTTAATCCAAAAGAATTTGGTATACTCAATTTTTTTAATAGACAAAATGACTTATATAAAAGTGGTTAAAATTAATTTTTTTTAGATTTTTTTTTAATATTTTATTTATTTATTTGACAGAGAGATCACAAGTAGGCAGAGAGGCAGGCAGAGAGGAGGAAGCAGGCTCCCCGCCGAGCAGAGAGCCCGATGCGGGGCTCGATCCCAGGACCCTGAGATCACGACCTGAGCCAAAGGCAGAGGCTTTAACCCACTGAGCCACCCAGGTGCCCCAAAAGTGGTTAAAATTATATATCCTGAATTATATAAGCATCCTTACCACTTGAATAATCTACTATTAAGTTTTAGAGGGTTGGGAATTAATGACTGAAATCCCTATTTTGGTCTAAAATGTCAATCATACTACAGAAGATAACGGTTGTTTAAATTTTGCCCTTTGCAATATTGAATATTATAGACATAAGGGATTTATCAGCATTTGAATTAAGTGAATAACCTTACTCGAAGCCTAATGAGCTGATCCTCTTTTCCCATTTAAACATTAGTTCAAGTATACACCTAACTGTAACATACATAATAGAGTCCCAGAAGAACTGGCTACTGTTAGACCAAAACAGGTACTCTTCAGGGGTCCATGGATATAATCTGGCTCTACTTCAGAGACCAAAATCAAGGTGAAAATAAGCCAAAAATCCGAAATAAGGGTTAATAAAATAGGCCCTCTCATATGCTGTCTATGCGGCCACAGTCTATTATTGCTACTGCCAATAGAGGACTACGTCTCCAAAGTACTTTCAAGGACTTCAAAGCCAATTTACTGACTTCCAATAAAACAAGGTAATCTTTCTGATCTCCCAATACCCAACCTCACAGAAAGGAAAACAGGCAGAGAATTTGATTCTAGGAAGAGGTTCTACTAATAGAAGAGCATTTTGGGCTAATCAAAATCTAAAACAAAATTCAACACATTCCTAAGTGACTGTTCAAATAACTGATTTCCATGGATAGCTGGAAGGAATCAGAATAAATCAGAAAACAGTGATTTAAATAGTTTATTTTTTTAAAAGATGGTTACTTTTTAAAAATGCAATGCCACGATTATAGGAGTGTACAGAGGTGATACATCTTTTCCTTAACCAAGCTTTTTACCTTCTGCACAAAGGTAAAAATTTTTGTCAACCTTAGTTAACAGTATAAAACAGGTCGGCAAACTTTTTATCTTAAGGGCCAGACCATAAATATTTTAGATTTCACAGGCCACAAAAGGTCTCTGTCACATACTCCTTTTACAACCCTTTAAGAATGCAAAATCCATTGGTGACTTGCACCATACAAAACAAACGGGGCCAAATTTCCTTGCCTGCAGTAGTTTGCCAACCTGAGGTATAAAATACCTATTTTCTGTCTTGTCAGGGAGATTGCTCCCTTCACGCTTCTTGACAGTCTGTTGCCAGAAGTAGAGAGAAAGGACTTATTTACAATTGAATGTGGCTTGTGACAAAAGTACAAATGGAGAGTTTCTGCTCACTTGTGACTCCCAGGTTTTTCCACTCATTAAATTTGTTGAGCACCCACAATGTACACTCTTAAATATCTTTGTGTTAGCAGAGATTTCCAGTGTTTCTTCCTTAGACGCATGGTTCCTGCAGTTTCTTTCAACCTGTAATTATCACGTCTTTATACTCATGTTTTAGGGCAGATCAGGATTAAAATCTCTACTAACACTCAAGAGGGTTCATGATTATAAAAATTGAATCTAGCTAACAATGATATCCTTTCATCCAATACACATCCTTCAAAATCACAGCCTGGATGAGGAAAAATATGTAACTATCTCTCCGTAAAAAGATACTTTTTTCCTCTCATAGGCTGACACTTAAAAAAAAAAAATCTCAAATCTAGAACATCTACCACATCATCTTCTCCATTTTCAAAATTTGTTGCCATGTTAACATAATATCTGGATCCAGGTAGGGGCTCTTCATTAGCTTTCTATTTCATCCATAAAACAATACATCAAGAGGTAAATACTACTTTCAAAGTACTTTACGCTCCCACATTTCATATCAGAAAAGGAGTGGTCATGATTCTGCTCCTTCAGGATGAAAACTGCAACTGTCAGCTTTCTGAATATTTCTGCTATTTATCCTAGGTGAGAGAAGACTTTTTAAAGTGGCTAAAAGGAGCCAGGACTTCAGTATTAAAATATAAAAGTTGCCCCCATTCCAGATCTTTGGTACAGACATCAACTACAATAATCTGATTACCCACACCATGGAGACATGGCACATTTTGTAATTAGAAGTGTTTGTGATTTTCCTTTTGACCATGTAAACAAAAGGGAAATGCCTTGGGAAACCACTTTGCAATGTTCTCTCATTTCTCTTAAATACACATGTGCACAATCCCTTCTCCCTTTGATCAAGTTCATGAGGAGAAAGAACAGAGTGGACCAAGGTTATCGCTTCCGCTCTCCTCTTTGTGTCCTTTTCTTTTCCTTTTCCTTGCGCTCCTGCTTGGCTAGTTTGTCCCTCTCCCTCTGCAGCTTGTCCTGTTCCTTCTTCCTTTGGGACTCATCCCGAAGGGTGTCTCGCTCCAGTTTTCGGGCATTGAGGACATCTTCCACATTGGTGTTTCGGAACAGAGCTACGGGTGAGTTAAGGGATTAGGGTACAGGTCATACAGGTCCCAATACTGTCTTTATTCTCTCTCCACATATTCCTAGTCTTTAAAAAAAAGTCCTTATGATAATTTATCTTTGGTCTAATGGGATATCCTAAAACTATCATTACAAAGGCTTAAAACTAATCCTCAGAATAAAAATCTCAGACTTTTCTAAATTTGAATGTTAAAATATTTCAAGAAAATGAAATTTCATTCTAGAATAAGTACTTAGAGCATGGCAGAATATTACTGGGAGTATCTAGGCTAGTTTTAGTGAATAGAGTATTAATGTAACTGGCAAAAATTTTATGTACTTGGCACTATTAAAATGCTTGAAAAGAGTTAAATAAGTTGTTTAACCTTACTAAACTTTATCAATTTGCTTTTTTTCCTGGACCACTGAAGCTTAAGTGAAAAATGTTCTAATAACCACAAACTCTGAATTTATAAAAGATATGAAATAAGTTTAACCAGTTATAAAATACCTAGCCAAAAACTTTACCCTCCATTTCTTAGAACTTTAAAAACACA
This sequence comes from Potos flavus, assembly GCA_028534135.1. Lineage (NCBI taxonomy): Eukaryota > Metazoa > Chordata > Mammalia > Carnivora > Procyonidae > Potos > Potos flavus. Next base: position 15,908,686 of record CM052891.1, on the reverse strand, counting down.
ATCTGGGAGGGCCTGGCTGGCTCAGTCAGAAGAGCGTGCGACTCGATCTCGGGGTCATGGGTTCAAGCCCCACAATGGGTGTAGAGATTACTAAAAAAACCTGTTAGCACCAGACGAACTTCTCCCACTTTAAAACATAACGTTTTTTGCTTTGATGCTTTAAAATAAGTCTCCTTGAAATAACCTTCCCTTCTTTGATAACCTACCATGCTTTTCATCTTTAAGAAGGTGGATTTTTTTTTTTTTAAGATTTTACTTATTTATTTGCAAGAGAGTGAGCGCAAGCTTGCAAAAGCAGGGGGAGAGGCAGAGGCAGAGGGAGAGGGAGAAGCAGAGGAAGAGGGAGAAGCAGACTCCTTGCTGAGCACAGAGCCAGATGCAAGGCTCAATCCTAGGACCCTGAGATCATGACCTGAGCTGAAGGCAGACACTTAACCGACTGAGCCCCTAAGAAGGTGGATTTCTAAATGTAGAAGCTTCTCAGGGCACCTGGGTAGCTCAGTCGGGTTAAGTGGCTGAGTCTTGGTTTTGGCTCAGGTCATGATCTCAGGGTCCTGAGATCGAGCCCTGCGTCAGGCTCCACGCTCAGTGGGAAGTCAGCTTGAGATTTTCTCTCCCTTTCTCTCTGCCCCTTTCCCCCGTTCGTGCTCTCACTCTCAAATAAATAAACTCTTAATAAATAAATAAATAAATGTAGAATCTTCTCATAAGTGTCTGTTGGTAGGGACTTTCCTCAGCACTTACTTCCATCTGTCCATATTTTTAGCTCAAAAGTATTCAGTTTGTGTTCTCTTTCCAAATAATTATACAGTCTCTGAGGACAAAGTCAAAATTTCAGTATTATTTAACTTGCTTCCACTGCTGGGAAACCCAGTGCTATACACACGGGGTACAGATTCTTATTTTCCCTTAGAAATCCTCGTTAAGAAATCCTTCCTCCTTCACAGTAGATGTTAACATGTTTTCTTTGGGGAAAGTTCTCGTTAAATTGACTGTTTATGGTTGTTCTTGGAATGGGACTTAAAATGCTGGCCCGACACAAGTTCCTGTTGGTAAAAGGATCCCCCAGCAGTAACAGCGGGATGAAAACTGTTCCTCAAGAGTACTCAATGGAGAACCACTTGGGGATGGACAAAGAGAAGGATACATTTATCAGAACCAACGTTCATTGTGGAGGCACATGAATCATCCTTCTCATCTGCTTCGGTGAACGTCGTTAAGGAAAGTCGGATGGAAAGCAAAGGCTAGCACATCCCAACCCAGCATCAGAAAACATTCCATGAAGCGATGGGCAGGGAAAGCATGCTGAAGAAAAACACCATCAGAGGTGTGGGGGTAAGACCAGCACGGTCATCTTCAGGAGTCTCAAGACCGTTCAGAGCTACTGTGAGATCCTTATCTCCCGGAGGCTGAAAAGAAACAGCCTGGTCTGGGTGGACCTCCCCATTACCTGGCAATGCCAGGGGATGGCGAGAGGACTTCTAAAATAGTGCTTCTCAAAGTGTGGGTCCCAGAACTCCCTGGGAACTTGCTAGAAAAGCACATTCTTGGGCCCCACCCTCGACCTACTAAATTAGAAACTGGGGAGCAGGGCCCAGCAATCTGGGGTTTAACAAGTTCTCCAGGAGAACCACTGCTTAAAATGTTCTTTTCTAGCCCAAGAAAGAACCATTGGAACGACAGCTCTGCTGATCCTCGCAAGAAAAAAAAAAATTAGGAGAAACTAGAGAACAAGCTGGCCCCAAGGAGCCTAAGAACTATTTCCTACACCTGTGATGAGACAGCGACCATTTCTGGTAGGAGGTCCACTGCATCAGGCTCCACATGCTCCATTCAGTCAGACTCTGTGGGCTAAGCATCTCCTAAACAAGTTCAAACTCACAGCGAACCAAGCCTGTCCCCGTCAGTAGCAAGTGCCTTTTGCACAGGCCCCCAAAGCCCAGACTTCTTCTGTGTTGGCCGGGGATTCAGTCTCACTTTCAATGATGTGGTCACTGGAATATTAAAAAAAAGCCTCAAATGAAACTGCTCCAAATTTGGGAATCCTTCATCCAAAAATATCCATATTCTAGTCCTGGATTTGCCACTAAAGCTATGCATGTCTCTGATCGCACAGGCATCTCTAGACTGTCACAGTTTCCTTACCAACAGGCAAAAGCATACAAAGACGGATTATATAAAGGATACTGTACTGGACAGAAAGGTATCATACAAATATAAAGAATCACAACTATATCTTAGCTTCCAAAAACACAATATAAATGGTCCATTATTAAGGCATTATTTCTTTTACACCAAAGTTTTCAGGAACATACAGATCATGTGGTGAAAATGTTAAGTCTCATACCAACTCTCCCAATGCCACTCGTCACACCCACGAAGGGTCACAGATCAGAGCCACTTTAGACGGAAAAATTACACTGCAGGGGAAGATGAGCAGCTTCCCAAAGCTCCCTGTAAACCAGCAAACACGTCGGTCTCAAGCCTCAGGGAGTGGACCCAAGACCCCGAAAAGGATATTCTTCTTCATCCGTCACATCAGCATACTGGGCCAGAAGGGCGGCTTTTCTCTGCTTCTCCTCTTCGGACACCATCCTGGGCCTCACCACGATCTGTGCCTGCTTCTCAATGAGGGTGGCAATGGCCTGCACCTCATCTGGGAGGGGGAAGGGAAGGGAGGGACAACAAGGTTGCATGTGAGAAAAACCAAGCTCACCGAACCACTAGTCCACCCAGACAGTGGTTGCAGGAAAGACAGTGGCATCTGCTGACTCTTTAGGGCCCTGGGCTTCAAAGGAGGTGCCTTGGGGGCCAATGAGAACGGCAAAAAGGCCACGCGGGCTAGGCTTTAGGTCTTGTATCCATCTCCGATCAGAGCAGCCCTGCTTTTACCTGTTTTATAAATCGAAGTTCTGCTGCTTTAAGGAAAAAAAAAAAAGGTTGAAAAGCACTGCATTAGAATCATAGAAAATTCAGCTTCAAGCATGCAACTTTCTCCCCTCTTAACCCAGAAACCTAAGAAGGAATCTAGAATCAACTTATGCTGGTCCCTTTCATAGTGATGATTATGCCAGGTGACATTCATAAATTATTATTATTATTATTTTTTTAAGATTTTATTTGACAGAGAGAGAGAGATAGCGAGAGAGGGAACACAAGCAGGGGCAGTGGGAGAGGAGAAGCAGGCTTCCCGCAGAGCAGGGAGCCTGATGCGGGGCTTGATCCCAGGACTCTGGGATCGTGACCTGAGCTGAAGGCAGATGCTTAACCGACTAAGCCGCCCAGGCACCCCAAGAAATTAATAGATTATTTTAAAATAAAATCAACTATTAAGTTAACCATTCTCAAAGAAAGGAGGCAACGGTGCCCAGTAGTGGTTTTTACGCCTGGATCCATATTAGAATCATCTGTGGGAGCTTTAAAACAAACAAACAAACAAACAAACAAACAGGGATGCTTGGATGGCTCAGTCGGTTAAGCCTCTGCCTTTGGCTCGGGTCATAATCTTAGAGTCCTGGAATCAGGCCCCACCTCGGGCTCCCTGTGCAGCGAGAAGCCTGCTTCTCCCTCTGCCCCACCCCCTGCTCATGCTCTCTCTCTCCATCTCTCTCTAATAAATAAATAAATATCTTTAAAAAACAAACAATCTATGGGCCCCAGCCCCCAAAGATGTTTCTATAACTGGTCCAAGGTATGGCCCCGGCATTGGCGTCTTTTAAGCTGTATGAAGTGGTACTAATGGACGGCTAAGACTGAGAACCAATGTGTAGATAGTTTAGAATTGCTTCAAGTCTGGCTTTTACAATTTGAGTTTTCTGCAGTTAATCTGTCATTCTAATGGCTGTATTAATCCACTTCTCTTTCATTTTAAGGGGTGACAAAATTTAGCTGCATTAAGCAAAACATCAATCACAGTTGTTATGAAATGAAAATACAGAAAAGGCAGGAGGGGAGGAAATTTAGTTGGCCCCAATTCCTGCCATGAAAATCTACAAGGAGCAGTGGAAAGAGGATGAAGAGAAAAAAGCGAAAGCCAGAATGAAGGTGACTGTGGTCCAATGAGGTGGGAAACTGGAGAAGGGGAAAAGGAAACCAACATTCAGTTAAAAAGTTCGTGGAAGCTGCCGGGTGTTTACCAGCTCAAATTATCTTAGGCAAAATGAGCAGGAAATGGAGAAAACTCAAAATTCTCTTGCTAACAGCTGTATGGGAAAGGTTGTTGGAAAAGGAACTGGAGGTTAGACAGGCAAAAACTCCCAACTCTACCTTCTTTTTTCACTTTGGTGACGACATTCTGACTTTCCGACCATCGTTCTACAATCTCCTTGCAGATGTTAAGAAGAGAATCTTCTTCCTAGTTGGAAAGGCAGACCAATTAATTTCCTGAGAGCCCTCAGCCTGAACAAAGCCCAGGCACAGGGCACAGCTCTCCCTCTGGCAATGAGGAGTCACGGGGAAGGTCTGGGAGCCCTTTCTGAAGCTCAGAAGCAATCCTCAAGTCTCAGAATCCACACCTGTAGGTCAAGAGCACCCGCTCCGTCCTGCCAAGCACCAAGAGAAAGGATTTTTTTTTAAGATTTTATTTATTTGACAGAAAGACAGCAAGAGAGGGAACATAAGCAGCAGGCAGAGGGAGAGGGAGAAGCAGGCTTCCCGCTGAGCAGGGAGCCCGATGCGGGGCTCGATCCCCATGACCTGAGCCGAAAGCAGACACTTAACAACTGAGCCACCCAGGTGCCCCCAAGGGAAGGGATTCACAATAATTTAAGACAGTCTTCCTCATGTTTTTGGAGCAAAAACCTGTTGCTGGAGTTAAAACCTTCCTTGAAATCTTCCTTGGCTGATAGACTCAACTCAGTACACTCTCCAGGGTTTATCAACTTTCATGCTGGAACGTAGCCACGACCCTGCTGACCCCACTGCTTCAGATGATAAATGAGTAGCTGTCTCCTATCCACCCATCCCTCGGTCCATTTTACACAAGCATACACATTCTGCGTGTTTACCAATCTTGCTCCTTAGCACCATATAACAAAAGGATGTTGGCTTCAGTGTCAGATGAAGTTAAACCCAGATCTATGAACGAGTTTCTTAACTTTCTGAGCTTCACATCTTGTCAGGATTTTAGTGAGGATGAATGAGAATGTGTGAAAAGTCCCTACCTTGCTTGGCAAAGAAAAGGCATTTCAACAAATACAGGTATTTCCCTCCATCTTCATTACGGCTGCCTTCCCATCTTCATGTTCTACCCTCAAAATGAGCTGTTGGCTCAGGTGCCAGGCACTGTTCTCAATACTTCATGTAAGAACCATTAATTCTTAAAAGAGTCCCAAGGTGTAAGCACTACTGCTACTCTCAATTTATAGATGAGGAAACCAAGGTACAGAGATGAAGTAACTTGCCCAAGGTCATACAAGTAAAACACACACACACACACACACACACACACACACACACACACACAAATGGATTAAACAGAATCTGAGGCTAAGCAGTCTACCTCCAAGGCTATGTTCTCAACCATTATAGGATACCATCTCTCAAAGAAAGAGAGACGAGGCAGAACACAGACTTTTTAAAGATTTTCTTTTTTTTTTTTAAAGATTTTATTGTTTATTTATTTGACAGAGAGAGACACAGCGAGAGAGGGAACACAAGCAAGGGGAGTGGGAGAAGCAGAAGCAGGCCTCCCGCAGAGCCAGGAGCCCGATGTGGAGCTCAATCCCAGGACCCTGGGTCCATGACCCGAGCCGAAGGCAGATGCTCAACGACTGAGCCACGCAGGCGCCCCCTCTTTTTTCTTTTTTTAAGTAATCTCTATATTACATTACAATGTGGGACTGGAACGCACAACCAACCCTGAGATCAAGAGTCGCGTGCTCTACGCAATGAGCCAGTCAGGTGAACCCCTATTTTGGATTTCCTTATTTTGTACCCAACAAAGGATTCCATCCTCTACCCTGCATGCTTTAAGCACACATGACAAACATACAGAACTTCTTTAGCCCAGTTTCTGTAGTTCATGGACCCCCCAGCGAGAAAAGCAAAAGAAGAAGAAGAAATGGAAGGAAAAGGAGTAGAGAAGCAAAAGAGAAAGGGTGCTCTTGGAGGACAAGGTAGTTTATTCTCCCAGGCTTCACCCAGACCAAAAGACGTCATCTATCCAATTGTTATTTATTCACCCAGATGGCACCTGCCATGTTGAAGGCACTAAGATGAGTGATAAGAGATGAATGAGAAACAGCCTCGGGTATCATGACCCTGACAATTTAGAAGGCTGGTATATAAACAGCTGCCATAAAATGTAATAGCCCAATTAATGTAATAATCCTACTTAAAATTTAAAACTCGTCCCTCCATTCCACTCCTGATCTTCTTATAATGTTCCTTCTTTCCTAGCACTTATCATTTTCTAACATACTATATAATTTACTGTTTTTCCCTGCTAGAATGTTACCCCATCAGGGCAGGGATTTCTGTTTTGTTCCCCGAGGTACCCCAAGAACTTAGGGCAGTGCTTGGCAGAGTAACGTATCAATAAAAACTCGATGAGGGACGCCTGGGTGGCTTAGTTGGTTAAGCGGCTGCCTTCGGCTCAGGTCATGATCCCAAGGTCCTGGGATCGAGTCCCACATCGGGCTCCTTGCTTGGGAGGGAGCCTGCTTCTCCCTCTGCCTCTGTCTGCCACTCTGCCTGCTTGTCCTCTCTCTCTCTGACAAATAAATAAATAAAATCTAAAAAAAAACAACAACAACGCGCCTCGATGAGTCAATTAATCAGTCAACACAAATGCTACTGGAAGGAATAAAAAAAGGATAATAAAAAGCTTTGATAAACTGTTATTTGCTCCTGACAGGATACACTGTTCTTGAATCTTAACTCAAATTGTTGATGACAAATTTCTTAATTCCTAATATTGAATCCTAGCCCCATCTGGTGATTGATCTGGCTATGCCTTTTGTTTTTTCTGGAAAGGGATTTGGTACAATAGCCAGTGGCTTTTATATAGAGCCTGACCCAGAGAAAGTAAGCAGCACTATGAATTATGTGTTTGATAAGGCCACATTCATTGGCCTTGCTGATCTGTAAAGTTGTTTCTCAGTTGTGTCATGAACCCTGCCTCATCATATAATTCCCGGCCAATTCTTCCCAAAGTCATTTCCTATATAGAAGATGTTGGGAAAACCAAGAGAAAATTAAGCATAGTGTGTGAATTGGGCAGAGAGGGGGGAAATAAGTCTGTCTTCTGTAGTTCATGTAAACAAGAAGCAGATATAAAGAACCAAATCTGGTTCTAGATAACTTTTCTCTCTTCTACCAAGAGACTTAATAGTCTAAGCAAATTCATGCCTGCCTTTCAGCAGACATACAGTTCTAAATAATGACACCATGAAAAGAACAAGCCAAGGAGCTAGTACCAGTGGGTACCCAAGTTATTTCAACTTCTTTTTCATGGAGTCTTTAGAAACTTCCAAGCTGGAAATAAAAAATAACTTAAATTGCTTGCCTCATACTGCCCCCCACCCCTACCCCACCACCAGTCTGCATTGACTGCGTCCAGGAAAAGAATTTACTCTATAGTGTTCTATCTCCGCCGAACTTATGAGCTCCATCGCAAGCTGTGTTAAAGCTTTCCCATTTATAGGTCAATCTCACCAGAGCACCAGAGAAGGCTTTGGGACTTAAAGGGGGACACAGCCAGGAGCACCTGGGACAGCTGCACTAGTAGTATATTTCAACCATCTGCCCCATCACTGAATGGTGTTTCCACCAAGTAAGCGTAAGCAGAGATGAAGGCAGCAGAATGGTCAGGTTGAAAAAGAGGACAACCTGGTGATTTACTACCCAAACACAGATTAAAATACACATTTCTGAATTCTTGAATCTGCTTCTAAGCAGCTGGGTACCAAGTTTATCTCTCTTCTTTAAAACTCTGACCTTATTTGCCACTTCCCCCCGCAAAAACCGATGATTACTGCATTTCTAAATACTATAAAAGATCAAGCACAGTATTTGCTTCAGTTCCGGCCTGGGCCTAGACCTATACCTAGATTTTTACTGCCAACTTACCTTTTTTGGACTCTTACCTCCAAAATAGGAACCGAGAGGGTACTTGCTGCAGGCTTTTGTCATGGGACAGCCCTGGGCACTGCCTCCTAAAGAGCACAGACATCCCAGAGCACTTTATTCCCCTCTCTGAACACTGTCAATGGATAGGAATGAAACGGGTCGTTAGGCGTTTAAGATAAAATTCTCATTTAGGCATTTCAGCGCCTTCGGAAGAATACTCACCCAGCTCTCCCACAGACATCCGAGAGGGCCGTGTCCCCAAGGAATAAGGGAAAGCCATTCTTCTCTATGCACCTGCAACCTCCTCACTTCCCCAAACCCTGCTTGTCAGCAATCCCCTTCCCCCGCAGCCAAGAGCTCAGAATATTCCTCTCCCAGGTGAGAAGACTAATTGTCTGGGACACCAGGTATGGGAAAGGGGGTACGAAGTACTGACAGAGGCCGCCAGAAAGCTAAGGAACGTGTCCGGGCTTCTCACCAAGAAAGCAGAGAGAATACCCTGCAGAGCGTCCAGCTTCTCTTCTTCTTCCTCCTCCTGCAGGACACCCAGGATGTAGGCGCCGTAAACGGCTCGGTCCACTCCCAGCGCCTCCAACCGTCCATCCAGCCAGGACCCAAAGCCGCTACCCACGCCATCGCCTTCTCCGGGGGCAGCCGCAGCCAGTTCGCTGGGCGCCGCCATCTTGGGGTCAGGGTCCTGCCAGCCTCCAGGGCGCCTACCGCAGTGCCTGACGGGCCGCGCCGCAGGCCCACTGCGCATGCTCTCGAGGGGAACCCACAGCCCCGCGCGTGGGGCGTAGAGCCAACCTACCTGCAGTGGTCAGCCTGCGCATTTTGCACCTTCTAAACAGAGCGCCTGTTGGGGTGCGCGCGGTTACGTCATCTCTCAGGAACGCTGGCAGGTGAGTATCCTTAACAGACTCTTTTTTACAGTTGGTTCAGAGAGGTTCGGTAACTTGGCCGAAGTCACGCGGTTACTAACTAAACAGGACTGGAACGCAGCTTAGATTCCAGCGCTTCGTCCCACCTCGACGAAATACCGTTCCCCGCTTCCTGGTGGGATAGATACTAAGTCGCCCACTCCCACACAGCTCTCGAGAGGGAACCGGCTAACTGTCCCGGATACCCACCGTCTCTATCATCAACGAGCACCACCTTCGCCATTCCAAGCTCCTCCCGTTTCAAAACTGAAGCTCCAGAGAACCTTCCCTGGTTCCCTGCAGCCTGTGTTAAGACGTCCGCAATGTGCTGCAGTTGCTTCTGTGCATTTAGCAAGCAGTATCGGACACAGTAGGTGCTCAATAAATGATCAGGCAACCTCAAATCATTTTTCACTCATTTATTCAACACTAAACGCCTATCTATCTCTGAAGAGTCTTCTCTACTCAGCCCGGCGCTGTGCTAAGTAAGAGCTTTTGATGCATTATTGCTTGTAATCCCCTCAACAACCCTACGACGAGATACTTTTATTGTCCTTGTATCAAAGGCAAGGAAACCGAGGCACAGAGTTCCTGTAGTCCCAGCTACAGGAAGCCTAACCAGAGGCGAGGAACTCCTGCACAGCAGCCAGAGCCTCAGCTGACTCTGGGAAACACCTGGCTCCGGGCGAAATGAATTACCCAAGAAGTTAGGCTGGCTTTTCCCAAACTACAGAGAGGCTGGTAGGTCACTGACCTGACTCTTTCATTCACTAAATATTTAAGTACCTACAGCATGGCATAGCTCCTAGGCACTGAAAATACAAAAATAAAAATATCACAATCTCTGCCCTCAAGGGCACTTCAGCCTGGTGGGAACAGGCAATGTTTAATGACAAGATAGTGAGGTAAATGTTTTAATGGAGCTTCGTCCAATGGAGGTTGTCCAGTGGGGCTTGTCAGTTGATATGACAGAGTTGGGAGCCATTATGACTCAAGGGTCATAGTTTGAGGTCAGTACAGAGCCCCCCAGCCAGAAAAGTACCATGAAGTTTTTTTAGCTTTTAATTTTTATTTTGAAATAATTATGGACTCATGGGAAGTTGCAAAAATAGTCCATAGAAACCTGTGCACCTTCACCCAGTTTCCTCCAATGGTAATATCTCTATAATTATGGTACAATATCAAAGTTAGGAAGTCGGTATTGGTACTATGCACAAAGATTTTTTTTTTTAAGATTTTATTTATTTGATGGAGAGAGACATAGGGAGAGAGGGAACACAAGCAGGGGGAGTGGGAGAGGGAGAACAGGCTTTCCGCAGAGCGGGGCTTGATCCCAGGATCCTGGGCTCATACCTAAGCGGAAGGCAGATGCTTAACGACTGAGCCACCCAGGTGCCCCTATGCACAAAGATTTTTGAAGGCCATAGGAACTTCTCACAAAACTGAGTGAAGGCTCTTCAGATCTTGCATTAAAAAAAATATTTCAGGGTGCCCGGGTGGCACAGTGGGTTAGACAACTGGTTTCGGCTTCCGTTGTGACCTCAGGGTTGTGAGATCCAGCCCTGCATCAGGCTCTGTGCTGGGCACACAGCCTGCTTGGGTTTCTCTCTCCCTCTCCTTCTGCCTCTCCTGCACATTCTCTCTCTCTCAAATAAATAAATAATTTTTTAAAAAGATTTTATTTATTTATATGACAGAGAGAGAGATCACAAGTAGGCAGAGAGGCAGGCGGGGGGTGGGGGGGAAGCAGGCTTTCTGCCAAGCAGAGAGCCCAATGTGGGGCTTGATCCCAGGACCCTGAGACCATGACCTGAGCCGAAGGCAGAGGCTTTAACCCACTGAGCCACCCAGGCGCCCCAATAAATAAATCTTTAAAAAAAAATCCTTGGGGTGCCTGGGTGGCTCAGTCGTTAAACTTCTGCCTTCAGCTCAGGTCATGGTTCCAGGGGTCCTGGGATCAAGCCCTGCATCGGACTCCCTCCTCAGCGGAAAGCCTGCTTCTCCCTCTCCCCCTGCTTGTGTTCCTTCTCTCGCTGTCTCTCTCTCTGTCAAATCAATAAATAAAATCTTAAAAAAAAAAAAAGTTAAAGAAATCCTCATTGGCTATTTTATTACAAAAGTCATTGCTTATGTTTAAAAAAAAAAAAAATCACACAACTGGAAAAGTGACAGAAAGCTTACAGAAAAAAATCAAAATTACTTTTTATTCTGTAAAAAGATGCCGACCCATAGTTTTTTAAATATGCAAATTAAACTTGGAAATGAGCTACCATGTTTACTTCTCAGATCAAAAAGGCTGATAATAGGGCGCCTGGGTGACTCAGTCGGTTAAGCATCTGCCTTCAACTCAGGTCATGATCCCGGAGTCCCAGGATCGAGCCCCACATCTGGTTCCCTGCTCAGCGGGGAGTCTGCTTCTCCCTCTGACCCTTCAACCTGTTTGTGCTTGCTCCCTCTCACTTGCTCGCTCTCTGTCTCTCAAATAAAAATAAAATATTTTTTAAAACAAAAAGGCTGATAATGGGGTGCCTGGGTGGCTCAGTCCCTGGGTATCTGCCTTCTACTCAAGTCATGATCCCAACGTCCTGGGATCGAGCCCAACATCGGGCTCCCTGCCGAGTGGGGAGCCTGCTTCTTCCTCTCCAGCTCCCCCCCACTTGTGTTCCCTCTCTCGCTGTCTCTCTCTATCAAATAAATAAATAAAATCTTAAAAAAAAAAAAAGGCTGATAATATGCTGTGTTGATCTGTGATTGGGTAGCAGGCACTGGAAAATGTGGGAGCAGAAAGTAGATGAGTACAATCTCATTGGAGGGCAATTTGAAAAGACCCAGCATTTCTACTTCTGGGAATTTATTACAATACATACATGTGTGCAGAATGACCTCTTTATAAGGATATTCATTACAGCGATGCTTATTGTAGTAAAAGGACAGAAATAGTCTCCATTCTGTCAATGGCTCAAAAAAGTCACAAAAAGAAGTACTGGACAGCTGTAAAAATGGAGGAAGCTCTTTATGTACTGAGAGGTAACAAAACTCAAGCTACATTGTTTAAAAAGTGAGGCTCAGAACAGTATGTAATGTTTCCTACCAATTGTGTTTGAAAAGAAGGTGGGGTAGATGGAATACATATACATATGTGTCCTTGCATGTGTATAAAATATCTTAGGAAAGATACACAAGGGGTAGGAGGATGGTTGTCACTGACGAGGAGAACTCAGGGAGACTAGTTTCAATACATCTTGTGTTAAAATTATGAGCGGGGTGCCTGGCTAGCTCAGTCGGTTAGGCATCCAGCTCTTTTTTTTTTTTTTTTAAAGATTTTTATTTGAGAGAGAGAGTAAGCACACAAGCAGGGGGAGCTGCAGGCAGAGGGAGAGGGAGAAGCAGGCTCCCTGCTGAGCAGGGAACCCAATGCAGGGCTCGATCCCAGGACCCTGGGATCACAACCCAAGCCGAAGGCAGACACCCAACCAACTGAGCCGACGGTGCCCCTAGGCATCCGACTCTTGATTTTGGCTCAAGTTGTGATCTCAGGGTCCTGGGATTGAGCCCCACATCAGGCTCTGCATTCAGTGGGGAGTCTGTTTCTCCCTTTGCCCTGCCCCCCGCTTACACACTCTCTTTCTCTCAAATAAAATCTTTAAAAAAAAATTATATTTATTTATTTACCTTGCATCTTTTTTTTTCCTTTTCAGAAATAAAACCTACTTGAATACTTTCTCCAATCTCATTTTCTTCCCTTCCTCCCCAGAGGGAACCACTATTCCTGAATTTGGTGTTTATCCTCCTCTGGAATGTTTTTTGTTTTTTTTTTATTTATATAATTTATAATATATATAATACATATATATTATATATAATATAATATAAATAATTATTTTATTTTATTTATATAAATATTTATTTATTTGACAGAGAAAGACACAGCGAGAGAGGGAATACAAGCAGGGGAAGTGGGAAAGGGAGAAGCAGGCTTCCCGCTGAGCAGGGAGCCCGATTTGGGGCTCGATCCCAAGACCCAGGGATCATGACCTAAGCCGAAGATAGACACTTAAGGACTGAGCTACCCAGGAGCCCCAGGAATGTCTGAAACATAGTATATATTCCAACATGTATATGTATTTATCCAAACATATATATGTATCTGTAAACAATATGTCACATTGTTTTTGCATGTTGGACTGTTCATCCTGCAGTGTGCTTTTTTTCACATAAAATTGTTTTAAATATTTACCCAT
>CM052891.1:15858865-15894955 GCA_028534135.1 Potos flavus | reverse complement strand
TGAAGGCAGTTGCTTAACCAACTGAGCCACCCAGGGGCCCTCAAAACATTTCTGCCAAAAAAAAAAAAAAAGGGACACCTGGGTGGCTCAGTTGGTTAAGCGGCTGCCTTCAGCTCAGGTCATGATCCCAGGGTCCTGGGATCGAGTCCCGCATCGGGCTCCTTGCTCGTCAGGGAGCCTGTTTCTGCCTCTGCCTGCCTCTCTCCCTGCTTGTGCTCTCTCTCTCTCTGATAAATAAATAAATAAAATATTAAAAAAAAAAAATTTCTGCCAAGTAGTAAAAGCTACCTTTTTCTGGTCACTGACTTTGTGCTCAACACATGTTGAATATTTAAAACCTCACTTTCTGGTAGATAATATTGTCTTCATTATGCAAATGAAAAAAACTGAAGATCAGGGGCACCTGAGTGGCTCCGTGGGTTAAAGCCTCTGCCTTCGGCTCAGGTCATGATCTCAGGGTTCTGGGATCAAGCCCCGCATCGGGCTCTCTGCTTAGAAGGAAGCCTGCTTCCCCCTGCCTCTCTGCCTGTCTCTCTGCCTGCTTGTGATCTCTCTCTCTCTGTCAAATAAATAAATAAAATCTTAAAAAAAAAACAACTGAAGATCAGAAAGATTCAGGCATTTGTTCATTTAACAAACATTTCGTAAGCACCCACTGGGTTCTTCACTTTGGGGATATAACAGTAAGTGAAACAGAAAAAGTCCTTCTTTTGGGCTTGCATTCTAGCTGGGGAAATATAGACAAATATAGACCAGTACACAAATAAGATACTTTCTGATAGTGGTAAGTGCTGTGAAGAAAATAAGAAATGGGGGAGCTGCTGTTAGGATGGGTGGTCTCCAAAGTCCTATCTGAAAATACAAGATTTGATCTGATGCCTAAAAGAAGAGAGGAGAGTTGGGAAATGGAACTGTTGGTATAAAGGCCCTAAAAGGCAGCAACATGTTGGGCTCATTCAAGATACAGGGAAGTTTGGTCAGAGGAGCAAACAGGGAAAGCCACTGGGTGGTTTTGAAAGGGAGGGTAATTTGATCCATAATGGGGGACCCCAAACAGCTTTTTTTATAATTGATGTGTCTATCAGTTATCTGTTGCTATCTCACCCCAAAATGTAATGACTTGCCACTAATCACTGATTTTTGCTGGGTTTCTGTGGGCCTGGAATTTGGGAGCAGCTTGCTTGGGCTTTTCTGCCTTGGGCTCTCTTGTGAGGTTGCAGTCTTCAGAAAGCTTGGCTAGGGCTGAACAATCTCTTTGAAAGATGGCTCGGTCACGTTAGCGGTTAGGTTGGTGCCGACTGTTAGCAGAAGACTTTATTCCTCTCCGTCTCCACGAGAGCCTCTCCATAGGCATACTGGAGAGTCCTCATGTCACGATTGCTGGCTTCCCCCACAGCAGGTGATCCAAGAACCAGCAATACAGATGTTGAAATGTTTTAGGACCCAGCCTCAGAAGGGCCGCATTGTTCTTTCCCCAATATTCCATTGGTACCTAGCCCTATTTGATGGGGTTGTGATTGCCAGGAGATGGACGTCCCTGCAGGCCATCGTGGGAGACTGGCTACCACGATGTTTTAGTGGCTGCTTTTAGGCAACAAGTTTGAACAGTGGAAACCTGAGGAAGGTAGAAGGGCCCACAGAGACCCCAACCCTCTGGCTAAATACAGATATGCCCATCAGGTGACCCACCTCAAACTATCCATAGGCCCTAACTAACCCATGGGCTACTTATAACCAGACACAGGTACCAAAAAAAGGGAAAATTCCATATGTTCCCATACCTCCTCACCTTCCCTCTTAAAAAACAGCCCCCACCCAATGCCTCATTGCAGGCAGTCTCTCCTTTGTGGCCCTGCCTACTGCTCCCTTGCGGTGCATTCCTTAAATTTCTCTGTCCTTTGTTCTGCCTCCCGTGAGTCCTTTTCCTGCCTGTGCCACTGGTTTCTTTCAGGTCGAGTGGCCCCACATTTGGGGAACCCTCATGCAATCGGGATAGACACCACAAAATGTGGGTATTTTTAAATTTAAGTTTATAAATGTAAATGTATTTTATATATTTGTGTTTAAATTTAGAAAATAAAATAGGTGACATTTACCATATTAGAAATTAAAGCTTAAAAATATTGTTCATAGGGGCACTTGGGTGGCTCAGTCAGTTGGGTATCTAACTCTTGGTTTCAGCTCAGTCATGATCTCAGAGTCCTGAGATCGAGCCCCAAATCCAGCTCCACTCTCCCCAGGGAGTCTGCTTGAAGATTCTACCCCTCTGCCCTCCCCCAACCACGTGTACGGATGTGCGTGTGCAACCACTTGTGCTCTCTCTCAAATGAATATTGTCGGGGCACCTGGGTGGCTCAGTCATTAAGCATCTGCCTTTGGCTCAGGTCATGATCTCAGGGTCCTGGGATCCAGCCCCGCATCGGACTCTCTACTCAGCGGGAAGCCTGCTTCTCCCTCTCCCACTCTCCCTGCTGTGTTCCATCTCTCTCTTTCTCTCTCTCTGTCAAATAAATAAGTAAATCTTTAAAATAAAATCTTTATTTAAAGATAAATAAAATCTTTAAAAAACTGTATATTCATTTAAAAATAAGCCCACTATCTGTTAACATAAATAATGAATTTTTAATGAAAATACGTTTTCTGGGGTGCCTGAGTGGCTCAGTCAGTTAAGCATCTGACTCTTGGTTTCAGCTCAGGTCATGGTCTCAGGATAGTGGGATTGAGCCCTGAGTCTGGCTCCTGGCTCAGCAGGGAGTCTGCTTGTCTCACTCTCCCTCTGCCCCTCCCCACTCACGTGCTCGCTCTCTCTCTCTCGCAAATGAATAAATAAAAATTTATGTATATTTTCCAAAACAAAAAAATCCGAAGAATGACGTTGTTTTACATTTCTCCAAATCTTTTTTTTTGTTGTTTTTTAAGATTTTATTTATTTATTTGACAGAGAGAGACACAGCGAGAGAGGGAACACCAGCAGAGGGAGTGGGAGAGGGAGCAGCAGGCCTCCCACTGAGCAGGGAACCTGATGCCGGTCTCCATCCCAGGACCCTGGGATCATGACCTGAGCTGAAGGCAGACGATTAACGACTGAGCCACCCAGGCGCCCCTCCAAATCTTTCTAATAACTAGTTTGACAGAAGAGTGTTAGAGTCTTATTTTTGCTTCTGCATACTTCACGAAACTATTCATGAGAGAACGAGAACAAAAAAATGGAAAGTAATGTCTTTGTGTTACTGTAAAAATAGTTTGACTTCCTAGAACTTTTTGAAAGGGCTGAGCTATACTTTGGGAACCTGGGACTAGATTATGATGTAAAAAATGATACCCAAACCTCAGTAGCTTAAAATAACAAAAGCCTATTTCTTGCTTATGCTACAAATCCATTTGGGGTTGCCCATGGTTCTATTCTATACCATCTTCACTGAGGAACCCAAACTGACTGGTCCACCTCTAGCTAGGACATTGCTAGTCATTGTGATGGGGAGAAAGAACTTGGTAAATGATCTTGTCTCTTAAAACTTGTGCTTGGAAGTGATGTCAATTTTTTTTTTTTTCATCAGCCAAAGCAAGTCACATGGTCAAGCTTTAGTTCATTAGGGCTGGTATGTATAACCTAGTGTAGGGAGGGGACCGGCTGGAGGGGATACAAAGTATATGTGATACTTTGCATATATATATGCGCCATGGTATTTAGGGAGTATCGTTCCAGTTGTGCATGGAGAATGGATTACTTTGAAGAGATGTAGGAAGATACTCAAGAGTAAAAGTAGTGTGGGGCCACCTGGCTATCTCAGTCAGTAGAGCATGCAGCTCTTGATCTCAGGGTCATGAGTTCAACCCCCACATTAGGGATAGAGTTTACTTAATTAAAAAAAAAAAAAAGCAGGGCGCCTGGGTGGCTCAGTGGGTTAAAGCCTCTGTCTTCAGCTCGGGTCATGATCTCAGGGTCCTGGGATCCAGCCCTGCATCGGGCTCTCTTGGGATCGAGCCCCGAATCGGGCTCTCTGCTCGGCGTCCCCCTCTCTCTCTGCCTGCCTCTCTGCCTACTTGTGATCTCTCTCTCTCTCTCTGTCAAATAAATAAATAAAACCTTAAAAAAAACAACAAACGAGAGTAGAAGTTGTGTTAGAAATTGACACAGTGCTTTGGGCAAGAAGGTATGGTGGCTTGAACTAAGATGGTAGCAGTAGTCTGATTCAAGATATACTTTGGAGTTGGCAGAATTTGTTTTTGGAGTAGGGGTGGGGATAAGGGCAAATACTGAAATAACCTCTAGGTTTTTGTCTTAAGCAACTGAGTGGATTGTATGACATGTACTGAGATGGAGAATAGGTGGGTTTTTTGAGGGGTGGGTAGGTGAAACAAATGTTCTGTTTTGAACATATTAAGCCTGAGGTGCCCATTAGACATCCAAATAGAAATGTTCAGCAGCCACTTGAATAAGTCTGGAGATCAAGGGAGAGGTCAGAGCTAGCGATAGAAATTCTGCAGGCATTAGCATAGAGCTGAATGTAAAGCCATGGAGTTGAATGAGATCTCCCAGGGAGAAAGTGTTAATATGGAAGAGAAGAGGGCTAAGGGCTAAAGCCTTGGCATGCTGCAACATTTATAGGTGGGACAATAGCTTTGGATCCAGCAAAGGAGACTGAGGAATCATTGAGGAAAGGTGAAAACTGGTAGAAATAGAAGCAAAATGAAGAAATTGGCTCAAGAAGGAGAGAATAGTCTGTTTCAATGTTCTAGAAATCAGATAGGATGAGTATAGCAAAGTGACCATAGGAACATGGAACATTGGGAACATGGAAGTTATAGCTGACCTGGACAAGTACAGTTTCAGTGGAGAGGTGAGGATCAAAGGCTAATTACGTGAGTTGGGAAGAAGAAGTAAAGAATGGAGTCACCTCTTTTGAGAAATTTTTTTGTTGTGTGGGTAAGTGGAGAAAAGGGAAGGAAACAAAGATGTGAAGATGAAATGATGTATTTGGTTTTTTTTTTTTTTTTTTTTTTTTTTTGGTAAAATTGTCAATGCTCTATAAGTGCTAGGCTTGTTTTGTTATTATCTAACTCCCAGGAATTTCCACCCAGCCCAGTGTGAAGAATCACTAAGACTAGGCTACCACTAGTCCCCAGCTTCCCGTCTATTAAGGCGCAGGGTATCTCCACCCAATGACAAGCCAAGAAATGAAGAGAGGATGGAGAAAGCGGAACTGAAAAGGAAGGGGGAAAGGGAGGATTGGCCGAGTGAATATTGACCTCGCAGGGCCACCGTAGGGCAGACCCTCACAGCTAATACGCTATTTTAGGGGGCGGAGCCGACAGGAAATTTAAACCGAAGCCGCGGCCGAGGGCGCCTGGAGGCTGATAATGTACTCATGGAGTTGCCGTCGGCTCTCGGACGTCTGAAATCGCTCACGGAGCCCGCGAATATAACGCGGAGGCCTTGAGGAAGGAGTACGGAGGCCGAGAAGGAGCCGAGAATTTGAGGAGGGAGCCAGGAAAGGGTACGGATGCCGGGAAGGGGAAGATGGGGTAAGAAGGTAGGCGGAAGGGGTCGTGAGCGTGATGAGAGGATAAGGGATGGGGAAGGTGCAAAGGAATTGGGGAGCGGATAGGTGCAGAAGCTGAGGAGGGTAGAGGGACGGGAAGGGCTCCCAGGAGTTGAGGAGGCAGAGGTCTCAAGGGGGCGGAGGGACCGAGGGGACAAGAACCTGGAGGGAGGCACGGGAATCGAAATGTACAAAGGGTGCCCAAGAGGCCGTGGGAGTTGAGGGCGCAGTCCTAGAGGGGGCGGTGGGACTAAGGGACAAGAGCCTTGAAGGGGGTGCGGGAGGTGAGACGGGATGTGGATGGGGATGGATTTGAGGCTTGCTGTACCCGGGAGCCGCGCCGGGGATTGTGCGGGAATTGGGAGGCGGGAGGAGGGGATGGTAGAAGGTCGAAGGCTAATGAAGGTGGTTCTGCTGCTGTTTTGTCCTTTCTCAGGCGACGGCAAATTCTCTGAGCTGCAGAGTTTTATGGCTGAGAGTAGGCTCCGGGCTCCGGACCTAGGTAGGTAACAGCTCAGAACTGGGAATGCGAGGTCGAAGTTGCTACTCGTGCACCAGAGTCTCTTGGGATGGAAAGGTCGAGAAATGTTAGCGCTATTGGGGTTTTCTAATTACTTAGTGGTTTTGAGTGTGCGTATATGGTGGGATGTCATGAACTCATTTAGGAATTCATGTTAAAGGTCAAATAAGAGCTTTCAGTCTGATAATACGAACAAGATTAGCAGATGGGGAGTCAGGATAAGAGTATCTTATTAAGCCCACATTCATGGTTATTTTTACCATAAACTTAAACACCAAAATAGATAAGTATTTCAGCACGTGCTCACTTGCCTCAGTACTCCCCCTCCCATTTCTTTCAGTATCTTCTAGTTTTAGTTCGGGATCGTTACAGATACAGGTTTTGGTTGTTGCCCTTGAACCGGTAATATACTTTACTGAGTTATCTACTCCTCCTTTGCTGGAGAACTTTTCTCCAAAGGGGGCTTTATGGGATAAACTTTCTGAGGCTTATATGCCTGAGAATATCTTGATTTCAACGTTATGTTAAAATTCTTGAGTCAAAGTTCTTTTCCTTCAACACACTGAAAAATTACAGTATTTTCTTCCTGCAAAAGTAGAGCCTGTTGATAATTGATCTTGGTCTGATTCTTGTTCCTTTGTAAGTGACATGCTTTTTTCATTAGATCATTTTAGATGATTCTCTTTATATTTGTTCTTAAAATTCACTGTGATATGCCTGTGTGTGAATATTAGAGGGTTTTTTCATTTTTTTATCACAGTTTTATGGTTACATAATTTTAAAAGGCCAGGTGTCTGTCTGTCTCTCTTTCTCTCTCTCTCTCTCTCTCTCTCTCTCTCTCTCTCTCTCTCTCTGTCTCTCTCACACACAAACACACACACACACACACCTGAGAATGGGAGTTGTTCCTCCTGATTGCCACTCCCTAGGGTACCATTGTTTACAGCTGTTTTAGCTATTTCTTCTAGTATTTACCTACTTATTTCTAAATAGCATACTCATACTGCTTTTGTCGTTTTCAACTTAAATTATATCTATTGATTTCCTAGCATGGAAAATATTTTTTTCTCTCTTCCCACTTACCTGCAGTGCGCGCGCGCGCACACGTTTCCCTCCTCTTCTCTCCTCCTCCCAGTGTATATAAAGTCTTTTTGGTTTGTTTGTTTGTTTTTTAAGTAGGCTCTACGCCCAGAGCCCAGAGCGGAGACCAACATGGGCCCAAACTCATGTCCCTGAGACAGACCTGAGCTAAGATAACCCACTGAGCCACCCCAGCACCCCTATATGTAGTCATTTTTGATTGGTCACTTATTTATTTGCATTATGATTATTATGGTTATTCACAGATGACCCATGTAGTAAAGTAGGAAATATGCTTCGTTTTCTATGAATGATCGCTGATTCATATCCAGATTCTACCAGAATTATAAATCTTCCCTCAATACCTTCAAGCTCATCAAAGAATCCATCAGTTTCTTCTTTGTCTGGAAGGCATTCCTCCTGAAACCATTTGTCTTAGTCTTCCAGTCTGGTCCAGCTATGCCTAGACTTATTGCACTGATTTCATCCTAGAATCTCCATCATTCTGTGGATTTCCCTTTGCTTCTTTCCTGTGTACGATCCCCTACATTCCAAATTCCTATTTTCTTCTCTCTTCATTTACTTCCTCATTTTGGTGGAGGACATCTTCTAATATAGCTTCCTGAGAAAGGGTACATGACAGATAAAATTTTCAAGACCTGCAGGTCTGCTAATTCTTCACTCTTTTTTTTTTTTAAAGATTTTATTCATTTATTTGAGAGAGGGAGAGAGAACACGAGGAGGCGGGGCAGGGGCAGAGGGAGAAGGAGAAGCAGGCTTCCCGCTGAGCGGGGAGCCTGATGTAGTGCTGGATCCCAGGACCCTGAGATCATGACCTGAGCCGAAGGCAAATGCTTAATCCACTGAGCCATCCAGGGGCCCTGACAATTCTTTATTCTACCTTACATTTGAATGATAGTTACAGAGTTCTAGGTTGGAAATCATTTTTCCCCAGAGTTTTGAAGACCTGTTCCACTTTTTTTTTAAGTGTACAAATGTTTTTGTTTTGTTTTAATTTTTAATTCCAGTATAATTAACATCCAGTGTTATATTAGTTTCAAATGTACAATATAGTGATTCAACCATGTTCCACTTCTTGTAGCTTCCAGTGTACTATGGCAAAGTCCGATGCTGTAAATATTTCTACCTTCCTCCTGAACACGATAAGGGCCTGAAACACCCTCGCTCCCGTCTAGCAACAGTATTGTCTGTCTTTTTGACTTCCAAATTAGTCATTGTTATTGTTGTTTTATACAGTCAGTGATTGTTTAGATTTTTACATATTTTTGCCAGATTTTTGGCATTTCAGTCCTTCTGGGTCTAGCTTCCTTCATCCCAAAGTACACCTCTGCGACGTCCTTTAGTAAGAAGTGGTTGTGGATAAATGGGTTTTCTTTGTTTGAAAAATGCCTTTGGTTTTCTTTGTTGAAAAATGAGTGGGCTCAGTCAGTTAAGCATCTGATTCTTGACTATTGATTTCAGCAGAGGCCATGATCTCAGGGTTGTGGGATCGAGCCCAGTGTGAGCCCAGTGTCGGGCTCCATGCTGGGTATGGACCCTGCTTAGGATTCTCTCCCTTTCCCTCTACCCCTCCCGCCCTTGAGAAAAAAAAAATAAAGGAAAGAAAAAAAAAGAAAGATGCCTTTATTTTGCCCTCACTCTTGGATAATTGTTCAGTCAGATATAAAATTCTGAGTTGACATTTATTTTCTCTCAGTGTTTTAAATACTGATTTTAGTGAAATAAAGCATTTAATAATTCAAGTAATTATTTTGTAGTCTATAGGATCATTCTGTTTGAAGCTCTTGGGGATCCAATTTTGCTGTCTCTTATTTCTGCTGATTCTTACCCACAGTGGTTTGTTTCCTTCATGTGTTTTATAATGTTGGAGGGCGAGTTAATGTTTGATGATGCTTTATCTGAGGAAATTCTTGGAACCCTGAGCTAAGCTGTGTACCTCTAGAATTGCTTTGCATTTGATTATTCGAGGTACGCCAAAGATATTATGAGCTGGGATTATCTTTTACTTTAATTTCTCTGCTTGGTGGTGGTAGTGGGTTCTTAGACCACAGAAGTAATGTGAATTTGAATTCCAAATTCTTGGGAGGCCTATGGTTAGGAGTTCTCAGAGAAGACTTTTGTCACGCAGAGCCCAGGCTAATATAGACAGTATTCCCCTTTTGTCTCTTTTGGTGGATAGATTATTTTCTGATTTACCTTTCTCCTAGATTCATGCAGGATTTCTCAATTCTATCTCCCCCCTTTAGGCGGGCACAAAACCTTATCTCCTGGGCCCATCTGGCTCATCAATCCCAAACCCTTTTCTTTTAAGCCCACAAACTCCCCCAGGGCAGCCAGCATTAGCTTTCACCACTGTGGTTTTCAGTTTTCCCATCATTCAGGGCATTCGTGGAGTCCTCTTATTTATTTATTTTGTGAATTTAGCAATTAGATGGGATTCGTGTTTATATTTTAGCCAGTATGTTTTAGATATTTTGTATTAGGAAGGCTTTTAAGTTACCTGGTCTCCAAAATGGCCTGAAATGAAGCCAAAATCCTCTTTCTCCTTAATGTCCTGAAATTTCTTGACAGTGTGCCCTAATGTGGGACTTTTTTCATTCATGGTGCTGGCACTTGGAGACTCTCAGTCTGGAAACTCATTTCTTTCGTTCTGGAAGTTGTTAGCATTATTTCTGTAAGATTCATCCCCTCCATTTTCTTTCTTTTCTATTCCTGGAACTTTATATTGTTCAGATATTGGATCTCATGGACTGATTCTTTGGTTTTCCGGTCTTTCTCTCCCACTTTCCATCTGTTTGTCTTTTGTTCTCTTCTCTGTAGGATCTCTTCAACTTAACCTCCAATCATTATATTAAATTTATTTCTGTAACAGGTTTCTCAGTTCCTAAAAGGTTTTTCTTCTCTGTAGTTTCCTTTTTTTTTAGTTGCCTGTGTCTGTATGGAAGGCAGTGCATTCCTTTGTCTCTCTGAAATATTCATGGTATTTTTTTTTTCCATTTTCTTCTGCTTTTCTGTATTGTGTCTCTTTCCTCTAAGGTCTTTTTTCTGTTTATTTGGTAGTCAGATTTCTTGTTAAAAGCTTTCATTTTTCTTCTTCTTTTTTAGACGCTTTCTTTAAATATCCGATGGTCTTTGATTACCCATTTTTATTTAAAAGCGAGGTGATAAAGTGCCAATTGGAAGGGGTTGTTGGTGATAGACTTGATTGTAGGTAATCGAGCTGGAACCTGGCAGTTTTGGCAGGTGTCTTATAGCTCAGGCTGCTATAACAAAACACTGTAGACTGAGTGGCTTAAACAACAGACGTTTGTTTCTCCTGTTACTGGAGACTGGTAGTCCAAGATCAAGGTGCCAGTAGACTCAGTTCCTGGTGAGGACTCTTCCTGTCTTGCACATTCCTACCATCTCGCTGTGTGTTCATATGACCTCTTCTTTATGCACTCATGGATGGAGAGAGCGAAAGCTCTGGTCTCTCTCCTTCTTATAAGGACACCAGCCTCATGGGGAGGGGGAGTCAGGCTCTCTCTACCTTATGATCTCACCTAAACCTAACTCCCTTCCAAGGGCCACACTTCCTACTACTATCACATTGGGGATTATAAGTATGGTGCTCAGCATTCTGGGACCTCCGTAGGGGAAGAGGTTTACAGGTCTCACCGTTTAGTATGTAGATATCCTCTTAATCTTCTGTGTTTTTAGTGGGGCTTATCTCTGCTCTCACCTGTGCACCATTTCCTCTGGTCCAGGAAGCTTTCATACTTAGTGCTATTAACATTTAGGGCCAGATCATTTTGTTGTAGGGGGGTTGTCCTGTGCCCTGGAAGATGTGAAGCGGCATTCCTGGCCTCCCAATTGTGACCACCAAAAATGTTTCCATCAAAATCTCCCCCAGGGGCGCCTGGGTGGCTCAGTGGGTTAAAGCCTCTGCCTTCGGCTCAGGTCATGATCCTAGGGTCCTGGGATCGAGCCCCACATCAGACTCCCTGCTCAGCGGGGAGCCTGCTTCCCCCTCTCTCTGCCTTCCTCTCTGCCTACTTGTGATCTCTCTCTGTGTCAAATAAATAAATAAATAAAATTAAAAAAAAAAAAAAAAAAATCTCCCCCAGCGAAGGAGAGGGTTCTGGGTGCCCTGCTAGCCGTTCCTTTTACAGGCTTTCTGATAGCCTCTTTCTCAGCCCCCATCTTGCACTCCAGCCTTCTCTTTCTTTTCCCTCCAGGTGCGGGCTTTTCAGCTCCAGCTTGCTTCTTGCTGGCTTCAGACACCACTTTCTCTCGACTCCTGGCTGCTTTCCACTCATCCATCTTCTCTCCAGCTTCCACAATTCAGTCGCATCTCTTTTGCCTATCATCATCTTCTTGCCAGGTCTTTGTCCATTTTGATTCTATTCTTTCTCTCTCATTTTAGCAGCCTTTGGGGGAGAGAACAGAAGTTCTTGTACTCACCCTCCACGTGTATTCAGAAGCCTGGACCATTATTTTTTCAAATATTTTCTTCTCTCCGTTCTTTTTTTCTTTCCCTTTGCAGCCCCTCTGTGATGTTGCTCACACTTCTGTTTCTGCCCTCTCCCTTTCTTCATGTCTTGTTTGTCCACTTCTTTATCTCCTCTTGATACCTTCTGGAAGAGTTCCTCCACCTAAGCCTCCAACTCACACTATGTTACAAGATTTAACTCACCTATTGAGGGTTTGGGTTTTTTCTTTTTCATTCTTCACTTTAAAATAATTTCAGACTGGGGCGTCTGGGTGGCTCAGTGGGTTGAGTGTCTGACTCTTGGTTTCGGCTCAGGTCATGATCTCAGGGTTATGAGATCGAGCCCCATGTCGGGCTCCACACTTAGTGGGGAGCCTGCTTGAAATTCTCTCCTGCCACCATCCCACCACCACCCCGCTCACGCTCTCTTTCTCACATAAATAAATAAATAAATAAATAAATCTTTAATAATAATAATTTCAGACTTAGCACAAACATTTCAAAAACAGTCAAGGAGTGGGGGAAGGTGGGGCAGAGGGAGAGGGAAAAAGAGAATCTTAAGCAGGCTTCATGCCCAGCCAGTTTGGGACTCCATCTCACAACCCCAAGATCATGACCTGAGCCAAGATCAAGAGTATGACACTTAACCTAACTGCACCTCCTAGGTGCCCCACCCTTTTCTTTTTAAATTATTTTTTATTTTAAGGAGCCGCATGCCCAGCATGGGGCTTGAACTCCTGACCTTGTGATCAAGAGCTGCACTGCCCACCAGCTGAGCCAGCCGGATGCCCCTCGTTGCTCATTTATAGTTGGATTATCTTTTTATTATATGAGGGTTTTTTTAAGTGTTGTATTTTTCATGTCTTTTATCTCCAATTCTTTACTACCTGCTGTTCCTGTTTTATATTTCCAGTATTGTCCCTTTTTTGAGGTGATTTATTATACTTTAAAATTCTTCTCTCTCTGACCCATTACTTATGACAGATAGACAAGCTGTGCCAGAGAAAGCATCTTTTATAGTACTTTCTTTCTTCAGTTGCCTCATTTTCTTATAAGCCCATGTCGCCGGGAGACTGTTAGCCGCTCCGATTGGTAATATGCTTCTGGGACGTAGATGCGAAAGCCTAGACCCTGTCTTCTGCCCCTCCGTTGCGTGTGGGGACTGGGGGTGGGACAGTAGAGGAGGACAACCGCTGGTTCCAACATGGGCTCAGTCGCCCCCTGTTTGCAGCCACAGTCTGTGCCCTCCCAGACACACACAGCGCCTTGAGTTGTAATGACCTAACTCACCACATGGATAGAGGGGAGGGAGGGAGGTTCATTCAGACACCAGCCAGCTCACGGTGCCCTTGACCTCTTGTTATCTGTTTCTCATACGCATGTGCATGTGCGTATTCACCCCGAGCTGGGCTCCGGCGCTGCTTTGATGTTACCCTGCTGCCTCTGGGGGGCACGGGGCTGCTTACCTGGCACTGGCCGCTGGCAGGCAGTGACCCGCACAGCACAAGTAGAAAGCAGTCCCCAATCTGTCACCCACCTCCACGCCCTGGCACCCTTCTGCTCTGAGCTTGCTGTCCGCCCAGCCCCCAGGGTCCGGGTCTGCCATCCGTCTCATTCTTCCTCACTTCTGTGGCTTCTCTGTGATCTGGAGAAAGTAGGCCCTGTGTGTTTATCATCTTGTTTAGAAGTCAAAAGGACTAATTCTGAGAGAGCTTTCTATACAAGGATGGAATTAAGTTGTACACCTGAAACTGATAACAATGTTGTATGTTATTTATACTTCAATTAAAAAAAGAAAGAAAGAAGAAAAGAAAAGAAAAGAAAAGCAAGCCTTCTGGAGAAGTTAGCATTGGGAGGGATCTGGAATGGCTACAGTTAGAATAATGCCCAGGGCTGACATTCAGTGGATATTCCTTGTATGGCTAAATCAGACATTTCTGGCCAGTCTCCATTCGGACTGGTTGGTGCGGGTTAAGTACTTGAATATCCCCCCCACCCCAATACCATTACCTGCCACAATTTGTGGTATTTGATTTACTCCATATGGACTGTCCAAGGGACATGGGTCCTCATCGTTATCACTGTTTCAGAAGATTGGGAGACACTAAGAGAGATTGTGACCTGCCCAGGGTTACATAGCTAGTAAGAAGCAGAGGCAGGGACTCAAAACAGAAGTCTTCTCTGCGAAATGCCAAGCTGACTTTCCAGTATTTTCTGCCTCTGTACCTAGGACTTTCAGGAAGAGGGAGGTTTAGGGAACCAGAAGTTAAGTGCCTGAAGGTCAGGCACTGGCTGAGGACGGGAGAGCTAGCTCTGGTTTTATGGGAATGATACTGAACATAAGTCAAAATCTCTTCCCTAAATACTTCCCAGTCTACTGGGGAGTCCAGAGGTTCACCCTGAAGAAGTAAACAAGAATATGAAGCTGAAAATACCATGAGGACAGACAGTAAGTGATATGGAACTCAGAAGAAAAACACCATCTCACCAGGGCAGGCAGAGTTTAACTGAGCAGGTCTAGCTGGGAGTCGGACAGGGCTTAAAGAGCAGTGATGCAAGAATTCGTGGACTCAAAGAGTTCTAGAAGATTTATAAAAATATCTGATCCAGGGGCGCCTAGGTGGCTCAGTTGGTTTATCGTCTGCCTTCGGCTCGGGTCGTGATCCCAGGGTCCTGGGATCGAGCCCCACATCAGGCTCCCTGCTCAGCAGGGAATCTGCTTCTCCCTCTCCCTCTCCTCCTACTCATGCTCGCTCTCTCTCTCTCTCTCTCTGTCAAATAAATAATAAATAAAATAAAATCTTTTTTTTTTTTTAAGATTTTACTTATCTATTTGACACAGAGAGATCACAAACAGGCAGAGAGGCAGGCAGAGAGAGAGGGGGAAGCAGGCTCCCCGCTGAGCAGAGAGCCCGATGCGAGGCTCAATCCCAGGACCCTGAGATCATGACCTGAGCCAAAGGCAGAGGCCTTAACCCACTGAGCCACCCAGGCGCCCCAATAATAAATAAAATCTTAAAAAAAAAGAAAAAATCCAGCAATTTCACTAACTCTATCTTGGTATTGGGTGTTCCGGGTCCATTTTTTCAAGTACGTGACAAACTTTTTTAATTTGTTAGTTTCAAATACATTTTTTTTATTTCAGGGAAGGTTTCTTCAATTGTAATTTTTAGTATTCTGGGGATTTTTTGTTTTATTTCATTGTGTTTAGGAACTCTTCTTATCTGTGTGTTAGAACTTCTTTGCTTGTCTTCGGTGTTTGTCACGTTCTCTCAAATCCTTTTTTATCTCTTCAAGTTTTAACATTTTATTGGGAAAGTTTTCAGCCCTGCAACAAAGTCAAAAGAATTCCACACTGAGCACTTAAACACACCATTTAGTTTTATCATTGATGTTTTACTATACTTATTTTATCATCATCGATTTTTATCTATTGTATTTTTGATACATTTCAAGTAATTTGTAGACAGTAGTACCTTTCCCTCTAAATAGTTGAGCGTGCATTTCATTGACCGGCATTCCATATTTGTCTCTAGTTTTTTCCTTTTAATATAAAATTTATATACAATGAAATGCATAATTCTTGAGATTTTATTCGCTGAGGGTTTTGGGGGTTTCTTTTTAGCTTCATTGAGATACAATTTACATACTATAAAATTCATTTGCTGTAATTGTCAGTGATTTTTAGTTAATTTAGAGTTATGCAGCTAACACACCAGTCTAATTTTAGAATATTTTCATCAACTGGAAAAGAACCTCATGCCCATTTTCAGTCACTCCTTATTCCTCCCACCATCAGCCTTTAAGTGACCGCTGATCTAATTTCTGTCTCTCTATGTTTTCCTTTTTCTGGACATTTCTTATAAATGCAGTCATATAATATGTGATCTTTTATATCTGGCTTTTCTAATTCAGCCTGTGTTTGAGGTTCATCCTGGTAGTGGCATATATTGGTGGCTCAGTTTTTTTTAATTGCCCAATAAAATTACATTGAATGGAAAAAATAAAATTACATTGAGTGGATATACCAAATTCCACTTACCATCCTATTTACATGCTAATTATTTCCTATTGGCCAAATGAACCATGCTGCTATGAACCTTCTTGTATAGGTTTTTATCTGGACATACGCCTTCATTTCTCCCGGGTACAGGCCAAAGAGTGGGATTGCTGGGTCATGTGTTAATGGTTAGCATTTTGAGAAACTGCCTGTTTTCTCAAGTGGCCGCGCCATGTTACATTCCCACCATCCCTGTGCAAGGGTTCTGGTGTCTCAGCATCTGAGCTACACCAGGGTGGGAGCGCTAAGTCTCAGGTTCATCTTTACGTGCCCAGAGGAGCAGGGTTGGTCAGTGAGCATCGCTCGGCTCGCGGGACTCCCTTAGCCCATGCTTCTCACTTTGTTCCTTTTGTCGTTCTTTTCTAGGGACTCAGCTGGGAGTTTCCAGTTGTCTGGAAAAATGCCGGAAGAGCTCACCAGGTGCTGGGAGGCAGCCCTTCTCTGGAAAGTCCTTTTATCTGGATCTGCCTGCTGGCAGAAGTCTCCAGTTTTTGACGGGGGCCATCCAGCAGCTGGGTGGGGTATGTAACCTGCTTCCGACCTGTGATGTCATGTGCCTTTGTGGGTTGTAGGGCAAGAGCTGGAGAGTGAGTCTGTCTGGGACTTCCAGGTCTTTTCAGTGGTACGACCACAGTTTCCAAAGCCACCCTTTTTTGAAATAAAGTTAGGGCCGCCTGGGTGACTCAGTCCGGTAAGCAGCTGCCTTCAGTTTGGGTCATGATCTCAGGGTCCTGGGATCGAGCCCCAGATCAGGCTACCACTCAGTGGGGGTTTGCTTGTCCCTATCCCTCTCCCTCTGTGCTCTCTCTCTCTCTCTCTCAAATAAATAAAGTGGTTTTTTTTTTAATGGCTTTTAGTGTATTCACAGAGATATGCAAGCTATGTGAATACACAGTCAATTTTAGAACATTTCATCACCCCCCAAAAAAGAAAAAAGAAGCCCGTACCATCGTCAGTCACTCCTCATTTCTCCTCAACACCCCTAACCTGGATAAGCGTTCATCTGCTTCTGTCTCTATTCTTTTTCCCTTTTTTAAATTTTATTTTTTTTATTTTTTATTTTTTTAGAGTGGGTAGGGAGAGAGAGAATCTCAAACAGACTCCATGCCCAGTGCAGAGCCCCACACCGGACTCTCCCAACCCTGAGATCATGACCTGAGCTGAAATCAAGAGTCAGATGCTGAATCAACAGAGCCACCCAGGGGCCCCATTCTTTTATTGTTTTTATGCTCATTTTCTATGTAGCTATGATCATGAATACATTTTTGATTACCAACTTTTTGCCCACAACCTTAAAGCATTAGCACTTTCCTATCATTATTGTCCCTCATATGCGTTATTTGTAATGAGCATATAATATTTTTTGAGTGGGTTATTAGTTTACTTAATTGTTACCCTGTGGACATTGAGATTATTTCTAAATTTTAGCTCTTTTAAATAACATTGGTAAAAAAAACCTTGGGTAAAAAACATTTGCCGTGTTTGTGTCCTTTAAGATATTTTTAAGGCATGTGTGTGTCACATAGTACTCTTAGTAAGCAGCTGACATGGGAGGCTCTTGTGTAGAAAATAGGAGGATGGCACTTGGCCCCAAAGAGGCAGGCAGCTGGGGAAATGACTTGAATAAGCTTGGGATGCCGAGGGTTGTCAAAGGAACAGAAGCTCAGGGATATGGAAACTCAGCAGTGGGGAATGTACCGAATGGTGATGATACACCCAAAGCTGGCCCCAAATTACCTTTGAACTTTTAGTCTGTTCTATCATTTAGTCTTTGGTGTGTAAAAAACCACCCCAGAACTGGGCATAAAACAAGTTATTGAGGCGCCTGGGTGGCTCAGTTGGTTGAGCGTCTAACTTTTTTTTTTTAAAGATTCATTTATTTTAGAGAGAGAGAGAGAGCACATGCGTGAGCGTGAGCGTGAGCCGGGGGAGGGGCAGAAGACAAGGAAGAGAAGCAGACTCCTAGCTGAGCGGGAACCCAACATGGGGCTCGATTTCACAACCCCGAGACCATGACCTGAGCCGAAATCAAGAGTTGGACACTTAAACGACTGAACCACCCAGGCGCCCTGAGCGTACAACTCTTGATTTCAACTCAGGTCACGATCTCAGGGTCGTGGGATGGAGCCTTGTGTTGTGTCCCTTGCTGGGCATGCATGGAGCCTGCTCAAGATTCTCTCCCTCTCCCTCTGCCCCCGCCCTCCCACCACCTGCTTGCCTGCCAGTGCTCTCTCGCTCATTCTCTCTTTCTAAAAAAAAAATAATAAATTTTTTTTTTAAAAAGTTTTTATTTCTGGGGCGCCCGAGTGGCTGAATCGGTTAAACATCTGCCTTCAGCTCAGTCCATGATCCCATGGGATCGAGCCCCACATCGGGCTCGCTGCTCAGCAGGGAGCCTGCTTCTCCCTCTCCCTCTGCCGCCCCACTGCTTGTGCTATCTCGTTCTCTCTCGCTCGCTCTCAAATAAATAAATAAAATCTTAAAAACCAAACAACAAAAAAACTCATTTCCTTAATAGCCACGGACATCATGGAGCCCCTATTTCTTTAAAAAAAATGTATTTCTCACGACACCATGGATTGGCTGGGCAGTTTCTCTGCTGGTGTCCTCGGGGCCCAGTCCTGCACCTGCATTTGGGTGGAGGAGCGGCTGGGCTGGAAGGACCAAAGTTGGCCTCACTTACACATCTGGTAGTTGATGCTGGCTGCCTCTGCATGGCTTCTCATGTGTCATTTGAGAAGCATCTTACATAGGTCATAGGAATGTATAATATCATATGTATATTCAGTTAGCCGAACCAGCCTGTGTACCCGGCGGTCTCCCATAGCTTTCCAAGAAGGTGAAAAGAGAAGCTACGAGGCCTCTTGAGGCTTAGGCTCTAGAACAGCTTTCCCTACACTGTATTGTTCAAAAGGAGTCAGGTTCAAGGTGATGAAAAAGTGGGCTCTGCCTCCTGATGGGAGGGACAGCAGTCACACTGCAAAGGAGAAGGGATACCGGGGTGGGAGGGCCGGGCAGCCTCGAAACCACGGACCGCGTTCATGCAGGAAAATCCTTGCCCCACTCCCACCTTCCAGCGTCTGATTTTGCCGTATAGCAGAAGATAGATACACTCATTCAAGCCATATCTTTAAAGGTTCTTTTTAATTGTGGTAAAATGTATATAGCATAAAATGGGCCATTTTAATCATTTGCAAGTGTACGGTCCTCAGCATGAATTACATTCACGTGCCTGGGCGACCTTCACCACCGTTTCCCCAACTTTTATCTCCCCCTACACGGACCCTCTGTAACTAGAAAGCAGGAACTTCCCACTTCCCTTTTCTGCAACCCCTGCCACTCCCAGCTACTCTCTGTCTCTCTGAACTTGCCTATTCTAGAGACCTCTTATCAGTGCAATCTCGAATAGTCGTTCATTTGTATCTGGCTTATTTCGCTTAGCATAGTCTTTTCCAGGCTCATCCGTGTCCTAGCCCGTGTCAGAACTCCGTGTCCTGGCACAATATTCACCGTGTGTATACATCACATTTTCCTCCCCCACTCATCTGTTGGTCACTTGGGTTGTTTCCGCTTTTCAGCTGTTGTAAATAATGCAGTGAACATGGGTGCATAAGCATCTGGTCAAGTCCCCGTTTCCAGTTCCTCGGGGGTGCAGACCTAGAAGCAGAATTGCCAGGTCGTGTGGTAGACCCTGTTTAGCTTTTTGAGGAACCTAAACATTTGTTGTTGTTGTTTTTCTCAAGTTCAGTGCCAAACTTCCCATCCAGTCACCCTTTCGAGAGGGCCATCGTCCAGCCTTATTTGTAGTGTCGTGCTGAGGGTGGATCCCACTGTTAGCATCTCCTTCCGGTTCTACACTCAGTAACGTCACGTCAGTAGCTTGAAATCAGCCACAGCGGGGGTGTTGACCCCCCCCGAAGTCAGCATGTCCTACAAAGCAGGGCTTTTTCCCGGGAGAGTGAGTCATGAAGCATCTACCACCTCACCCCTGCTTATGTCCCTCTTTTCTACTCCCCGCACACATGACTTAAGTGTCCTTGTGTCTCAGGCACCGCGTCGGGCCCTTGGGATACAAAGATGAGTCACACCCTCCCCGTGCCTGTGAGGAGCCTACAGATAGGAGGAGCAGACCCGTGCCGCCGAGTAGCGGCCAGACCCTTCCTTGTTTCATATTTTTGCTGCTTCTGGTGCTGTGGCCAAGATCCCAGGTGCAGTGCTGGAATGCCCCAGTTGGTCTTCACAGGAAAGCTGTGGCCTAACTAAGCTACTCTTTTTAATTTTGTTTTTAAGGTTTTATTTATCTATGCGAAAGAGATCAGGAGCAGGGAGGAGGGGTAGAGGGAGAAGCAGACTCCCCACTGAGCAGAGAGCCGGATGCAGGACTGGATCCCAGGATCCTGGGATCGTGACCTGAGCCGAAGGCAGACGTTTAACTGACTGAGCCACCCAGGCACCCTCTTTTTTTTTTTTTTTTAAGATTTTATTTATTTATTTGAGAGAGAGGGCATAAGCAGGGGGAGCGGCAGAGGGAGAGGGAGAAGCAGGCTCCCCGCTGAGCAGGGAGCCCGATGTGGGACTCGATCCTAGGACCCTGGGATCATGACTTGAGCTTACCTGGCTGAGCCACCCAGGTGCCCCTAACTAAGCTACTCTTAATCCTGTCAGTCCCCGTCAGCGTGCTCTCGCTGTGTGCAGACTCAAACTGGTCAGATGACAAAGCCTGTGGCCTTCTGCTGCTGGGTCAGGAGCAGCAGTTCTGGAGACAAAAACCTGTATTGTGTGTGTATATGTATATATACATATATATATATACATATATATATGCACATATATATATATATGTATATATACATATATATACACACACCCTATTATGTTTCAGGATGATGTCTTCTTGGGGGCTCAGTACAGAACTGCATTTGGTCTATTTAAAGACATTGATTCTGAAACTTCTGGCAGCCAAGATTTCCTTCCCCAGCCTCTCAAAATCGATGATTCTACATCTGCCTTCTGGTTTTCAGCCACCTCTGTGGTCTGGTTTCAGGTAATTGAGGGGTTTCTGAGCAGAGAAGTAAGTTACATCGTGTCCAGCCGCAGGGAGGCGAAGGCAGAGAGCAGTGGGACAAGCCCCAGCGAGGTCAGAGGACAGACGCCGTCCGTGGCCCATCCAAAGGGCGGCCACGCCAGGCCTTCACAGAAGCCCGCAGACTCGGTAAGAACCTCACCGGGTAGGAAAGGTGTGTTCTCTGAACAAAGGAAGTAAGCCTCGGTGAGCCCCTGTGGGCAGTCTCCAGCTTTAGTTTCGTCTGGTTTAATTTAATCTCTCATTTGAATTCAGGGACTGAATCTGCATCCAAAACCCTCAGCAACTCGTTATCCCCGTGCTATCCCTTCTGTGAAACATTTCACTTTTCGTGGGACTTACGGGTCAGAGGTTCAGAAACAGCAGGAAGGTCCTCCGTAAACCGGGGACGACTTGTTGAAATTGGCCCTGGCTTCTCTGCTGGGGGCGTGGAAACCCTTAGAGAGAGCTCTTAGAACATGGGTGACACTTTGACCTTGGGTCGATTCAGAACACCCTTCTCCACCGGGGTCCAAGCTGCAGCTACCTATGGGTGACCCGGAATTGGGTGTGGCTTTGCCTTTACTCCAGAAAGTTCTCTAGGCTCTCGTTCTGCCGCTCCTCAGCTGTCACTGCTCCCAGCTTTCCGAGAGCCAGGTCCCCAGGACTGCCCCGGCGCCTGTGGGGCACATCTGCACAGGTGGGCTGCGGAGCCCAGCTCACGGCTCCTCTCTTCCCGTCAGGTGCCCCTGAGCAGAGGGAAGGAGCTGCTGCAGAAGGCCATGAGAAACCAGGTGAGCCGCGGGAGGCGGGCGGAGGGGGGCCGCCTGGGGCACAGGGGAGGACGTAGCCTTCCCCCCCCACCAAGGGTTTGCCGGAGTACTGCCACGAAATGCACAGCCGTGTGATGGAGGGTCCTTATTTCCTTCTTACAGATGAGGAGGTAGAGCTCAGAGAAGTTAAGCAGTTTGTCCAGAGTCGCCCAGGGTGGCGGTGCTGGTAGAGCCTGGATCTGACTCCCCGATCCTTCCATCTCCAGAGCTAGCGACAAGCACCCCGGAGGGACGCTGGGGGACGTGTCTGCGCTGCACATAAGCCAGGCTTCACGCATCTTCTAAAAGATGCGTGAATGTTTATCCCTTTTGCGAGATCCAGAGCCATTGAAGTCAGGGAGCGGGAGGAGGAGTTAGGGTGCTCTCGTGAGGAGGGTGGGAGAAGTGGCATCGAGGAGGCTGCGCGGCTGCGCTTGGGTGGCGGGGCGGGGTTGTCGGGTCCTTGCTGGGCGCCGAGATCTTGGCTCACACAGGCCCTCCTGACCGACGGACACACAGCTCGCTGAGAAGCCTCTTGCTTCCTGATCACCAGCGGCAGGGACCGGCCCGTGTTGGGAACAGGGTCTTCGGGGGGCCTGGGGGAGACTCTCTTATACCCTCTCATCATGGGGCGACCCCGAGCCAGTCAGGCCTCGGGGAATCCTTTGCTCCTGCCTGACCGCGTGGTCTTTCCAGGAGAGCGGCCGCGGAGGAGGCGGCGGGAGCAGCAGCAGTCTCCTGACCAATGCCCGCTCCTGGGGAGTGAGGATCCTGCACGTGGACGGTACCGTTTCTGCCCGGGGCTTCCGTGGAGGGGACTCGGTGGCTGGCTGGGCGTCTGCTCTTAGAGGGCTGCCCGCCGGTGGAAGCCAGCCGAAAGCCAGAAGGACTCACTCGCTGTGTTGACGCACAGAGGTGGGGGGCGTGGCCCGGCCGCGGTGAGAGCAGGGCGCGGGTACGGAAAGGTGCCACTTTGTTTAGGGGCGGTACACTCCCCTCCAGCCGGTGTCATGATCCTGTTCCACAGACCCGGAAATCCGGGGCGCCAGCGGGGGCTCCGTCAGTTTAGTGTCTGCCTTCGGCTCGGGTCATAATCCTAGGGTCCTGGGATCCAGCCCAGCATCGGGCTCCTTGCTCAGCAGGGAGCCTGCTTCCCCCTCTCCGTCTGCCGCTCCCCCTGATTGTGCTCTCCCGCGCTCTCTCTGTCAAATAAATAAATGACATCCTTAAAAACAACAATAACAAATACGGAAATCCTCCTACTCTCCACAACCACTGACCAGGTACTACTCTGTGCTAGGAATTAGCTGTTAATCCCCATTGCAGTCTTTCGCCCATTGTACAGATAAGGAAATTGAGCCTTCTTAGATATTAGGTAAATTATCCATAGTCTTATCACTAGTGAGGAGTGTGGCCCACATTCCAAGCTAGCTTGACCCAGCTAAATTTCATGTTCTTTCAGGGCACCTGGCTGGCTCGGTCGGTGGAGCATGCAACTGTTGATCTCAGGGTTGTGAGTTCGAGCCCCACGTTGGGTGTAGAGATTACTTAAAAATAAAATCTTTTTTTTTTTTTTTTCAGATTTTATTTATTTTATTTGCCAGAGAGAGAGAGAGACAGAGAGCACAAGCAGGGGGAGCGGCAGGCAGAGGGAGAAACAGGCTCCTGGCCGAGCAAGGAGCCTGACATGGGATTCAGTTCCAGGATCCCGGGATCATGACCTGAGCAGAAGGCAGACATTAACTGACTGAGCCACCCAGGCATCCCTAAAAATAAAATCTTTTTTATTTTATTTTATTTTATAAAGATTTTATTTATTTGAGAGAGAGACAGAGCACAAGTGGTGAGAGAGGCAGAGGAAAAGGGACAAGCAAACTCTCCACTGCGTGGAGCCTGATGCAGGGCTCGATCCTAGGACCCAGAAATCATGAGCTGAGCCAAAGGCAGACACCTAACCAACTGAGCCACCTAGGTGCCCCAAATCTTTATTTTTATTATTATTTTTTAAGATTTTATTTTAGGGGCGCCTGGGTGGCTCAGTCGGTTAAGTATCTGCCTTTGGCTCAGGTCATGATCCCAGGGACTTGGGATCGAGCCACGCATTGGGTCCCTGCTCAGCGGGGAGCCTACTTCTCCATCTCCCTCTGCCGCTCCCCCTGCTTGCACGCGCGCTCTCTCTCTCTCTCTCTCTCTCTCAAAAAAGTAAATAAAATCTTTAATAAAATAAAATAAAATAAAAAATAAGAAAAGATTTTGTTTAAAGTAATCTCTGTACCCAACATGGGGCTTGAACTCACAACCCCAAGATCAACAGTCACATGCTCCACTGACCAAGCCAGCCAGGTGCCCCAAAAATAAAATCTTTAAAAGAACATTTTTTTTTCATGTTCTTTCTTTTATGTAGGGTTGCCTCACACTGTAACCACCGATTTGCAGGTTGTCATAAATTTATGTTAGAACAGCTGTCCTGAATCGGCCGGCAGTGACTGGCCCTCGTACCCAGCTCCGCTCTGAGTCTAGGGTTTCCTTCTGATAACACCGTAGGGGGCTGATCCAGATCCAGCAGGAGATCTGCCAGGGCGTTCGAGAATTGCGCTCGGGAAGGTCCCTGTCTGGGATGTGGGGGGGCTCCACTGTCACTGGAAAATCAGCCATTTCTGATGCGGTCTAATTTCCTGCCCTCCTGTGTGTTAGGGAAGCTCCTGCTGGGCCTTCCATCTAAGGCTGCATCTGCGTAACTCACGCGGCTGGTGTCCCCGCCCCCCGCCCCCGACCTTGGGAGCATCTCTTCAGTGGTACCGTAAAGCCCTTGTGGGCCGTAAGGTCGCTCCTATCTAAGAGCGGTACCCCGTGTGACAAAATAGCTTGAAGCCAGCTTGGGGAGTTTCCCAAGGAGAGAAGACCCAGCCCTTTCTTTTATCATCAGCAGGTGCAGAGGTGACCCATAGCCAGAAGGTGGCAGGCAAAGCTGGTGTGATCCAGGGGGCCAGGCCGGTGAGAAGCTGAGCCCCCAGCCCCAACAAGGGGCTGTGCTGGGGAGAGTGGAGTGGGAGCCTCTGGCCGCAGCACTCTGTTTCCTCCACAGAAATGCTGATGCACGTGCAGCAGCTGTCTCTTGATGCTCTGTGTGTGAAGAAACAAGGGCCGAAGAAGAAGCCAGAGGTAGGTCGTCCTGCCGGACGGTCTGCAGCGGTGAGGTTGGGGACAGCTTTGGTAAATGGCTGACCCGCAGGAGCCATGTCTTCTTGGCCGTCCCGGAAGAAGGAGGAGGAGTGCGGCCTGTCCCTCGTCAGCACGGCCCCGGTGTCTGCGGCCTCTCGTTGCCCTGTCCTCTCCTCCCCGGGCTACCTGCAGATCTCCCATGGTCCGCCGAGGCACGCACTGTGGCCTGGGCCGTGGGCTGCCCGTGGGTAGTCGTGGCCTAGATAAAACAGAAACGCTCAGGGCCTGCTGGCCAGGCTGCCGTTCTGGGGCAGCTCTTGGCCCAGGAATGAGCCTGCAGATTGCATGGGTGGGGGCGGGGGATGTTGCGGCTTGAAAGAGCCGTCACCTTCCAAATTCCTATTTGGCTTTTCCTTCCTCTGCCGGAGTGAGAACTGTGTGTACCCTACATCACGAGAGCCCAGGCTGATTTTTAAAGCCACGGTGTCTTCACCCAGCCTGAATCTGAGGAAGGATTAAGCCTTCCGGGTACCACCCAGGGCCTGGCACCCGGGAGCAGGACCTGTGGTGGTAGCGAACCCCTCCGTACCAGAGGGGGCTCTCCGCACCAGAGGGGGCCCTCCGCCCCAGCACCCCTTGCTCTACACCCTCTGGTCTGGGAGTCTTTGGGGGTTCTGCTGCTGCTGTTAAATAGAGTTGCATTGTTCACCATTCAAAAGGTCATACGATGAAAGTCTCTCTCCCCTGCAACTTCTCTTCCCCAGCCGCCAAGCTCCCTCCCTGAGATAAGCAGTGTGAACAGTTTCCCAGGTATCCTCCCAGAGTCCGTGCTTATGCGAGCAGATAGGTCAAAAGTTCCTCCCTTTTTTGCAAACGCACGGTATTTTTACTTTGCTTTGTTCACTTAATAATCTACTTTGTAGTTACTTAGGGGTCTTCCAGAGTGAGTTCTGGGCTCAGTTGGCTGATAGGCAAGGGGATAGGGAAAGCTCTTTTGGGTCATGTTTGCCCTGGAGGTATGGCCCAGAGAAGAATCCAGAACCTCTGTGGGTCCAGGGGTACAGACCATCCTGGACCCACGGGATCTCTACCAACCCCCTCCCCGAACTGTACCTGATCTCTTATTTTTTTCCATTTAGTTTGGAATAGTAGCTTTGTTTGACCTTGACCTAAACATTGGTTTTGTTTTGTTTTGTTTTTAAGATTTTATTTATTTATTTGAGAGAGAGAGAGAGAGAGCGCGCGCGTGCACAAGCAGGGGGAGCAGCAGAGGGAGAGGGAGAAGCAGGCTCCCTGCTGAGCAGGGGGCCTGATGCGGGGCTCGATCCCAGGACCCCAGGATCATGACCTCATGACCTGAGCTGGTGGCAGACGCTTAACCAACTGAGCCACCCAGGTGCCCCAGACCTGAACATTGGTTTTGAACCTACAGGGTCCAAATACACAACACAGGGCACAGGAAAGCGAGAGGCATGTAAGCTGGCCTGGAACGGCAGCAGAGCCTAGAAGATGCAAGGCGCCACATCTGGGCACCTGCTCTGCGTCAGGTCTATTGCCTCCTCCCCTTGCATTTGCCTGTACCTCGTGGCCAGGTGGGCGAGGCGGGTGGGTGCCCCTCGCACCCCGGGCGGCACAGCGCCGGCCTGCGCCCGGGCCTGGGGGCTCTGCAGCTCTTGCTCTTCGCTGTATCCTGCGTTCCCTTCCACAAAGTCCGCGCCACTGAGATGCACGCACAGGGCTCGCCCCCCATCGTGTCCCCCGGGAGCCACAGGGAGCCGTCGTGTGGGCTCTGCTCTCGCTCAGGGCCCAGCCGACAGCAGGAAGCAAAGTGGGGCAGACTCACAGCGACTCGCCTCACCAGGCCCGCTTCCTCGACCCTCCAGCTCCCTCGCATTCTTAACCTATTTTCCCTTTCCATTTAGGGAACGTGTCCAACAGAGTCAAGAACGCGGAAAGGTCAGTGTGGTAGCTTTCCTCATCTAATTGCAGTCCCTCCCTCCTAAACGCTTCCCCACGGCTCCCTCTGTGGCAGCATCTGCTCGCTTTTCTGCGGCAGGAAGCGAGTCCAGGTTGCGTTGCCCTGTTGTGTTTGCAGGGCCCGAGCTTCGGAGGCGAGAGGGCGGGAGAAGGGTATCTGGGAGCAAGCCCAGAGCCGCCCGGCCCGAGCTTTCCCTTAGTGTCAGGACCCTGTGCGGATCCTGGGCCCTGCCCGAAGTTCGCCCTCCTCTTCCCTCTGATTCAGGAGCAGTTTGGGGTGGGCAGTGTGACAGCTGCCTACCACTCTCCCAAATGCCAGCCTCCCCGAAACACAAACAGGCAGATTGACAGCCCGGCTCCCGGCCCCTCTTGGACCGCAAGAGAGTTTCTCCCCCTGGATGTTTCTCCCAGAGATGCTCTTTAAGTGGCATTTATTCGTGCACAAGCAGGAGCTAAGAAAAGTCACTTGGCACCTCTTATGTTCAAAATGCAAGGAAATCTGTGGGGGAATTGATTTTAATCACTGTCTCAGTTAATTAGAAAGACAAGAAATCGCCCCCAAAAAGTAATTAATGGGAGCTGCTGCCTTGCGAGGAGCGAGGCTGTTTTTGGCTTGGGCGCTGGCGGAGCCGCAAGCGGGTCTGAGGGGGGAGGCACCGGCCTCCGGCTGGGGGGGGGATGGTGGTCTGGGGGCCGCTGGGGCTGCCCGGGCTCCCAGCCTGCCCGACCGCCCTTCTCACAGGGCTTCTCAGGAAGATGGAACTGGCTCTTAATACCTCAGAGATTTTGTAAACTCTGCGAATACCCAGCTCACAGAGGAGGAATCTCTTGATTAACTGATTGAATTCGTCTTCTCAGTAGCCCTTTGCCCGTTTATCCAGGGTCCAGATTTCACCTTTGATTTTTTTTTTACTGCCCTCCTGCTATGATCCCTGAACACTCTTTGGCTCTCTTCCTCCCTGCTTTCTGGGGTGTTCCACCTGGAGTGTTCCCAGGCTCCTCGGGATTCTGAGACAGCAGGAGGGAAGGTCAGGAAGAACCTGAGGCTTTTAGCCTGGGCTGCCCCGCAGCCAGGTTTCTAACCCACTGCTGACGGCCTCCAGCACCCCCACACGGCAGGGTCCCCTGTCCTGCTTTGGGATGAGTGGCACCCTGCAGCCTCTCCCCGCTAGGGGACCTCTCTCTCTTTCACCCCGGGTAGAGGCCAGAGGAGACAGGGGTGTGCCTGACCTCAGCCACATGGAAAGGCTCACGTCGGGGTGGCGTGGGCCCCATTCTGCGTGGCTCTTAGACCCTGGCAGAGCCTCGCCTCTCGGCGCGTTTCCTGTGCGCATGGCGTGGGCCCTGCCCCGGAGCCGAAGGATGGCTCATGGGTGTGCGTTTCCTTCCCAGTGGCCAGGCTGAAGACACCGTTCCTCAAAGTCGAAGATGAGAGCAGGTGAGTGGTGGGGGGGTCCCCCCTCCCCTCAGCCCCACCGGGCCCGCACAGAGGACAGGTGCTCGGGGGCCCCAAGCTGATGCGAGGGTCCTGGAGCCCTTCAGCCCGCCACCTTCGTCTTCCCCAGAAGCCGCTCTCTCCCCCTGTCATGGAGAAGTCTCCCACAGACCAGGAGGGGCCTCTGAAGGCGGCCTTGCACAGTTGGCCCTCCTCTTGGTCATGAGTCAGAGGTTAGTGACCTGCGTGTGCATTACCTCCTTCTAATGCTCTATTTCAGGAGCACCCGTGTCCCGCCCAGGCTCACCTCCTCTCCCCCCCGGGTGCTCGCTGCTGAACCCGGGCAGGGCCGGTACCGTCGCCTTGGCCGAACCAGGGCGCTCGGGCCGGTGCTGGCGGTTCCCCTCTTGGACCGTCTTGTACTGGAATCCGTTCTGTTTGGCGGGGCAGCACCCTCTTCTGACATACGTTATCTCGTGAGGGCCTGGGAAGGACCGGCATGAGGAGAGCCCATCCTTTTCCCAGTGGGGAAACGGAGGTCAGAGAAATTAAGGGACTTGGATACAGCCGGGTTGCCAATGAAGCTCAGCCCAAGGCCAGAATCTGGGTGTTCTGCCCGTCCTCCCCGGCGTCCTCCCCACTCTGCCCTGTGTGTCCCCCAGTGGGGCCCGTTCTTTCTGGAGCAGGCGGGCACGTGGGGGATAACCTCTGGGCTCTTAGTCCCCGTGCTTACCACTGACTCTTCGGTAAGTACTGGCTCACAAACCTGCGAATCTATGATGACCTCAAAATAAAAAGTTGGTTTGGGGTTTTTTTTGTTTGTTTTTTAAAAAAAGGCCTGTGTTAACCCAGCAGAGACTCCTGGGACCAGAGCTTTCCGGGTCCTTTAGCCTGAGGCAGGGTAGCTGAAAGGCCCAGTGCCAGGAGCCTGGCAGGCCCTCCTGTCCTCCAGGCGGACCCAGGTTTCCTTCTTGGCTCCCGAGCACAGGAGAGAGTTGGCTTTGGTGGCCCAAAAATGAATGGAGGGAACGCAGGGGGGAAATGGGGTGCTTTCTTCTCCAGTTCCAGTGGGATGGGGGGGTGCATGGCCTCCACCCCAGCTCCTTCGCTA
This sequence comes from Potos flavus, assembly GCA_028534135.1. Classification (NCBI taxonomy): domain Eukaryota; kingdom Metazoa; phylum Chordata; class Mammalia; order Carnivora; family Procyonidae; genus Potos; species Potos flavus. The sequence continues at coordinate 15,865,701 of CM052891.1, read as the reverse complement.
CCAGTTAAACACAAGTGGTCGTGGCTGGTACACACCGCCAGTGCCCCAGTGTCGCGCTCCACGTGGCCGGCCCACGTCACTTCCGGGGGGGGGGGGGGAGCGCCGTACACGGTTGGGGTGCCCCCGGCAGCATAGGCAAGAGTGGAGACAAGGTTTCTTGTGTTTCTGCTGGCTTGCTACTGAAGCCCAGTAACCTCACCAGCCTCAACTTTGCAGCCTTCGGGGCAGAAACAAAACATTGAAGCGGAAGAAAGGGGGGCAGTGGGGCTGCGAAGGGCACCTCCTTCTCCTTATGGGCCCAAGAAGACTCCTGTATTAATTCACCCCGAGACCACAGGACTCTCACTGTGCCCCCCTGCCGAAACCCGTGGCCCACCCTGTCCCCTGGAGTGCAGGCCATTGCACCCAAACACGGTGTGCCTGTCAGCTACAGCGGCAGGCCTTGCTCGGGACCCACAGATCGCTCCGCCTGGCTCTGGAAGTCTCTGGAATGTGAGCAGCTTGAGGCAAGCCACCAGAACCATTCAGTATGGGGCTGACTCCCCAGAACCTTCACTGTGCTGCTCTTTTCCGTTCAGAATACCTCCCCTCGGGTGGTACCGAGGGGCAGCCCAGAGCAAAGACGTTTCTCCTTGTGGAATAGGAAAGTCACTTCTGGTTTAAACAGTCCTCCATTTGGGTCTGCCAGGCTGGAGTCCTCAAAGGTGGAAAGTGGGAAGGTGGATCGGGAGTCGGGAGACTTGGCTCGTTGCCTGGTCTTGACCGCTTGCCGGTCGGGAGCCCTTGGGCAAGCCGCAGGCTTCATTTCCTCTTCTGTAAAATGGGCTGACCCCACTTGTTCCCCTCTGCTCAGACGAGGCAGGGAGGGTAAACGGGCTTGATGAGTAGCCAGGGAGAGTGTGCGTGTCAGTCTCACCAGGAAGGCTGGGGAGGGTTTGGTTTTAGAACGAAGAGGTGTGTGTGTGGGGGGGGGAGAGGCCGCTTCATCAGGACTGGGATTCGGGGGAGGGGGAGAGGGTTGGGCCATGCCCCCCTTCTCCTCTCCCTGTCCCCCGCGGTATTCAAAACGGAAGTTCTCTGTGTTTCAGGAAGTTTCGTCCCTTCCACCATCAATTTAAGTCCTTTCCTGAAATTTCTTTTCTGGGACCCAAAGACGCAAGTCCGTTTGAGGCCACGATGACCCCGGGCGGCTCGCATCACAGCAGGTGGGTGCTGCTGGTCCAAGTGCCAGGGGCCAGCTGCAGGCCAGGCCCTTCCGCCGGGGAGCCTGCTGGTCCCATTTGGGAATGGCCATGTGCTCGCTCCTGAGGCAAAGTCTGTTCTGGGAGCTTGGGCCAGAGAAGAGAGATACTAGGCATCTTCATCCGATTCACTTGGCGTTCTCCACCCCTACTGAGGAATTTGACTTGTGTCCCAAGGGCAAGAGGCTGGTTTCTAAAACTCGGATCTACACTCCACCTTCATCAGAGTGCCCTCGGCTCCCAGTAAAAATGCAGGTTCTCAGGCTCCGCACGTACAGAACCATGGTCTCTGATGATGGACCCCCAAAACTGCGCCCTTGTGGGCAGCTCCCTGGGTGGTCTCTGTGCACATCCGAGTTGGAGGCCTTTGGGGCCCGACGTCAGGAATAACTTGGGGACAGGGAATCCAGGGACCTGCCGCATGGCGTGGCCCCGGGTGGCTTTTAGGCTTGTGGGTGCTCCTCTGCAGATGGCTGAGAATTAGAACCTTCCCTGAGCAGAGTGCAGAAGGGATGTGCCCTGGGAGACGGACCAGATGCCTTCTTGGACCCTCTTCTAACCGCCGTGTCACAGGGTTAGCTCACGGACCGGGGGACTAGGACAGGCAGACTCCCAGCATGAGAGTTCCCAGGGCGAAGGAGGGCCTGTGGGTCCCCCCAGCAGACAGAGACCATGAGCAAGCCAAGGAGAGGGCCCGGCGCCCTGCGTACCTTTCCCAGAAGGCGCAAGGGCTGCCTGTAGGCGGTGCCGGGCCTGGGGTGGCTGCAGATCGCGGAGGAGCGGGGGTTGTAAAGGAAAGATGGTGAAGCGTTGGTGTCTGCATGGGAGGAGCAGAGGGAGAGAGCGGCCCAGGATCGGGGTGGGCAGGGTGGGGAGGAGAAAATCTGTGAGAGGAAAAGTTGAATTTTTTTCATTTAAAAATTATTATATTTTGGTTCCAAATTCAAGAGTTACGGAGGGTTGTTTTGTTTTGCTTTTTGGATTTTATTTATTTGTCAGAGAGAGAGCACAAGCAGGGGGACCCACAGGCAGAAGGAGAAGCAGGCTTCCCGCTGAGCAGGGAGCCCAATGCGGGACTCAGTCGCAGGACCCTGGGATCATGACCTGAGCCGAAGGCAGACCCTCAACTGACCGAGCCACTCAGGTGTCCTAAGAGTCACAGAGGGTTGGGGCGCCTGGGTGGCTCAGTGGGTTAAAGCCTCTGCCTTCGGCTCGGGTCATGATCTCGGTCCTGGGATCGAGCCCCGCGTCGGGCTCTCTCCCCCGCTCTCTCTGCCTGCCTCTGCCTACTGGTGATCTCTCTCTCTCTGTCAAATAAATAAATAAAAAATCTTAAAAAAAATAAACATTGAAAAAAAGAGTCAAAGAGGGTTTAAAGTGAAAGGTCTGGGGGCACCTGGGTGGCTCAGATGGTTAAGCATCTGCCTTCGGCTCAGGTCATGATCCCAGGGGTCTGGGATCGAGCCCCGCACTGGGCTCCCTGCTCAGTGGGGAGCCTGCCTCTCCCTCTGCCTCTAGTCCTGCTCATGTTCTCTCTCTCTCTGTCTCTGTCTTAAATGAATAAATAAAATCTTTAAAAAAAAAAAACTAAAGCAAAAGGTCTGTGTTCTACACCTACCCTCCAGTCCCCAGATTGCGGGTCTGTGTCCAGAGATAATTTGTGTGCACAGAAGTACATCAAATGTCCTTCACTCCTCTTCTGGAAAGAGTAGCGTAACATCGGCTGGGCTGGACCTAGCCTTTTCCACTTAATATATCGTAGGTTAATTTCCCATTAGTCCCTAGAAAGCCTCCTCATTCCCTCTTACGGCTTCAGGGCCTTCCAGCATACAGTCGCACTGTATTTTCTTGAACCAGCCTCTTCTTGATGGATGCTTAGATTATTTCCAGGCTTTTGCTGTTATAAATAATGCTACAGTGAATAATCTCACTCAGAGTAAATTTGTGGACTAAATTCCTAAAAGCGGAGGTGCTGGGTCAAACGGTTCCTGCATTTATAATGTTGATAAACGCAGCCAAATCGCTTCTCATGGGGGTAATGCCCGTGTGCCTGCACGCGCCCCGGCCCGCACCCGCCCACCACCACCCCCCCCCCCCGCCCCGGGCGGTCCCCCGTGCCGACCTCCGCCAGCCTGCTAGGTTAAAAACTGTCTTGATGCGATCTGCATTGTCATTTTTTCTCATTATGGATGAGGTTAAGTACGTTCGCAGGTTTGAACATTTCGATCTCTTTCTGTGTGAACCTTCTTTATGTCCATCGTCCGTTTTTCTTTTCGGTCACTGGTTGCTTTTCTTCCTGATCTGTCAGGAGCCCTCCACGTATTAGAGAAATGAGCCCTCTGTTTGTGTCGTTAGTTATAAATACCCCCCTCCCCTGTCTGTGATTTGTCTGTTGTTTACATTTTCTGCCATGCATACATTTTTTTAGATTGCAAGTAGTTGAATTTATCAGCTTTTTTCTGCTTTCTGAATTCTGCATCCTGCTCAGAAAGTCCTCGAAGGGGACTATTTTGGACTTTGTTGAGTTTGCTCAGCCAGCCAAGCAGCCGCTAAAAATACGGGCCTGAAATTAAGACGAGGAGTCAGGTTCGAGAAGGAGACCGGAGGTCCTGGGTGAAGGTGGCAGCTCTGCAGGGGGCAAGCCAGAAGGGAAGGGGGCCGGCAGGGGAGCGGAGGGCGGGAGCAGCCCAGGCCACTCGCTGCCACCGAGTCCTTGCCCCTTTCATTGTGCGGGGTGGAGGGACACGGCTGTGGGGGTGAGCTCGAGCCGCCTCTGTCCTGGGAGGCATTCCTGCCGCCACCTGTCCTCACCTGTGCTTTGCCATGTGGGGTCAGGGATGGGACGGGGTGCCTGCCGGGAGCGCTCCCCTTCCTTGTTGCCTCTCCTGCCACCCCTGGACGATAGTCCCGAGTGGGGGCAGGCCTGCCCGTGCCTGCCCAGCTGTTTTGGTCCCCCCCGCCGGGCCCCAGCCGTGATCGTGTTCCCCCCACCCTGTGCTTTTCCCAGAGAACCCAAGGACCTCGAGCCGAGCCCGCCGTCGGCCGCCCGTACCCCGCCCAGGAGGAGGAAGGGCTTCTGTGAGTGCTGCCACGAGGCCTTCGAGGAGCTCCACGTGGTGAGCCCTCCCTGCCAGCAGCTTCCCCCGGGCTGCGCTGCCGGCACCCTTCCCACCCGGCCTCCACCCCGCCTGCGTCCCGCCCTGCTCCTGTCTGATGCCCTGTGCCCCTCTCACCCCGGGCAGCATCTCCAGAGCACCCGGCACCGGGCCTTTGCCCTAGAAGCCCACCCGTACGCAGAAGTCGATCAGGTCATTGCCCAGCTCGGCCACAGCTTTGCCGACGCTCCGCCGCGGGCCGGCCTCCCCAGGTGAGCACCCTGTGCGGCCCTGCCCCACCGTCGCTCCCCTGCCCCGTCGTCACTCACCTGCCGCTGCCCCCGCCAGGCGGGAAGGAGCCCTCGGGCTGACGACAGCGGGGACCGGGCTGCGGCGCTTTTCTCTGTCCCACCAGCTTCTGTCCTGGTTCTCTTGGGGATTGCTGGGGGTTGGGAGCCCTCCATTTGTCGCTCCGGCTGACGGGGACTGCGCCCCCACCAGCACCAGCATGGGCTCCTTCCTACCGCACAGGCATCGTCGTGGCTGTGGGGGCGGGGAGCTTGCTGCTCCTGGCGTGTCCCTGGTGATGTGCCTGTGTGGCTTTCTAGAAGTAGAGAGGGGGGTTCCTGGGTCCCTCCCAGACAGGTAAAGAGCCAGATCTCTCTGCCTTTCTAGAAGTTACCCCCCAAAAGGATTGCAGGGGGCTCTCTAGAATCCCAGGGTCCTCGGAGCTCAGCTTCCCCTGCTGCCCATCAAGGAGCTGGGGCTTCCCCTCGCAAGCCAAGTCTTTGGCTCCCTGGGCTCAGCTTGGAGAGCCAGGCCTTGTGCTGCAATCTCCAGCCGCCGAAGGGCACAGCCTCCGCTGCAAAGTTATTAAATGGAACAGCCTCTAACCTGTCCCTCTGGCCGGCCCTGACCACAGGCCACAGAGCCAGGAGAGGTGCAGACAGCACTGGCCACTGCCGCAGGGGCAGCCCGAGAGCCGGCCTTTCGCAGAGCCCCACAGTGGGCCGCGCTCTTCAGCACACCCAACCCGTGAGGGTAGCCCCGTGCGAGCCGCGCCCCGGCCCCGGGAAGATCCCAACCTGCCGCCTGCTCTGGAGTGGAGCCCCGAGGCCCACTGGACATGTCTGTGCCCACAGGCAGCCGGGCTCCCCGTCTTCAGTTGGTGACCCTCCGCGGCCTGAGACTCTGCCTCCCAGCCAGCCCTCCCGTCCCCGGGCAGCACCTCCCGGGAGGAGAGAGGAAGACGAGCACCAGGCCCCGGGTGCCCCAGAGCCAGATGGAACGGCGGGCAGCCTGAAGCCCCCCGCCGAACCCCCCGCTGAAGCTGTGGGGGCTGGCAGGATGCCGGGACCAGCAGCCAGCTGCCAGGAGCTGGGGGGATGGATGGATGTCACTGCAGACCCCCGAGGGACACCAGGGTCCGCAAGCCCCGTACACCAGTGCCTCCAGACAAGCTGTGGTTCTGCGGAATTCTCCGGCCCGGACGTGGCCCCCAGTGGCCACAAGCGGAAGGTTCAGTTCCCCGGTGGAAATGCCGAAAAGAGGTCAGGGGTCTCCCAGCCACAGGCCTCATTCTTCGGCCCGAGAGCCAGCAGCCCTGGTGGCGCCAGGACAAGCAGCAGCAGGCCTCTCCTCTCCCTTCCAGGCCACGAGCACAGGGCTTTGGCCTCCCTTCCCCCCTTGTGCCACCCACAGACCTGCCTGTCCCTCCCAGAGCCCTTCCCCCGGCAGCCCACAGAGAGGCCAGCAGAGCGCTGGGCCACACAGCCTCCTTGGCCTGGGGGAGGATGGCCCCCCGGGATCTGAGGAGTCGGAGCGTGCAGCCCCGGGCCCGCGCCCCCGGCTGCCCTGTGGCTCCAGCCAGCTGTGCGCCCACCTGCACTTGGCGGCTGACGCGAGGGCCCCAGGAGGACCTGCGAGAGCCAGTCCACCTCTGTACCCCGCCCTCCGCCGGGCCGCGGAGGAGCCGGCTGCGCCCAGTGCCTCCAGGGGTCCCCCCCAGCTCCGCGTCTCCCAGCACCCGCAGAGGACTGCTCCCGCGAGCTCTCTGGGGCAGCAGCAGCCCCTGACCCGAGGGCCAGAGCCACAGAGCCGAGCGCTACCTCCGCGGAACACCGTGCATGCAGCCGGGGAGGATAGCACCTCGGGGCCTCCCTGCAAGAGCCAGAAGAGCCCAGGGCCTGGCCTTCGAAGTCCAAGTAAACAGCCATGGTCACGGCCAAGCTCTGTGGGGTCGACAGAGCCAGTCCACCCACTCGCTGGGTCTGGGGCGGGAGGACCAAGGGAGTCTGGGCTGGGGGCCGCCCTCCGCCCCTCCCTCCAGCCGTGTGCCCGACCGGGAGGCAGTCTACGAGGGGCTCGGGGCTCATCCGTGCCCGAGCCCCGCCACCCACTCCGGGAGGCAGAGGCGAGGGTGGCGCAGGCAGGGACTACAAAGCGACAAGAGCGGCGGGAGCCCGGGCCTGGCTTCCTGCCCCTCTGGAGGCACTTCCCT
>CM052891.1:15827035-15858365 GCA_028534135.1 Potos flavus | reverse complement strand
CACAGATAAAGACACCCAGCCTTAGACGACATGCCCGCCTGAACTCACTGTTTCTGGAGCACTCATCCGACACTGTCGCTTTTATGTGAAGGTCCTATTTTCTGCAGCTCTCTGAAGCCCCCCGCGAGCCTCATTTTCTCCTTGCATCTTCCCCAGAGCCTCTGTACACGGGACCACCTCACACAGCCTCGTGGTTGAGGGCGCGGCACCCTGCGCCGTCCCCAATGTCCCCATTGTCCCCGCCGACCAGAACGCGAGGGACAAAAGGTCTGCGGCTCCAGTACAAGGGCCAACCGCTCCCTTCAAAGGACTTTCATGGGGTCTTCCCCTTTCTGAGTCTTTCATAAATGTCAAAGATTTATAGTGTTTATTTGCTAAAATACTTGCCCAGCATCTCTAGGAGCTTAAGGGGAAAGAATGAAAGATGTGACGAGAAAAAATCTAGTGACCGGTGTTGTGGCAAAGGGGGATGGAGACTGAAATCCTGCTTGTTCAGACAGAATTGCAGAATCTGGAGACGAGGGACCGGGACAGTCCTTTAAGTACGTGAAGACCGTGGGTGCAAGTCTTCTCCTCCTCAGGCTCGAGACCCTTTGGATTCAAGGGCTCCTCACTGTTTTACCTGTGCGGCCGTTGCCTTCCGGGCACAGCCCGACCTGCCCAGAGACAGAGAGCAGCCCAGCGCGGCGTGCCCAGCAGAGCCGGAGCCGAGGTCCCGTCACCTTCGTGGATGAGGAAATCCTATTTCTACCGAAGTAGTAACTGCACCCCGATCAGACCATATCAGCAATGTGTATTTATCGGCCTTCATCTTACCATGGTTTGGCCTAAATCTGTAGACATGAAATCTGAGAAAGTTGTTAAATAACAGATTTTAATAGTAATTAATAACAATTAAATAATAATTTATTATTTATTTATTTTAATAATTAATAATTTGTTATTATTTATTTAATATTAATATTACTATTATTAATAGTTAAATAAGCAGATTTTACATTAAAGATTTTATTTTAAATAATCTCTACACCCAACGTGGGGCTCAAACCCATAACCCCAAGCTCAAGAGTCATGTGCTCCTTGCCAGGTGCCCCCGAGAAAGTTCTTTGAACTGAATTTAATATAGCTTTTCGTTTTTAGGAAGGTACCAGAAGCTGCATGTCAATCCTTGTTTAAAGAACTACATGGAGACAACTAGAAGCTCTGCTTGGAGAGACAGCGGAGGACCCCCCATTAAAGATCCGCAAGGTCTTTCCTTTTGGTACCTGCTGCAAAGTCCCTTCTGGGAGGTGATCTCTCTTGTTCTCTTGAGAACATGGAGCCAGGCGAGGCCACGTTATTGGGAGCTGGAAAGCTGAAGCTGAAGGTGGGCACAGCTGTGCTGTCCGGCCACGTGGTCGTTGAAACAGTGAGGCAGGTGCACAAGTGTGGGTCTGAGAAGCACGCCCAGACGTGGTGAGGGAGGAGGCACCACGCCGAAGGGCTTACAAGGTGACACCTTCCATGTCGGCTGTGATCTGCACAGGAAAAAACCATGGGAGAATTCGCAGAAGTGGACCAGTGGCTACACGCGGGAGAAATGCTGCGGGGAAAGGGATGCAGGGATTTTTATTTTTCATTCATTTAATACATTTTGGTTGACTAATTTTATTTATTTATTTATTTATTTATCTACTGGTTGCTTGGAGTTTATTTTCCACTTGGTGCAAGGCATAGGGTTACAGGGTGTCACGAAGACTTACATGGGGCTTGGATAGTAAAGGGGACGGGGGGGGTTCTCTCGACTTCCTGGAGTCTACGGGGAGGGGAGGGTCTCTGATGAGCCCAGCACCTCCTGACGCCTCGCGGTGGCTGCTCAGGACTAGGGTCTGATGTTGGCTTCGCCAGGCTGGCCACCAGGCTGCATCCTCGTGGCTTCCAGAGCCAAGTCACAGGTGGAGGCCTGGGGAGAGTCCCCACTGGGGGAGAGCTTGTGGCCGGAGGCTGCTTCCACCTGCCCCCAACTCCCACACTGGCCCCCAGGAGGGTAGACTCACCGTTCTGGGGACCCCAACATGGTGGCCATGGATGGGAGAGAGGACTTCCTGCAAAAGAAGCCTGCGCCCCATTGCCTCAGGTGCGCCTTTTGGAGACCCGCGTGGTGGGGGATGGCTTCCCCAGGATCCTCTGCACTTGCTCAGGACCTGTTACTGGATGTGGCACTCCAGAGGCGCTGGTGAGTCGTGGCTGACCACGAACAAGGCCATTGCCATGCTGTGGCTTGTGAGCTGGTTGAAACCTCTGTGAGGAGGGATGTTGGGCCATGGAGCCAAAGGCCGCTCCACCCCCACTGCGCGCTCAGGGTGGTAATTTTAATTTTTAAGACATGCGTGTGTGTTCGGTGCCTGGGTGGCTCAGTCAGTTAAGCATCTACCTTTGGCTTGGGTCATGATCCCAGGGTCCTGGGCTCAAGGCCCGCATTGATTGGGCTTCCTGCTCAGTGGAGAGCCTGCTTCTCCCTCTCCCTCTGGCTGCCACTATGCCTACTTGTGATCTCTGTCAAATAAATAACAAATCTTAAAAAAAAAAAAAGACATGTGTATATTAATTACCTTTTATTTATTTATTTATTTATTTTATTAATTACCTTTTAAGTATCAGCAAGGGTTATCTGAGTGTGGAAGTTGTGGGCCTTTTTATTCCCTATACTTTTGCGTGTTTGAACGTGAATAAATGCATGTGTGCTTTGAACAAGAGACACTGCTAAGAATGACTTTTTTAGGGAGGGGGAAATTATTGATATCTTTTGTTTTCTCTTTATTCGTTCCTGAATTTTCCAAGTCTTTTATAAGGAGCATGGAATAACATCCTCATAACTAGAAAAAAATGTCATTAAAGTTGAATAACCAACAAAGCAAAAAACCCCAGCAGGCAATGGTATTTGTATTTAAAAAAAAAAAAAATCCTCACAAAAGTCATTGAACTATACACTAGATGAGGACACATTTATTCTCTGCAAATTATGCCCCATAAAGTACTTTTTTTTTTAAAGATTTTATTTATTTGAGAGAGAGAGAAAATGAGAGAGAGCACAAGCAGAGGGAGCGGCGGCAGAGGGAGAAGCAGGCTCCCCTCTGAGCAGGGAGCCTGAGAGCCCAACTCAGGGCTCCATCCCAGGACCCTGGGATCATGACCTGAGCCGAAGGCAGACACTTAACCGACTGAGCCACCCAGGCGCCCCCACTAAAGTTCATTTTAAGAAATTTATTTATTTATTTATTTTTTAAAGATTTTATTTATTTAACAGAGAGAGAGATCACAAGTAGGCAGAGAGGGAGCTGCACAGAGAGCCCGATGCGGGGCTCGATCCCAGGACCGAGACCAACGATCTGAGCCAAAGGTACAGGCATTAACCCACTGAGCCACCCAGGCGCCCCTCATTTTAAGAAATTTAAAAAAGCTTTAGAGCTCTTACATTTCATTTTTTTTTTAAAGATTTTTTATTTTATTTATTTGACAGAGAAAGAGATCATGAGTAGGCAGAGAGGCAGGCAGAGAGAGAGAGGGGGAAGCAGGCTTCCCGCTAAGCAGAGAGCCCGATGTGGGGCTCGATCCCAGGACCCTGAGATCATGACCTGAGCCAAAGGCAGAGGCTTTAACCCACTGAGCCACCCAGGCGCCCCTCTTACATTTCATTTTAAGCAGCCTGTGCTGTAGTGCAGAACTTACCATCTTCATGGAAAGATGTACTACCACCAGCAGAAGCCGCTCCTGTGAAATTTCTAAGTGTCCCCTTGCAAGACAATTCATTAAAGCCCTCTAACTTTGGTGTCACCAATTTTGGGTTTGGGACCCTGTGGCCTATTACTAAAGATGACATTTGTAATTCTTTTGAATAAATAGTTTGCTTAATGGGGCGCCTGGCTGGCTCAGTTGGAAGAGCATCCAACTCTTGATCTCCGGGTCATGAGTTTGAGCCCCACACTGGGTGTAGCGATTACTTAAATAAATAAAACTTTTAACAACAAAAAACCACAAATAAATGGTTTACACAAAGAACAAACATGTGTATATGCTTGTATGTGCATAAATATTTCTGCAAACAGTGATTAGCTCTGAAGAATAGTAATAGGAAGGAATGTGAGAGACTTTTACTGTTTTAGATCTTTTAGTACCGATCAAGATGCTTTTATTATTTTGTTTTAGTAAGTTTGTTGTTTATTTTAATTTTTATTTATTTTTTTTTATTTTAAAGATTTTATTTATTTATTTATTTATTTATTTATTTATTTATTCGAGAGAGAGAGAGAACAAGTAGGCAGAGAGGCAGGCAGAGGGAGAGGGGGAAGCAGGCTCCCTGCTGAGCAGAGAGCCCGATGTGGGGATCGATTCCAGGACCCTGAGATCATGACCTGAGCCACCCAGGCGCCCCAGGGGAGATTCTTAAGCAGGCTCCACGCTCAGTGCAGAGCCTGACACGGGGCTTGATCTTGTGACCCTGAGATCACAACCTGAGCCAAAATCAGAAGTCAGAGGTTTAACAGACTGAGCCACTCAGGTGCCCCCCCTTTTTCTTTTAAAGTAAGCTCTCTCTGCCCAACGTGGGGCTCGAATTCACAACCCCCAGATCAAGAGTCGCATGCTCTACTGACTGAGGCAGCCAGGCGCCCCGATAAATGAGTTTTTAAAAAAGCAGGCTGGCTGCTGGCCTGAGTTTGGGCTGATATGGTTATTAAATTGCTGATAAAATTACAGAACCAAAAAATGGTTTGCATTCGAGAAGAATTGCTATAAACGGGGAAGCCCAAAACACATTCCGCACCGGGAACAAGATTTCTTACCTTTCTGCATCCAGTGGCTCAGACTTGCCAGTGTTTATGGTCGTGGTTTTTTCTAATAGTTGACCAACACCTTTTTTTTTTTTTTTTTTTTAAGATTTTATTTACTTGTCAGGAGAGAGAGAGCCCACACAAGCAGGGGAAACAGCAGGCAGAGGGAAAAGCAGGCTCCCTGCTGAGTCTGCTTAACCAACTGAGCCTCCCAGGTGCCCCAGACTAAAGCCTTTTCCATCCTGTTACCAGCCTCAGAACCCGTGCCTGAGTCCAATCAAGATGGGGTTGCTAGTTTTAGCAAATAACATAGGACACTCAGTTACATTTGAATTTTGGATAAATGACAAATAATTTTGAACATATCAGTATTTCCCATATATAAGATACAATATATAAAAAACGATTCGTTGTTGATTTGAACTTCAAATTTAACCAGGCGTTTTGTATTTTATCTGGCAACCCTAAATCAAAGGTAATGGGCTTCTGCCCAGGCCGTGTATTTCAGGCCAACCTATGCTGATCTATTCACAGTCTTCTTTGGCAGTCCCTGGTTGTGCTGGGGCACATCACATCCCTCTTGCCCGCACAAGATTCCCCCCAGGAACCCGCCCAGCCCTATGCTGAAAGCTCGGCCCTTCCCTCTCCTATTTCCCAGGATCGTGGAGACTACTCAGAAGAGCTGGCTTGAGTGGCCACTCGCTGTCTAAGGGCAATGAGATAAGTAAGCAGTCCCCACCCCACACTGTCTCTTCTAGGCCAACAAGTCCCCAAAAGCAGACCACTGGAATCAAACAGCATAATCACAAGCTGGTCTATCATCGAGACGGGGCCAAACGCTACAAACTTTGTCCACGATCATTTTCCCATCAGAACATGAAGTAAATAATCCACTGACAATTTGCACTTACCCTATTTCCAGGGCTTTTGCCTTTAAAACCATCTCAAGGAGCCCAGATCCGCAGGCAGACCCTTCTGCAGAGGCTGCGGCCTGTCGCTGCCGTCCACGGCACCTGGGTACAGGATCGAACATCAGTCTCTGCCTGCTGGGCACAAGCCACAGCTGCAACGTGCTTTCAGAAAACTGGGCCAGGCCAAAGGGGCTCCCTGTCAGTGCTTTTCAATGTTCCCAGTGCAAAGATAAAATTTCACTTTCACAGGACTACACAAACTAAAAATAAAATTGGAAAAAAAAGCGATCTAGTTCTGTATCATTTTTCCCCATGGTCAGGTCCCATTCAGGTCACTGGCTATGCAGGGAAATCGGTTATGAACAGTTGCTTGGCTCTGCCTTGCCTGGGGTTTAAGGCTGTCAGCCAGCCGTGCCCTCTGTGATGGCCCCAGAGAGCAGAGCGGACAAGGATACTTGTGGAAGGTTCGGCCGAGGGTAAAGAGGGAATCCGGTCAGCTTTTCCTCCAGGCACTAGCAGTGGGCTTCCTTGGGTTTTCTCTCACAATCCCTGAATCTACTAGAAAATAGGCCTGGCGTGTCAAGGACAGGGCAAGGAAATGCTGTGCCATTTCCTCAGGATTGAGAGGGCAGGAGAAAGCCAACAGACAGCGAACGCCTGTCACCAGGTCATCTTCTCTTTTTCTCGTTTTCCACTCCTGAGTCACTTCCCATTTCCAATTTCCTCAAAGATGTCATTCAACGTAGGGTGGAGACATTTCTAAGTAATGACACCAACTCATGACATAGAAGGGGAGATGATTCTCTTCACGGGGGTTAGTCATAGTCATAAAGTGGAAGTCCGAGTCTGTATTGCATGATGTTTTAAAAACTCCTGCAGCGCATCTAGAGTCCAGGAAGGCAGGCTTCCCAGCACCCACCTCCTGCAAATCCCTTATGGATTATTCTGCCCATCCCTCTACAGTCCTTCACGCCAGGCCATCCGTCATTCTGGGCTCCTGGTGCTATGCCAGGTCTAAACCTCCCTGAAATGAGACCATTCAAAATACTCCCTTTCCCTTTCACTCTGGCACACACTTGAAGTTTTCATCTCTTTTTCCTAAGGTCAGTGGTTCTCAAAACTTAATGTGATAATTACATACAGAGAATTGTTGGGTGATGCAAATATTCTGTACCTTCCAGTGGTGGTCACTCAACCGTATGCATTTGCAATTATATACTAAATAAAAAGGGTGAAGTTCACCACATGTAAAATTACACCTTAAAAGATTTTTAACAATCGCCTAGAGAACTTAGACCTGATTATGTAGGCCTGAGATGCATCCAAGGGACCTACATTTTAATAGGCATTCCTGTTACTTCTTCCACAGGCGGCTCAATGGTCACTTTTGGAAAACACACTGTAGACAGTGAGGTCCCCCCAGTAAAGATCCACAGACCCGCCGGCCCCCGTGAGGAAGCCCCACTAGCAGCTGCGGCACACCCCTCCAGGAAAGTGCCGAAGGTGCTAGATTGAGCCACTGTGCAGACCTGGATTCTGTTCTCAGCTCTGCCTCAACCTCCACATTCTTCATGCCCCCAGGTAACATGCTTCCAATTTGAGGTAACTAAAGGAGAGAAAACTCTAAAGATATTGTATATTATGATTCATATAAGCCCTAGAAATAGTTTTAAACTCCATGTAGCAAAGATTTTAACTTTGACGATGACACCTTTTCCAGGTATTAGTCTCTACTCTGATGGCAAACCTGCCAAAGAATCCACTTTCAGGAGGAAGAGAGCGCCTTCATGGCTTGGACAGCTTTCAAACAGCTCCCAAGTTCATTACCAAATATGGTCAGCTGACCAGTTTACAATCTGGGCTGCTGAGGGTGCGCTCTGTGCATGACCTACCAGCCAGCTTCCTGTGTCTGGGGGAACAGAGGGCATTTTTTGCAACAGATGCTACCCTCTCCTGCACTTCCCCTCAGAAGGCAGACTAGCCATACCGAGATTGGGCTGGGTCTGCGGGGAACAGCCCTCCAGAAGGCGCTCCTCTCAGAGAAAAGGCCCTGAGAACCAACGAGAGCCTGAGACAGGGTGTGATCCCAGTTTCTATGCTTAGACTTCAGCCTTCCCACTCCTACACAAGGCCACATACCCTTCCCAGATTAGGATGTCAGAAATAAGCCTGTCCATACAACCACGGCACTGCCAGGGGTTGTAACTCGGCTGTGAAAAAGGGCAGGTTTTGAGCCCAAACATATACTTGGAAATTTTCCTGCTCGTGCGTTCCCACTGAGATCAATTTACAGGTGAATGTACTAGGAGCGGTTTTTGTATCAGGTTTACTGCACAAACCATTAAGCTCTCAGGTACTATTTTACACAAAGAATAGGGTAAAATCCTCAATATGACACTTACTGGCAGCTGAGTTTTCAAGTTTGGGAAAAGATGCACAGACCACAAATTAATCTTCTCAACTGTATGTGGCACTGACCAGTCTTCCCGAGATGAGGCCCCGAGCAGTCTGTCCCCGCCACTGTTTTACATCAACATAAAGAAAAAAAATCAGCAAGGGGTGATCTCTGGCACTAGAATGGGTAATTCCTTAGCTGTTAATACAACATCCAAGCTGCACACCACATGACATTAGATTGCTGTTTAAGAGTTGAATTTTAGGGGCGCCTGGGTGTCTCAGTCGTTAAGCGTCTGTCTTCAGTTCAGGTCATGATCCCAGGGTCCTGGGATCGAGCCCCGCATTGGGGTCCCTCGGCGGGAAGGCTGCTTCTCCCTCTCCCACTCCCCCTGCTTGTGTTCCCTCTCTCACTGTCTCTCTCTGTGAAATAAATAAATAAGATCTTAAAAAAAAAGTTGAATTTTACATTTAAATATCTTAAAAAACTGGATGTCTTAGCTACATTTTTCAGTATCAATATGTTAACCACATCTAATACTTAGTGCCTGGGGTAGAGACTTCTCTAAGAGCTTTATTAAAGAAAACACAATTGAGAGTACAATAAAGGGGCGCCTGGGTAGCTCTGCCTTTGGCTCTGGTCATGATTCCAGGGTCCTGGGATCAAGCCCCGCATCGGACTCCCTGTTCAGCGGGAAGCCTGCTTCTACCTCTCCCACACCCCCTGCTTGTGTTCCCTCCTTCGCTGTCTGTCAAATAAATGAATAAAATCTTGAAAAAGTACAATAAAGAAAAACATTTCCAATCTTGGAAGCATATAGCCAAATGTCTTTGCTAGCTCAACAAGCCAACCCTGCAACACAGAACGCTTACTCCTTTTATTTCTGTAGAGATTTTGCATGGGAATAGATTTTGTCTGTTCGTTTGGACTCATAGTATCTTGGAATACTATGGATTGCTTCTTTTAAAAGTATGATTATTAAGGTGAATGTGCATGACCCAAACTGAACATCATTATTAAAAACAACACAACTGCATCAGGAACAACAAATAAAATCTTTTAATCTCTCCATGATGTATGGCCAGAATGAGTGACAAGTATGCAATTCAACCTAATGATTCTAACATTTGATGGTGACTATGAATTATTACAGATTTAGGATATATAGGTGAGTTGAAATTTTATTTCTAAACTCTGTATAGGCAGTATTTTTTTGTTTTCTTATTTTCAGGTGGTAAGGCTCTTCATGAGATTACATGATTTTAGAGGTACAATTAATCTAACACCTGGAATCTTTCAATCAAAATGACCAGCAACTGTGTATCTTTGACTTCAGGTACTTTTCTTCAGTCAGGAAAGAGCCTTCCTTTATAAAAAGGTATTTCTTGAAGTAGGTTCAAGTATAACATACTTGCCTTTTACTGAAAGCTGGCTGGCCAAAAATTTATCATAAACTATAGATGTTATTTTTAGAGATGTACTGTCTCTTAAATGAGACAGAAGGAATAAAGCATGGACAGTTATAAGCTGAAAGGGCAAAGCATCGGTATGACTAACGGGAATAACGCTGAAGTCCATTCTTGGTATAAACTGCTTCAAGCAAGTGTTTCAAACCATCACTGATGCCCGTGATGGAGAGCACTGAAGGGTGTCTTACTACCATCATGTACTTCTGCCAACTATTTTTTTCTTGACACTCCAAGTTCAGACAAATGACCCATAGATGACTTTTTAGTATCTTTTACCAGAGGCTCTAACTACTTCATAACACTTTGGAGAAGTAAGCAGCTCCTGAAACTTGGAAAGATCAAGTAAACTGCCTAATTTCATACCATGAAGAAATGACAGAGTTAAGGTACCAAATGATGACATTTTTTTCTCTTTAAAGACATCTCTGTCAAATAAATGGAGCCCTTCTGAAAAATGGTGTCCTTCTGAAAGTCAGATGTGTAAGCACTGTTGGAGCCGTGAAACACATTTTAGATGGCAAAGTTCATTTTTATCAAAAGTAATTCTATAGACATTAGTCAAGGAAAATCCCCAGAAAAACGACTTCAAGTGAGGTAACACACTTGTGGTTTCGAATAAGCAAATATAGAAACAGGAAAAATGAAGTCATAAAGCAAAGATGAAGCCACAAAGTGAACATTAACAATTCTTCAGGCGAAAAATGTTTTCTACTTCTCCCTTTCAATTTGACTAAGAAAAAAGTCTGTTTTATAAATCTCTTCTGAATAGTAGATTTTAACACAGATGATGAGCAAAAGATACACTACATCTGAATAAACCTAATACTATGTTAAGAAATATAAACCTGCTGGCTGTGCCCTGGTTCCGGCGTGTGAGGACTAAGCACTCAGCTATTCAGAAAAGTAAAGGTCACACGACAGAGCAGGTCGATGCAGAAATCCAAAGCAACAGGATTTTGATAGGAAAAAAAAATCCTGCTGACATGCTTTTTATACTAATACCTGCACGTTCCAGAATAACCAGAACGGTATTTTTATAGATTCAACGTCGACCCAATTAATGGGTTAAGGTAGACACCGGTAGGGCCATCTTCCTAATGGAGGTCCGCGACATGCCACGAGGGGAAAATGGCTTTGGCCAACTCCCGTGTTCAAAGGCTGAAAGAAATGTACCAGGAAAGCAGTAAGAGTTGGGAACTCCATGTCATAATTAAAGCTTTGGTAAGAGAATATAAAAATAGGTTTTTAAAGTGTGTGCACATGTGAAGTGACTTAGATGTTGAAGAAATTACCCAGATACAAAATAACATTCTCCTCAGAACAAGCCAAGAAGAAACACCCAGGGCACTGTGTACAGGAACTAAGTGGACGCTCCCGGCGCCGCACGTCTTTGCCTGGCATTTCTGCTCGACTCCTTTCCCTCTCGGTCACTCCCGAGTCCCCAACCTTTCTGCTGGCGAAGCCACTCTGTTCTCCTTCAGGCTCTGTGTAGATGGATGTGAGTGTCTATGTGTTTTTTGTCCTTTGATTAAGAAATCTCCTTGAAGCTCTAGAGACACGAGAATGAACTGATGGCTCTTCATCTCAGCTAAGCTTTGGTGTTTAAATTCTTGCTTGTTTTCTAAGAAGAATCACTTGAATTTCCATATAAAACATGTGGTATGAAGGAAACTATGTGTGTCTACTAATCACCTGAGGATACATCAGGTCTCTTGTTCTCTGAAATTTCCCTTTTAGTCTCACCTGAGTTTCCTTTCTGCTTAAGACGTTTAGAGATTCTAAGGAGCTTCTCTGGGCTAAAATTTATAGATTAAAAAAAAGAAAAGAAAAGCAAAATAAAGGTTAACGCATGGCTAGAAGATCATTTTAAATTTACTACTGAGTAGAACAAAGAAAGAAAGAAATGAAAAAGAAATGACCCAAGGGTACTGTTCCAGGATTCTCCTAAATAACCCCGACGTTCTAAAACTAAGATATAAAAAGTAATACTTTGGGAATTTCAAAGTCAGAGGTGGCTTGCTTCCTCTTAGGAGAGTGAGACACTCAAACGGAAATGCTCCCTGGGAAGCAAAGGCCCCTTCCTTTAAATCTTTACCAAGTTCTTACTCAGATGCACATAAACTCGGAGACAAACGATGTGAACGTGATGCGAGAACAAAGCTCTCCAACATAATCCAGGACCGAAAACATCAATAAAATACCACAAATTACGGGTGTTATGTGAACTCTAATGCTAGTCATTAACAGATAGATATGCCTATAGGGAATAAATACTGAAATTCTCTTTAGGTCTATTTACAGGCAGAATCCCTGTTCTGACTGGTTTCCACACAGAAATCCACACTGGCAGAAGTATAGAAACTGTAAGTTTCACAGTAAATTATTAAAAATTAGGAATTCAGATTTAGGCTTTCTGCCATATACAGTGCAAGTACCTTTGGGTTTTCTTAGCCTACAGGGGAATTTTTGTATTTCTAATGTTAACATGTAAAGAAAATATCCATCACTGGTCTTGAGCCACCCAAGAGGCAGGTTTCTGGGTAGAGATTTCAGGCCAATCAGACAGGTCCACAACTAAACAGTGTAGTGTGGTGGGGCTCATTTTTGAGGCACAGCTTTGCTGTGCAACAGAGGACTCCTCGTCACGCCTCAGAGGTCAGGGTCTCCACTCTGCTACCAGGTTGGGGACACCTCTGTATACAAGCCTTTTGAAAGAACTTAAATTATATACACACCATCAAGGCATATGCTGGTAATGCTTGATAACTACAGGAATACTGCAAGGAATCATTTATATCCTTTGAAAACACAAATAGGGTTTCCAAGATTGGATACAAGACTGGGTATGTGAATGAGATTCAAGGCCTTCTTAAGTAAAGGAGAAAAGAAAGACCTCAACCTCCACCTACTGTGGACTTTCTTCCCAAGACCGAAAACTGATGTTTCCTCCTCTGGCTCCCTACATATCTGAAACCTTCCCAGCAACACAAGAGGCACTTTTATTAGGTGTGGCATCTACTAAAACTTTAAACCCAGGGTAGCATTTGCTGAACAAAAGTAATAACACTAGCCTAATAGGCATTACCTTAAGGATTTTTTTTCCTTTAATATAAAAGTATAACTACAGTGGTCCAATATACAAATACAAAAAAATTCTCATACTAAAAAAAAGTACCATAATACTGTACATACAAAAACTTTTCAACAAGAATGATTTAAATATATCCGTTCTTTTCCAGATCTGGAAGACACAAATGTAAAGTTCCATAACTGTATTATTGCTGGAATATGTGCCCAGGAACACTGTGTTTTCCCCTTTTCTCCCCCTTGTCTCAGCCCCACTTTCAGAGTCCCCTGAGCTTGGATCATGAGCCAACAGCATCCCTGAAGATAACCAGAGCCAAATGTTTACTCAATGGAAGTCATTATTCAGTGAGCCGCTGCTTACCATAAACTATGAAAAGCACTAGTTTTAAGCCCCGCCAAGATTAAATCCAGACGGAGGTCTTCCCATCCCCTGATTTGCTACTAGCACTGCTCTTGTTGGACCCAGCTTTGGACCCCGGTTTGGCTTTTTTTTCCCGGGGTCCGTGGGGGTTGTTTTGGTGACTGTAGGCCTGGATTGCTAGATCCAAGCGTTCCTGAGCCATTCTGATCTCCCGCTGCAGAGTCTCCAGGTCAGCTGGGAGGTTCTCCTCATGGCTGCCGTACTGTTGTTCCTGGGCGATGTTGGCCTTGTTTTGCTTGTAGGCAATCTTAGCATTGGACAGTTCGGTGTACTGGATCTGATCCGGTTTGACGGCAATGTTATAGCCAGGGGGAGCAGATGGTGTATTCCAAGTGAAAGGATAATTATAAGCACCCGGATCTTCCAGTTCCCTCCTTTTACTGTTAAGCGAGTCTCGAATTGTCCCAAACCCTAAATGAAGCATTTCCCAAATGTTAAGCAATAGGCAAAGGCCTGTAACACCATACATTATTAGAAGGAAGATGGTCTTTTCGGTGGGTCTAGATATAAAGCAGTCTATTTTATGAGGGCAAGGAAGTCTGCTGCACACATAAAATGGATGGACTTGGAAGCCATACAGAAAATACTGCCCTATCAGAAAACCCACCTCAAACACGGTCCTTGCCAGCAACTGCAGCACGTAGATTTTCATAAGTCCATCCTCCCGAATCCGCCGCCGGCCATCATGCTTGGGTTTAGGTTGGTTCTGCTCCTTATTTTCTTTTTCACTCTCCAATTCCATTTCCGGGTACATCATGGGATCCTCTTCATGGTCCTCTTCTGTTTCTTCCAGAGCCCGGTGCTGTTTCCAACGCATTGCATAGGGTTTGCTCCGAGCTGCCTTCTTGTCTGCCTCGCCATGCTCCATTTTGGCAATCTTATGAATGGCATAGCCCAGGTACATCACCGAGGGGGTTGCCACCAGGATGATCTGGAACACCCAGAAGCGCACATGGGAGAGGGGTGCAAAGGCATCATAGCAGACATTCTCGCAGCCTGGCTGCTCTGTGTTACATACAAATTTGCTTTGCTCATCATAGTAGATGGACTCCCCTCCTACAGCTGTAAGGACAATCCGGAAGACAATCAATACAGTGAGCCAGATCTTCCCCACAAATGTGGAATGGTTGTGGATCTCCTCTAGCAGGCGAGTCAGGAAGCTCCAACTCATGGTGACTGAATTGGTTTGCCCTGATAAAAATGAAAAAATGCCAAAGGAAAATCAACAAATATTAAATCTGAACTTAATTTTTTGTTGATGATATCTCTAAGAGCTACTTTTCTGAATACTTGAAATCTAACTTCAAGGCTTATATTAGAATCACAGAATAAAGAGCATCTCACGCTCTACTGTCTCAGGTAGGATAATTCACCTCAGTCTATGAGCACTTGTTTGGGCCTGCAGAATCCTAGGAAGTCTGGTCAGCTTTCCGGTCTTCCCTGGCCCCAAAGGTAAAATTGTAGCCATCATCTGAGATGTATTTCTCAGACCTGGCATACTGGATTCTTTATGTATACTATCATTTCATAAGACTTATTTGTGAGATATAAATAAGAAAATAGAGCAAAGTGTAGCTTATTCTGTCCAGTCATGGTGAGACTATCACTAAGAACATAATGGGGACACTTGGGCTAGACTCCATTGTGAAGAGGCACTGTATGAGGAAATTTAAATTTTGGACCTGGTGACAAAGTATTAAAAATAATTACAGAGATGATAGAGCTGCAAAAAACTGGGAATGATTAAGAACTAAAACAAAAGACAGAAAGGAACAAGGAAGACACTCCCTAGCTGGGCTGCACAGCATAGCAGATTCTAGGATTCTGTATGTTGCTGTACTTTTACTTTGTTTTTGGTAGATGCTAAAAATGTTTCCAAACTGAATTGTGAGGACACTAAATCCAATCAATAGGCAAATCCATTTAAAACAGCATTTTCTCTCTTTTTTTAAAAAGATTTTATTTATTTATTTGAGAGAGAGAGCACAAGTAGGCAAAGCAGCAGGCAGAGGGAAAGGTAGAAACAGGCTCTCTGCCAAGCAGGGAGCCCACTGCAGGGCTTGGTCCCAGGACCTGGAGATCATGACCTGAGCTGAAGGCAGACGCTTAACTGACTAAGCCACCCAGACACCCCTAAAACAGCATTTTCAAGGACAGTTTTATTGAGAGTCTTAGATCTATGCCCAGAATCCTGCTAAAAGTCATCTAAATGAGGCGATGTATATAAATTCCCTAATGCAGGGCGCCTGGGTGGCTCAGTTGGTTGGGCGAGTGCTTTTGGTTCAGGTCACAATCCTAGAGTCCCAGGATCGGGTCCCACATCCGGCTCCCTGCTCCGCGGGGAATCTGGTTCTCCCTCTGACCTTCTCCCTTCTCATGTTCTCTCTCACTCTCTCTCAAATAAATAAATACAATCTTAAAAAAAAAAAATTACAATCCCTAATGCAACCCCTGACACAAAGCACACTTCTCTCAGTTTACTTTTGCAGATTATTGGTGATCATCAGCATGACCGAAGTTTAAATATACTTTACCTGTTATCCAGAACTTCTGTTACCCAGAACTTTCTTAGAGAAATGATGTTTTGCTTACAACTTTTCCAGATTCCCTCTGGAAGGAAAAAAGACAAAAGAAGGTCACAAGCTTCCTCCCACAGAAAATAATGAAATCATTAAAATGCCATTTTCAGTGGGGCGCCTGGGTGGCTCACAGGGTTAAGCCTCTGCCTTTGGCTCAGGTCATGATCTCGGGGTCGTGGGATCGAGCCCCGAATTGGGCTCTCTGCTCAGCAGGGAGCCTGCTTCCTCCTCTCTGCCTGCCTCTCTGCCTACTTGATCTCTGTCAAATAAATAAAAATCTTAAAAAAATAAATAAATAAAATGCCATTTTCAGGAAGAAATGAAGTTTTCTATGGCACGCAGGAATCAATCAGCATGGTAGAAACAGGCTTGAGTTTGAATACCACCGTTTATTCCTCCCAATGCATGCAGTAGAAAAAACTATGTTAAACAGTAACCCAAAGATAATCTTAAGTCATTGTAGTCTATGAAAATATGACAGGAAGATGAGTCATTTGTGGAAATCTGAAGCAGATCAACTCTGGCACCTATAGGAAAAAGCCAAACCAAAAAATCCCAACAAACTTAAACTGGGTCACTAAGGCCTTGCGAAAATCTTCACCCTGGATGCTCTGAGCAGCTAATACCTCTCACCGGGATTTAAGCGGCCAACTGGGAGTAGGCTGTCTAGTTAAAACACCCAACAGCTGGCTCTCAGTCACTGGGACATCAGAATCCACATGAGGTGATTTATAAATTCACACAAACTGCTCATGGAAAGAAAACACCTGCATCTGTATTGTGATTTAAAAAAAAAAAAAAAAAAATCCCCGGGGGCGCCAGGCTGGCTCAGGTGGTGAAGCGTGCATCTCCTGATCTCGGGGGTTGTGGGTTCAAGCCCCATGCGGGGTGTAGAAATTACTTAAAAATAAAATCTTAAAAAAAAACTCAGGATTAATTATTGCTTATTATCAAGTTCGGCCAACTCTGAAGAGCTGTGGCCAAGAGGCATCCATAAGGTGGCAACTTTGTTCATTTGCTATCATTTAATTTAATAAATAAATTTAAAACAATCCATAAGTGTTACATGTTCATAGTAACTTAATAAGAAAAATCTGGGGAGAGGGAGTTAAGATATAGGGAAAAAAACCTAGAATGATTTTCAAAACGTCAGTGAAAATAAGAAAAGACAGTAGTACAGGCACCTACATAACATGCGACTATCACAGTATGTACAGAATCTGAGCACACAAGCATCTCACCATGACTTCAAGTATGTTCCCAGCCCTAATGTCTAAATGAGCTCAGCACTTCGCTCACTGAATACACAACTCATAAAACCACAAAACAGGAACATACAATCTTTAAATGGTGACATAAGTCAAGTTTCCAACATGGAACTCCTGTCATGATTCACATCCCCAAGTTCAGACTGTTCCCAAATACCCCATCTAAAAGCATTTCCCCTGAAGCCTGAAATTCTGTTTATTCCAGCAAGTCAAAATCATCAAAGTACAATTGTTTAGTTAGAAAATTCATCCTCTACACCTTCTCCATACCAAAGACAAACGAATATCATTTTTAAAAAAGATTTTTTAAATTTATTTGAGAGAGAGAGAGAGAATGAACAGGAGGGGCAGAGGGAGAGAGAATCTGAAGCAGACTCCATGCTGAGTGAGAAGCCTGACATGGGGCTCCAACTCAGGAGTCTGAGATCATGACCTAAGCTGAAACCAAGTCAGACGCTTAACTGACTGAGCCACCCAAACAAGTATCTTTTCAGTAGTTACTGCTATGAAAGAATTTCTCAACAGTTCAGCATCTCATATAATAACCTAACTTCTCTGGGGGAGGAGGAATGGTAGTATGTCCTTCGAAGCTCACGTAAGTCATAAAGCAGTGAAGCACACCCCGAAGTGGGCACTGTACGTATTGGCTAAGATGCAGGCAAGGCCTAGAAAATGCTGAACCCTTAGAACCTGCTTTCCCAGGGGCATTCTAAATGCCACAGCACCCCACACCCACGCTAGAGTATAAGCAATGTTGTGTTTAGTAACTTAATTCCAGCATCTCATAAAAAGGGTCCTGGGAAATTTTCTTTCTAAAACAACCATGGGCTTCCTAAAATCATTGGCAGCATCACCATCCTACTGAGGAGTCAACAGATTTGATACTCTTTCCAAATCCCTTTCCTTTCCTTGAAAACATTAAGAGAATGGCTTAAATATCAGACTATACTACTCCAAGGGTGGGGGGGGGTGTGGAGAGGGGGGAGGTAATGAGAGAGAGAGAGAGACAGAGAAAATAGAATGAGTAGAAGGGTGGGTTCTGAAATTGACATTTCTAAGCAGAACATGTCATTACCAAGTGTGGTCTCATTGTGTTCTTGCTCTACTACAGTTCCCTCTCTTCTGCCATTTTTTGCTCTGCTCTCAGAAGCCTAAAATTCAGGACATAGTCTTCTCTGACTTCTCTGTTTCAGCAAACAGACATGGATAAGGAACAGGGAGTGAGAGTGTGCAATTAACCTGTGAATGGCTCTCATGAAAAAATAAGAACCACTTCCATACTCTCCATCTATGAAGGGAAAGTGACAGGGGAGCATGTGACAAGTGGTGGTGAGAGGGGGGATGGCAAATACCTAAAAGTTTTTTGCTATGAAAGCCCCAACTGACTTACACATACTTTTGTACTTAATAGCTTTTTGAAAAAATATATTCTTTATGCTTTTGTTGAATTTATCTATAGACAAATTCTAAGAAATGGTATTAGGTCACAGGAAATGTAAACCCGCATGGCTCTTGCTTTGTACTGTCATCCAACTTTCTTATTTATTTATTTTTAAAATTAGGCTCCAGGCTGGGCATGGAGCCCAAAGTGAGGCTTGAACTCACAATCCTGAGATCAAGGCGTGAGCTGAAATCAAGAGTTGAACCCTCGGGGCACCTGGGTGGCTCAGAGGGTTGAAGCCTCTGCCTTCGGCTCGGGTCACGATTTCAGGGTCCTGGGATCGAGCCCTGCATAGGGCTCTCTGCTCAGCAGGGATCCTGCTTTCCCCCTCTTTCTCTGCCTGCCTCTATGCCTATTTGTGATCTCTCTCTCTCAAATAAATAAAAAATCTTAAAAAAAAAGAGTTGAACTCTCATGGGCCCGGGGTCCTGGGATCAAGTCCCATGTGGGGTTCCCTGCTCAGTGGGAAGCCTGCTTCTCCCTGTCCCTCTTCCTGCTTGTGCTCTGTCAAATAAATAAATAAAATCTTGGGGGGAAAAAAAAAAAAAGAGTTGGACCCTTAACCGTCGGAGCCACCCTGGTCATCCAACTTTCTAAAAAGATCCTAGTAATTTACAATGCCTGGAAAAGAACAATTATAATTTCACCTCAACCTCATCAGCACTGTTATGCTACTTCACTAGGATGCAAATCCCATTTTAAAATTATGTCAATTTGTATGGTTTTTATTTATTTATTTTTAAAGATTTTATTTATTTATTTGACAGAGAGAGAGAGATCACAAGTAGGCAGAGAGGCAGGCAGAGAGAGAGGGGGAAGCAGGCTCCCTGCTGAGCAGAGAGCCCAATGTGGGGCTTGATCCCAGGACCCTGAGATCATGACCTGAGCGGAAGGCAGAGGCTTTAACCCACTGAGCCACCCAGGCGCCCCAATTTGTATGGTTTTTAAAAAAGATCTTATTTATTTATATGTCAGACAAAGAGGGAGGCAGCCAGAGGGAGAGGCAGGCTCCCCGCTGAGCAAGGAGCCAGATGCGGGGCTCAATCCCAGGACTCTGGGACCATGACCTGAGTTGAAAGTAGATGCTTATAACTGACGGAGCCACCCAGGCGCCCTGTACATATTTTTTTAAAGATTTTCTTTTAGGGACGTCTGGGTGACTCAGTGGGTTAAAGCCTCTGCCTTCGGCTCAGGTCATGATCTCAGGGTCCTGGGATCAAGCCCCGCATCAGGCTCTCTGCTCAGCGGGGAGCCTGCTTCCCCCTCTCTCTCTGCCTGCCTCTCTGCCTGCTTGTGATCTCTCTCTCTCTCTCTGTTAAATAAATTTTAAAAATCTATAAAAAAAAAGAAAATTATGTTTGCTTATATAACATTTATTGGACAGAAACCAAATGTGCTATTTTTAGACCGTTTTCCAAATAACTAAAGTTACAAATCTACCTTGTCTTGTACTAGAAAATAGAATTTTCTAAATTAGTTGGCATAAACATGGTAATAAATTACCTAATTCCCTTCCAAATTCTTCGTATTTGAAGTTTTCTACAGTTATATCCTAACAGGATAAAGTCAAAGTTTACCACATTTTTCTGTAAAAAAAGAACTCACAGGATTTTTGAAGATTAAATACAAAGCATATTATTTGGATTATTCCGGGAGGCAGATTATATGACTATATCCCTTCTAAAAATGAAGAAATGAGATCTAGAAAGCATATAAAATTTGTCCAAGATCATACAGTTATTAAACTGGTGAAGCTAGGCCTTAACCACTAATAGACAATTACGTTACAGATGCAACTATGTAGAGGTTCCACGTGAACACAGAAGGGAGGACCTAATCCCAATCTTTGGCATCAGAATTAAACTAAATAATAAGGGGCGCCTGGGTGGCTCAGTTGTTAAGCATCTGCCTTCAGCTCAGGTCATGATCCCAGGGTCCTGGGATCAAGACCCGAATCAGGCTCCCTGCTCAGCGGGAAGCCTGCTTCTCCCTCTCTCACTCCTCCTGCTTGTGTTCCCTCTCTCGCTGTGTCTCTCTCTGTCGAATAAATACAATCTTAAAAAAAATAATAATAAACTAAATAATAAGTTCGCAAAGATCAAAAGGGGAAATTTCAGAGTTTAAGGCCTTATTTTCAGAATGAATTCAAGTCAAAACAAAAACAAAACCAGAAATAACTCAAAGGTTTCTTGGCAGTTGGAGGAGGGAGGGAATAAAACTAGAAAAGTGGTATCTCCAACAGAAATGGTTTAATTACTTATTTAATTAATAAGTTCATAAGTTTAATTACTTATTTGGGCATTGAGAATAGGGACAAGAGAAGCTGGTAAACTCAGTTCAGGAGACACCAGTCTGAGAAGCGAATACTTTGTGAAAGGGGAGTTACTAGGATAGTATACATATACGGAGCTAAGAGCTGTGCCTGACCTCGAGGACAGCACCATTACTCCCAGTGCTGCTGCAACTTTTGGGCTTGTCACTGTATCTGAACTGGGAGCCCCTAAAGGTTACGTGTCTCTCATCTCTGCTTCCTTAGGATCTAGCCCAGTAAGTGGCACATGTTAAGTGCTAAACAGATGTCTGACTGACAAACGAATGAACACATTTCTACGGGACTTGCTTTATTACTTATTACAATCTCTTCTATATTTTTCTTCTAGATTCCCACTGCACCAGCCTGTCCATAAAAAGAATAAGCAGCTTCAGAGTGCGACTGGTTGGGTGTCTGATTCTTGATGTCGGCTCAGGTCCCGATCTCAGGACTGTGGAATCTATCCTCAGGTGAGGCTCCATGCTCAGCGGAGTCTGCTTGAGATTCTCTCTCCCTCTCCCTCTGCTCACACATGTGTGTCTACTCTCTAAAATAAATAAGTAAATAAATAATCTTTTTTTTTTTTTTTTAATAAGCATCTCATGAAGCAATAAACCTTGGTTCACAGGACAGTTTAAGCAGAAAATGGACTGTTGTATGGAGTCAGGTGTTAGGCAAAACACTAGGCTAGAAATTAAGAATTTTCACTTCGAAGTTATTTTTTTTTAAAAAGATTCTATTTATTTATTTGAGAGAAAGAGAGAGAAAGTCAAAGAGAAAGCATGAGCACAGGGGAGGGGCAGAGGCAGAAGCAGAAGCAGACTCCCCACTGAACAGGGAGCCTGAAGCGGGGCTCAATCCCAGGATGCTGGGATCATAACCTGAGTTGAAGGCAGATGCTTAACTGACTGAGCCACCCAGGTGCCCCTGAAGTCTGTTTTTATTTTTTAAAAAATATTTATTTATTTGACAGAGAGAGAGAGAGAGAGAGAGAGAGCACAAGTAGGCAGAGACAGGAGAAGCAGGCTCCCCGCCGAGCAGAGAGCCTGATGTGGGACTCGATCCCATGTCCCTGGGATCATGACCTGAGCCGAAGGCAGACGCTTAACTGAATGAGCCACCCAGGCACCCCTGAAGTCTGTTTTTAATCTTGGTTCAACACCTTTCAGAAAACCGTTTGCTTACTTTTCCATACTTGTCTCCCTTTCCCATTTCCCACAATTTTCTTTTCAAAATCTTTACTTCAGATTCCCAAATCCTAGCCCAATTCTAAATTTTCAGATACTCTTACATTCCTCTTCACTGAGGAAAATAAGTGCTAACAGATGGAAATGCTCTCAACTTTCTTCTCTTAATATTTAATTTTTTTAAAGATTATTTATTTATTTATTTGACACAGAGAGAAAGAGAGAGAGAGAGAGATAGCAAGAGAGGGAACACAAGCAGGGGGAGTAGGAGAGGGAGAAGCAGACTTCCTGCTGAGCAGGGAGCCCGATGCAGGGCTCGATCCCAGGACCCTGGGATCATGACCTGACGCTTAACGACTGAGCCACTCAGGTGCCCCATCTCTTCCTATTTAAAAACCAGACAAAATATATGAAACAATAGCTATCAGACATTAGGCAACAGGCAGTATAAGACAGGATCCCTGAGAGAAAGGAAACTAACAGGTGAAACCTTTGACTGTTCTAGCTTACTGCATGGAAGGAGTTTCTGGACTGCAGAGCAGGGAGGAGGAACCCAGAGGACCTGGCTGACTCACTGAATGGAGGAGAAAGACTACACAATTTGGAGAGGCCAACGTAGTTAGAATTCCCAGGGCAGAGTATCAGAGAAGACAAAGCTGAACAGAGAGCAAACTCGACATCAGCAATGGATTCTCCTCAGTCTTTAGCAGAGTACTGACCAGAGAGGAAATTACCCAAAGAAGGGACATAAACTAGAAGGAGATGTCCAGACCAACGCCCAGATATTACATAGGGCAGAAATAATTTGTGTTCCTACTAGCCAGAGTGGAAAGACATCCTAACGCATGGGGCATTATAGAGAGTACTCAGAAAGGTAATGCCTCAGAAGTGGGGCATAGTTAGTTCTAGACCAGACCTTAAAGTTCCCCTCAACAGGGGTGCCTGGCTGGCTCAGCTGGAGGAACGTATGACTCTTGATCTCAGTGTTGTGAGTTCAAGTCCCACACTGAGTATAGAGATTACTTAAAAACAAAGTTCCCCTCAATAAAGTTTAAAAGCAAAGCGAGCTCCGAAGACTCAAACTTTTTTCAGAAGTTGTCTGGCACAAATCTCAAAAATATTTAAAGGAATCAAAAAACCAAAAACCAGAACCCAACAATTCATAATATTTGGCATCCAATAAAAATTACCAGGCATACAGGAAAATATGATCCATAAGGAGAAAAATCAATCAACAGATACAAACCCAGAAATGACAGATCTAGAACCAGGAGACAAAGACATTAAAGCAGCTGTTATACAACGTCCACAATAGCCAAACTCCGGAAAGAGCCCAAATATCCATTAACAGATGAATGGATAAAGACATAGTATATATATGGATAGATAAAGACGATGTAGAGTGTGTGTGTGTGTGTGTGTGTGTGTGTTTGTGTCTATAAATAAAACACTGGAATACTACTCAGCCATCAAAAAGAATATGAAATCTTGCCATTTGCAATGATGTGGATGGAACTAGAGGGTATTAGGCTAAGTGAAATAAGCCAGAGAAAGACAATTATCACATGATCTCACCAATATATGGAATTTAAGAAACAAAGTAGAGGACCATAGGGGAAAGGAGGAAAAAATAAAAGAAGAAATCAGAGAGGGAGACAAACCCATCAGAAACTCTTAATCATAGGAAACAAACTGAGGGTTGCTGGAGGGGAGGGGTGTGGGGGGATGGCGTAACTGGGTGATGGACATTAAGGAGGACATGTGATGTAATGAGCACTGGGTATTATATAAGACTGATGAATCACTGACCTCTACCTCTGAAACTAATAATACATTATATGCTAATGGAATTAAAATTTTTTTTTTAATGGCAAAGGGTTGGGGCACCTGGGTGACTCAGTCAGTTAAGTATCTTCCTTCGGCCCAGGTTATGGTTCTGGGTTCCTGGGATGGAGCCCCATGTCGGACTCCCTGCTCAGCAGGGAGTCTGCTTCTCCCTTTCCTTCCCTCCCCCTATTCTCTCTTGTAAAAAAAAAAAAAAAAAAAAAGCACCAGAGGCTAGAAGTTAGTGGTACATTTTCCAAGGGCTTTAGGAAAAGAACTGTCAATAAGAATTCTATATCCAATGAAAAAGATCCTTCAGGAATTAAGGAGAAACCAAGATAATTTCAGGGGAAGGGAAACAAAAAGAATTTATTACTAAGGAATCTTGGAACATCAGGAAAGAAAAAGAGTAAAATTATGGATAAATACAACAGACTTTCCTTTTCTTTGAGTTTTCTAAATTGATTACTGAAGCAAAACTTATAACACTATCTGATGTGGAGGCAAGGGGATGAGCAAAATGGGTAAAGGGGAGTAGGAGAAAAGGCTTCCTGTTATGGAATAAGTCACAAGAAAAAAGGTACAGCACAGGGAATATAATCAGTGGTACTATATTAATGTTGCATGGTGACCGATGATAGCTACACTTGTGCACACACAGCATAAGGTATAACACTATGTTGTAACCTGAAACTAATGTAACATCGTGGGTCAACTGTACTCAAATTTAAAAAACAAAACACAAAACAGTCCATCAACAGACGAATGGATAAAAAAGACGTGGTATATATACACAAATGGAATATTACGCAGCCATCAAAAAATGAAATCTTGGGGCGCCTGGGTGGCTCAGTCATTAAGCATCTGCCTTTGGCTTGGGTCATGACCCCAGGGTCCTGGGATCGAGCCCCATGTGGGGCTCCTTGCTCAGTTGGGAGCCTGCTTCTCTCTCCCACTCCCCCTGCTTGTGTTCCCTCTCTCACTGTGTCTCTGTCAAATAAATAAAATCTAAAAAAAAAAAAAAATCTTGCCATTTGCAATGATGTGGATAGAACTAGAGGGTATTACGCTAAGCAAAATAAGTCAATCAGAGAAAGACAATTATCATATGATCTCACTGATATGAGGAATTTGAGAAACCAGACAGAGGATCATAGGGGAAGGGAGGGAAAAATGAAACAAGATGAAACCAGAGAGGGAGACAAACCGTAAGAGACACTCTTAATCTCAGGAAACAAACTGAGGGCTGCTGGAGTAGATGGGGGAGGGAGGAATGAGGTGGCTGGGTGATGGACACTGGGGAGGGTATGTGCTACGGTGAGTGCTGCGAATTGTGTAAGACTGATGAATCACAGACCTGTACCCCTGAATCTAGTAATATATTACAGGTTAAAAAAAAAAAAAAGACATAAGATGGAAATTTTAATCTACACAAAGGAATGAAGGACATATATATAAAAGACTTCTGACTTTTAGTTATTTAAAACAACCCTTTGTTATTTAAAAAATTAAAAAAAGATAATTGGATGTTTAAAGAAAAATGGCAACAATTTATTGTGGACTTTCTATCTCTTTCTTCTTTTAAAGATTTTATTTTTAAGTAATCTCCACACCCAATGTGGGGCTCCAACTCACAACCCCAAGATCAAAAGTCACATGCTCCACTAACTGAGCCAGGCAGGTGCCCGTGGAATTTATATTTCTTTCTTTCTTTTTTTCCAAGATTTTATTTTTTTATTTGAGATAGAGAGTGAGAGGGAGAACGTGAGCTGGGAAATAGAGGGAGAGGGAGAAGCAGGCTCCCCACTGAGCAGGGAGCCAGATGTGAGACTTGATCTGAGCCAGAGGCAGATAGATGCTTAACCAACTGAGCCACTCAGGTGCCCCTGGAATTTATATTTATCACACATCTTTTCCTTAAAGGTAAAAGTATGAAGACAACAACACAAAAAAAATCGAGGCGAAGGAAATGGAAATATAACATTGTAAGGTTATAATACAAGAAGTGATTTAATATTTACTTAAATGCAGACTATGATAAATTAAAGATGGCTACAGTAAATCAGCCATTAAAATAACAATGTTACAGCTAATAAACCAACAAAGGAGACAATATGGAATCATAAAAAATAAATGAGATGAAGAGAATAGGAAGATTGTGGATTTAAACCCCATGATATCAATAATCACATTAAATGTAAATGGTCTAAATATTCAATTAAAAGGCAGAAATTGTCAGACTGGATTAAATAAACAAAAACTATTTGATGCCTATATAGAAATCCACTTTAAGTATAAAGTCATAAAGCAATTAACAGCAAAACTACAGAGAAAGACATAACATGTTAACAATAATGAAAAGAAAGAGCAGGGGGACCTGGGTGGCTCAGTTGGCTCAGCATCTGCCTTCAGCCTGGGTCATGATCCCAGGGTCCTGGGATAGAGCCCCACATCAGGCTCCCTGCTCAGTAAGGAGCCTGCTTTTCCCTCTCCCTCTGCTTGTGCTGTCAAATAAATAAATAAAAATCTTTAAAAAAAAAAGGAAAAAAAGAGTATGTAAGAATATCAGAAAAAGTGTATTTCAGAGCAAGGAATAACCTGAAATAAAGAAGATCCTTTCATAATGATAAAGAGATCAATTCATCAATAGCACATAAAATTTCTACATTTTTAGGGGCACTTGGGTGGCTCAGTCACTTATGTGTCTGGCTCTTGATTTTGGCTCAGGTCATGCTATCAGGGACATGAGATTAAGCCCTGACTCAGCGGGGAGTCGGCTCGAGATTCTTTCTCCTTCTCTTAAAATAAATAAATAAATCTTTAAGAAAACTTTTTGTTTTTAAGATTTTATTTATTTTATTTATTTTAAGATTTTATTCATTGGGGTCTCTGCTCGGCAGGCAGCCTGCTTCCCCCCCTCTCTGCCTGCCTCTCTGCCTACTTGTAATCTCTCTCTGTGTGTCAAATAAATAAATAAAATCTTAAAAAAAAAAAGATTTTATTTATTTATTTGAGAAAGAGAGAGAGAGATCACAAATAGGCAGAGAGGCAGGCAGAGAAGAGAGGGGGAAGCAGGCTCCCTGCTGAGCGGACAGCCTGATGCTGGGTTCCATCCCAGGACCCTGAGATCATGACCTGAGCCAAAGGCAGAGGCTTTAACTCACTGAGCCACCCAGGCGCCCCAAGAAAACATTTCTACATGTTTATACACATATTAACAGAGCTTCAAAAGAGATGAAGCAAAGACTGATAGAGCAACTGACAAACCCACAATTAATAGTTGGAGATTTCACACCCGACTCACTAATTCATAGAACAAATAGAAAAAAAAACAGTACACATATAACAGACAAACACTACTTACTATTAACCACTAAACCACTGATATTTAGAGCACACTCCACCCTACGGCAAAAGAACTCACAATTTTTTCAGAGACACAAAGAACATTTACGACATAGACCATATTCTGGGCCATTAACAAGTCTCAATACATTTAAAATTATTCAAACCAGGGGAGTCTGGGTGGCTCAGTCAGTTTAGCATCTGACTCTGTTTCAGCTCAGGTAATGGTCTTGGGTTCTGGGATAGAGCCCTGTGTCAGGCTCCAGAGTCAGCAGAGTCTGCTGGAGATTCTCTCTCTCCCCCTATCCAAATAAATAAAATCTTAATTATTCAGGGAACCTGGGTGGCTCAAATGGTTGGGTGTCTGCCTTCGGCTCAGGTCATGATCCCAGAGTTCTGGGATCGAGTCTCACATCAGGCTCCCTACTTAGCAGGGAGCCTCCTCCCTCTGCCTCTCTCTCTATTTCTCTCATGAATAAATAAATAAAATCAGTAAACAAAAGTTTAAAAAAATTATTCAAATCATACACAATGATCACAACGGAATTAACTTAGCAATCATTCAAATTCAGCTAATTTCCATGTTCTCTCTAATCACTGAAAAATCTCCATATAATGTCTGAAAAGAACTAATTTCTTTTCCTCTTCCACTCCATCCTCAAAATTTACTTCCTACATTTCCATGACCAATTAATAGCATTGTGACTTTTTTCAGAAAGCAACCTTTATTTTCTCTATAAAAAACAAGACACGGGGCACCTGGGTGGCTCAGTGGGTTAAAGCCTCTGCCTTTGGCTCGGGTCATGCTCTCAGGGTCCTGGGATGGAGGCCCGCACCGGGCTCTCTGCTCAGCAGGGAGCCTGGTTCCCCCACTCTCTCTGCCTGCCTCTCTGCCTACTTGTGATCTCTCTGTCAAATAAATAAATAAATAAAATCTTTAAAATAAATAAATATCTGAAATATCTCAAGAATTGAAAACTACCTAAATGGTTAATAACTGATGATGAGTGGTGAATACAGGATACATACCAATAAACCTTCATACCACCAATCTACAAAAACTACTTACCAAAGATAACTTCTACAGTGCCAAATTCAATGGTCAATTCTCTTATTCAACCTTTTAAGCTATATTTGATACACCTGATCACTCCTTCCTCTCTGAAATACTCTGCTCCCACCCCACCCCCCATGGCTTCCCTGATATCATAGTTTTCTGGCTATTATTTTTCAGTTTCTATTTCAGCCTCACTTCTCCTTTGCAAACTTCTAAATAAATATCCTGATCTTTATCCTATCTTATTACCCTATCCTCCTCAGTGTTCTTTGTGGGTTCCTCCAACCAGAATTCAAGCTGTAAATAATGTCACATTCACTTAAACATCTCCCTTGAACTTTAGACTGGAAATTCAACTGCTACTTGACATCTTCTCTTGGATGTCTAATAGGCACCAAATTTAACATACCCCAAACCAATCCTCCCATCCTTTGGAGACCTACTACATCTTCAGTTATCCAAATCAAAGTAAATGGCTCCACCATTCATGTAGTTCCTCTAGGCAAAAACCTTCAAGTCAGCCTCACTCCTTTTGTCACTTCAAGCCAAGCCAATAGGAAATCCTATTAATTTTATCTTCAAAATAAACCCACAGTCCAACCACTTAATACCACCTCCATTACTACAACTCTGATCCAAGCCACCTTCATTACTAACAAAGACTACTGTAAAAGCAAAAGTCGTCATACTGGTCTCTTCGCTTATGCTCTTATCCCCTTCAAATCTATTCTCTAAAAAGCAACCAGAGTAAAGCTTTTTATTTTTTTTTAAAGATTTTTATTTATTTATTTGTCAGAGAGAGAGAGAGAGCACGCACGCACAAGCAGGGGGAGAGCAGACAGAGGGAGTAGCAGGCTCCCCACCA
The DNA here is from genome assembly GCA_028534135.1 of Potos flavus. Lineage (NCBI taxonomy): Eukaryota > Metazoa > Chordata > Mammalia > Carnivora > Procyonidae > Potos > Potos flavus. The sequence goes on along the minus strand of CM052891.1, from coordinate 15,829,397 downwards.
AGCAATGAGTCCGATGTGGGACTCAATCCCAGAACCCTGTGATCATGACCTGAGCCAAGGTAGCTATTTAACCAACTGAGCCACCCAGGCGTCCCCAGAGTAAAGCTTTTAAAAAGTAAGTCATATTGGGGCGCCTGGGTGGCTCACTGCGTCAAAGCCTCTGCCTTCGGTTCAGGTCGTGATCTCGGGGTCCTGGGATTGAGCTCCGCATCGGGCTCTCTGCTCAGCGGTGAGCCTGTTTTCCCCTCTCTCTCTGCCTGCCTCTCTGCCTACTTGTGATCTCTCTCTCTGTCAAATAAGTAAATAAAATCTTAAAAAAAAAAGTCATATCATTTCCCTTTTCTGCTCAAAAATCTTGGAATAAAACCAAAAATCTTTACCACAGTCTACAACACCCCCTATCATACAGCCACAGTTCACTTTCTGGTCTCATACTCCTTCCATTCTCCCTTTTGCTCATTCTGACTAGGGAATACCTGCATCCTATCCCCAGGGTTCCTTGGATCGCACCAAATACGCCATGCTTTTGTCTCAAGACTTCTGCACTTGCTATTTTCACTGCTTTGAACACTGTTTACATGGCTAGCAGGACTGTCTCATTCAAGTCTGCTCAAATGTCACCTCCTTAATGAAATGTCCCCCAGGGGCGGCTGGTTGGTTCAGTCAGTAGAACATGCTACTCTTGATTTTGGGGTTGAGTTCAAGCCTCATGTTGGGCATACAGATTACTAAAGGAAAAAAAAAAAAAAAAGACCTTAAAAAAAATAGTAGTAATAAAAAAAGAAACCTCCCCCAGACCAGCCCCTTTACTCAGCTTTTTCTTTATAAGCACTTAACTCTCAAATAATATATATAATTCTTATTTTATAATTTTGTTGTTTATAGAACAGAAGCTCCCTGAGGGCAGAATTTTGTTCCTTAATCCCTAGTATCTAAAACCCTATGGCCTGGCAAAGGGTGGTAGGCTCTCGATTAATATCTGTTCAATAAATAAATTCAAACATTTAGAAAAATAAAAATGTTCATGATATAGTAATTGAAAAATATAGGATACAAAACAGAGTTATCCCAAATTTGTGAAAACAAAATATATACATTAAAAAATCTTAGAAGACGGGCGCCTGGGTGGCTCAGTTGGCTGAATGACCGTGATGCAGGCACACCAAATAAAATCTTAAAAAAAAAAAAAAAAGATTTTATTTCTAAGCAATCTCTATACCCAATGTGGGGCTCAAATTCACAACCCTGAGATCAAGAACTGCACACTCCACTAAGTCAGCCAGGTGCCCCTCTGGTAACTCTTTTATAGGTCAATCCAACAGAAAATAGACAAGGTACACAAACAGACATTCCATGGCAAAACCCCCTGTAAGTTCCCCTTAAAAAAGATGCACAACATGGATGAACCTTGAAAAAATAATGCTAAGTGAAGTAAGTCAAACACAAAAAAAGCCATACTTTATATGATTCCATTTATATAAAATGTCTGAAACAGGCAAATCCAGAGACAGAAAGATTAGTGGTTGTCTGGGGCTTTGAGAAGTAGAATGTGACTATTAACGGATACAGGGTATCTCTTTGGGATGATGAAAATTTGACAGGGGTGATAGCTACACAACCTTCTGAATATACTAAAAATCACTGCATTGTACACCTTAAAAGGATGAAATTTAAGGCATGTGAATTATATCTCTAAAACAAAACAAACTGGGGCGCCTGGGTGGCTCAGTGGGTTAAGCCTCTGCCTTCGGCTCAGGTCATGATCTCAGGGTCCTGGGATCAAGCCCCGCATCGGGCTCTCTGCTCAGTGGGGAGCCTGCTTCCCCCTCTCCCTCTGCCTGCCTCTCTGCCTACTTGTGATCTCTTTCTCTCTGTCAAATAAATAAATAAAATCTTTAAAAACTAAAATAAAACAAAGATATAATTCTTCTATCATGTTGAAAAAAATAGAACAGTTGGGGGAGCTATGGAGAAATAGATGTTCTCATACATTGTTGATGGGAGTGGTACAACCTCTGATGGCAATTTGGCAAGATCTAACAAAAGTATAAATGCACCGATCCTTTGACCTGTAATCTCACTTTTGGGAATAATCACATTATTTCTATAATGGACTCAAACGTCCACTGTCTAGGGAACGGTTAAATTCACTATGGTCTATCTACACAAATAATGAAGAATGCTCTCCCTGTATAGAAAGATATCCAAGGGACGCCTGGGTGGCTCAGTGGGTTAAGCCTCTGCCTTCGGCTCAGATCATGATCTCAGGGTCCTGGGATCGAGCCCCACATCAGGCTCTCTGCTCAGCAGGAAGCCTGCTTCCCCCTCTCTGCCTGCCTCTCTGCCTACTTGTGATCTCTCT
>CM052891.1:15650010-15826535 GCA_028534135.1 Potos flavus | reverse complement strand
CAGCTGAGCTACGCAGGCACCCCAAGACTTTCATATCTTTTAAGTCTTTGGTCTGGATGTTTATGTAAAGTCTGACTTTTTACAATTTTTAAAAGTTAAATTAATTTATTTTAAAGATTATATTTATTTGAGAGAGAAAACACCAGCACAAGCAAGGGGAGGCAGAGGGAGAAGCAGAGTCCCTACCGAGCAGGGAGCCTGATGTGGGGCTTGATCTCAGGACCCTGGGATCATAACCTGAGCCAAAGGCAGACCCTTAACTGACTGAGCCACCCAGGTGCCCTGATTTTTTTTTTAATTTTTGATTGAAGTGGAAAATACCTAGAGAAAGGTGCATAAATATAAGCATGCAGTTCAATGAACTGTCACAAAATGAATATACCCCTGTAACCAGCACTAAAATCAAGAACAAAACATTACCACCCACCCAGAGCCACAATCACACCCAAGAGAAACCACCATCCTTCCTCCAACAGTATATATACATTAAGCCCAGGGGTAGTTCTTTGTTGTGAGAGACTGTCCTATGAACTGTAGGGTGTTCTGCAGCATTCCTGCTCTCTTCCAGTTGTGGTAACCAAAGATGTCTCCAGATGTTGCCAAATCCCCCTTGGGGAACAATATTATACCACATTGAGACCCAATGGTTTACCTATTCTTGGAACTTAATATAAATGGAATCATACAAAACGGATTTTCAGAATCACAAAGAATATACTCTCTTGTGTCTGACTTCTTTTGTTCAGCATCTGCTGAGTCACCAATTTTGCTGCATTTAGCTCTAGTCTGTTCATTCTCTTTGCTTTACTATATTGCTATTGTGTGAATATATCACAATCTATCCATTCTACTGCTGATGGGCATTTAAGCAGTTTCCAGTTTTGAATATTCTCAATAATGCTACTATGAACATTCCATGTATGTCTTCCAGTGAATATGTGTATGAATTCCTGTTGAATACCTAGAAGCAAATTGTCGTGTCAGTTTCGATAGGTTAGTACTTTTCCAAAGAGTGTTGTATCAACTTACATTCTTACCTGTCTCCTTTTCTTTCATGTTAGCAACTAACTATAATATATATAAATTACTATATATATTAGAAAATATATATTAATATATTTTGCAAGGGAGGGGAGATGCAGAAGGAGAGAGAGAATCTTAGGCAGGCTCCATGTCCAGTGTGGAGCCCAATCTCAAAACCCTGAGATCATAAAAATAAATAAATAAATAAATTTAAAAAAAAAAACAAAACAAAAAAAAAAAACAAAACCCTGAGACCATGACTTCAGCCGACATCCAGAATTGGACATTTAACTGACTGCCACCCAGGTAACCTAACACTTAAATAATATTGAGCCAGATAATCTTATTGGCTGAATAAAGCCTGTCAATTTGTGGCCTGTTTAAAAAGAATATTTCATTATGTGGGAAAATGCTCCTATGTAGTAAAGAGACAAAAACCAACCAAACAAAAACCTTCCAGTAATAATATGTCTGTGGAAATACACCAACATTGACAATGGCATTTGAACAATTTCTATTTGCTTTTCAGTATTTTCTACAATAAACATGTAATAAAGGAGTTGGCAAAGCTTTTTCGTATGCAACAAAAGCCCTGAGGGAAATTTAAAAAGTAGGTCGGGGCACAAATTTCTTATTTGCATACATTCATAAAGACCTAATTAAGTAATGGATGTATCACAGAAAAGTGTAACTATCTCATAAAGCCTTTGATACAGTTATTAGACCCCCCTGCATAAAGGGGTCCAAACAGAACTTACATAAAATTCCACTCCAGAGTAAAACAGAGTCTAAAAGGTAATTCGTAATTTGCAAGGATATATCAAAAGATAGCGGTATTCTTTTTTTTTTTTAAGTTTTAAAAACTTTACTTATTTAAGCAATCTCTACATCCAACATGGGGCTCAAACTCATGACCCTGAGATCAAGAGTCACATGTCTACCAACTGAGCCAGCCAGGCACCCCAAGAGTAGTATTCTGGCATGATGTCATATATCGCAGCTTACTATCATAATATTGCTCTTTACATTCCTTTAGAAACTCACCATAAAATGGTCAAGGGGTACCTGGGTGGCTCACTTGGTTGGGTGTCTGCCTTCAGCCTGGGTCATGATTTCGGAGTCCTGGGATCGAGCCCCACATCAGGCCCCCTGCTCGGTGGGGAGTCTGCTTCTGCTTCTCCCTCTCCCTCCAACCCTCCCCCCTGCTCATGCTCTCTCTCTCTCTCTCTCTCAAATAAATAAATAAACTTTAAAATGGCCCAGAAGCAACACGGAAAATTAACATATCCAATAGTCCCTTGAAATATATAGTTGTTGCCATTGCTACCTGCTGCTTATTGAATGTCTGATTATAAGTATTTGGAAAGAGTTACCCTATTTGAGAAAATGATTATAAAAATGCCACCAAAAACTTAACCAGTCTCCATTATTTCTTTTTTAAGACTTTATTTGAGAGAGAGAGCGAGAGCGAGCATGCACACGAACAGGGAGAGGGACAGAGGGAGAGGAACAAGCAGACTCCCTGCTGAGCGGGGAGTCAGACTCAGGGCTTGATCCTAGGACCCTGAGGTGGTGACCTGAGCCAAAGTCAGCGGAAGTCAGCCACTTAACCCACGAAGCCACCCAGGCGCCTCCCAGTCTCCATTATAAATGAGTTCTAATAAATCTTTATTTGACATGTGAAAATGTTATAAAATTCATACTTTCTGTCCTAATCACTCTACTTCATTTTTTTCTCCTTCATATCAAGGATTCTTCTGTTGGGATAAGAATATGCCCATGAGATTCCCTGAGAGTACAAACCCAAGAGATTTCTCCTGAGAGAAAATACTAAATGTTAACATGCTGATTATTTAAAACAAAATAATCTATTACTTTAAGGCTTTGAAGATTAGCTAAACTGGAATCTAATAAAACCACTATTCTGAGCACAGATTTCATCTCCATTTTCCTACCTCAAAAAACCATGCTGGTATGTATGTAATTTCAAACCACAAAGAAAAAAAAAAAACAAAACAGTTTTCTGAGGCACATAAATAAAATGCAGTAGGAAATTTCTTTTTTCTTTTTTTTTTTTAAAGTAAGCTCTACACCCAACATGGGGCTTGAACTCAACCCCAAAATCAAGGGTCACATGCCTCACTGACTGAGCCAGCCAGGTACCCTGGTAGGAAATAAACTTATTTTTTTCTTTTAAAGATTTTATTTATTTATTTGACAGAGAGAGATCACAAGTAGGCAGAGAGGCAGGCAGAGAGAGAGGGGGAAGCAGGCTCCCCGCCGAGCAGAGAGCCCTGATGTGGGGCTCAATCCCAGGACCCTGAGATCATGACCTGAGCCAAAGGCAGAGGCTTTAACCCACTGAGCCACCCAGGCACCCCAGGAAATAAACTTCTATTAAGAGCATTCTAGAGGTGTTTTAGTCTGTTGAGCACCTGCCTTTCGTGACGTCATGATCCCAGGATCCTGGGATCAAGCCTGTGGGGCTCCCTCAGTGGGGGGTCTGCTTCTCTCCCTCCCTCTGCCCTTCCCCCTAGCTTGTACTCTCTCTCTCAAGTAAGAAGAAGAAGAAAAAAAAAAGCATTCTACAAGGGGTTCAAAAGCTAAGATGGAGGGGTGCTGGCTGGTAGAGCGTGGGACTCTTGATCTTGGGATAGTGAGTTTGGGCCCCACATTGGGCATAGAGCTTACTTAAAAAAAAAAATGCTAAGGTTGATTTAAATTTCTCACTGAACTAGTAACCATGATGAACTGGTAATCAAAATAAATCTCTTCAGTAGAATGCTTTGCAAGTTATGTATATATAATTTCCTTCCCAGGATACATCTCAATCATAAACATATTTTCCCATCCTCTTTTCTGAGTTCAAGCAATAATAGGATACAATGGCTTCGGGTACACAATTCAGTAAAAGAACTGAGACACTCCCCCAATTCCTAACAATTTTTTCAAACTCAAAAAAAACTTTCCTAAGTGAATCTGAGAAGTGCACATCTACTTGACCTGCTCAACCTACAATAAATACAAAGCTTTCACTCTGAATAACATGAACATCTACTACTGAGTGGGAATGTAAGGTCAAAGCAAGCTAGTTGAATTAGACACACAAACAACAAACTCCCTTTCAGAAAGTATTATATAGTTTCTCTCACAAAACATTCTTTATACAAATCTAGATAAGCTAGTCAATCAGGTCTCTTAAAAAGAAATCCCAAGGGGTACCTGGCTGGGTGAGTCAGAAGAGCATGCAACACTTGATCTTGAGGTTGTAAGTTTGAGCCCCGCGTTAGGTGTAGAGATTACTTAAAAATAAAATCTAAAAAAAAAAAGAGAGAGAGAGACATACCCCAGGAACACTTCTGACATTATAAGCTTAAAAATCATCATCTTAAGAAAAACACCAAACACCTTTATCACCCAAATCTTCCACAGACAGTTTCATAGGTTTACACACCATTAGTGGTAAAAGAAATGTTAGAAACTGGTTAGGCCAGTAGCCCCCAACTTTTAGGGTCTTAGGGCCTTTATGTAATAGTTGCAAGAGATTTTCTGGAGCCCTATATATAGTGGCTGTGCATACAGTATTTGTCTTTGTAGAAAACACAGAAAGATTAAAACTACCATACACTGGTGTTTTAAAATAAACTTGTAATTTATTTATCACAGTATCTACACATACATTTAAAAAGGCCATACATATTTGTAAAATATTATTTATACAGTTCACAGATAATACCTGCATGGATTCTAAGGTTAACTTTCAATTATTCTGCAGTGGTCCATTGTTTGATATCAGAGTATGAGACTAATCCTTATTTTACTGAAGAGGATACTGAAGATCATGACGATGTGCTTAAAGATCACACAACTAGGGGCGCCTGGCTGGCTCAGTCGTTAAGCGTCAACTTAGGTCATGATCCCAGGGTCCTGGGATGTAGCCCAGCATCGGGTTCCCTGCTCAGCGGGAAGCCTGCTTCTCCCTCTCTGTCAAATAAATAAATAAAATCTTTAAAAACAAACAAACAAAAGATCACACGACTAATTAGTTGTGAAGCCTAGAACACAACTTGAGACCTAATGATCTTTTTACTATAATCTATGGGTTTAGTGTTTAATTTTATTTTCAGACCATGCAGAAAGGTGACAATAATACACAAGCAATATAAATATAACTGAAGAAAAGTCCCCATTTAAAGTAGCAACAAGGAGCAGCATCTGGGTAGCACAGTTGGTTAAAGTGTCTGACCCCGGTTTCAGCTAAGGTCTGATCTCAGGGTCATGAGATTGAGCCCTATAATCAGGCTCTGTGCTCCGCATGGAGTCTGCTTGAGGTTCTATCTCCCTCTGCCATTACCCCCAGCCTGCTCCTCTCTCTCGCAAACAAATACATAAATATTTTTAGAAAATAGCAACAAGTAGGCAAAATACTTAGGAATAAGACTAACAAGAAACATACACCTTTTACGGGGCGCCTGGGTGGCTCAGTCGTTAAGCGTCTCCCTTCGGCTCAGGTCATGATCCCAGGGTACTGAGATCATCGGGCTCCCTGCTGAGTGGGAAGCCTGCTTCTCCCTCTTCCACTCCCCCTGCTTGTGTTCCCTCTCTTGCTGTCTCTCTCGCTATCAAATAAATAAATTCCAGGTGAATCAAGGATTTAAAATTAAAAACAGGGGTGCCTCGGTGGCTCGGATGGTTAAGCATCTGCCTTCGGCTCAGGTCATAATCTTGGGGGTCCTGGGATGGAGCCCCACATCAGGCTCCTGGCTCAGCGGGGAGTCTGCTTCTCCCTCTCCCTCCCCCCTACTCATGCTCTTTGTATCACTGTCTCAAATGGATAAATAAAATCTTAAAAAAAAAAAAAAGAATTAACATGTACTGAGGACTTGCTAATATGCCATGCACTCTTTAAAAGAAATAAAAATTAAATTAAAAGCAAAACAATGGCAGTTAGAAAAAGCCATGGACATTTTTTTCTTGATAATCGGAGTGGAGAAGACTTCTAAAATGATACAAAACCTAGAGGTCAAATGAAAGAAATGACAAATTCAATTATACACAGTATAATTTTTGGAAAGCAAAAAATAAATACTGTAAACAACTCAAAAGATATACTGAATGCTTAAAATGATTTGCAGCTCTCAGAATAAAAGGCTAATTTCTCTAACACATAAAGAACTCTAACCGATCAATAATAAAAAAGACCACTCAATAGAAAAATGTGCAATGGATACAGAGAGGTCTCAGAAAAAGAAATATAAATGCTTTTTATTTTTTTTGGATTTTATTTATTTATTTGAAAGAGTGACAGAGATAGCGAGAGAGAGCACGAGCAGGGAGGAGAGGGAGAAGCAGGCTCCCACTAAGCAGGGAGCCCAATATGGGGCTCGATCCCAGGACCCTAGGATCATGACCTCAGCCAAAGGCAGACGGTTAACCACCTGAGCCACCCAGGTGCCCCAGAAATATAAATGGTTTTTACTGATATGAGAAGATATATAATATCACTTGTAATTAAAGACTTACAAATTAAAACTACAGCAACATACCACTCTTTATTTATCCAACTGGAAAAAATTTAAGAACTGACAGCCAATCACTGACAGGGAAGAATACAGAATAGGGTATACGGTGGGGTGAACTGGCTACATGAAGAATGCACACACCTTGACCTAGCAATTCCAATTCTGAATGTTTATATAACAAATATGCTCACAGACATAGAATATTCACTGAAGCACTGTTGATAATGTGTTGGAAATAATTTAAAAGTCTATCAGGAAGGGACTGGGTAAACAAATTACAGCACATCTGGTAGTCAAAAAGTATGAGACAGCTCTATCTCTAACAATATGAAATAAACTAAGATATATTAGCCAACAATGCAGGCTGTAGAACAGTGCACATAGTACGCTACCATTTATGTGTACGTGTGGAAAATTACTGAATCCATGGATACCTCTAGAGGAATTCACAAAAAAAGGTAAATAATTGCTTCAGCAAAAAAAATGAGTGAGAAGAGAATAAAGGAAGACTTAATTTTTACTGCAAATCCTTTTATACCTTTAGGATTTTATAATACCTAATACACTACCTACTCCAAAAAAGCAATTTTTAAAAAAGCCTACATAGTAAAATACCCACGTGCAAAATTATCAACATTTTTTTTTTTTTAATTATCAACATTGGCCTTAATGTATAAACTGTCCCAGTTTCTTGGGACGCTAATTATACTGAAGCTTGGCCCAGCAAATAGGAAGAAGAAATGAAAATCAGAACTAGGTACAGAATGTCAAAGAAAAAACCTAATCTTCAATTTCTTATTACATCTGACAGCCTGCCTAAGCCAGCTATGATTATTTTCCTGGGAGGCAAGTGTACCCCTTATGTATATTATACCATTGGTGACCACTGTATTTTTGGTCTACTAAAACTACTGAAGACTGCTCAGGCCATGGCTATTAGCAAGTTTACATCAGTAAGTATCTACCAAGGAACTAACACTGTATTGGCATATAAGACCGACAGTGCAAAAAACAACATAAAATAATGAGGCTTCTTTTTTTTTTCTAAATATTTTATTTATTTATTTTAGAGAGAGTGGGTGAGGGGCAAAGGGAGAGGGAAAGAAAGAAACTCAAGCAGACTTTGCATTGAGCTCAGACCCTGATGTGAGGCTTGATCTCACAACCTCATCATGACTTATGCTCAACTGACTGCACCACCCAGGTACCCCAATAATGAGGCTTCTAATTAGAAGAACAAAAGCTTTGTCAGAAGTTACTTTGCTACAATCAGCAACTACAAATAAAAGAGAAATTAGTAAGCACTCAAGTAATTGTTGAATACAGATATGAACTACGAGCTAGGTCCTGTAATACTGGGCTGCCCAAGAGAGATATTACTCCTGACTTTATGAAATACACAGAACAGTCTAATGGTGAAATAGGCATTATATAAATAATTAATCAAAATTGTGATAAACCCTATAAAAGAGAAGTGCAGGGTGCTGTAAGAGTATATTACTGAGTTCCCTAACTGAATCTAGGAGGATCAGAAAAGATTTCTCCACAAAACTGATATTTAAGCATATTTTGAAGAATTGAGGAGCCGCCCTCCAGGCAGAAGAATTAGCTACAGCATGTCCAAAGGCCTTGGGTGAGCTCTGAACCTTTAAGGAATAGGGGGGAAGAAAAAGAAAAAAAAAAAAAAAAAAAAAGATCAGGAAGCCAGATCACTCATAATAAGACAGTTAAGTACAAAGACATGAGCTGGAGCAGTAAGCAAGGCTAGATCACACCTTGTTAAATGAAGTGGGAAGGCCTTAAAAGGAAAACAGAAGTTTTCAGGTAAGTGACTTGGTTAAATTTGTTTTATAAAGACAATTCTAGCGGCTGTGAGAAGAACAGATGAGGATATACTGCTTAGGGTATATATGTATGTAGTAAAAGTACAAAGAAATGCAAAGGAATAACAAATTCAATTAGTGATTACCTCTGGCAAGGAGGTCTACAATGGAGGTTGGGGGAAGGAAGATGCAATCAGGTGGGGAAACACCTGACCTTTACTAGCAATATTTTATTTTCCTAAGCTGCAAGGTGCTTATGTTAAGTATTAACTGTAGTATTATTTATTATTTTTGCTGTCTTAAATATCTCATACTACCCCTTCCTTTTAAAAACAAGAGTGAATGTGGAAATACTATTTATAATTGACTGCAATAATCCTAGGAAAAGGTGACCTAGACTAGGATGGGGAGACTAAAGGTTGAGAAAAATCTCAAGTTTGGCCTCAGTAAGTTGTTGACAGAGCCACTTAATGAAATAGTACAGTGAAGAAGGTCTAGGTCTGGAGCCAAGATCAAGAGGTCAGTCTGGGCATCTCAATTCAAAGTGCCTCTGAAACTAAGTACAGATGTTGAGTAGGTAGCTGGGATCAGAAAAGAAGTTTGGGGGACAGACAAAAATTTGGGAGTATTCAAAATACATACTGTAACTGAAGCCACAGAATGGATGAAATTAGAGGACCAAAAGTTGAGAAAGACCATCAATTAAACATCTGGTAGAGGGGCACCTGAGTGGCTCAGTAGGTTAAGCATCTGACTTCGGCTCAGGTCACGATCCAAGGCTCCTGGGATCAAGTCCCTCATCTGGCTCCCTGCAGGCAGCCTGCTTCTCCCTCTGCCTCTCTCTCTCATAAGTAAAATCTTAAAAAAAAAAAAAAAGAGAGAAAGAAAAGATCTGGTAGAAGAGGATGGGGGGGTGGGGGGTGCCAGAGGGGACTTGAAGGAATAGCCAGAGAGCAAGGCAGTAAAATCGGAAGCCAGGAAAAAAAAAGAGTACTTCAGGAAAGAGATTTTTGAATAGAAATAAACACCTATTGGGGCGCCTGGGTGGCTCAGTTGGTTAAATGTCTGCCTTCAGCTCAGGTCAAGATCTCAGGGTCCCGGGATTGAGCCCTATGTCTGGCTCCCTGGTCAGCGGGGAATCTGCTCCCTCTACCCCTCCCCACCTTGTGCTCACTGCGTGCACGCTCTCTCTCTCTCAAATAAATAAATAAAAAAAAAAATTTTTTTAAAGATTTTTATTTTATTTATTTGTCTGAGAGCACAAGCAAGGGGAGCAGCAGGTAGAGCAGGCAGAGGGAGAAGCAGGCTCCCCACTGAGCAAGGAGCCCAATGCAGGACTTGATCCCAGGGTCCTGGGATCATATGAGCTGAAGGCAGATGCTTAACCAACTGCGCCACCCAGGCACTCCAATAAATAAAATCTTAAAAAAATGAAAAACAAAAAACAAAACAAAAAAAACACACCTATTCTGAAATGGGCATTTAGGAATCTGAGGTCCAAGAATGAGTCAAAGGGAATTCCCTAAAAACAGAAAGTCCAGATCTACCTTATTCTGAACATTCTCCAAAGAAATGTTATAACTCAGTTAAGTAACAATAAATTCAGTCAAAACTGATAAATCACACAAAAATGTAGATGAAAATAATCTTTGTAACTATATAAGATCTGAATACCCAGTTTAGAGATTCAGATAATAGGGATATATGAAATTTATTCCATTTCTGCGGAGAAAAAACAAAAACTAACTCCAAAATCCTGTACATTTCTTTTGTTTCAAAGATTTCAGAGAATTTCCAAATTGCTAAACCTTTCATCATGTTAAACGGTATGCATTTTAAGAGCAAAAACCACATTGTATTCATCTTCAGCATCTTATAGGATTCTCGAAAATAACTGAATGAAAAAAAAAGTTCACTAAATGAATGAACAGCCACCAGAGTACTTCTGTCCAAATTATGCTGGTGCTGTAAGCAATATAGCTCAAAAATACAAACTTTAACTGAGGACTCTACTCATTCCACAGAACACTTCTTTTCTTAGAAATAAAATGGTATCTGCAAAGAGATCTCATCCCTGTCCTAGGGGGGAAAAACCCTTTGGGCAACACATTCCACACACAGGTTTCAATGACAAACTTGAAGGTTGTCAACCCCTACAATGTTTGCAAAATTCAAGAATGTACTACTATAGTATGCCAGACAGTATTATCTGGTCATTCATTCATTCTAAAGAGCTGTAGAAAATAGCAACGCTCAGACTTAAAAGAATAGTCCTTATATTTCCACAAAAACTAAACTCATTAGTTGCAGTAGTATGTCTGAAAATTGTTGGCACTTAGCTGATATCAACAGTTCAGAACTGTGTTTTAGGTTAATGATATCAGCTAAAATCTATTATCATATGTATTCTCTAAGAAATGGTCTAAAAAAAAGTAATCCCATTTTTCTTTGCCTAAATTTCTATCAGATATTTTGGATAGGAGCCACACATGTTTCTATGCTACAAGAAAAGCACCAATTAATAAAAATAAATACATACATTGGCAAGTTAAAAAAAAAAAGCACCAATTTGGAAATAAAATATACTCCCAGGTGCACTAACTATCCAGACTAATAATAATGAAAAAAAAAGAAGGGAACACAGCTCATTTATTTTGAAATGTGAACAAACCTTAAATAAAAAGCCCAACTTTTTGGAACTCATCTCTTTGCACTGAATCAGGCATAGAACAAACTATGCATTTATTAAGAGAATGATACTCTAGATTTTAATTATGCATTTTGTATTCTAGGATCCCAATTACTGACTTGGGTGGTAGTTCAGCTAATCAGAGACAGACAGACCCTCTATTCCTTCCCTTTTGCTAATTTACACAAATATAAAATAGGAATAAAAATAATTATTAAGAGTAACAGTATTTAAGTAAAATTGTTATGTTGAAGATATGTTAATTTCTTAAATCCTTTGGACTGAAGGCTAAAAGTCAATTCTATCTTCATGAACTGAATTGAAAGTCTCTGTGTCCTTTGCTTCTTTTTGAGAACTGTGGTGGCTATCTAGCACAGATAGAAAACCAAGTCTGAAGTCACACAACCTAAAAAAGAAGCTAAAAGCGCTGGGTTTTAGAAAGGATGTTTGAAATGCTTTGGAAAAGTGCACAACAGTTTAAGACAAGCAGTAAACAGTATCAAACCACTACAAATCAGGACAAATAAAAAAGGGAGAACTTCCATATGGCTCCTATGTATTCTCTTCAAAATGCCCTTTCCTTAACAAAACTCTTCTGCTCACAAAGATCTGGCCAACACTAAGATGCAGATTTGTTTACCACCGCTTTTTACCTTTTACCCAGAAGAGTCGGTTCATTTCTTTTAATTCTGCCATTATATAGCACTTAAGGAATCTAAAGCAACTGCAATATACTATGTTAAATTCCAAAAAAATAAAACCAACAAAATTCCTGGAAACGTGGTAACCGCAATTCACAATATATTTAGTCAGAACCTCTGAAATTAAGTTTATTTTTCTGCATTCTTACTCTAAATAATACCTAAACCCTCTTTAGGGAGTAAAGGATTTGATCCCTAAATTACATTATTAATCCCTTTTTCTGCAGATATGTGATGTACTCGAGATCCGCTGTTATCCGTTTATCAGAAACTAAAATCCCCTTCATTTTTATAGCGCTTTCCCATATACTCACTTGCCAGTATACACAACACGAACGTATAATAATTTTAGACTAAACAGGCACAAGAGAACGCTTATCCAGAACTTATTCTATCTTGATTTACTCGATTCCACCAAGTACGGTCTTGAGGCTAACAAAATAAAGCATGAGCACAATGAAATCTGTACCATCGCAGGTTCTCAATGAACAAACATTCCTCCAAATCATAAATCCGAACTCGCCCGCTTCGCAAAGAAAAAGTAATCCCAATCTTAGAAACAATCGCAAGGGAAGGAAAACAACCCAAATTCTAAACCACACATTCACGTAAAGCCTTTCAACTCAAAGCTCCAAATGCAGCCACCAACCACACAATTGGCTACAATCGCAGCTTTAGCGCCTTCTCTTAATTTTGAATCTGCAGATCGAAGGGAAAACAAAACAGTCGTCCAAAGTTTCACGAAGTGGAAAAAAAAACAACACATTTTAAGTAAAGGAAACATGTAAATCAAGAAGCGACCGCGCCATTCTCCCCCCTCCGCCCCCCGTTTCCCTCCTTCCAACCCTCGAACTAAATCTTGTCTCAAACACTGACGGGAGGCTGGAGTCCCGGCAGCGGTGTTGGAGGAAGGAGTCAAACGAACCGCACGCCGCCCGGAGAGATGTCAGGGGCCGAGCATCGGGAGACAAAGACCAGCCCGCGAAGCGCCCCGGCGGCGAGGGGCGGCCCCGGCGCGGCCCTGCGCCCCTAACCGCCCCGAGGAGTTGCGAGCACCGCCGAGCGCCGCCCAAGTGCGCGCCCGGGGTCCTCCGGGCTCTCCGCCCGCCCGGCGCGGCCGCCGCCGCCCGGGCCCACCCCCGGGCCGTTTCCCTCCCAATTTGGGAACCGCGCGTCCAGGGACAAAGAGGGAGGGCGCGCAGGGGGCAGCGGGCGGCCGCTGGTCAGACGCCCCTCCGGGATCGGCGGGAAGTCTCGGCAGCAGCCCCCCCCCCCCGTCTCGCCGCACTCTTCCCGGGCCCCCAGTCCCCTGAGTTCCCCCCCGCCCCTCCTCCAGCCTCCCCACAAGTTCTCCCGCCCCCCCCGGGCCCCGCCCCTTGCCCGCTCCTCAGCCGGCCCTGCGGCCGCCCCTCACCGGGCGGCGTTTTCCCCCGGAGCCGCCTCCTCCGCCGGGCCTCGGCCCGTCCCGCCGGCCGCCGCCTCATGTGCCCCGCGTCGCCATCGCCTTCGCCGCCACCCGCGCCTCTCCTCCAACTCTCGCCGCCGCCGCCGCCCTCGCCTCAGTCTCCAGCCGAGGCCGAAGCCGCTCCCGCCGCCGCCTCCCGCTCCCGCCGCCCGGACCCGCGGGGAGGCGCCTGCGCACTACGCGCCGCGGTGGGGGCGGGGGCGTCCCGCCGCGGCCTGGGAGCAGGGGGCGCGCGGCACGTGGCGCTCGGGTGGGAGGGGGCGCCCCGGAGCGCGCGGGCCGCGGCGCAGGCGTCCCAACTTTCTACGGTCGGGCCCTCGCGCGCTCTTGGGCGGCCCCAAGGGCGCCGAGCATGTCGCGCCCCCCGCGTGGAGTCTGGACCTGGGTGGGCGCAGACCTCGCCCCCGGGACAATTCATTCCTCCAGCCCGGTTCTCAGGACAGCAGTCCCTCGCGGCCGGTGCCTCACTTTGGGCGGGCTACTAACGGCGCCGTGAGGACACGCCTTACCTGAGCATCTAAGTCGGTCCTACGAGCCCTGGAGTTGTCGTCTGTGCGCCCCGCCGAGGCCTGGGTCCAGTGTGACACATCAGGTTGCTGACGCCCGGTTCTAGGTTCTGCTCCTACTGGCCCTCGTCGGGTTAATCATCCTAGCTCCTTTGAGTCTTGGCTTTTAGTGGCGTTCTAGATAGTTTCGAGGTCCTGGACTTCTCAGATTAGCAAGACCCTAATAGGCCATTTCCTCTTAACCCCTTGCATCCCAGCAGGGTCCCATTCAAAGGACTTTCTGAAGAATTGGTATGCTTAGGAAATCTCCAGCCTTAAACGGTCGCGTCAGAGGAATCTGGAAACTCCTCAAATGCTTTGAGTCCAGCCAGTCCGTGCATAACAACGGAAGGCGTCCTAAGGAGCTGGGAGAGTACTTTGGTGTTTGACACTCCTGTACTCCTGAATTATCTCATCCATCAAGAATAGGCTTCCATTTTACCCTTTTGACCACAGAGGAAATTAAGCTCTAACAAATGAGGTGACGTGCTACAGGTCAAACCCTCCCACCCTCAAAGCCAGGCCGGAACTAAAGGCTAGTCCAGAGGGCTGGCCATCTGGCCCACTGACAAAAGTTTTGTTTGGCCAGTATGATGTTTTCTAAAAGTATGAATTAATTGCCAAAAGTTTAAAATCCAGATTTTTGGCTTCTCTCTAAATAGTGGGGGGAAAAAAATTGATCCCTTTGAGCCTCTAGTTTCACCGGGTGGTTACTTCTGAGTAGTATTTTTTATGCAGGGCCGGCTCTGTTTCCACTTAGCTGCTTAAATCATTTTCATTACCTGCTTGGCCTCTGTATTTAAGTTCTCCTCCCCTCTCCCCTTACTGAACTAGCCATGCCCCAGTCATCCCCAACTCCCTTCCTTATCACATTTCCTCTCTACAAATGTATTTAAGATGACAAGTGTGAGGACCTTGTAAATATATGAAAATATGATAAAGAACATGTCAAACTAAACACAGGAGACAACATCACTATGCTGATTAAAATATTCAAACTAACATCCTGCTAGTGCAGCTCTATATTGGTACAGATTGCTTTGGAAAATGGCAATATCTACTAAAGCTAAACCTATGTCTACACTGCGACTGCAATTCCATGGAAATTCCACAGAAATGTGTACAGATGTACACCGACTGCATGTATTAATGTGTTCATAGCAGCGCTATTTGTAATAGCCAAAAAAACTGGAAACCCCCTAAATGTCCAACAACTGTAGGAAGGATGGACGAAATGTTGTAGTCACACAATGGTACCTTATGCAGCAAGGAGAATGAGCAATCTACAGTTACACACAAGATAGATGAATCTCACAAAACTTTCCATTTACATGAAGTTCAAAAACAGGCTAAAGTGTCCTGTGCTGTTAGGAGTAAGGATAGTGGTTACCTAGTAAGGTTGAGGTTAAATACGCAAATGTGTTCAGTTACCACATCTGAGCCCTACACCTTCAATAGTGCACTTTTGTGCGGCATATTAAGATTTCAACAAAAACCTTTAAAGTAGTGGGGGCTCCTGGGTGGCTCAGTTGGTTGGGCATTCGACTCTTGGCTTCTGCTCAGGTCATGATCTCAGGGTTGGGGAATCGAGCCCTGTGTCAGGTTCTGCGCTGGGCAGCGAGCCTGCTTGAGATTCTCTCCGTCTGCCCCATGCCCCACACTCTCTCTCACTCAAATAAATAAATCTTTTTTTTTTTTTTTTAAGATTTTACTTATTTATTTGACACAGCGAGAGAGGGAACACAAACAGGGAGAGTGGGAGAGGGAGAAGCAGGCTTCCAGCTGAGCAGGGAGCCCGACATGGGGCTCGATCCCAGGACCTTGGGATCATGACCTGAGCTGAAGGCAGACGCTTAACAACTGAGCCACCCAGGTGCCCCTCAAATAAATAAATCTTTAAAAAAAAAAACCCCAAAAAACTTTAAAGTGGTGTCAATATATATATATATATATATACACAAAATATATATATTGATTATATATGTATATATTATATATTAATAGTTTATATTAAATGTTCATTGGTATTATTTTTCTGTTCATGGATGAAACTGCTGAGGAAGACTTACTATCTTTTAGCATTGACCATTCTTCACGGAGCTTGGGAACAATACACTTTCTATAATTGTTATCTTACTACCAAGCCTGTAGTCCCGTCTCTCTTCTGGTAGAAACCTTTTAAAGATGGAAATAATGAGGGGTGCCTGGGTGCCTCAGTCAGTTAAGCATCTGCCTTGGGCTCAGGTCATGATCCCAGAGTCCTGGGATCAAGCCCCACGTGAGGCTCCCTGCTCAGCGGGAGAGTCTGCTTCTCCCCTTCCTTCTGCTCCTAACCCCTGCTCATGCCCTCTCTCTCTCTCAAATAAATGAAATAGTTTAAAAAATGGAAATAATAAGACCCGAGGAAGCTAAGTTGTTTTACCTGCAGATAGTTGAAAAAAAAAAAAACCCAGAAATATAACTTTTTTGTCTTTTATCACCTTGCCAGCTAGTGCCATCTTTTAATCCAGTTATAGGTGATAAACTGAAGCCAGAAACCTAAGCCAGAGGATCTCTGATCCAGGCGGTCACCGGTGATGTAGGAAAGATGTTAGGGATCAAAGCTAACAGCCAAGAAAGAATTCTTGAGATGTCTTTGGTGCAAAAAGGCGGTTTTATTAAAGCACCGGGATGGGACCGTGGGCACAAAGAGCTGCGCTGGGGTTGTGAGCAGCAATTGATGACATTCTTGGAGGTGGGGGAGGTAAGGGAAAAGGGAGGTTTTCAGAAGAACTTTCATATGCTAAAGAGGACCTTCTAGATCCTGGCGGCCTTGTCCTTGTCAAGTTAAGGTTGCTTTTCCCTCTAGCAAGGCATTAACATTGAGAGAGTTGGGAGCTTCCCGGAGGAAGTTATACTTTGCCTGCCCCAAGTATTGGTCAATGGGCTGCAGGTTATAAGGACATTTAATTTTATCTACATTTCATTCTGGAAGCTAGGTTATTAATAATGCTTTTTTTCTTGTAAATCACTAAGACAATTGTAAACTGAGGGAGACTCCATAATGGTTACATAGGGGTAAGGTTCGTCGCGGGGAGCCATTTGTTTTTCATTCCCTTAGCTTTAGGGCTGAGGAATGTCACATATATCCCACCCTGGGGGGGAGGGTCGTCGGGTGTCAGCTTGTGCTCTGTCCTCAGCTTGCCACTGCCTCTCATGTTCGAGAGCAGAGCGCAGCACGTAGTAGGTGCTTAGCAAGTACATGCAGAGTGTGAATGAGTGACTGAGAGCTTGCCCTGGCTAGCACAAAAAGACAGGCTACCCGAGGGAAGGAAAAGAAAAAGCCCCCGGCTTCAGACAGGGACGGGGTCTGGTTTCCAAGGCTCTGGCAGAGAGTGGTGGAGGCGGGTGTTGTGAGAACCGCATCACTTTTTATTCACATGGGGCCCAGGCAGGAAAGGATCAAAACCCAATTTGAGAACTTGAGAGTCACCCTGGGGCTCTGTGGTTTGGGAACTGCAGGGTCAACTTGGAGACTGCAGTGTGTCACTATTTCCATTACACATTTTCCAGGGTCCCCACTTGGCTGATAAACTCAGAGTACATTGCTGTGTCCTGGGGGATGGGAGCAAAGGCTCAGAGAGGTAGGATTTTCGGAAAGCTGCCTGTTGGCAATGGGAAGCCCTGTGGGCCCCAGACCGGCTGGATAGTGAGGAAGCTTCCCGTTAAAGCAGATCCTGATTGCATGTGCTAGTGGGTGGGGATGAGCAGCACACCCCTCTCCCCAGAATCCCCAGCAGTTTCAGTTGACTTGTGGCACACATTATACTGTTTCTCCCTGCCCCAGGGATGGTGGGTGAGGCAGATTTTTGTTGTTGTCAAAAAATTTTTTGAATATGTTTATACAAGTAGTGTAAGGAAGAACAGTAGGATGACACCGCCCCCCCCCCGGGGGGGGGGGCTTCCCTGAGCCCAGTTAGCACTTCCTGTGTACTAAGGCAGAATTTTAAATTACGGCCAATTTACTTGCAAATGAGGGATAGGTGAAGTGTGTGCAGAAGATAGTGGGGAGAAGTGTATGGGAAAGGACCTGTTCTGGTACCACCCACCAGGCGAGGACTTCTGGAGGCACCTAGAACGCAGATGGTAATAATAGCCTAGCCCTATTATCTGGAAACTTCCACTGCTTGAGATAGCTTGAGACACTACTACCCTGCGTTGGTGAGAAGCAGTGCGGAAGGTGCAGTCTTTGAATTTCTGGAAGTTCTCTCTGCCCAGCTGTTTGTACTTGTTTACTTATATTTCTACGATGGTGGGAGAATGTGATGGTTAAATGCACATGAAGTCCCATTATTACTTGCATGTTAATTTTCCACTGTAAAACTGGTCTATGGTGGTTAATATTATCGGTTGGATAGCTCAGCCATTTACTTGCTGTGTGATCTGGCTGTTACTTAACCTGAGCCATGGTTTTCTCATCTGTAAAATGGGGATGAGATCCATCTTTTGGGGCCATTGCAAGGATTAAGTAAAATATGTCAATTGCCTAAACCTTGTAGGCTCCGAAGGCATTAGTCCCTTCCCACAGTGTTTTTTAGACGAAACCAGGTAATTTGGGTATTCAAAAGCACCCAACACAAGGATCTTAGCAAAACATTTCAAATCTCTGGCACATCCATTCATCATCTGAGACAGGTGTGTCTTAATACGTAGCTCAAAATTGGTCCTTTACAAGATGTGATCCTTTGTCGTCGTCAGCATTCCTACAGCCGGATATAGCTTTCCAATCACCACCATCCGCACCCTCTTAGAAGCTTTTTAAATGTGTGAGTAGTCTCTCCAGAAAGATTGGTGGTAACAAAAGCACTTTCCTGGCCCCAGGCCTGTGGCTCTTGGGGCTGTCCTTGGACAAATACTGCAAGGTCCTTTGACCTCACTGCCTGCTTTTAGGGGAGGGGATGTCTTACCCCAGGCACTTTCGAGAGGCTGCCTCAGCTTAACCCTATTATCTGGAAACTTCCGCTGCCCAGCCTGCTCCTGTTCCCCCCACTCCTGGCACCTCAAGTCCCTGAGACACTACTATATATGGCCTAATGTTTTCTCTCCTGTGATTCCCCCAGCCCTTCAGCCTGGGTCCTCCCCATTCCAACCCCAATTCGAGCATCTTCTGTTCCTTGTCCAGTTCATTCTTCAGCATCCCCTTACTCACAGCGCTCCTTAGCTCAAGGTGAAAGAGTTGCTGGCCCTCCTTTCCCTGTCTGGTCCCTCCGCTCCCTTGGGCTATATATGGCATAGCAAATGCCTTAATTTGTGCACCACTTCAAGTCCTAGCCAGCCCCCTCCCAACACAATAGAGAGAGCAAGCCTGAAGCTTCCAGTTAGGGTAAGGAAGGCCAAGAAAGAAAAGAAGGTTGGAGAGGGACGAGGGTGTGCTGAATTGGGACCACCCAGAATGTGGCAACCTTTCCATCTGTTAGGGACTTTCCACTTCTCCCCCAGCCCGCTACCCCTTTCCTGACACTTTTTCACTCTGGAGGAACAGGAGCAGGCCGTGTGCAGGGGAATTCTAACAATCATCTTATTTAACTCTTACAATGATCCTATGGGTAGATGCTACCTCCATTTTACAGATGACGGCATAGACTCAAAAGACATTGAGTGGCAAAAGACCAAGTATTCAGAGAGTGGTCATTCGAGCAGTTGACTGACCCCATGTCTGCTTGTGGCCTATGCTCCGGATCCATTAAGTCTGTCTGCATCACTCAATTAGACCCTTCTAAATTAGAATTTCTGTGAGTGTGACATGACCTGGAAGGAAAAAAGGTTTACTAAGTAAATTACTAATGTAGAAATGCTTAAATAGAAATAATTACTGAAGACTTGGCATAGTAACAAAAATGTTATCATAATTTATCTTAGCTGTTTACTGTAGTGGTTCTCTACAGAAGTCTGTTCCTTGAAGTTTTAGCATGCTGTCAGAAGTAAAAAGCCATTTTATTTCTTCTACTTCAAGTTTCCCTCCAGTTTACAATCTTTCTCCCATTAGTCCAGAGCAGTGAGATTTGATTTTAGGAAGTTACTAGTCTGGTTGGTTTTTTTCTGTCACTTACTGTGACCTGGAGCAAGACATTTAACCCAAGCCTCAGTTTTTCATCTGTGAAATGGGAATAATAGTATCTACCTTACAGAGTTGTGAGGATTAAATAAAATAACCTACTTAAAGCAATTAGCACATTTCTGGCCCCGTAGGTGCTCAGAAAATCCTAGCAACTATGTGTATTATTCTTTTCTCAATTCTGAGCTGAGATGCCATAGGAGCGTCAACAGAAGCCCCACAAGAAGAGAGAACCTCTCGAGGAAGTTGAACTTCGCTCTCCATAGCTTGGCCCCTGTTCTCCAAAGGGCAGTTGATCCTGCCCTTTGATCCTGATTCTTGTTCTGTCTCATCCAGGGGTTTCCATCCCCCTGCCTCTGGCCCAGACCATCCATCTCTTGAGAATTCAGGCCACCGTTGGGACCAGGAGAGTGTGTGTGAATGACTGCGGGGAGAGTTCCCATGGACGCTGGGGATATGGGAAGGCCCTGGGGAGCTGCTGTGACCCTGAGTCTTTTCCTAGAGCAGTGAGTGCTGGGGAGAGAAAAGAAAGACTTCAGCTGCTGGACAGATTTCCGGGGCTGAAAAGCCCCTTTTGGGCTTTTCAAAGACATGTGGGGCTGAGGATCTAGGGAAGGAACAAAGGCCTGGGATGGAGCGGGACTCTCCATAGTGGACTCCAATCTTTTTCACTTGCTTATTAGCAAGAAGGTTCTTTCCTCCTCTTCTCCGAATCCAGGGTGCCACAGCTGATGAGCATTCCTAAGCTGCAGCCTGGTTGGAGGTTTCTGCTTGGCCAGCCTGTGGGAAGCAGACTACAGGTACAAACTCTGGAGCCAGTCAGACCTAGATTCAGATCATGACACTGCCATTTACTAGCTGTGCACCGTTGGGTAAGTCATAGCCTCTCAGAAGCTCAGTTCCCGGTCTGTGCGCAAACTACTACTTACTGTATAGAACAGTTGGGAGACCTGAAATGTAAATGCCTCAAACAAAATAGGTGATCATGCAGGTCAGTTGTCATCTCTGTCCCGAGTGAACATGAGTGAGCACCTCAGCCCCACAGGCAGTATAAGGAGCCCTGGAGATGTGAGGAAGTCCCAGTGGTTTGACACTGGATGAATCACCTTGATCCAGAAAGCATCCTTGAAAGGATCAAGACCACAATTGGGATTCAGGGCATTTTATTTACATCCCATATTGTTTATGTTTGAAGCAGTGTAGCTTGCAGGAGAACCAAGGATCTCTAGCGTTTCTTGCCTCTGTGTTTGCAGCTCAGTTCTCTGCTGTAGCAGAGCAGTTCTCTGTCTGATCCAGCCCCTTATTTCCATGGGAATTAACAGACTGACTCTAGTTAAGGGCTCCCGTCATCTATCTTTCGTTACTTTCCAGTGCTTGGAGCTGCGGCCTGGAACTCAGCAAATGGGGGGTTAAGACTGATGCCCTGGCCTATCTCCTCCCCTCTCCATTCCTGACTTCAAAGTCCCCATTAAAGCTTGCTTCCCTGACCCCACAGTGGCAGCTCCATCATCGGCTCCCGGCCGGTTCAAAACAGCAGATGCCGAGCCCTGGCCGGGCTGCTCGCACTCTACTTTCTAGCCAGCTCCTAGGGTAAGCACCAGCATGCTGAGAACCTGTGGGGCTGACAGTCCTTGCTCCTCCAGGAACGAAGAGGCAACTGGGAATAGAGGTCACCTCACACAGGGAGGCGGTCTCATGGTTAGACCTAGAAGGCGCCGCCTAGGCAGAAGCCCTGGTCTACGGACCAGGACTGTGTGACTCGGTCTAGTTTGTGGTCAGAGCAGATGTTTACTGGGGTTAGCAAGTAGAGCAATAGGGGTCACCTGCCCAGGGAGGGAGGCAGGGGTTCGGCGATGGCAAAGAACCTGGCAAGAGATGGAAATGGGAGCAGTTCAGGGACCAGAATTAGTTCCATTAGTACTAATGTCCAAAATCTATGCTAAATTATTCACAAATCAATGTCCTATCATTTTAGTCTTTGGCTCTGGTGACTCAGGAACCAGTGCTGGAACACTGGGATGCCTCTGGCTCCCTGGGGCCAGATCCTGTTCTGTAGCTCCCTCAGGAACAACAGATTCAAGGCCAGTGGTGGTCCCAAGGCTCAAGGCCTGTTCCTCCCACCCTCATCTGTGGATTTTTCCAGCTGCTTTTCTTGATCCAAGGATCACACAAGCGATACAGATGGAAGGGGGCGGGGGGAGGGGGAGCAGGGAAAACAGTGAAGTCAGAATGAGCTGAGCAAGAGGCAAATGTTAGAAAGAAGGGATGGGAGAAATGGCACTAGTGGTCCAGCTATCGGAGACAGGGGACTTGGGACCTCTTTTCAAGGAGCAGCTGTGTGGGGCATGGTAAGAGAGGGTCTTAGCAGGCAACCCCCTCCTTTCTACCCCATACCGAGGAGGATCAGGAATTCTTATTATGGGGTGCCTCTTTCCAGGACTGGGCTCAAGCCTCAGAGCCCCAGCTGAAAACCCTGGGGCCAGGATCATGTCTGCTAACAAAGGCTGGTGGGTGCCACCTGAGGGTGAAGACAGTGTGTCTGAGAAGTTCCTGAGGAAGACCAGGGAGTCTCCGCTGGTGCCTGTAGGTGAGTAGGAGAATAAGGAGAGAGGGCGAGGAGGGGCCCTCCCTCAGAGAACAGGTCTCCTAGTCTTTCCGAATGAAGCAGAGAACTCAAGTGTTACACCCGTCGAGCAGTCAACAGCCAGGAGAGGAGTGAACCAGCAGCAAAAGTGCCAAGGGACAAAGGGATCTCCTGACAATGAAATGAGGGAGTCTGGATGGGTGGCGGTGTGGCCAACCAAGTGCTGGGAGTGTGGGGAAACGTGGGGCATCAACAGTGTCAGGAGAGGAAGGAGCAGTTTGAGGTCTCCCAGGTTTTCCTTCCTCAGGGTCTTGAGAGCAGGAAAGCAGCAGTGGTTGGAGAAGGGCCCGAGCAGAGCCGATGGGGGGAGGGGGTTCAGGATGGGTGACACTGGAGGGAAGCAGCCACTTTGCAAACACCACGGAGAAGAAACAACTCAATATTCTGAGGACGGTTCCCCCCTCCCCCACCATGAAGTGGCAGGAAAGTAGGGGTTTATTCCAGATGCCCAGGCTGCCTAGTGAGAGGTCGCTCATCAGGGGAGCCATGTGATTGGTAACTGAGGCCCAACGGTCACATTCTCTGCCTGCAGGCTTAGGAGGCTGCCTGGCAGTGGCAGCCTACCGGATTTACCGGCTGAAGGCCCGTGGTGCCACCAAGATGTCCATACACCTGATTCACACCCGAGTGGCGGCGCAGGCCTGTGCCGTGGGTGCAGTCATGCTAGGTGAGTGGCCGCTGGGGTCCCAGGAGCAGGAGAACAGAGCTGATTAGGCAAAATCTGTCTGTGAGCCCTGACAGTTAAGGGACTGAGATTTTAGTCCCTGTTCCCTACACCGGGCTCCACAGCAAGTCTTGGGTGAAGTCCTCGGGCCCGGCCGTTTTCAGGGCTCCCCGTTTCATCTCCCGCCCCAGGGCCTGTGGGGATGGCACACCGTTGGTTTCGTGACCGTTTGTTCCAGAGGTGAGAAAAATCACACAGAACATATGCTGCACTTCCCTTCCTCTGTGGGTCAGGGGCAGACAGCTACGGACTAGCTGTGCGATGGGGGACAAATCCCTTTCTCCGAGCCTCGGTTTCCCCTCACAGGTTGCTGTGAGGTTTCTCAGACACGTGATCTGTGTGGAAGGGCTCTGAACTGCCAGGGCGGTGTTTCCCTAGGCCCTGTGGTCAGGTGCCTGCGGCAGCTGTGGCAACCTAGAGCGAAAAGATGAGCCGGGAAGCTGGACTCTCAGCGGAATGGCTGGAGTCAGACTCCTGGGAGGGCCAGAGGATGGGTGCAGGGTCCGGTGTCACGGGACGCCTTCCCTTCTCCCTCCTGCAGGTGCCGTGTACACGATGTACAGAGACTACATCAAGAGATCGGCACAGGATCCCGGGGGGAAGTAGGACTCCTGTAGGGCCTGGGGCAGCCAGAGCCTCTCCCAACAATCCCTGGTACGTTCCTAATAAAGCAGTTTTAAAGAAAATCAAGTCTCTTCTTCACATGGGGGATAGCAGAGTAAGAGACTGATAGCTCTGTGTGTGTGTGTGTGTATGGTTTAGAGAAAGGGCTAGAAATGAGAGTCCCGGCCCCCAGCTCCAGGGCAAGCGAGATCCTCCAGGGACAACAGCCTCTGGTCCCAGAAGCCTAACACCTCCCAAGCCAGCCCAGGTCCTGCCCAGAAGAAGGAGAGTAGAGAGGCAAGAGCGGGAGGGGGGAGGCAGAGCCAAAAAAGTGGCCTCCACATTCATGGGAGCACTGAATTGAGAGCAGGCATCCCTCCCACCACAGGCTACTGCCCTGAGGATCCAGGCAGGACTGCAGCTGGGAGAAGAGACACAGGAGACGACATATACTCAAAACCCAAGTGCCAGGACCAGACTGTGCTGGAGGGAAGGGGATGGGGGTGGAGATGAAAGGAACAGAGCAAGGCAGAGGTCAGAATGTTCTGTTCACTTAAAAACCATGTCTAAGGTCAAACTTCAAAAAAAAAAAAAAAATTCCATGTAAATCCTGAAGACAGGGCCCCCTGGGGTTAAACACTTTGTCCCCTTCTCCTTGTCTCAGTCCAAGCTCCACTCTGTTCCCTGGGAATGGAGCCAGGCAGAGGCTGCGGAGGAACTGGGAGGCCAAATCCTCCTGCCTTGCTGGGACTCTGGGTCGGAGGGTTTGGGGTGCTTAAAAATGGCCACGGCAGCTCTCAGACGCCCACAGCATGGAGTCCGGGTCACACCAGGTCCCAGCTTCAAGTCCAGGATACAGCCCGATGCACGGAGCAGGGGCTGCCAGGAGTCCCGGCACTCACATGGGGTAATTGAGCACAACATCCTGCTTGGCGAGCTCCAGCAACATGGGATCATCGAAGAACTTGCTGATGCTTACATCCTCACTCAGGCCCTGCAAAGAATGGGGGCGATGCAGGGAAGAACCCTATGTGGTGACCAACAGAGCTGAAGGCCCTCCGAGACCTGTGCTGGAGGGGGAGGCTGGTGGGGATGAACTTTGGCCCAGCTATTTCAGGAATCATCACTGGGAGGAGGGGCGCCCCTGCCAGCCACACTGGGCCCTGGGTCTCGTGGCCCGAGGGCTGTACAGACTGCACCTCTCTGCACTGTGCAGTGAACTGCTCTCAGTCTTTGGGAGAAAGGTCCCAAAGCAAGAAATGAAAAGAGATCCAACTCCTGCCAAGAGCGCTGGGGACTGAGGGTTGGCCATGGGCCGGAGGGACGCATACCTTCCTGCGACGGGTTTTGATCATGAATTCCCGGGCCAGGTGAGGAGCAGGCTGTGGCTCCAAAGGACGGATGACAATGCTCTTGTCCAGAGGATCACCGGGCACAATCTGAAAGGTAAAGGGCTTTTAGATGGTCTAGGACTCTTCTCTAGGATGTTGGAAACCTCACTTTGGGCTTGGAAGGGGAACAGGCTAGAGGGGACTGGCCTTGAACAGGTGGGAAGCCACACTGGCCAGCCTGCACCATTTTCTCACCTGCCAATGGTGGAAGACAGACAAGGAAAAGGCTTGCCCTTGGGTGTGAGTCCGCAGATCAGTCTCAAAGCCAAAAGAATCAATGGCTGGGATGAAAGCTTTGATGGTGTAGAGAGGGGAGCCTGGGATGGGTGCATCCTGAGTCACATGCCCTCTGCGACAGAAAAAGAAAGGCTGAGTCCCTTGTCCTACAGAGACCAAAAGCAGAGAAAGGATCTGGCCCCAAATGTATCCCAACACAGAGTTCCCATCAAAGAAAGAATAACCACAGTCATGTCATAGTGGGCGGAAAAGGCTTGGGGCCCTCAGTGTCCTTCCCTGTGGCTGTCAAAGGGGGCAGTGACCACCAGGCGAGAGTGGAAACATGAGACAAGGTCCTATAGACATTCCCCCCATTGACACATTTCAGTACTCTCCCCAAGGGCTCTCCAAGGAGAGAGGGCCCAAGAAGGAATCTCAAAATTTTTATCTGCAGTGAAGCTGGGATTGCTTCAAATCTTTTCCACTTCCTTCTGAAAAATCAGCTCAGTGGGTTTTTAGGAGCAGAGACTGTGTAGGAGGCCCATCTCCTTCCCCACGGGAGCCCGGAACTTCTGGCTGTGCTCCTGCTCTCTGTACCCTCCCTGACCCGCCATGCCGGGGACTCGCCTGCGCCTAGCCAGCACGGTGTACACAGCAGAGACACAATCCGCGGGGGCCTGCACCTCCACAAAGTAGTAAGGCTCCATCAGACGAGGTGTGGCCTGCAATGGGGCAAGAAGAAAGGCTTCCTCAGCTTGGGGAAGGCTGAGGACCAAGGATCCAGGTAAAGAAAAGGCTGGAGGGGGCATAGTCTCGATGCCCCCAAAGCTTGGACCGCCACCTGACGCCCCGCAGGTCAGCGCCACCCGCTCACCATGAGGAAGGCAGAATAGACGACTCTCCTTGCCGTGGGGATGATCTGGCCCCCGCCCCGGTGCAGCGGCTCTTGGGCAACCACTGCATCCAGGATCTTAAACTTGACATTTCGAATCACTGAAACGGAGATGGGGGAGCTGCTGAGTGAAGCAGTTGCGATGCTCGTCAAGGGCCCAAGAGCAGAGCCGCGAGGAGCCTCCAGCAGCGTGGCAGCTGGCCCGAGGCCACAGAAGACATGGCACGCAGTCGCCCTGCGGATGGGCGTTCTGACAGGGCACCGAGGCCCACAGCAGAGCGCAGAAGTCAAGCACACGTTCTTCGTGTTCGTTTCAGGTCATGCTCAGGCATCGTAAAACCTTCCTAGAAGTTTATGTGCTTTTCTGGCAGATGAATTGTTTTTGGATGTAGAGTAAGTTCTAGGAATTGCACGTTGCTTCCCACTAAATCCAATCTTGATCTATAAACCACTCTGATCGCACCTCCCTTCTGATACCTCTCCTCCAACACACTCCTCAGGACTGAGGAGCAAATGTCAGCCTAGAAGTAACTTCATTTCCAGGGTGTCCCAAGCAACGGCACTAGGACGGGGAAGGAGGAGAGGACGCTGCCCCAGGACACAGGTTGGCCCCGTGTGTCCCGAGCTGCTTCTCCTGCCAGGGCCCATAGATGAGCCCAGCCTGCCTCACGCGTCCAGGCTTGAGGCCCCTACAGGGCTGGGGTAAGGGAGGCTGAGGCATAGGTAGAACTTACGCTCATCACAGAGGGGCCCCTCTCGGGTTCCCCACTGGAAACCTTGAACGATGCTGTCCTTCACTGATCCAAGAAGAGCCTTGTCCACCTGCATAGAACATGAGGGCATGCGTGAGCAGTGACCCTGGCAACAACCAGAGTTTAGAGGGAGGAGAGGGTAGCTATGCTGGCAGAAGATTCACCAGATGCCACAAAATACTTTGGGGAAAAGAAGTACACTTTGTAGTTTCTTCCACTCGACAGCAAAGAAACCACCCCAATGGCTCCCACCAGTTCTGCTGTACCTCAGAGGGCAGGGTATCATCCACCAGGATGTTGGGGCCAGTGGCATCAGGGCCGAAAGCCCAGATGGAACGTGCAGCCAGCAGATCCCAATCGTACTTGGTCTGGAAGAATTCTCCCAGTTTCTTCCTGAGGGGAAGGAGGAGACAATGGAGGCATCCGGCAGCTCTGCGATTCCTGCCTGCTGGGGTCACAGATCCTGCCTTCCTGGAGGACAGTTCGCTTCCCGGGACAGGTGGCATTAGAGACTGGGCGGGCAGGCTGTGGCGCCTCGTCTCTGTTCACCCTTGGAACCATAGCCACGTTCTCACCTGTTCCACGTGATCTGGACCACCTCGTTCTCTATGTCCTCGGCAAGGCCCTTCTCAAGAGGCTCAGCAATCATGGTGATCTTGTTCCTAGTCATAAAGGACACGGGTAACTGTGAGGATCAGCAGGACTTGCGGAAGGGGCATTCCTAAGAAAAGGCCAGCAAGGCAGTGACACCAGTAGGAGCCAGAGGGCCAGAGTAGACCAAAAACGGTTCTTCTTCTGTCTTCTTTCATTCAAATCTACCACTCTTTAAAACAGTGAGTTCTTGGGGTGCCTGGATGGCTCAGTCAGTGCAGCAGGTGGCTCTTGATCTCAGGGTCATGAATTTGAGCCCCATGCTGGTGTAGAGATTACTTAAAAACAGAATCTTAAAAAACCAAAAAACAGTGGAGCTGCTGCTGGGGCAAAATTTTAAGATGATCATATTATACAGAAAGATGAGGCCACTCATCCTTGGGGTACCTCCGGCAAAGAATCCCACAGCATCATGTCTACAGGCCGAAGGGATGAGAATGCTGGGGTAAAACTCGAGCATCCTAAGACCCCATCCCAAGACTCAGGGGGTCTCTATTTCCACAGAGCCTGTGATTAGGGTGGAGAGGCACTCGGACCCTCAGCTCACTTCTTATTGGGCGTTTCAGCAAAGCACTTGAGGGAAGACGTTTCCACCACCGTCTCACAAAACGTGACAACAGGGTCAGCCACCTGGGGAACAGAACAAATTGTTAGGCAAGGTCTCAACTTGTTGGAAGGACAATACTGCGCCAAAGGGAATCCTGAGGTCTGCCTGGCACCAC
Source organism: Potos flavus (assembly GCA_028534135.1). NCBI lineage: Eukaryota > Metazoa > Chordata > Mammalia > Carnivora > Procyonidae > Potos > Potos flavus. Next base: position 15,798,078 of record CM052891.1, on the reverse strand, counting down.
CTCTGCAGGAACACCTCATTCCCAATCAGCGTCAGCAACAAGCACCGGAGCGGCCGCAAAGTCCGAACCGGCACGAAGCAGCCTGAGAAACCCTGCAGAGTGCGGAGTTCGTGTTCCTCAGCCAAGAGTAAGTGCGAGTCGAACCTGGGCCTAAACGATAGCCCCCCCCCAAGGTCTCTTCCAACACCCGTTCAGCCCCCCCCCCACTGCTCACTGAACACCTCCTGTGGCTTCGTCACAACGGCACTAGGGACGGCCTGGCAGGTCCCTGCTCCATTCACGCCCCTGGCTGAGTAGCACAGCTCCCCCCTGAAGCTCCCCCACGGCGGCTGCCGGGGGAACTCCGCGTCTTCCAGAGCACCGGATGTGCCTAAGACAGGTACGTGAGGGCACCCGCCCCCACGGCCACAGGAACTAGGAGGAAATACAGGTACCAAGAAGGTGGACTTGAACTGAGGTGCTACATCATGACCTGACAGCGAACCCAGGAGGGCCAGTCCTCACTCCGTGAAACCATCCACCGAGCCCTAATCTCCAAAGATGGGTTGTGTAACTGTTTTCTTAACAGAAGACCAAGAATCACTTTGACTTGAGCCTTCACTTTGAACATATGACATTGAGAATAACCCTGCAGAAAGGGGCAAACCAGATCTCAAATACCTTCCCATATAGGGAGCAACAGGTCACGTTTTTCCCAAACACATCTCCTCCCCTGGAGCCCCCCTCTTTCCGCAGGTCTTCCAAGCCAATCAAGGGTTTGGCTGCTTGTGAAATCAGTCTGGAGCTGTGAGTTAGGCTCCTGGCCGGGCAGGCGCTCATTTACCTTGATGTCGATCTCTGAGTACATCTTCCGCAAGTCGTGCATCACACAGTCCAGGTAGAGCTCCCCAGTACCCAGAATCACATGCTCCCCTGACTCTTCCACCTGCAATGCAACAGCCCTGGTGGTCACAGCCTGGACCTCTTGTATCAGCGACAATGGCTAGCAACAGCATCAACGTGAAAAGCCCAGGAGGCGGTGCCCGAACCCACTCGGAGAGAGCCACTGCTTGGTATCAGTTCCAGCCTCTTCGAGAAGGACCAGTGGGGAGCAGGGACCTATGAGTTAATCCTCAAGACATCTGGACCGTGCAGCATAGTGCTGCTAGGCATAAGGTCACTGACTTATTCCCGTCACAACTGCTTAGGGAACACCCTGCCCTATGTCTAAGGACATAAGCTGACCCTTTAGCCCTAGCCAACTACTCAAGAAGTACGCCAGAAGGCTCAAGAATGTAGAAGGATCAGAATGACTCACTTTTCCCCCTATATTTTCTGGAAAAATAAATTCAAAGCGTACTCTCCAAGACACATCTCTTTCCCATACTGTGGGATGTGAACACACGCACGTGCACTCTCACCCCCTCCCCAACATGTCCTGCTGTGAAATGACGGCAGCAGGTGGCTGCCCCGACACAGGCTGCCGGAAGCAGCAGATCAGACACACCTGGTGGGCAGGAAGCCGTGGGCAGCACAGACCGGTCAGCTGGGCAACGGGGCTTGGCAGCTCCCGCACGCCCTGAGCGTACCTTGGTGGTGAGGGATGGATAGCTCTTGTTGACCTTGCGCAGACCGTCCAGCATCTTGGGCAGCTCTGAGGGGTTGACCGGTTCCACAGCAATCTTGATAACAGATGTGGTGTTGAACTTCAGGGGCCGGAAAATCTGAGCCTGAAATTCAAAATGCAGAAGAATGAGGGCACCCGGCCTGAGTGGGCACCAAAGATGCAAAGATCAGAGAGATGCAGATCATTCCCCGACCAGGAGCCATAGTGCTGCTTGGAGGCAGCCCGAAGGGCCACTTACTCCTGTGCATTTTGGCAGAACAAAGAGGGAAAGATAAAGGAACTCCCCGTGGTTCCTAGCCTCTGAGCAGAGTACAGGGAGAATCGAGCAGGGGCAGATCTAGAACACTGAGCCTTGCCAAGGCCCGGAACCAGGAAGTGGCCATGACTCCGGGTTAGGAACCCGTGAGTTCTGCTGCTGGGTGTTCACCGGCGGCGTGGCTCCGTGTGACCCTCTAGCTTAAACTAATCCAGCTGCCTTTTCAAAAACTACCTCCTCATTGCCTCGAGGTTCAGTTATGGTCGCTGTCTTCACAATTGGTTGATCGACACCTTCAATCAGAACCCAGTTGCCAGCAGGAACACGGTTCACCTCAATGTGGTACCTGGAGCAACAGAGAAGTGAAATAAGCAGGGGTGCCAGGCACTAGGTCAGGAGCAGGGGTGAAGCAGACACACACATTCCAGCAGAGGAGGAACACAGTAAACAATCAGTCCTATAACCTCACGTATATGTATAGGGGACATCTGAACAATGCGGAGGTTAGGGGCGCCGCCCCCCCCCAACAATTGAAACTCCACGTATATGTCCGGACTCCTCCCAAAACTTAACCACTAACAGCCTACTGTTGGCTGGAAGCCTTACCGATAACATACACAGTCGATGAACACATATTTTGTGTGTTATATGTATTCTTACAATAAACTAAAAAAAGAAAATACTAAGTAAGTCCTAAAGAAGAGAAAATACGTTTAGAGGACTATAGTGTATTTATTGGAAAAAAAAAATACCCACGTTAAAGTGGACCCACGTAGTTCCAACCTGTGTTGTTCAAGAGTCAAGGAGAGTTACCAACGGATTAGCACATGCAAGAAAAGCCCGTGGTACTGTAAGAGGACGATACAGGAAAACCCGGTTCCAGCTGGTACAGTGGTAAGCAAGGCACTGCCCAAAGGGTACAATGTAAGGAGATGCCAAAAGCATCACAGAAGACACTGTGACTGTCCTGCCTTCTCGGGAACGGGTGGATCTGGAGGAGGGGATGGGGGCCGTTGGCAACGCACGGCAGCAACGTCAGGAACAGCATTGCCTCCGCTGTACTTGCTAGCTGAGAAGCCAAACTTAGGAACTCACAAGCAGCCCAGAGGCCCAAGCTAAGTCTGATTCTGCAGATGGGGGAGCTACAAGGGATCCAGCAAAATCTTCTGTCTTGGACAAAGAATAGTCTGTGGAGGCTGGGAGACAATTTCTTTTGGGAAGAAACATAAAGGTTATGACTTAGGAACACAGAAAAGGAAGAGAGGATTAAGAGTAAAAATAGAAATCCTGCCACAAAAGTTTATACAAGCCATTCAAAACGCAAAGGCAAGGCTCTTGGCATTATCCCAAGAGTAGCTCCCTTCTGGCCCTAGCAACTCTGGGCAGTAAGAACTAGAAGTCAACAGATGTGAGGGGGGGGTCAGCTGATCAACTGTAGGGGGCCATGCAGCCGCTGTTCTTCCAAGGAGGACTACTCCCTCCAGCTCCTTGTGGCGGCCCCAGCGACAAGGCCAAGGCGTGCCTTTATGGGCTATGGTTGGCAGTACCTGGCCACAGAAATCCAGAGACGGCCCACGGTGCATATCTGGGAGTCCTCTTCATCCTCCAGGGTGTAGTTCTCCCCCAGTACCTTCACAGGCTGCCCAGCATGGATGGTGCCACTCAGCACCCGGCCAAAGGCATGAAACTGAACTCCATCATCTGTGCTGTACATCTTGGTAGTGTGGCACATCAGGGGACCCTGGAGATGGGGACAGAGTGCAGACTCAACCACACATATTCCCACGGTAAATACCACGGTCTCTACCTCCCCTGACAGCAATGACATGAGCTCCATGAAAAGACGGCCCGGACCTAGAGGAAGATGCGTCAATGTCCTGGGAAAATTCCAAACCACGCCCTAACCCCTGCTTAGTTAATAGATGTCACAGGCATAGCAACAAAACTCTTTTCCTTTTCTTTAGGGAGATAAGGGCAATGGAAAAGAAAAGCAGGTTTAGGAGGCAGACTGGCACTCTTAACTTGCAAGATTACAAGACTTGCTTGCCCCGAATTCCTTCCAAAGACTTAACTCACGGTTCTCAACTGGTTGCACGTTTATGCCGAGAAACTAGACTGACTTAGGAATGGCTGGGAAAGACTGTTCTATTTATTTTTGTTTATTTACTTATTTTTAAAGCAAGCAGTACACTCAGTGTGGGTCTTGAACTCATGACCCCGAGATCAACAGTCACAAGCTCTACTGACGGAGCCAGTCAGGCGCCCCTGGGAAAGATCTTTTTAAAGCCCAAGGCTAACAAGGTTAGCTCCCATTTGTTGAATCTCTACTATCTGTCAGGTACCATGCTGATCATAACTATAACACTTTCTCTATCTTATTCAATTCCTGTAACAATCACATACATACTATTATCCTCATTTTACAGACATATTATTATCCTCATTTTACAGACCAAGACTCTTAGAAAGATTGAATAACGTTCCCGAGATCAGACCACCATAACACCAGGCTTTGACTCCAGGTCTCTTTGGCTTTGCTCACAGGGGAGTGAGTGACAAGCAAGGATGGAAAGAAGGCATTCTCATGACCAGAAAAACAGCATTCCCATACAGGAGGGAAAAGAAAATTAAGAGAAACGGGGGCTTTCCCTTACGTCGGGGTCACAGTCGCTCATGGCCTCGCCGAGATCAGAATCCACACCACCGGTGTAGGTGTGCTCAATCTTGGGCTTGGCGCCCACCTTGGGAGAGGGGATATGCTGCACACACATGTCCACAAAGCCTGTGGGGGGAGAAGAGCAGGCCGTTACCATACGCTCTCACGGGGGAAGTGGGCGGCGAGGCACGGATCTACTTGTGATGGCCAGAAAGCTAAAAGCGAGGGGACTGATGTTCAGCTCTAAAAGTTACGGCGCCACACTCATGCCAGGGAAGAGCAAGAAGCAGGGCGCAGTGGTTCCTTGGAACTCAGCTGACAAAAATTTTCAAGGATCTCTACCAATCCACGATCTTTTATTGAATATAAGCACTCACTGAGCACTTACACTAAATAAGTACCCCATCTCTTTAAGATCTACTTAACAACAATCCCTAAATTGACCCTTTCCCTTTGGGAAACATCGCACATGTTTCCGTTCTATACATGATCCTGTTTTCCTAACGGCTAACGAGCCACGCAAGAGAGGCCCTCCGTTAGCACCCGGGAAGGCAGATCTGTTTTCAGTGGGTGTCTCCCAGGTCAGACTGATGGCCAGCCCAGAATAAACTACTAGAACTATGCCCTGGGAGGATTCAGACACCTAATTCCCACCCGACTCAGAATCAAGAGATTGCTGAGGGGGCCCTTAGCTATTACCTTTTCTGCCTCCCTTATTTTACAGATGAGAAATCGAGTCATAGGAGAACTGTGTGGCTGGCCCAGGGTCTCACCACATGGAAGGGTCGCGGCCCACAACAGGAGCAAGACTCAGGTCTTTTCTCAAGCAGGCAGGCTTCTCCCACTGTGCCACCTGCCTTCCGTGTTACTCAAATAGAGGAGACGGGAGCTCGGGGGAAAGAGAAACCCGAGCCTGGTGCTTTCCCACTACTTCACATCCCTCATGAGTCTACTACCTTTCTGACTGGCCCCTGGCAAAAATACTAGAACCTCAGAATCTGCTTCCCCATCTCCCTTATTTGCATGCTCCTCCTGGTAGGGAAATCTAAGAGAGAGTTCTCGGTACTGTCCAGTGAAGAAGAGAGCTAGGAAGAAAATCCAGGTGAACATCCTGGCTTGCAGTTTATTTACAAGAGCCTCACATCTCTGAACACCCCTGCGGGATGAGGAAAAGCTCCACGTGATACCTGTGGCAGAACGTGACGATGGGGACGGGCAAGCGGCCGTGAGCTCTTCTGTTACCTGTGAACTCGCCAAAGAATTTTTTGCAGACGAGCCTGAGCAGGGGGCGGATGTTAAGCTTCAGTTCCTCCTTGGTCAGGTGAATGCCGAGCTCGTCCAGAGTCCTGGGGAGGCTGGTGTCCACGTCACCCACAACCTGTGTGGGTACCAGACACCGCGTCAGCTGCAGGGACAGCCCCAGTGCGGTGCCCGCTACAGAGGGCAAGGGAAGGCCAGAGGGCAGTTTCAAGGGTCACTGCACTAAGTTCTCTTCTATAGGAAGAGCTCTTGGCAAGGACAACCATTCAGTTTCAGGGAAATCTTCGGTACCTACTCTTTAAACCAAGCTCGGGTGAAAAGGGCTTGGTTAAATGCCCACACCAGCCAGTAAACCTGGACCTCTCAAATGGACCTTCAGTGCTGCCCCCTGGTGTCTGCAAAGCAGCATCTCCTCGAACTCAGGAAATCCCTTACCCTTCCCTATTTTAGAGACTTCTCAGCTTGAGAGCATCACTGCACTGGAAGGAACCAAAAAAGGTCACCTAGCAGTCCATCTGCTGGTAGGGCAAGGCCAAGCGAAATCATCCTCAGCAGACTCAAGGTCTCTACTGAGACACACCCTATAAATTTCTTTTATTAATCCATTCCAGTCTGACACAAGATACTAAACATTTTTCAGCACTAATAAATTTTAATCCTGCTATTTTGTTTTGTTGCTATGTTCTACTTTTTTGTCAGTTGGAATGGCCACACACATTTTGTGTATGTGTGAGTGTTCACTGTGCACAGGGCTTATTAAACACTTGAGTATTTTATAACTGTCTTGGGAAAAAGGTCTATGAAAATTCCCGTACGGTGTTACCCTTTTATTTCTTATTTCTGCCTTTTAGATAGAACGAATTCATGCAAACGCAATGCTATGCTCTTTTCTTTGAAGCATCCCACATGTGTAACTACATGCTTTCCACTGACTGATGCATCGTTTCTTCTTTTTTCAAGTAAGCTCTATGCCCAACACGGGGCTTGAACTCATGATCCAGAGATCAAGAGTCGCATGCTCTACAGACTGAGCCAGCCAGGGGCCCCATGATGCATCCTTTTTAATTTGACAAATATCACATACAGACATACCCAGAAAAGTCATTAAAAGCAAGCTCGTATAGCCATTCTGTTAACGGATGCAAAATACTTTGTTTGAGATGTACCATAATTCATTCAATCAGATTCTCATCAGTAAACATTTAACTTATATCCAGTTTTTTCCCCCGGTGTTGTAAATAATGCTTTAACATATATACTACATATATGTTAAACCTGAAGGACTTTCTCAACTCGATCTATATATCAAATCCCCACAACTGAAATTATTAGTTCTCAAGTGTCCTATTCTTTTAAATAGAATCTTTACACAAATTTCTCCAGGGCCTTTTCCTTCTTCTGTATCTTCCCCCTTTCACTCTGAGTTCAAAAGCATTTAGAGGACTGTAGTGTTCTAGAAGACTGGTGATCCTCATACTTAGTAATACGAAACTGAGCGGGTTGAGGGGCAAGAGCAAGTGTGAGTTCACTAGCTTTTCCACCTCGTGCTTACAGGGGCAGACCTGAATCCGGCGGCCTGACACACTCACCTGAGCGAGGATCTTATAAAGGGGCTCCAAGATAAACTCCACAAAGCTCCTCTGGGAGCTGCTGGTTGGGGCCTTTTTGGTGAACTTTCGTCTTAAGAGGAAAAAAAAAAAAAAAAAAAAGAGTTATGGGTGAGCCAGCAGGGAGAAGGCATGTCACTGACCCTAAGGGTGAATCTTCTAAGTTCTGAATCTGAGCAGGGTCAAGGGGAAGGAATGTGTATGTGACCATAACATTTCCAAAGAGAGATTCCTGAGAGGGCATATGGTTATGACGCACGCACGCCTGAGCTGAGCTGTGAAGTCCTCAAGAGGAACAGCCCCGTTCTGTTAAAAGCTCATGAAGCCAATCCGCTTAGAGGAGAAAAGATCATGGCTAATAAAAAAGTAGGTTTTAATCTTAGGAACTCTTTCTCTGTCCTCACTTCCTGGGAAAATGGATCCCCTCTCTAGGGAGTCATTTCCCCGCTCTACTTACGTTTTGGGGTTGAAGTAAATGTCACCCCAGAGTCTTTTAGCAAATTCCTGGTAGTTAATGTCACCTGTAAGAGCAGACATACGATTATAACCTACCTAAGTACTCTTTGAAAGTCTTTTCCAGGTGCATAAATGGTTTACAGCTGAGGAATTCTAGCACCTTCCTTTCCAAGGTCCTGACATTTCCTTCTACCCAGGCAGGCAGACAAGGATAGGACTGGCTCAAAGTTGACAGGACTATGCTGGAGCCAAAATGAGCACCTATGTGGCTCCATGGCTAGCAAGCAAAAAACTGAGCTATGGACAAGGGTATGGTTTATACTCTTTCTCTCAATAAAACAGGCTCAACTGCCCACGTGTTATGCTCTGCAAACCCTGTTCCTTCTAGAAGTGGAGCTTAATGGCTCCCTCGTTCTTTCCCAATCTATAGAAGCTCTCTGCTGCCAGTGTGGGCAGTCTCCCGCTGCAGTGACATGCTGAAGTTCCGACTAGCCCTAAGCCTCTGGAAGGTAGACATCTAGTCTTCTGGAGAGAAAACACCAAAGCCAACCTTTGTCTCATCTTTTACCAATTAATCTTTTTCGTTTGACTGTAACCCTTAACCCTGGTCAGACTAAGCCAAGCAATGGGGGCTTTTAAAATTCAAGATCTTCTCAGTCAAGAGCTCCTGTAACACAGTCAACTGGATCACTGATGTCACCAACTAGCTCATGAGTATTTTCTTTTTTTTAAGATTTTTATTTATTTGACAGAGGGAGACATAGTGAGAGAGAGAACACAAGCAGGGGGAGTGGGAGAGGGAGAAGCAGGCTTCCTGCCAAGCAGGGAGCCCAACGCGGGGCTCGATCCCAGGACCCTGAGATCATGACCTGAGCCGAAGGCAGAGGCTTAATGACTGAGCCACCCAGGCGCCCCAAGTATTTCTATCCAGATGTCAGACTGTTCTCTCTCACTCAAGATGGCACACAGGGTATTCATCACCTTTTCCCTAAAGCTACGTTTCCCCTCAGACTGTTCTCTTTCAGTAGGCTACCTTTGGCACTTCAATCAAGCTCAAAATCTTTTCCTTTCCCACTGTGTTAATTACCAAATTCTTCCCTTCTTTCCCACATTAGTGAAGCTCTCTCCTCTGAACCACTGTGTCTATTACACACATACCTTTACTACTGCTCTTAATATGCTGCACAGCACGCTCACAGGACTCACAGGAACCAGGCCTAGCACGCTATGGAAGTATAACAAACGCTCACCGAAAGAACGGGTGAACGTCTCTCCAACCCATCTCCTCCTTTTTGATCTCACAGATAACAGGAATCCAATATCTGAATATTGGTAAAAATATCTAAATGGGTGTTCCTTCCTCACCCTCTCCTCTCTCTGGCCTACCTCCCATCAGCCTTGCCCATGTCAACCCACCCCGACCTTTATTTTTATTTATTAATTTTTTAAACATAACTTCGTGGCATATTTTCATTTATCTTATATGTATGTCTTTCTTAAGCAGGTTGGGAGGGAGAACTTGGATCCTGGGAAACACATATAGACCCCAGGATACTACAGGGGCTGGGAAAGGGGCCTGGGGACATGAATTTCGTGTTTGCCTGAGACTGCCTGGGAAAGGAAGCCACCTCGGGACACAGGTTTCTGTTCTGCCCAGAAGCGCCGTTCTTACTCGAGGACTTCTGGGGTAGGTGGGGGAACAGGTGGGGGAAGGGGGTGGAGGGAATGTTGTCAAAGCACAGAGTCCGGAAGTTTTAGGTTGGCCACCGTGCAGGAAGTCTAGCTCCTGGGAACGGAAAATTAGTTGAGGTAGTTGATTTATGCAAGAAATCCTCCCGTCCCACCTGAGAGCGTGCTCTGGATGTTCGGCAAAGAAGGGTCAGTGCCGCAGGCCAGTGCGGGGAAGCCTGGCGCGGGTACTGCCCCTCAGGGTTAAGTTCAGCCCACAGCCTATGCACGTCCCTCTAGCAAAGCACAGGCTCTGTCTGCAGGTTTAAAGGGTTGACGAAACCAAAAGAAGAGTATTTTGTGACACGTGAGTTCACATCTCACTGCTCGTAAGTAGAGTTTGACAGGAACACAGTGACACTCGTTCACTTACATATCGTCTGTGGCTGCTTTTGTGCTCAATCAGGGAAGTGAAATAGTGCTCACAGAGACCATGTGGCCTACGGCACTCCCCAATCTTTAATAGCTCCTGATTGCCTACAGGATAAAGTCAAAATTCCTTCATCGGGCATTTCAAACCCTCCTCGACGTGGTCCCACCCCTGCCTGCCCACAGTTTCACTTCAACTCTTCTCCTTGGTGAGACAGTCCACCATTGTTAAAGCAGGCCATGGTCCAAACCACCTGCCTCTGTGCCTCCTTGCCCAACACTGTGAGTCTGGGATCCCAGCTCCCTACTCTACACCTGTCCACCAAACCCCATCGCCCCTTGCCCAAGTTGATGTCATACGTTGCTGTTCATCACCCTGTGGGTTTCTGTCTACCTCCAGATGGTGTTTCTACACTCACAGATTGTTCCCCATGCCCTGTCAGATTCCTGGTTAAGAGGACAGGGCATCAACTGCGGCAGTGCGGTGTGATGGGAAAAACCCCCAAGTAGATTCTAGTCCCCAACCCATCAGGTTCTGTAACCCTGCGCATAGTTTCCCACATATGAAATGGAGGAGAAGGACTCCATGATCTCTGATATTCCTTCAGAGCTGACTTTCCAGAAGTCCATACCTGGCTTTTCACGATGGTGACCTTAGAGACCCCAGCTGGCTGCTCTGTAAATGAACAGTGGGTTCCAAGGATGGGTAATACTCTCCTGGGGCCTAGGGCCATTTTCGATCAGGAACGGAATCATTAATACATTGTAGTTACAGAAATGGCCTTTGCTTCACACGTTGACATAAAGAACATTCAGAAACCTATGAACCAAAACCCTGCTCAGATGAGTTTCATTTATGGTTCATCTATTTCCCCGTTTTCAAAAGAGCCAGCTACAAACAACTAAAATATATGCCTAATGATAAAGGGGTTAAGTTATAATACATCTCTCCCCTGGAGCAACGGGCAACTACAGAAAATAATTTTTAGAAATGAATTTTAATAAAATAGGCAAATGCTTATAAGCCAACGCTGAGTGAAAATCTTGTTATTATATATCTATTGTATCTCTGTAAAACATGATATTATTTATGTAGAACACTAAACAAAGAAAGAACTCTAACAAATGTCTGCAGCAGTTATGGTAATAAAGTTAAGGGTAAATTTGCTTTCTTGATTAGATTTTACTTATTTTTCAGTTTTCTACAATGAGGATGCAGTAAATATGTACATATTAAAAAAAAAAAGTTGTATTTGCCCATTTCTTTCCTAAGAGCAAGCGAAGGACAACTGCTGAAGGACACTGGAGCTCCAGGGCCTGTCAGCTGCGAGACCTCTCACAGGGCCTCGCCTCAGCTCTCAAAATGGGGTGATCACGACCCCCCAAGGGGGTACAGCGCTCGACACTCAGGACGTGGTTGTCATCATAGGAATCTGAGGGAACTGGGAGGCCCAGAGGCGGAGAGCGCCAGTCTCCTGAGTTGGGAAGCGGGTCCCAGGGCTCCGGGGACCTGTCAAATCATTCAGCCGGCCATCCTGGAGGACTGCACACCCAATGTGAGCTCTCTAGTAGGCCTACAAAATGTTGAAGTGCCTACACATGGCCGGAAAGACAACTAGAAGCTCCAATGGTGAGCGAGATCCCACCTCTGGGGAAGAGGTCTGAGAGGGCTGTGTGGGCATGGATCATTCCTTTCGGACAGTATCTGTCTCACACCGGGAGAGAGTCTTAGTCCTCAAATGAGCTCCCCCTTCGCCCACTTCTTCCACGGGCACCTTTATTTTTCTATTCTTTAGGAACCACTTAGCTAAAAGAAAGGGTCGAGGAGCCAAAGAGAGTGACAATAATGGTTGTGACGATAACAGTTGATAAAATGCTCCCCCAACAGGGGACTCCCGCATGAAGCCACTTCTGAACTCTTCCGCAGGAAAGGCACACAGGACTCTGGGGAAGCTGGGAGGCAGAGTGCTGGCCAGAGCTTACCGAAGGTGTCAGCATAGATCTTGGCAAAGGAGCCCAGCGTGAAGCAGATGCTGTACTGGGAGCTGGAGAAGCAGACGTTGCCCAGGAGCGGGGAAAGGATCAGGTTCTCATCGGTGGAATACATGCTGAAACAGAGAGAGTCGTGAGCGCAGAGCCAGGCCAAGCAGCAACACTGACACGACGCGGGGGAAGGGCAGGGACTCGGGGTCCCGGCCTCTCTCCAGCCCTCGCCCTCAGCATGCGCCTGCATCACACACTCAGCTTTCCAGCGGCCTGGCCCGAGAAAGTGACACGGTGGAGTTGTCCTCTAACTCCCAATAACAAGCTGATTTCCCAGAGCTGGGAACTTCATGCACGATCCCGGAAAAGTTAACAGCACCGGACGGACAAGGGGAAATTGGGAGGTCAGAGACAAAGACCTTGGAAAACAGGAAATCAATCTAATATGGAAGAGGAGTGTATTTTAGAGAAATCTCAATTTCACAAATACAAACAGATATAAACACTAGAAATGGATAAAAAACAGAATATAAGGGTAACTTGCTCCCCACTCTAATTACCCTGTTTATTGTTTTGTTTGGCTTTGTTACACAAATTCATGTTAAAATTTTGTCTTAAAAGCCATGCAGAAGCCACAGAATCCCATGTTCACTGACGTTTAAAAGAAAACCAGCTGTATACAGGAATCCAATCCACAATCCTAGCCTTACTGACGGATCGTTTTATGGAATTTCTTTCTTTTTTTTTAAAGATTTTATTTATCTATTTGACAGAGACAGGGAGAGAGCACGTGCGCATGCAAGCACGTGCACAAGCAGAGGGAGGGGCAGGGTGAGGGAGAGGGAGAAGCGGCCTCTCCAAGGAGCAGGGAGCCCGATGTGGGACTCGATTCCAGGACCCCAGGATCACAACCTGAGCCAAAGGCAGAAGCCTAACCAAGAGCCACCCAGGAGCCATTTTACAGAATGTCTTAATTTATTTTATTATTTTTTAAATTTTATTTATTTGACAGAGAGAGATCACAAGTAGGCAGAGAGGCAGGCAGAGAGAGAGAGGGAAGCAGGCTCCCTGCTGAGCAGAGAGCCCGATGTGGGGCTCGATCCCAGGACCCTGAGATCATGACCTGAGGTGAAGGCAGAGGCTTTAACCCACTGAGCCACCCAGGTGCTCCATATTATTGTTATTTTTTTAAAGATTTTATTTATTTGAGAGAGAAAGAGAATAAGAGAGAGAGAGAGAGAGCATGAAAAGGGAGAGGTCAGAGGGAGAAGCAGCCTCCCCACCGAGCAGGGAGCCCGATGTGGGACTCAATCCCGGGACTCCAGGATCATGACCTCAGCCGAAGGGAGTTGCTTAATCGACTGAGCCACCTAGGCACCCGAAGAATGTCTTAATTTAGAAGTGAAAGCATTGGCTTATAAAGAGCAGTCCCCTACCTATTCCACTGTCTCTTGAGTTATGCTCCCCAGAGGCAATTGCTTTCAACTCTTTTAAAGCTTTTAGAGCACTTGCCCCATATTCCTAAAGAAAATATTTATGTTGCCAATAACTTGTCTAGAGGCTGAATCTGACTTCCTATTTTGGTAATCAGGGTTTAGCCCCATCCCCACTTTAACAGGGATACATAAAGAAGTCTAACATTTCATTTTGGGGCTCCTGATGTTATGTTAGTCTCCAGTCATTCTTAGCCCTTCTGGGACCAGGGAGAGGAGATCGCTGTTGAGAACTAGGACTACATACTGAGGAGGCTCCTGAGGTAAATCTGTCTCTGGCCATGGAGATACTATCCCCAGTCCTTTAACTGGAGAGGTGTTCTCTCAAAAGGACAGCCTTGTCCTGGGCCCTCTGAGGGGCCTCAATAAGTCATCCAGTCCATCTGTCGGCCTGCAGATAAGACTATGGTTAGGATATATCTAACCTATTCTTCCAAGTCACTTTGATACTGTGTTCTAAGGTCTCCCAGCCATCACTCATACTTGTTAACAGAAGCCCGAGATGCACCTTGATGAAAAGCAACTACGTCCATGGAAACAACAGCCAACAGTTCCTTCATTTATTGAGTCTGCAGTAGAAGGCGATAGCAACTAACATGATTCACCGGGCAGGTCCTGTATGCTGAGCAGTGTGCTAAGCGTGTTGCATCAAATACCTATCTAATTTCTTATAATATCCCATTAGGCAAACATTATTATTCCCCTTTCACAGAGGTGGAAGCTGAGGTTCTAGGAGTGTAAGTCACTTGCCTAGGTTCACACACTTGGTATGGGGTGAAAGTGAGACCAACTCTAGAGGCCCAGGTATTGAGCACAATGCAGAAGTGAAGATGTGTCTTAAGCTGCACCGCTGGGGCGCCTGGGTGGCTCAGTAGGTTAAAGCCTCTGCCTTCGCTCAGGTCATGATCTCGGGGTCCTGGGATCAAGCCCCGCATCGGGCTCTCTGCTCAGCAGGGAGTTTGCTTCCCCCTCTCTCTCTGCCTGCCTCTCTGCCTACTTGTGATCGCTCTCTCTGTCAAATAAATAAATAAAATCTTTAAAAAAAAAAAAAAAAGCTGCACCACTGGTTAAGGCACAGGGTCAATGAGGTCAGGGCTATCGAATCAAACCCTAGAGGACCCTGGAACGTGCCCAGAGCCTGGTCCGAAAAGCCCATTAAGCACTCCAACCAAGAGAGCAGGGTTGCCTCCCACAGGTGTTCAAGGTTAAGACTGATAAAACGCAGAGCTCCTGAGGACAGGAAAGCCACGCATGGGGTCCTATACCTTATGAGTCCATTGACCTCATCTACGATGTGCCGCAGCTTGTAATAAGCATCGGTGGGAGGCAGCTTCAGCTCCAGGATCAGCCGGTCAATCTTGTTGATGCACACAGTGACCGCCAGCCTCTCCTGCACCGCGTGCTTGATCAGCCGCTCTGTGTTCAGCATCACCTAAGACACACAAGGCCCAGAAGGTGGTGAGAAGAGCAAAAAGGGCAGAAACGTCCAGAGCAAAGCCAAAGAGGGTACTATCAGAAAATAAGAAGTATGAGGAAAAGAGGACCTGGGGGAATAGATTGTTGGGTGGAAGCAGAGGGTATCTTGGCCAGAGGCTGATTCAGGACCTTGAAGAGGGCACCTGGCAGGACTGAGCCCCGGACAACCACACGGATGATGCTGGGAGCCAGGTCTCTCGGGCCTAGAGAAGGGGCAGAGGAAGGCTCAGGGAGCACTTGGGGTGCTGGATGGCAGTGTGTGTATTAGGATTGACACACGATTTCTTCTTTTTTTATTGTTAAACACATTTCATGTACATGTGTAGAAATTCTTATGGGTGTGTACGGGGATGCACTGTCCATGTTCAGTGAAAGGGTCTAGAAGGAATGGACCCCAAAGCAGCGAACACACCCTCACCTTTGTTTCTAAATACCAGTCCCCACTACAAGGAGCCAGAACTCCTTGAAGAAACGGCTGACTCCAGGATTGGGGCAGAGATGAGTCTAGAACATCTTTTTATGCCCAAGAGTAAAGAGGTACTTGAAAAAAGATGGGACGTGTCAAAAAGACAAAGAAGCCAACCCGAAGGAGCTCTACCTAACTGAATCTGGGATAGCCAGAGCATCAAGATATGTAAGGGTAGGGGCGCCTGGGTGGCTCCGTGGGTTAAAGCCTCTGCCTTCGGCTCAGGTCATGATCTCAGGGTCCTGGGATCGAGCCCCGCATTGGGCTCTCTGCTCAGCGGGGAGCCTGCTTCCTCCTCTCTCTCTACCTGCCTCTATGCCTGCTTGTGATCTCTCTCTCTGTCAAATAAATAAAATCTTTGAAAAAAAAAGATATATAAAGATAGCAATGGATTACAACCCATTAAATGAAATAAAAATCCGTGTATCCATGCTAACAATAAATAAACAAAAGAGGGAGAAGGGAAAGTCCTTCCTTACAACAGAATTCTAACCAAAAAATATAGAGAGAATAATAAAAGAAAATCACCATTTGCAACTAGTATGGAAACAAACTAGGAATGATCAATGGACGATACAACTTGGGGCTGGCTCAGTGGGTGGAGGGTGTGACTCCTGGGTCTTGGGGTCATGAGTTTGTGCCCCATGTTAGGTGTAGAGATTAAAGAAATGTGGGGCTCCTGGGTGGTTCTGTTGGTTACGCTTCCAATTCTTGTTTTCGGCTTAGGTTGTGATCTCAGGAGTCATAGGACTGAGCCTAGCATCAGCCTCTGCGCTCAATGGGGAATCTGCTTGAGATTCACTCCCTCTGCCCCTCCCCCCACTTGCATCCACTCTTTCTCTCTCAAATGAATAAATAAATCTTAAGAAAAAAAGTAACAGGGATGCCTGGGTGGCTCAGTTGGTTAAGCGGCTGCCTTCGGCTCAGGTTATGATCCCAGGGTCCTAGGATCGAGTCCCACATCAGGCTCCCTGCTCAGCGCAGAGCCTGCTTCTCCCTCTGCCTACTGCTCCCCCTCTGGCAAATAAGTAAATAAAATCTTAAAAAAAGAAAAAGAAAAAGAAAAAGTAACATGATAAAACTAGAATGCAAAATTTAGAAAGCAGAATGTATATATAGCTTTAAGATATATCTCCACAAATTATTTATTACTAAAGGGAAAATAGTAACTTTACACTGGGGAAACCTGGCAAACCCGTCTTAACCAAGCGACCAAAGTTAGTATCACCAGTAATGGGATAAAGTGACACTAAGGGCCTCCTGATGTGATGGACTAAGCAGAACACAGCTATGTTCATGTAGCATTCCTGCCAAAAATAACCTGAACATACTCATGGGCGAGCATTCAACAACCCAAATGGAGACATTCTACAAAACGAATATACCTTACGCTCTTCAAAAATGCCATCCTAAAGGACCAAGAAAGGCTACTGAACAGTTTCGATTAAGAGACTAAGGGAGATATGGGGACTGAATGCTAGGCAGCACCCATGATCAGGAAAAAATAAATTCTATAAAGGACACTACTGGGACAGTTAGTGACATTCAATAAGGTCTAGAGAAAAAGATCTATACAATATATTGTTATCAATGTTAAATTCCTTGATTTTGTTAATTGTATTTTCCGTGAATGTCCTTGTATGGGCATGTGTACAGAGAAAGAATTACAAAGCAGATGAAAGTGTACTCCTTGTACTGTTTTTGCAACCTTTCAATAAACTTGAAGTTATTCGAAAATGAAGTCAATTAGGAGGAAAAAGAAAAAAAAGCAACTCTGGCTCCCTCTGCTGGCTATCTCATCAATGACAACATAAATGAGGTTAGCCAAATTACCTATCTTTCAATTTAGAAATATACAAAACACTTTGGGCCTTTTAACTCCAATCTCTCTAGTTTAGAAAAACGCATTAATAGGTTAAAATCCATTTACATGAATGTACTTGCCTCCTCTTTTAATTACATTTGTCATTTTATTTTGGGTCCTATCATTTTGAGCCTCAGTGAGCAGGAAATGAGGGACTCATACTGAGAACTAATTTTGAACTTCATACGCTGCCTTAATTTCAGAACAAATGTGAGCCTTAATCCCACAGACTTGTAATCTTCTCTGGCTCCCAGCTCACTCAGTGCTCTGGGCATTGGGTGGGGCGACCCTAACAGGGAGGAGGGGCAGACTCACGCCTTCAGCAGCGTCGATGAAAAGGACAACTCCATCTGAGATGCGCAAGCCAGCCGTGACCTCATCAGAAAAATTCACATGTCCTGTAAGACAAATACCAAGTAAGTCACTACCTGCAGGGTGCCAGGATGAGGCACAGTTAACTTGTAGGAGGTCTGAGGGAACACTGCAAAGCATGTGAATCCCCAAATATGCCCTTTCCCTTCTCCCCACAGCTCCCTGCCGTGTGTAAAATTCCACCAGTTAGAGTCACATGCCTGGATTAAACTTTCATACAGCAGGTTCCGAAACATAAAAGAACGAAGTGTTCTGTATGCCCTAGGAGGGCTAACATATCGACATTCCCACACCAGCTTGGTCTCAACAGCAGTCAGCAGAGTTCTGCAGGGGGGCACAGGACAATTCAGAGGCAGGAGAAAGGGCAAGAAGGGCCTGGTGCATGGGAGAAAATTCCTGGCAAGGTGCTGCTGGTGGCGGACAGGGGCTGAGAGGTATCAGGGCACTGGGCACCTGACGGTGAGAAGGTCAATTTGTCAAAACTCCAATGTTTCTATTTAAAACTCTGCCCCGAGTTGATCCTTTCCCTAATATGAAGACAGAGTCAGCCGCAGGGCAAGGTACGCGGCTCCTTCGGTGACCTGTACGTCCGCCACCAGTTGGTGTGCTGACCCCGTGGCCTCCTACAAAAGACTGGAAGTGCCTGGGGCCAGGGCCACGTCTGACTCACCCTTGCTACCAGGGGCCTAGCATGGGGCCTGACACAGGCTGAAATGAGTAAATGAATGAGGTTTAAATATTTTACAGCAGAGCAAAGAGAGGAGCAAAACAGAAAGCCTGGCGCACAGTGCCTGCTAATTAGCTAGTCAGAAGCAAAGGAGACCGTGAAGAACGGAAATTATCTCAATGAAAGGAGAAGTGAAGGGAATGTAAACACAAAGATGAAATGTGTTCTTCTGTGCTGGGAAGAGCGAGAGCACAAAAAACAAAAAGTGTAAGGTTTGATAGTAAAAGGAATGTCCTACCTGGAGTGTCCATGATATTGAAGAGGTAAGATTTTCCTTTGGTATCCGGCAAGACCACCGTCACAGGGGTGCTTTTGATGCCAACACCTCTCTGAAAGTCACAAAGACAGAGAGGTCAAGACTTCTTCCTACACCAGAGGGCTTCCTTCTGCTCTTAGGGGCTTTGCCAGCTGCTAGTAAGTTACACTGCTCTCTCTCCTTGAGTGTAATTTTTACCTAGGCCTCTAGCCAGAATGGCCCTTGATGATGAAATATCTTGACATTAAACATCATTTTTGTGGGGGTTTGGTTCAAGTATAAAAAAAAAAAAAAAAAAAAAAATGGACAAGAAAGTAAAGCAGGATTAAAGCTAACAGAGAATCCAGTGTCCTACAATCTTATCTTCACATGCAGCTAACAAAAATAATAACTAAAGTATCATGTAAATAAAAAGAAACATCCTGGGGCATTTTAGGGTTTAAAAAAACACGATATCCTTTCTGCCCCTGCTGCCACCATGGTGCCTGAGAAAAAGCTTGTGGCGAAGGGGGGGGTTGCCAAAAAAAAAAGCAAGTTCTGAAGTTTATCTTGACCGCACCCACCCTGCAGAAGATGGAATCATGGATGCCGCTAATTTTAAGCAGTTTCTTCAAGAGAGAATCAAAGTGAATGGCAAAGCTGGGAATCTTGGCAGAGATTGGGTTGTAAGCACTGAAAAGTGCAAGAATAAGATTCCTGTAACTTCTGACACGCCTGTTTCCAAAAGGTATTTGAAATATCTCACCAAAAAATACGTGAAGAAGAATCTATGACTGCGTGTAGTTGCTAACTGCAAAGAGAGTTGTGAATTGTGTTACCTCCAGATTAACCAGGATGAAGAGGAAGATTAAAATGCATTTATCTGAAATATTTTGTATGAGTTCTTGATTAAACCTTGGGAATAAAACAAAAACAAAAGAAAACAACCCCCCCCACACATATAAAAGCTCTAACAAGAGGGGCTCCTGGCGGGCTCAGTCAGTAGAACATGAGACTTTATACCTTGAGGTTGTGAATTCGAGCCCTGCATTGGGTGTGGAGATTACTTTAAAAAAGAAAAGAAAAAGAAAAGAAAAAAATCTATTAAAAAAAAAGATAAGGGCGCCTGGGTGGCTCAGTTGGTTAAATATCCAACTTTTTTTTTTTTTTTTTAAGATTTTATTTATTTATTTGACAGAGAGAGAGATCACAAGTAGGCAGAGAGGCAGGTGGGGGGGGGGCGGGAAGCAGGCTCCCAGCTGAGCAGAGAGCCCGATGCGAGGCTTGATCCCAGGACCCTAAGATCATGACCTGAGCCAAAGGCAGAGGTTTAACCCACTGAGCCACCCAGGCGCCCCTAAATATCCAACTCTTGACTCAGGGTTGTGAGCTCAAGCACAGCGTTGGGTTCCATGCTGGGGGTGGAGCCTACTTAAAAAAAAAAAAGTTTTAACAAGAAATATTAAAAAATTCTAGCCAAACATACTAAAAAACAATAATAGCCAACATATGTTGATTCCTTATCATACGCCTGGACTATTCAAAGTTCCTTTAGTAAACCACACTTACGAACCTGAGCTCTCCATATGGTGATTTAAGAAAAAGAAACAGCAAAAAAAAAAAAAAAGAAACAGCAGTAAATAAAGGAGAGAGGAAAAGAGAGGGGTCAGAGAATAGGGGAAAGATCAGATGGAAGAACGACCCACTAGCTGGAGTGGGAAAGATGGCGATGCACGCTCACTGCTTTACACAGCAGGGAAGCACGATGACAGGGGAACGCACTCTCATAGAGAAGTTACTCCTAGAAAGGGATCATCATATGGATGGAATCACCGTACAGACTTTAAGGATGATGTCATTTAAAAAATTCTGTTGAGTTTCTGTATAACTTACAGCATAAATGTAGACATCACTTCTTAGCATTTGCCCTACTAGGGCCAAATGAAATCCACCCAAGGGCAGGAAGGTCCTCCACCCACCCTACTACCTGCCTGCCCCGCTCGCTTTTAAGAACTACATCAGGGGAGACTGGCAGAAGCTGCAAGATAAAGAGGTACGAGGCAGGAATGAGAGAGGGTACGGAGCAAATTGTTAGCATAAAAGCTCCCCCACATTCCCTGCACGAGTCCTGCTGGGTCCAGTGTGGGCAACAGTCAGATTTCCCCAGGCGCACTTACCTCCTGCTCTGTGAAGAGGATGTCAGTATAGCACAGCTAAAACAAAAAACAAACAAACAAACAAAAAAATGAAGCGCTGTTAGCACATGACTCCACTCCTGTCCCACACAAACCACAAACCATCAATCACTTTCCTCCACCAGCTCCCAGCTCAAGGCTTTCTGCCTCAGGAGGACAGACAGAAGACAGAAGGGTATCCTACAGAAATTCCAGACAATAAAGCCAGTGCCTCTCAGATGGAAAATGTTCCTGGATGGGGGTTTTTGGGGGTGTGTGTGTCAGGGTGGTCACTGAGGACCAGGTACAGCTGAAGAGCTAAATTTTATCAAATGCGCTGAATTCTAAAGCGGTAAAGGGAGACACGTCCGGCCTTTATGGAACCCCCCGCATGTCAGAGCACTCAATCTAGCAGACACGGAGCATTTATTGCGCTGAGACTTGCAGCCACATTCCGCCTCATTCACAGGCATTTAAATTTATCATGGAAACAACAAGGTCCAATTGTATTATATTTATAGAGCAGGCTATTAATACCATGACAGGAAAGAATAGGCTATAGAAGTCAGGATGTATCAGAAGAAAGATCTCGAGTGCAGAACAGATCACCCAAAAATACTGCAGGTTAATATGCTCTAAGCTCCTAAGGAAGTTAAAATTACTTTCTTTAAGGCTATGAATAGAGATTACAATTATAAAGCAGCACTTTGGAGGCGTCATTATTTATAATGAAAGTGGGAAGGTGGAAGGAAGGGGAAGGAGAGAGCCACCCCTGTATATTCTGGATGGTTCATCCTAAACCCTCCACAGATTTTCTACTTACATCTTGGTCATAGCGCTTCCTGATTTCCGGGTGAGTCTGCTCTATTAAACAATCTACAAAACACGTCTGAAAGGAAAGAGAAGGTTAAGATCTGCCAAGCACAAAGGAAAATCTACTCTACCCTTCTCTCAGTGCCCAACACGCCACATAATTTAGGGAAAAAGAGAGGAAGAGTAGAGCAAGGAGGATTATGGGACAGCAAGGGATTAACACCAAAGCCATAGGATTATTTTCAAATGAAAGATGAAAGCTTTCTTGGACAAGCATTCCCCCAGGAAATGAAAACTTATAAAATCAGAGTAAGGCTCAATTTCCCCTTCTGTCCAGATGTAGACACAAGGCTGCAAATGGCTTAGAAACAGGCTCCATGTGCTGCTCAGGAAAAGCTAGAATTTCACAGCAGTTTCCGCATGAGGCACGGAGGCCCCCTGGAGTTGGGAGGTCCAGCATTATGGCCTCAAACCCCAACCTGTGACTCTGAGGGCTGATAAATGAGCAGGAAGAAAGAGAAATCCTGTTTCAAGTAGCTGAAAGTTCTCTCACCTTGCCGTGGTGGAGATGGCCACAGAGGGTCACATTTCTGATGAGTTCTGAGTTATCCATCAGATCTGCCAAGAAACTGAAAGGAGAGGAAAAGAGAGAAGGGACTTTGGCAAAAGCTTCCAATGGGAAGTGGTGCAAAGGTGTTTCACGTATTTTGTCAGCAGTAACTTTCAGACCACCTGGAGAATGCTCAGAGACAGACATGAATTTCTGTATCTACACAGGTCTGGCTTTGGAAACGGAACAGACTTATGTAACACAACCCACGAAATTAGGTTTCAAAAGCAAGCAAGAAGAAAAGCCAAAAAAATACAAGCATGCACGTGCGCACGCACATACACAAGCATGGCTCCTTTCAAAATCCTCAGGTTAGATTTATTCCATTTATTCATTTACTCTAGTAACGCAAAGGGGACTTAAAATTACTCTGTGAGCGTCTTTCTTTTTTTTAAAGATATAAAAAATTTTAGAGATAGAGAGTGTGGGGGGGGGCGGGGAGGAGCAGAGAGAGGGGGACAAGCAGACTCCATGCTGAAAGCAGAGTCTGACGTGGGGCCTGATCCCGTGACTCTGAAATCACAACCCAAGCTGAAATCAAGAGTGGGACGCTTAACTGACTGAGCTGCCCAGGTCCCCCAGCTTTTCGAAATTGCCCTCAGAGCCAGTTAACAAAACTTTTCAGAAAACTCCATCTCATTAATGATGCCGAGGAGTTCCAGCTTGATCAAAACCGGCACTGTCTTTCTTGCTTATTACCCACATTAACTCATGGCAAATAGCCTTCAGAGGACTTTGGCTCTTTGAAACATCAAGCACACTTTCAAAGACTTGAGATTTTTAAAAATCACCATTGAGAACACAAGGGAATCTGAAGCAAATTCTAAAGACAACTGAAAAGTTGTTTCCAAAATGGCTGAATGTTGGTAGGCGAGCTGACCATTTAGAAGGGACCCCACTCTTCTGGACACATTAGATGGCAACATATTTAAAGAAAAAAAAAAAAAAAAAAAAGAAATTTCATTACCTAGTAATGAGTCCCAAACACTTTAATATATGAGGACCTTACAAGTGCATTTCATCAATGAAAATATTTTCAGAAAGCCTGCAGTATGAAGAGTCTAAAGTACTCTACACATGTATCCACCTACTTGCGCCCTCCTCTCCTAAATAAAGAGTTGTTCTATTCCTCAAACCCTAAGCAATCTTACGAAGTCAAAATAGGCTCTGGTGGTCCCAACACTGACGATAATGATACTCAGTTCTGCCTCAGAGACCGGCTTCTTATACCCAACTAAAGGGTTGGAAGAGAAAAGGCTGAGATCTGAATGCGAGCCAAGAGAAAAGTTAAGATGGGCTTAACTTTTCCAACAACCATGCATGCTCAAGGAAAATTCTGGCAAATTGTAGGAGAGGATTTTTGCTTTTTCAATTCACTAGCTACTTCAACCACAAACCACATCCCACCTCCAGAGAAAAATGAGCCCACACTATTTGCGCAGAGAGGCAGAGAAACCTGAAAACTTACTCCATTTCATACACCGTGACAGGTAATGTCTGCTCCATCAGAGTGAATTTCTTGGTTTTCACTGGCTTAATAATAGGTTCTGGGGGGGAAAAATAAGTAGTGATGTGCAGGTTGGCATAAAACAAAAATATAGAGCCCCACTCCATTAGACTGAGCTTTTGTTATTTTTTTAAAAATATTTTATTTTATTTATTTGACAGACAGAGATCACAAGTAGGCAGAGAAGCAGGCAGAGAGAGAGGTTGGGAGAGGCAGGCTCCCTGCTGAGCAGAGAGCCCAATGTGGGGCTCGATCCCAGGACCCTGAGATCATGACCTGAGCCGAAGGCAGAGGCTTAACCCACTGAGCCACCCAGGCAACCCTCTTTTTTTTTTTTTTAAGATTTGAGAGAAAGAGAGCGAGAGCACGTGCAGGGGAAAGGGCTGAGGAAGAAGGAAAAGAGAATCTCAAGCAGACTCCCCGCTGAGCACAGAGCCTGACACAGGGCTTGATCTCATGACACTGAGGCCATGACCTGAGCCCAAAGCAAGAGTCGGACACTCAACCGACTAAGCCGCCCAGGTGCCCCTAGACTGAGCTTTCATAATGTATATGTGACATTAATTTATGTTATTCTCAAGGACTACTCATACATTGAAACAAGTTCTGGAAATGCTGTTTGGCACAAGACAGTGAAGGATCTGGAACTGTGGACTGAGAGGTTTGGACTTCACTTTGTGGGAGGAAGGGAGAGGGACTGGATATTGGCTGAGGTTAATGTCAGTTCAAAACCTCTCCTCGCATTTATAAAATCTAACATTTCCCAGAAGATCAATGAAAAGGATGAAAGAAGTAGAAAATTGGCACTGTGAGGACTGGTTAAAGGAGTTAGGATTACTTCGATGGAAAAACAGATCATACCAGAGGGAGAACTTAAAAACAGTCTTGAAGTTGGGGGACCTGGGTGGCTCAGTCGGTTAAGTGTCCAACTCGATCGCAGCTCAGGTCTTAATCTCGGGATCATTAGCTCAAGACCCTTGTTGGGTTCCACCCCAGGCATGGAGCTTGCATAAAAAAACAGGGGCGCCTGGGTGGCTCAGTCGGTGAAGAGTCTGCCTTCGGCTCAGGTCATGATCTCATGGTCCGGGGATCAGGTCCCGCATTGGGCTCCCTGCTCTGTGGGAAGCCTGCTTTTCCCTCTGCCTGCCACTCCCCCTGCTTGTGCTCTCTCTTTCTGTGACAAAGAAATAAATAAAATCTTTAAAAATAAGTAAGTAAATAAATAAATAAAAACAAAACAAAAATCAAAAACCCCAAAACAAAACAAACAAAAATAGTCTCTAAGCACCTAAACAGATATTCAGTAAATAAAAAAGTAACTCCCATTTGCTTCGTAACGAGCTACGAGTTGTACTGAATATGAAAACGCGGTGAAACGAAGCTCAATCCAGAAGCAGTACCCGAAGGTAGAGAAACGAATCAGTTCATTCACTGGCCTCTCAACACTGCTGACGGCTATGACCTGAAGTTTTCTGGACTCCACCTCACCTCTCCCAACCCGCCACCTCCCGACTTACCGGTGAGAGGCTGGGTGTCTTCCTCCTGAACGATGGTCTCCACTTCGGGGCCGTACACCTCCTCGGCCGTGGGGTAGTACTTCTTGTCCTCGTGCAGCACCACCTCCATCCCCGGGTGTTCCTCGTCATGGTCTCCTACGTCATCCTCGTCTTCGTCGTCATCCATCTAAGAGCAAGAGAGGAGACGAGGTCAGGAGAGGTGCGCACCCTCCCTTCTCGGTGACTGTCTACGTTGTACAAGTTCAGCGCAATGACTCCTCAGGTTTGACAGCTTCTTAATTCTGAGTTCTGTGCCAAAGCATCGGCAGGGCAGGTCCTGCTCTCGCGTGGTCCCTCATGGTAAGCCACCGCCGGCTCTCCTGCTCCAAGCCAGCCCCTTCTTTAAATGTGGGCCACTGCTCACAATTGGATCGAGATGGAGGAAAAAACAGCTTATCATAGCATATTCTTTTTTTTTTAAAGATTTTTATTTATCTGACAGAGAGAAACACAGCGAGAGAGCGAACATGAGCAAAGGGAATGGGAGAGGGAGAAGCAAGCTTCCCGCCAAGCAGGGAGCCCGACGCGGGGCTTGATTCCAGGACCCTGAGATCATGACCTGAGCCGAAGGCAGACGCTTAACGACTGAGCCACCCAGGCGCCCCTCCTCTATTTTTTTTTTTTTTTTAAGATTTTATTTATTCATTTGACACATAGAGAGAGAGAGCACAAGCAGGGGGAGCTGCAGGCAGAGGGATAAGCAGGCTCACCACTTAGCAGGGAGCCCGAAGTGGGGCTTGATCCTGGGGCCCTGAGATCACAACCCGAGCCAAATGCAGACACTCAATCGACCGAGCCACCCAGGCGCCCCGAATGAATTCTTTCTACATATTCCTGCCCCTGTTGAATACTTGCAGTACCATGGCACTCGCAGGATGGCGCACTTCCCTGCTGGAAAGCACACCTAGAAAGTAAGTCTTTGTAAAGGACTTTAAAAACACCTCCTTATAAGTGAACTCATGGTCATAAGCAACATGGAACGAAGCTATGCCCTCTTCTGCTAAAGAGTCCTTTGAATAATTAAAAGTGGCTACTACAACACCTTTTATGTACCAAAACATCCTGGTTTCTTCATTTATTCAACAAATACCTTCAAAAAAAAAAGATTTATTTTTAGAGAGCGAGCAAGAGTGAGCAAGCAGGGGGAGGAGCAGAGAGAAGGTGAGTGAGAGCCTGAAGCAGACTCCGTGTGAAGCCTGACGAGGGGCTCGATCTCACAACCCTGAGATCACTCGTGAGATCATGACGTGAGCCAAAACCAAGAGTCAGAGCTTAACCAACTGCGACACCCAGGCGCCCCTCAACAAATACTTACTGGGCACTTACGTACCAGGCACTGCTCTAGTAGGTACTATAGCAATGGGGAAAAAAAAAGGTGATGACATTTGAGTAAAACTCTGAAGGAAAAGAGAAAGCTCTACAACTGGCTGAGGAAGCATTCTAGTTGCCTGGAACGACAAATGCAAAGGACCTGGGCCAAGAGGATTAGCAAGGAAGCCAGGAGGGGAGAACAGCATAGACACGTGAGAGTCCTTAGTGAATGGAATGAATCCGATAGAGTGGATGAGTTCACCAGCGAGCAAGCGTACTCAGAGAAGAGGTATGAGGAATGGAGCCCTTGGGGTCTGTTGACATTTAGAGGTCAGGGAGATGAGGCCCCAGCAGCAAAGACAACGAAGGAATGGGCCAGTGAGCAGGAAAACCAGGGGGTTCCATGGAAGCCGATGGAAGAGGGGATTTTAAGGAGGGAGTGATCAGCCAGGTCAGACACTGCAGACAGGTCAAGTAAGACGAAGACAGGGCCTGGGGCCGAGGTCACCGGTGACGTGGACAAGCGCAGGTGCTGGGGGATGGGAGAGGCAGAGGACAAAAACAGGTTTGAGAGGATGTGGAGACAGTAAGTATGTAAAACTGCTTTGAGTGTGCTGCAGTAGGAACCAAGGTAATGGGAAGGGGGATATGGGATGAGTTCAGAGAAATACCAGCATGTCCGTAGCTGACGGGGATGAACTAGCAGGGGGAAGACGGACACAGGAGGGGGGAACTGCTGGGGTGAGCGTCTTGTGCAGGTGAGAAGGGATGGGACCTAGTTTCTGGTAGATAAAAACATAAACAGATCATCCCTAGGAACAGGGGGGAAGGCAGATAGCACAGATGTAGGGAGGCGGGTAGAGGTACTGGAGGAAGCTCGTTCTCCTTCACACAAATCCCAGCATGTCAACTCCTTTCTTAAAAAGAACAGAAAAACACTCCAGTGGTGTGCTGACCAGCCACTGCCTCCTATCATCCTTACGCTCTTCATTTTTTTTTTTAAATTTTATTTATTTGAGAGAGAGAGAGTGAGTGAGAGAGAGCATGAGAGGAGAGAGAAGGTCAGAGGGAGAAGCAGACTCCCCATGGAACTGGGAGCCCGATGTGGGACTCGATCCCAGAACTCCGGGATCATGACCTGAGCCGAAGGCAGTCGCTTAACCAACTGGGCCACCCAGGCGCCCCTTACGCTCTTCTTCAATTAACACGGCCTGACATTACAGTAGCTCTTTGCATAGCCATACGTACCCTACTGGGGTAGGTACGGGGACCCCCAAAACAGATATCAAGCCAGTTTCTTCTTGCCCCTCACTACTGAATGCATTCTGCATCTAACTGTAGGATTTTATGTAGTAATTTCCAACTACCTGTAATTATTTCTAGCTGGGTGCCCTCTTGGTAACTCAAATGTGACAAGTCTAAAATAAAACTATGTAAACATCTTTTTCTCATTTCTATCTGTTAATAACCAGTGTTCCGCTACTCATCCCACCCACCTCCATTTCTCCCCTCCAACTCCGTACCTGTGCACCCTTCCACTGTGATGAGCTCCTGGCCTCCTGACCCTCCCTACACCAAAGGAAGGGTCCCAGCATCTTGTTTTGATCGTCACCCCTTCCTTCACGTTCTCCACCTAAGGCCTTCCAGGGTCTGGTCCCTCCTCTGTGCTTCACCCCTAGAAGTCCCCAGGAACTGTGCTTTGGCAACTGGGAGGAGAAATCATTTCCTCTTAATATACTACCTCTGGGCCCCTGCTCACTGTACTCCTTTCGAGAATATCCTTCCTTCTCTCCTGTCTCCATTATCAAAATCCTGTGCGTGGGGGTGCCTAGGTGGCTCAGTGGGTTAAAGCCTCTGCCTTTGGCTCAGGTCATCATCTCAGGGTCCTGGGATCGAGTCCTGCATTGGACTCTCTGCTCAGCGGGGAGCCTGCTTCCCCCTCTCTCTCTGCCTGCCTCTCTGCCTACTTGTGATCTCTCTCTCTGTCAAATTAATAAATAAAATCTTAAAAAAAAAAAATCCTATGCGTCTACTTACTAGTATATACCTCAATAAAAAAATGTTTTTAGGGCACCTGTGTGGCTCAGTCAATTGGGCTCTGCCTTTGGCTCAGGTCATGATCTCAGGGTCCTGGGATCGAGCCCCCCACATTGGGCTCTCCACTCAGCGGCGAGTCTGCTTCTCCCTCTCCCTCTGTGATCTCTCTCTCTTTTGGTTTCCCTCAAATAAATAAAATCTTTTTCAAAAAAAGCTTTTTAAGGGGCGCCTGAGTGGCTCAGTGGGTTAAAGCCTCTGCCTTCAGCTCAGGTCATGATCTCAGGGTCCTGGGATCAAGCCCCATATCGGGCTCTCTGCTTGGCAGGGAGCCTGCTTCCTCCTGCCTCTCTGCCTGCTTGTGATCTCTCTCTGTCAAATAAATAAATAAAATCTTAAAAAAAAGAAAAAGAAAAAGAAAGCTTTTTAAGAAAATCCGTACATCCCGTGTGGACTGGGAGGCTACAGGAACTTTCACTTTGCTGGGAGGAGTATGCACTAGTGCTGTAAACTGAGGCGCAACCTGACCACGCTTAGTAAAAAACAATTAAGTATAAACACGTGAAACATGAACATGATCCCATGATCAGCAACTCTGCTTTTGGGAATATAACTCAAAGACGTTTACACGTGGTGCAGGAGGGACATATCTGTGACTACCCACTGCAGCGTTATTGGTTGCGAGGAAAGGCTGGTGGTAGGCCACCCGGTGCCCATCGCTGAGAAAGTACCGCACACCAGGGATTACCGAGCAGCAGTCAGATGCCAGACCAGACAGACGCACAGCACCAGAGATGGACCCTAAACCACATCACTCACCAATGCTGGGCGCCAAACTCGAGAAGCAGAAGGAGGCAGAGAAGCCGAAACCACTTCGGTACTTATACTAACAATGCAACCATTCACATTTTGCAGCTCACACAAACAAAAAGACACACACACACGCGCGCGCTACAACAATCATCACAGTAATGCATGAGAAGGCAATACAAAGGAATTAATAAGTTAATTAAACAACAGCAGAGCCCTGCACAAGCAACAATACCGAGGAACAAGAACTGGAATGGGATGAACTCAACACTTGGTACTGACGTGACAACGTTCACACAGGGCCTAAGCAGTCCTTTTTCTTTAAAGGCTTTCTCTCCGGGCACCTGGGTGGCTCAGTGAGTTAAAGCCTCTGCCTTCGGCTCAGGTCATGATCTCAGGGTCCTGGGATCAAGCCCCGCATTGGGCTCTCTGCTCAGTAGGGAGCCTGCTTCCCCACTCCCCTGCCTGCCTCTTTGCCTACTTGTGATCTCTCTCTATGTCAAATAAATAAATAAAATCTTAAAATAAAAATAAAGGATTTCTTTTTTACCAGCTTTAGTAAAATAGAACTCGCATCCCACACAATTCACGCATTTTCAATGCACAATTCAGTGGTTTTTAGTATATTCAGAACTGGGCAACCACCACCACAATGTCAGACTGTCACCCCAAAAAGAAACCCTGTCCCCTTTGGCCATCACTCCCCAATTCCATGCCCCAAAACGAAGGCAACCACTAATCAATCACTCCACTTCCTATTCCTACAGATGCCTACTCAGTCCTTGGCTCTGCTATGAATGTCACTTCCTTAAGATACCCTTCTTGGTCACCCCAGCCAGAAATGATCCCCCCCTTATTAACTATCACTATGGTACTAAGTTAAAATGATCTGAATGGGGCACCTGGCTGGCTCAGTTGGTGGAGCACACCACTCTTGACTCAGGATCGTGTGTTTGAGTCCTACCATGGGTGTGGAGATTGCTTAAGAATAAAATCTTTAAAAAAAATAAATAAAAATAAGATAAAATAATCTAAATAGTACTTGTCCTTCCCTGTTTCATACTTAAATATTTTTTTGTACTTCATCTCCCCTGGTGAGCAGTATGTTCCTGGAGGGCAGAGATAGTGCCTTGGCTCTCTCTGTATCATGATTCCTTGGAAAGAGTAAGTGATTACAAACATAAATGATCACAAATATTTAGTGAATGAATTTCTTTATTTACTTAGCCTGGAATTCAAGTATGTTGACATCACTCTGAATTTAGAGTTTCTTATCCAGTGTGTCAGTTTACGTCATGTGTGAATTTTATAAACTTCCCTTCTTTTTTTTTTTTTTTAAAGATTTTATTTATTTATTTGACAGAGAGAGATCACAAGTAGGCAGAGAGGCAGGCAGAGAGATAGTGGGAAGCAGGCTCCCCGCTGAGCAGAGAGCCCGATGTGGGGCTCGATCCCAGGACCCTGAGATCATGACCTGAGCCGAAGGCAGAGGCTTTAACCCACTGAGCCACCCAGGCGCCCTAAACTTCCCTTCTTTATCATCACCTAAGCCATGGATAAAAAGGTTGAAAAGAATGGGACCAAGCACGGATGCCTGGGGCATGTCACCTCTGGCAGTGATCCATTAATCAACACTCTTTGGGTCTCACTGTTCTATCAGCTGTGACCTCTCCTAACTTTATTATGACCCAACCCATATTCTTCCCACAGGCACATCATGAGTTATAGTGATTACCTTAGGGAAAGTGAAATGGAGTATGGACTAAGAAGACTTTCTATTTATTTGAACTGCACGAGAATGTATTCACAAATTGCTTGTAAAATGAAAACTACCTCTTTAAAATATTTTTAAAAAGAAAAACCTGGTTTATAAAAAAAATTAAAAACTTCAAATGCCTTGCTCAAATCAAGATATATAATATCTACAGCATACCCCTGACCTGTATCTCAATCTAGTAATCATATTGAGAAAAATCAGTTTTATAAAACTCATATGAGCTTCCTAAGAGTTCAACAATCATTTGTTTTAAAATTCCTTCCATCATTTTTACCATGGACATACATCACACGTACTAGTCAGTAGTTTCTGAAATGCAGTGCCAAATCTCCAGCTTTGAAAAATAGAAAAGTTGCCTGATTCACTTGCTAGCTCCACAGCCATTCCCCAGTTTACTAAAGATGACCACAATGGCTTTCTTGGCTTACCTCTGCCAGGTCTCCCCACCACACGGATCCAGGAAATACTTCATCTGGGCCCGAAGACTTGAACACACCTAAAGCTTCAAGATGCTCTCTCTCTCTCTCTCTCTTTTTTTTTAAACATTTTATTTATTTGAGAGAGCTAGAGAGAGAACATAAGTAGGCAGAGCAGCAAGCAGAGGGAGAGGGAGAAGCAGGCTCTCTGCTGAGCTGGGAGCCCTATGCGGGGCTCGATCCCAGGACCCTGGGATCACAACCTGAGCCGAAGGCAGCTGCTTTTTTTTTAAAAGATTTTATTTATTTATTTGACAGAGAGATTACAAATAGGCAAAGAGGCAGGCAGAGAGAGGGGGTAGCAGGCTCCCTGCTGAGCAGAGAGCCTGATGCGGGGCTCGATCCCAGGACCCTAAGATCATGACCTGAGCTGAAGGCAGAGGCTTTACCCACTGAGCCACCCAGGCACCCCCCCCCCTTTTTTTTTAAAGATTTTATTTATGAAGGCAGCTGCTTAACCAACTGAGCCACCCAGGCGCCCCAAGATGGTCTCTTTTCATCTCACCTAGATGGCTTCAATTTTCTTCTTCCAGTGTTTATTCTATTTTTTCTAATTTGAAGGACATTTTCCCTAAAGGAGCAGACAGCAGCCAGGACTTCAGTTCTGCTTTCCTGCCGTCCTGTTAATATCACACCTCCATTGATCAGCAGTGGGTCCATCTACTTCTTGTTCATCTTGTTCTGAACATTGCTAACCTTTGATGTCTTTTGCAAGCCTCAGACCACTCTGGACTCATTCTCCATAGCTCTCCTGAAGGGAGTCATAAGAATTTGTACCATCCTTCCCCTCTTTTTTTTTTTTATTAGAGAGAGAGAGAGAGAGAGAGAGAGAGAGAGAGAGAGAGTGTGAGCATGAGTGGGGAGGGGCAGAGGGAAAAGCAGACTCCCCACTGAGCAGGGAGCTGGGTTTGGGGCTCCATCCCAGGACCCTGGGATTATGACCTGAGCAGAAGGTAAACGCTTAAGCGACTGAGCCACCCAGGTGCCCCTTTATCTTCCCTTTCTATTGCTTTTATTCACCTTTCAAAACCTAAGCTTATGAGGAAGTTGTCAGTGCAGCTGCACTTGGAAAAACTGACTACCTTTCCTATTACTCATAACTGTCAAAAAAAAACTTCAGGTAAATGGAAGGAGAGCTACTACCAGGTGAACTAGAGCTTGTATTATAAAACCACCCCCGGGGCACCTGGGTGGCCCAGTCGTTAAGCATCTGCCTTCGGCTCAGGTCATGATCCCAGGGTCCCGAGATCAAGCCCCGCCATCG
This sequence comes from Potos flavus, assembly GCA_028534135.1. Classification (NCBI taxonomy): domain Eukaryota; kingdom Metazoa; phylum Chordata; class Mammalia; order Carnivora; family Procyonidae; genus Potos; species Potos flavus. The sequence continues at coordinate 15,765,192 of CM052891.1, read as the reverse complement.
AGCTCCCTGCTCAGCGGAAAGCCTGCTTCTTCCTCTCCCACTTCCCCTGCTTGTGTTCCCTCTCTCGCTGTGTCTCTCTCTGTCAAATAAACAAATACAATCTTTAAAAAATAAAAAAATAACAAATAAAACCACCCCACATGTGAAACTACCTTATACCCCCTTTTGGAACTTCAGTAGCTAAACTTTGTACGGGCAGAATAAGACCCCAACAAGTCATATATTTAAAAGGTGCAATGTGAGAGATGTACACAGGATATTATGGGAGCATGGAGGATTCAGTGCCTTTTTTATTTTTATTTTTTTAAAGAGAGAGATGAAAACAACAATATATTTGTTTTACCTCATCAAGATCTTTGGTCTCTCTGCCCAATTCATCATCATCTTCATCAGAATCAAGCTCTGGTCCAATATAATTCCCAAACTCATCATACAAGTCGGTATCCATGATGCTAAAATTCAAGGAAAAGAGGCGTTAGATTCTGACAAGGGAACCAAGGCCTCCACAACAGGGCGCCACATTTCTAACCTTATGGTTGACCATATCCCTTCAACATATCTCCTCTCCGGTTAGACCAACCTACTGACTGCTCCTCCCAAAGCCCTGTACTTTCCTGTCCTCACGGTTCTACCTGCTTACATTCTCTCCTCCTATTCTTACAATACTAAAAAAATTCTAACCCAATACCAGGAAGTTGCAAAGTAGCACAAATATTTTTCTTTTTTCCTCAACGACTCAAGGATAAGTTGCTGACACAGTGCTTCATCACCCCCTAATACTTGAATGCAGGAGTTGGCAAACTATGGCCTGTGGCCAACCTGACCTGCTGCCTGTTTTCACACAGCCCCCAAGCTAGAAATGCCTTTTACATTTTTAAACAGTTGAAAAATATCAAAAGAATATTTCGTGATATGTGCAAATTATATAAAATTCAAATTCCAGTGTCTATAAAAACAGCTTTATTGGAATACAGCCAGGCTCATTCATCTATAATGTCTGTGGCTACTTGCACACTGGAACAGCAAAGTTGAGTAGTTGCAACTGAGACCATACGGCCCACAAAGCCTAAAACATTTACTATCTGGCCCTTGATAGCAAGTTTGCCAACCCCTGCTTTAGTGTGTGTGATTACTCCAAACCAGGACATTTTCCCACGTAGCCACAACATGACAATCAAGATCAGAAAATTGATAGTGATGCGTTACTACCACCTAATCCACAGATCTCCATTATCACAACAAACTGTTTTTTTTTTTTTAAGTAGGCTTAGTGTGGAGCCCAACGCCAGGCTTGAACTCATGATCCTGAGATCAAGACCTGAGCTGAGATCAAGAGTTGGACACTTAACCGATGGAGCCACCCAGGCGCCCCTAGAACAAACTGTTCTAATAATGTCCTGCACAGCAAAGGATCCAATCCAGGATCACACATTTGCATTTAACAGTCATGTATTTAGTCTCCTGCACTCAGGAACAGCTCCTGTCTCCCCTTGACTTTTACGACCTGATGCTTTTGAAGATTACAGGCAACTCATTTTTGTAAAATGTCCTTTAATTTGGGTATGTCTGAAGTTTACTCACGATTGGAGTCAGGTTTTGCATTTTTGGCAGGGATATCTCAGAAGTAATGCGGTGTTCTTTTCAGTACATCTCCTATCAGGCGGTACATGATTTTAATCTGTCCCATTAGTGGTGATGTTAATTTAATTACTTGGTTATGGTAGTATCTGCCAGGCTTTTCCAATGAAAAGTTATTTGTTTTCTCTTTGTAATTAATAAGTATTCTGTGGGTTTTCTCCACTTCAATTACTGAAATTCTATCCAAAGTAAAATTCAAATGCCACCTCCTTCAAGCTTTTCTAGATCCTCAATTTCTCACTCCCCTACACTGCTATAGCCTTTTGTACCTTAATCAGCATTTAATTCTGCCTTGAATGGCAGTTAACTACTAATTACCCTCCCCAACAACCCTACAGTTTATAAGTAATAAACAACAAAGCAGAGGTGGTGTAAGGGTTAGGGCTCTGGGGTTGAAAGGCCTAGACTTGAATCCTAACTTTGTCACTTACTAACAAGGTACTTTCAGGTTAATTACTTCACTTCTCCAAATCTATTTCCTCAACTGGAAAATGGAGTGAGTAATCCCCATTGCATAAAGTTTTGAGACTTAAACAAAATAGTCTGTGTAAACAACTTATCACAGTCCTCAGCTCAATTGTCAGCAAGCATTATTTTTTGGCCATTCTTGAATACAGGAACCCTGTGTTCCTTGTGCCTTCCTGCCAATGCCCAACATAGCACCTTGCATAAGCAGGAACTGGATGTTAACTGAACGGAATATTTAATTTTGAGACAGTGCTATTTATCCAAGTAAAAGACTAGCTCCAGGGCCTTGTAATTAAATGTAAATTATAATGGAAACTTTCATAGAGATTCTTTTTATTTCTCAAGAGCTATCACATCTGTGTTCATTTCATTCTCCCAAGATCCATGAAGTGCCTGCACACATTTTTATAAAAGGCTGCCCCTGGAACAAATCAAGCTCATTTCTGCTCCATGGCCACTGCACTTGAAATTCTCTTCTGAAATGCTCTTCCCTTGGATATTTATACCTTGTTCTTTCATTTCACTCAGGTCCCTACTAAAATGTCACTTCTGAGAATGTCACCGTAAAATAGTCCTCCCCACATATACACTCTCCAACCCCCACTTTCACGGTTTTATTATTATTTTACTGGTAGTAGTACTAGTCCCTCGCTCACATATATCTATTCACGTTACTTTCACTATCATCTCCCCAACTACAATTTAAGCAAAGGCTTTGTTTTTTTCACTTAGAACTGCGCTGGCACAAATGAGACCTCCATAAGTATTTGTTGAATGAGTGAATGGCCCGTACAAGGCACAGAGAAGATAGCTGACTTGCCCACAGTCGCACAAAACTAGTGACCAAACCTCACTGCAGCTTCCCGCTATAATACAGGCTCTCAAATACACAGTAAGGACGGAGGGAGCTTGGTAGAGAAGGGGGGAAGAAGGCACAGATGGAATAGGGAGTAAGACAACCGCCCCTGCCCAGGGAAAGGATTTTATGGATGGTCGCTAGCGAGGGAACCCCGGAATCGAGGTATGCGCTGCGAGGGGGGGGGGGGCGCGGTTGTCTTTCATTCCCCTTCCCGCCCCACGTTTCAGTTTACCCACCCGCAAAGTAAAAGGGAGCAGAAAACCTACAACGTCTTTTCCAGATCTGACATTATTTAATTTCCCATCCCACCCGGAGCAACTTTCTCCCGCCGTTGACCCGCGCCAGCTCACCTGCCGCCCGCTCAGCCTAAAGCTCCAAGTCCGCCGCCGGAGACCGCGCTTCCGCCCCACGCCACCTCCCCGCTGCGCCCGCCGTCAGGAAGGACCCCGCAGACGCTGCCGTCGCGTTTCTGCCCCGAGGACAGCCCTCTGCCTGAGGACCGGCTGGGAGGAATGCCGGCCACGGATCCAGGGACCGGCGACGTGGAGTCGTGGGCCCCCAAACCAAGGCGTGGGCTGCTCCAAAGAGACCGAGGCCTGAGGAGACAAGAATCTGGTCAGGCGCCTCGGAGCCACCCTGAAAGGGGCTTTCGGCACGGTCACGTGGTCAGGCTGATGGAGCAGTTGCTGAGCAACCGCAGCTGCTGGGCGTGGTCTACGCTGAGCGGCGCGGTTCTCGTGTATCTGAGTATTCCTGGAGAAAGCAAGGAAACCTAGGCCTGAGGTCCTGGGGTGGAGGGCTGGGGGGCGGAAGGGTTAGTTGTTCTCTCTCTTCAATGACTGGGGAGGGCTCAAAACTGGACAGGAGCCAGGACACCTGAGTTCAGTTCCTGGCCTGCCCCGCCCCCTTCTCGGTGTTCAGTTTACCCACGCCGGGGTGGAGGGAAAGGGCTATGGGGTTGGTCGCAGGCCTCCTGCTTCCCTGCTCTAGGGCTGTTGATGATGACAGGGCCACAAAATCTAGCTCAGCTTGCCAAAAGTCTGAGGTTCAGAGAGGTCTCACAGCAAGTAAATGCCGGAGCCCTTACTGGCACCCATATAGATGATTTCCCTGTCGAACGGATCAATCAGTCTCACATAGGCAGAGGCTGCAGAAGTACAGTGTCAGAACTAAAGAGGTTGCTCAAGTACCTGCAGACCTGTGCTCCAGCCCTGGTCTGGACAGAGGGATTTGGGAACGGAGATTCCCTGAACCCCCTTCCTCTGCCACTTCTGCTTGACTTCCTACTCAGTCATTGCATCTGGTTTGGGTGAAAAGTATCGTTCCCCATTGAAAACACTGAACGATGGGTGAAATTTTATCCCTGGGCTCAGGAGTATACTTAACAATAGTTCCGCTTTTGTGGGAGGTCCTCTGTCACTCTCTATGGAGTGAGCCCATATGGAAGAGTGAAGGGACTGAATTCTGAGATCCAAATGTGTCCTCAGCAGAAGCACCAAAATGAAAATGCTTTTAGAGGTAGAGAAGAAAAGACAGGGCTCCAAACTGAAAGAACTCTGTATTCTATTTCCAGTGACAAGTTTTAAGCAAGTCCTCACTGTGCAACTCAGCTCCCCTCTGTAAAGTAGAGGACTAGATTGTTGTAACACCCTCCAAGATAAGTAGAAAGATACCCAGAGCCCTTTGGGGTCATTCTGTAGGCTCGCAAAGAATGCAGACACATCCTCCTCCCTGATATTGATCCTCTGCTGATGTCCATTCCCTTTGCCTTCCTAGAAACAGGCCATGGAAAGGAATGACATCATTGACTTCAAGGCTTTGGAGAAAGAGCTACAGGCTGCACTCACTGCCGACGAGAAATACAAACGGGAGAATGCTGCCAAGTTACGGGCAGTGGAGCAGAAGGTGGCTTCCTATGAGGAGTTCAGGTCGGCGTAATGCAATTTTTCTTTTTCTTTTTTTTTTCAGCTTAATGCAGTTTGTCTCGGACCCTCCTGTTTTGGTGGACTGTAGTGGATAAGAGCATGTGCTTTGAAATCAGACAATACTGGGCTCAGTCCTGGCCCTACCTGTGTGATTTTATGCAAGTTATTTAACCTCTCTGAGCCTCTATTCTTCATCTGTAAAAGAGAGTGACTATTACGATTGCGTAAATTGTTACATGTAAGATTTTGAGCACAATGTCTGGCACGTGGGAGGCGCTCAAAACTGTCAGTTATTGTTGCTGTTATTGTCATGTTGGCTTGCTGGAAGTTTCGCCTCTAACATGCAAAGTGCAGCCACCACACATCCACATCCACTTCATAGCATGAAGTCTATCCTCCGATCCCTGTCCTTTGCCCCCAGGGGTATTGTCCTTGCATCACATCTGAAGCCACTGGAGCGGAAGGACAAGCTAGGAGGGAAGAGGACTGTGGCCTGGAACTGTCACGCTACTCAGAGAGAGACCTCTCAGGATCAGGCCACTGAAATCTCCCAGGTAGGTGAGGCCCAGACTCTTCAGCCCAGCAGGATTCTCTGCCCTAAACCTCCAATCCTGTTTTCTTATGGCACATACTTCTTCCTTCTTTCTCATGTTAAACCAACAGAGGCAGGTTTCTGCCTCCAATCCCAGAGAGAAAAGCAACCAGCAGATGGTGAGGGTGAGTTCAACTGGGCGGAACAAGTCGGCAAGATGGGCCAGGCAGGTCTTCGTCACGCAGTCCTTTGGCTCGCATTCCCAGATCAGATTTGAGCTGCTCCGCCCCCACATTATATGGTATATAGTGTAATGATCTGTGGCAGCGTTGGGAGAGAGATGTGGCCCGTCAGATTTTTAACACTCATCTTGAATTCCTTTTTCTCTTTTCTGAGGCTTCCAATCATCCCCTCTGCCCTGCTCGGAGTAAAGCCTGACTTGCTCTCACAGAGCAGGACTGTGTTCACATTCATCAGGGGGAAAATCCTGGTGCCACTGAGATTCTCAAATCATGGCCTGGGTTCCTTGGGGCCCCCTCCCTCCCCATCCCTTCCCAGTTCCCTGATCTGAAAACTGGGCCCACATGGCCCACAGCCTACCCAGTGCTCAGAGAGCAACACTAGAGCTAAGATGAAAACCCACAGGCTCCCCTCACTGTCGCTCTCTCACTGCCGCAGAGCAGCTGGAAGAGCTTGGGACTTTCTTTCCTTCCTTGTGATCCAGGAGAAGACACTTTTCCAGCCTGAGACCTCCGCAGAGTTCTACCGTGATTGGCGGCGGTACTTGCGGAGCGGGCCAGAGCGCTACGAAGCCCTGCTGCAGCTCGGAGGTCCAAAACTGGGTCACCTCTTCCAGACGGACGTGGGGTTTGGACTTCTAGGGGAGCTGCTGGTGGCACTGGCTGACCAGGTGAGGCCGACCGACCGGTCGGTGGTGCTAGGGATCCTGCACGGCCTGGCCGGCACTGGGCGCTTCGCCCTGAACCTGAGCCTGCTGAGCCCTGCGGAGAGAGAGAGCTGCAGAGGCCTGTTTCAGAAGCTGCAGGCCACGAGTGCTCCCGGACCCACAAAGGAGGGGCTCAGCCAGAAGGAGCAGGGTCTGGAGGAGCAGCCTGGTGGGCTCCAGGAGGAGGAGAGGCTCCTGCAGGAGCTGCTAGGGCTGTACCAGGTGGATTGAGAGAACCAGTTACCTTCAGAGGTCCCCCCAGTGGCCACTGGAGGCATTTTTTGCTTGTTGTCCTGGGGGCTGTGCAGGACTATAATGAGAAGCCCACACCTAATTCCTTTCTCAACTTGCAATTTGCAGAGCATAGGCAGGAATCGAATCTTCCCCACTTCTCCAGCCACCTTGGTGGCGCACTATTCTGATCTATGTAGAGCAACAGGATGGTCAAGGGCCCAAGAACTTGGAAGGGGTTTGCTCCCCACCCTTAGAGTCTGCCAAGCCTCTAGCCTGCGGCCCTGAGAGATGAGTGTGTGCCCAACTAAATGCTGGCTATACCAGTTAAATCTTCTACTTAAGAAAAAAAAAGAAAGAAAAAAGAAAGGAAAAATCATCAGTCTTCCATGGTAAACAAATACTGATCTCCATAGCTCTTAACAAGCATACCCCAAAACAATGAATAGACATTTAAGAGACAAATAATCAAATGTTGCTACCTCATTGAGGTGTAGTGTTTTCCTCGGCGGTTGAATGCCTGTGCAGGTTGGGCCTGGGAAAGCCCCAAGCCATCAGTTTAGGTCAGGTCAGCCTGCCAGGCCTCAGATGGCCAGACGTGCAGGCAAGCTGGGTCTTCTTCGACCCCCGGATTACCCAAAGGGAAGACCTTCCCACCAAGCAGGCAGGCAGGGCCTGAAGCAGGAAGGCAGAGATTTTCCTGTTTTAGCACCTGCGCCCGTGCTCCTCATTCCGCTTTCCCCTGACCCATTCTCAGGTGAGTGCCAGTGTTCTAGAAAGGGGAGAGAGGGCCAGGTTCTAGAATGGTCTTTCCTTCAAGATTGCATCTAGAACACGAGAAGGGCATCTTGTACATCAGCTGGGAATAAACTGCCTCGCCTTTGGCCGCTTCCTTGGCAGATTCTTGATCCTCTTCCTGGCTGCTCAGTCCTTTCTCCTATAGACACCCGCTCCCGGCAGGGATTTCTAGAAGCCCCGTAGGCCTTGAGTGCCTTGGTTTTGCCCCGGCCCCTCTGACCGTTGCCTCTTGCGGACATGAACCTGGCCCACACCACCATGCTCCTGTGGGTGTGGGGGAGCCTGCAGGCCTTCGAAATTGTGGAGAAGGAGAACATCTTCCAGCGGACCCCCTGCCCAGCCTTTCTGATGTTCGACAACGCAGCCTACCTGGCGGACATGAGCTTCGAGCTTCCCTGCCGCTGCAAGCCCGAGGAGGTGTCGGCCGTGGTCTGGTACTATCAGAAGCACCTGGGCAGCGGCCACACCAGAGTGCTCACGGACTTCGACGGGCGGGTGCTGACTGAGGAGTCCCAGGTGCGCGTGGGCAGTGACATGCTGGCTCGCTTCAGCATCCGCATGTTCAGCCTGTTGGTTTTCCGGGCGCAGCCCGACGACTCCGGCTTGTATTTCTGCGGCACCCGCAAGGGGGACTACTTTTATGCCTATGACGTGGACGTCCAGAGTGGGGAGGGCATGGTGGCCACCTTCAAGGACCAGGGCCAGGAGCCCTTCGCAGACGAGCACCGAGGGAACCTGCACATCTTCACCACCTTCTGGGAATGGACCCCGTGCGACCGCTGTGGGGTGCGAGGGGAGCAGTGGCGCATCGGCCTGTGCTACCTGCAGAGCCCGGACCTGTCCCCACGCTACCGCAAGACCCTGCCCGACGTGGTGTCCTGTGGCTCGCGGGCTGTGCCCCGGAAGCTTCGGGCCCAGGCCAGGGAGCACAGCCCCGAGCTCCTGGTGCAGAGCTGCGTGGTGCCCTGCGAGAAGGAGGAGGTTCACGAGGGCTTGGTGGCCATCCTCAACTACGTGTCCAAGGTGGGCAGCCGGCCCTGGCTGCCCCAGGTGCCCATCCAGTTCCACCAGCAGAGGCTGGGCCACGGGCTCATCATCTCCTGTCCCGGGGCCCGGCCTGAGCATGCCGTGGCCTGGGACAAGGACCGCCAGTACTTCTACCGCACGCAGTACCTGCGGGGGGTCAACCGGTCCATGCGCGTGTTCATCGACCACGGCAACCACCTCCACATCCGCTTCACCCAGCTCAGTGACCGGGGCATCTACTACTGCTGGCGCCAGGGCGTGCGAGTGGCCGGCTTGCGGCTGGGCGTCACGGCCCGAGGCCGCTACCGGCCCTCGCTCTCAGACCCTGAGACTCGCTCCGCCGTGGAGCTCACCCTGATAGGCTACGGGTTCATCACGGCAGTCTTTGTCACCATTCACCTCTGTCGCTGCTGCTGTTACTTATCTCGATGTTGGCCCAACTTCTCCCCCTAGGCCCCCTCCTCTTTCCTAGCTCGGAAGACCAGTTGTGCTCAGATGTGTTTGTTAAGCGATCCCGGATGCCTCTGGGTGCGTGTGTGTGTGTGTGTGTGTGTGTGTGTGTGTGTGAATGTGTTAGTTACACCCTGCTCCTGGCAGGTGGAGAAGCCCGAGGCAGACGGGAGGTGGGGGACGGAGGCCAGTACGGAGGGAGCTAGAGCGCGCCTCTTCCAACTTCACGCTCAGAGAAGGAAGAAGTGAACCCGATATTTATCAAATGGCCTTTTTGATGTTGGAACAGTGTTTGGGGTGCTTTATTTTCTTGCCTTAGAGGATTGCCAAGGGGTCGCTGGTTGAATTGAGGGCAGCAGGGAGAGGAAGGGGGAGTGGAGGAGCCTAGAACATGTCCTTGCCTCTGGAATGGCAGGTTTGGGAATAAAGGTAAAGACTAGAGCAGGGGAAATGGGTGAGGAAAGTGGAGGTCAAAGTCAGGGCTTTCCCCAGGGCTGGGGGCTGGGTGAGAAGAGGGGACGGTGGGGGGCACCGGGGCTGCCATGGGGAGCAGGGTGGGAGTTGGGATTTGTCCCATGGCTGCTGCAGGGGGAGTTGGGGTACCAAGATGATCAGCGATAAGAAGCAAGTTGAGTCTTGTCCAAGGCTACTTCCTGCCCTCTCCCCCGGCCCCAGCCTCTCCTGAACAGATGAGAGTCCACTCTGGGCAAGGCCGCGGCAATTGTCTTTATTTACCTTAGTGAGTAAAGGCTTCGGTGGTCCCCTGAAGGTTAGCAGCAGTGGGGGGCAGGAGGGAGTGGGGAGAAAGGGCACCAGGGCTCAGGAAGAGGGAGGGACTCTCACTTCTCTGGCTTTAGAGGGGCGAGGGGGACCCTGGAGCAGGCCCTTTCAGCCCGACTTCTGGACACACATAGTCCCGTGCCTGCCCCCCACAGTCTTTCCATGGAAAGCAGAACACAAACCAGAGTCTTCACTCTGCTCATGCCTCCATTTCCTGAATGGTAAAATAGAGTGCTACCTACAATAGGAGGGTACGATCTATATTTGAGTAGGAGGGGAACCACAAGGGCCCTTGGTTAGGGAAAAGCAGCAGGTCACCATAGGGTGAGAGGGGCAGACAGACGGCGGTGGCTTTGCCCAGCAGTGTTTGCTGGGGTCGCGAGGCAGCAGCTACAGTGGCTCCGAGGCCTGGGTAGAGCGGTTATGCAGCAAGGAAGGGGCCTTTAGAATCGGGACAAAGCGTGCCCTGCCCCTGGGGACAGCGGCCCCTCTCTCCTGTTTCAGCACCTTCAAGAGGCTGAGTCACTTCCTTGGTTCCCACGCCCCCCAACTCTGATGTCTGGCAACATCCCAGCTGCCTCCACCATCTCCACCTGGCTCCCCTCCAGCCTTATGGAGGGAGGACTCCTGGGCTCGACCTCTCTGTGTCCAACCTGGGGGTCAGGCAGCCCCCCTCTACTCCTTCCCAGCACCCCTTCCCTCTCCACTTACACTGTAGATCTCCCAAGTGCTGAGAATCAAGCTCCCACACGCCCACAGCATGCCCACATGTCAGCTCAGTGGGACTGAGACACTTGAATTGTCACTCAGGACGCCCCTTGGGAATCCAGACAGGCCAGGCATTCTGTCTGGGGACTACTCCCATGTGGCAGGATGTCCCCACCCACTCTCAGACTGTTCAAGGTCAGTCTAGAAGAAGAAACCTCTGGCCAGGGCTATCTTGCCTATGGGGAGTTCCCCTTTCTGTCTCAGAGTCTCTATTCTCCTCCAGCAGCCCGAGGAAACTCTAAGGCCCATTCCCAGTTACCCCCAGAGACCTCCGGCTCTGGCAGCAGTTGCCATGACAACGGGGATTAGGGATATGGAGGGCGGTTTATGGGGTCCCAGGTCCTCCCCAACTTCTTTCCTTCCTCCCGGTTCTAACCCAAGCTGCTGGCCACGCCCCTCCAGGCCGCCCCTTTGGGGTGAGTGCATCGTTAGCTGGGGTTACTGAGTGCAGGGTAGGTGCTGTCTGCGGGTCTAGTACCCACAGTCTAGGGCGGCAAGCTGGTGTAGAGGTGGAGGGATGAGGGGAGCAGCCGGGGTGGGTGGGAACTCGGGTCCGGGGAAGTCTGCTCTCAGAGGAGGGGGCAACGATCCCATCTGCTCAGGCCCCTCACACTGTGGGACCACCAGCTGGGTCCTGCCTCACATCACGTCCTTGTGCTCCTGCTTGGACTCCTTAATGACCTGCCGGGGACAGAGAAGCACACAGCACAATAGTCAGGGGCTCACGCAGACCCCAGGCCCACCCCTGCTAGGCCTGGTGACCTTGGAGAAGTCCCTAGACTTCCTGGGTCTTTCTTTTCTATGAGAGTAACCAGAACTCCTGCCTCGCAGCTGCCAGGAAATGAGGGAACACGCGTAAGCCTTTGGCACCGTGCCCGGCATGTGGCAAGCCGATGTGGTGAACTTAGGACTGTCGCGGGGGTGACGGGAGGGCTTATGCCAAATCCCCCCCTTCTTATTCCTCCTGCAGGTTTCTTTTATCAAGCCAGAAATTGAAAGTTGGGAGTGAAAGCTACTAACTTTAATTTTCTTTCTCTCTCTCCCGGGCCTGGTGCTGGAGGAGTCTGAGGACTTGCAGGGAGAAAGTCCGAATCAGGACTCCATCCAGTGGCCTCCGCACCCAGGCTCCCTCCAACTGCCAGTGGAGGGAATAGGGAATTGAATTACATCCAGGGTCCTTCGTCTCTTCCAGAGCCTCCCCGAGAAGCTCTTCTGAGTGATTGAGAACCTTCTATGTGCCAACTTAGGCTTTCTTCCAAAGCCTGCCCTCGAAAATTCCTAGAGGCAGCCCGAGCTGCCGGGGCCAGAATCTCAGGTCTGCTCCCCTTACCTCTCCGTCCCGCATCTCCACGGTCTTTACCACGATGTTCCTCTTGAGGTGGCCTTCTGACACGGACTTGGTGTCCAGGCTGGTTTCTGCAGGCACGGGGACAGGAGGCCTCCTGTTGGCTCTTGAGCCACTAAACATCCTCCCCCCACCCCCAGCTTCCCCATGAAACCCACAGTCATGGGGACTGAAAGTCTATCCAACCAGGCAGAGAGGGCCTAGGCTCTTTCAAAAGGGCTGGAGACCCCCAAGTCCCCACGGTGCTAAGCAAGCAAGATCTGACCGCTCCATCCAGTGCTTTGCCCACTTTCCTGGCCTGGCTGCATTTCAGTCCCTCTGCAAGCTCTCGTCTGGCCCCTGGCCTTCTGACGCCCCAGCGCTGGGCCGAGGAAGGAGCACACAGGCTTTGAAATCAGGCAGGCCAGAGCTCGAGTCTCAGCTCAGCCACAAGGCAGAGGGCAAGTTAATTTACCTGTCCCAGCCTCAGTTTCCTATCTGCAAAATGGGGGTGATGGCGTCTACTTCTCTAGGTGGGAGCAAGGGGAAGTCCCACCTAGACTTCATGTCTATTATCTCAGTTCACTGAGATAATACATGTTAAGTGCCTAGCATATATTAGTGTCCAACACATGTGGGTCCCTTTCCTGTTCCCCTGCCCCTCCCTCCCTTCTCTCTGCCACTTCTCTGGGCCCTACTGACCTTTTACTATTTGGCACTTGGCAGTATTACCTCCACCTGCTCTGCCTGGTTAGACTTCTGATACTGAACTAGACCCCTAGGCCATGTACAGCTCATGTTCTTCAATTTCTAGAGCTGAAGGGTTTTTTTCCCCCCTTTAAATAAGAATCATTTGAGGGACACAGCCAAGTAAGAAGTAATTTAGTCCCCCACCCTGCCCCCGAGAGAAAAATGTAACATGTCACACTCACTAATATTTAAAATTAAGAGCAGGGAGCATAAAACTTTATTCACTACAAGAGCAGCGGTCCTGGGGGAAATAATCCTCTGGGCTGAATCAGCACTGAGCTGAACTGTGGAGCCTCGGGGACAGAAGAATTGAGCAGAGAACCTGGCCACCAGGCACGGCAAGCCCCGGGGGGCCCTCCCAGGGATGGGGAAGAGGTGAGGCAGAGCTGGCTCTCGCCCAGAGGCCCCAGAGCATCCCCTCTGAGCACCAGAGGACATATCACTTTGAACAGCCGCCGGGTGGGCTAGTTTAGCCTACATTTACCCTGTGCCAGGTCCTGGGCTGGGCACTGAGGTCGCTGGGAAAATGACTCAAGCTTGGCCCTTTAGGGAAACCTGGGGGGAAGGAGCCCAGGAAGGCAGGGAAATGAGAAAAGCACCATGTCTGAGAGTCTGGGGGGCAGGCTGCTAACCGAGAGCCAGCGGGGCTCCATTTACAGTCTGGTGAGCCTGTATGGGTATGACTTGTATTGTGAGGCTTTTGAGATGTCTCGTGACCTGGTGACTGTCCCCTTCTTTGGTGCTTTTGCCCCCTGTAGTGACAAGCAGTTAAAAAAAACAAAAACGTAAAACACTCGGATGGGCAGAGCTTGCTCAGGGATCTGCGGACAGGGCAGACGTAGAGACCTTGACCCAGTTCTGCTGTAGGAGGGGGTGCAGGGTTAGGGAACGGGGCACAGGGCAGAGCAGGATGGGAGCAGCCGCAAGCCCCACCTGGAATGCCCTGGGCTGCTGGCTTCTGGCTGGACGCTCTGTGGCGAATTATGAAGGCCCCCAAGGAGAGCCCTGGACTGGACCCCTTTGCCCTGGTCCTCGGCCCCACGCCAGAGCAGCAGCCCACCTGGGGGAGAGGGCAGGAATCCAACCCCTGCCCACAAGGCCCTGCTCTACTGACCTCGGATCTGCAGGTTGGAGAAGGTCTGCACGGGAATGGTGATGCTGCAAGACAGCAAAGGCAAAGGAATGACCGCGCTGCCCAGGGACATCCCCGGGGCCAGGCCCTGGTCCCGGGCTATCATGACATCCTCAAGGCCCATCTTCTGGGTTTCTCCAGCAGCCAACATGCTCCCTGGGGCTCCAAGAGTCTGCAAGGGGCTTGGGTGTTGCCTGCTAGGGGGAAAGTCTCTATTTGAAAGAGGGGAGGCCTGGAGGATGGCAGGGGGAGGAGGAAGTGGGGAAGAAAGTTCCAAGACAAAAGAGAGGGGTCAGGGGAAAAGAAGTCCAATCATCATTGGGAGGGTGGGGAGTGAGCCTCTCAGTTTGAGGAGTGACCCCAGTCCTTACCCTGCGGCCTCATCAACATTGCTTGAATTGAATCCATTCATTTATTCACCATTTATTGACCACCTACTGTGTGTTAGGCGAGCATTGTGCTGAGCACTGGGATAGGAGGGGGCAGAACACAGGCTGAATATGACAGTCCCTGAAGGGAGCAAGGAGACTCCAGGGAGGGGGGTCAGGGAGGAACTCCCAGGGGCACTGGCAGGGCTCAGCTCACCGGTTCTCCTCGCCCTCTAGCAGCTTCCTGTAGGTGGCGATCTCGATGTCCAGGGCCAGCTTGACGTTTAGCAGGTCCTGGTACTCCTGCAGATGGCGAGCCATCTCGTCTTTGAGGCTCTGCCCCTCCTCCTCCAGCCGGGCCAGCGCCTCCTGGTAACTCGCCGCCTCCCTTGCGTGGCGCTCCTCCTGCTCCCGCATCTGCCTCTCCAGGGACTCGTTCTGTAGGGTGGAGCCGGCAGGTGCCTCCGCGCGGGGTCACACTGCCCGCCCGCTGCCCGTCCCCAGCCTCCCCGCTGCCCCCCAAGTAAGTTTTCAGAGCCCCCGCCCTCAGTCCCGGTCCCTGTCTCTGGCTTGTGGGTCCCCGTCCCTGCCTTGTGGGTCTCTCGCGTCCCCTCAGCCGGCGGCCCTGCCTGCGCTCACCGTGCCGCGCAAGGACTCCAGGTCGCAGGTCAAGGCCTGCAGCTGGCGCCGGTAGTCGTTGGCCTCATGCTTGGCCTGGCGGAGCAGCTCGGCGTTGCGGGCAGCGGCATCGTTCAGGTCGGCAAACTAGGGGGGAGAGGGCCTTATGCTAAGGGGCGGCCGGGCCCCAAGTCGCCAGAGCTGTCTCTGGGAACTCAGGGAGATGGGCAGGACCCCAGGGTTGGTGTCCAGGTCTCCCCAGGACTCTGGCCCTGGGTGGAATTATTCCCAGCCACTGGGACCCCTGGGCAGAGGGCACAGACGGTCCCTGCCACATCTCCAGCACCTAGCACAGTGCCTAGGCAGGGAATGAAGGACCAAACGGTGTTTGCTGCAGAACCCAGAATCTCCTGCACTATCCAGGAGCCTGAACCCTGGCCTCCCCCACCGTGGCCAGGGCGCTCTGGTGAGCAGTACCCTGGGTTCTCGTCCTTTCTCCCCCAGCTTGCAGTGACGCTCTCGCGGCTCCATCAGGCCTTGACCTGCTCAGAGCCATCACTGGCTTCTGCCACTTGCGCTGCCCTGGGCGGGCATCTCTGGGCCCCTGCCCCGTGCTTTCTTGCACTCCAAATGCCCCTTCCCTCTTCTCTTCCTGTTCTTTGGCTGCCAGTGCCGCCTAGCCCCAAGGCCCTCCCTTCTACGATACCCTCTCTGTTCCCCCATATTGCATCTGTATAAACTCTGGCCAGCAGTGTTCTCTCTAGACACCGTATTTGGGTGCACATCACGTCCCCCGGGTGGGACAGATCTCTGGACCCTGGACAGTGCTGGCATGCAGTGGCTGCTCAGTAACCCAGGACACAGACAGCAGAGGCATCAGGAATGCAGGCTCCCAAGTGCGACGGCTGGGGTTAGACATCCGGCTCTACCATTGAGGAACTGTGTGACTTTGGGCAAACTCGTTAACCTCTCTGGGCCTCAGTTCTCTCATCTGTCAAAGAACAGTACTTTCTTCATATGTAAAGCTCAGGGCCTGGCACGCAACAACGTTGGCTAATAATAACAGTAATAGTAATAATAATAATGATAATAATAGTAATAAGAAGTACTTATTGGAGGAGCGCCTGGTTGGCTCAGTCGGTTAAGCATCCAACTCTTGGTTTCGGCTCAGGTCATGAGCTCAGGGTGGTGAGATCGAGCCCTGCATGGGGCTCCATGCTCAGTGTGGAGTCTGCTTGAGATTCTTTCCCCCTCTGTCTCCCTCCCCCTCGGTCCCTCCCCCTGCTCATGCACTCTCTCTCTCTAAAATAAATAAATCAAATCTTAAAAAAAAATAAAAGGAAAGAAATACTTATTGGGAGTAATGGTGCCTGTGTGACCCTGGGCAAGCCACCTCATTTCTCTAGTGACGATCAATCACCCGGAGAGGATCCTCTCCCAGCTTCCTCCACCCTTGTTCCCCAATTCTCTGGAATGGAGCCAGTAGGGCTGCCTGGAGGAGGCAGGCTGGCCCACAGTCGGGGCTACCTTGGACCGGTACCACTCCTCGGCCTCATGCATGTTGCTGGACGCCATGGCCTCGTACTGCGTGCGGATCTCTCGCAGGGCCGCCGTGAGGTCCGGCTTGGCCACATCCAGCTCCACGTGGACCTGCTGTCGGGCCAGCTGCTCCTGGAGCTCCTGCACCTCCTGGCCAGAATGAGAGAAGGGATGCCCAGCCCGGGGCCCAGGCTGCCCCTGGGGTTTCCCCCACGGTTTTACGCCCTTGTCCGCCTGCCCCTTGGACACTGACGTTGGCTAAGGGAAACGGGGCAGTCTCGGTTAGAGGAAGGGGCATGGCCCAGGCTAGGCGAGCAGAGGGTAGTTTGGGGGCCTCCTCCCATGTTCGGCCGGGCAGGAGCCCTGAAAGTGTGCCCGTGTTCTTGTGGGAGAGTGACTGAGTCCCTGCGGTGTGGGTGTGTCTGTGGGTTCCCAGATATTCTGGGAAGATATCAGTTCTACGGTATCATGGACTCTGAATCCATAATCTGAAGTCAGGGAGCTCAGTGGTGTCTTTTTAAAATGAATGGGTCTCATTTAACTGGAGACAGGTGGCAGTGGGGGTGATGTCAGAGAGACGTGTGACCTCAGCAGGTTCTTTAACCTGTCTGGGCTTCGGTGTCCTCTGTTTCACAGAGATCATACTGGAAGATCATACTGGAAGGGTCCCTATCTCACAAGGCTGTAGTGAAATAAAAAATGGGGCAACAAAGCCCTATAGTCTTAGTAAGTGGGATGCATCCGTGTGAATTTCACCGGGGGCCGAGGGTGCTCTGTGGTCTCTAGGTCTGTCTCTTTCAGTCTCTCTCTTTCATTTTCTTCCTCTCACTGAGTATTTCTCAGGCTCAATCTCTCTGTCTCTATCCATTCCAATCTCTATGCTGGCCTTACCTCCTCATGGATCTTCCTCAAAAACCGTATTTCCTCCTCTAGAGACTCAATCTTCCTCTCCAGATCCAGACGGGCTAGGGTGGCTTCATCTGCCTCCTGGAGCAGGGAGGGGCAAAGGCTGCTCTGACCCCAGACTCCTCCTCCCCACTCCCCAGCCCTGTCTGATCCCTCCTTCTGTGGCTGGGGAGAGCAGCACATTGCTCTGGAGGGCTGGGCTTGGGGGCTGTTTGTGTGAACTGCCATCAACCTTCCCCTCCCACCCTCTCCCCCCTCCCCTCCCCCCTGACCTGTCGATAGGTGGCCAGGTTGTTCTCAGCGTCCAGCCTCAGGTTGGTTTCGTCCTGGAGCCTGGGGTAGGGGGACACATCCCTGGGTCCAGGCTCTTCTGAGGATCTTGGACCCCTGCCCCAATCTCCCTGGAGGGAGCTGCCAGAGAGACACCCCCCTCCCCCGCCCAGGACCAGTGGAATGGCAGGAGGGGTGAAGGGCAGAGGGTCTCACACAGAGCCTTGGCCGGGAAGGGTGATCAGACAGGGGCCTTTGCTTTAGCTCATTACCAAGGTGCTTTATCAAGGCTGGTGCACCTGCTTCTGCTCCACCGGCGCTTTCACCAACACACACTCACTGCAGCATGCACAAACACACTCATCCTCCCGCCCTTGAGGGCACACGCGTGTCCCCTGCCAGCTCAGCAAACCACTCCCCGCCCCCGTCCCTGGGGTCTCCTCTGATCTTTGGAAACAGTTTTATTAGAATCCCTGCCTCACAGCTCTGCAGGGTCATGAGCAAAGAGGCTTGACCAGGGGCACGAGCTGGTGACAGGCAGCATCACCTGTGTTCCGAGGCCACCCCTGCCTGCTCTTTCCCTCTCCTCCTCTCCCCCAGAGCCCCGTCCCCCTGGTGCACACCAGTCTTCCCTTCCCATTCCTCCTCTCTACGGACCCACAAGGCCATCAGGCCCTGCAGAGAATGAAATGCGAAGACCCCACCCGCAGGGTCCCTGCCTGCGGGGTCCCTGACTTCCCACACAGCTCTCCCCACTGGGGAGGTGCCAAGAGTACGCTGGCTCCTCGGCAATCAGATCCCTGAGACTTCGGGCCTCCTCCCAGTCCCTCCCATCGTCTTGGGGAGCAAGGACGGCCCACCCCTCCCAGAGATGGGGAAACAGAGGAGCCAAGGATCATGGAGGCAAAGCCCTCTGCCCCAGATCGTGCAGGTCTGCAGGCGCTCCCGCTGGGGCAGGGCTGGGTTGGGCATCTTCCCTGTTCATGAGGCCCTTCTCCCCGGGCCCCCTCCTCACTTCTGCCTCAGGGTGCCCAGGTCCTGTGCCAGATTGTCTCTCTCGACCTCGAGGCGGGCGCTGCTGGCCGTGAGTTGGTCGAGCCGCAGCCTCAGCTCTCGCAGCTCAGCCTGGTAGACGTCGGCCAGCTTGGTGGGCTCCTTGGCCCGCAGCTGGTTCAGCTCCGCCGCCAGCGCCTTGTTCTGCTGCTCCAGGAAGCGCACCTTCTCAATGTAGCTGGCGAAGCGGTCGTTGAGCTCCATCATCTCCGCCCGCTCACTGGCCCGTGTCTCCTTGAAGCCGGTGTTGAGGGCCCCGGCCAGGGAGAAGTCCACCCGGGCCGGGAGTGGGAGCGGCATCCTGGCCAGGGAGAGGCGGGTGCCCGGCCCCAGCCGGCGGCCAGAGACCAGGCCTCCCCCCACCACGTCCAAGGAGGAGGCATAGGAGCGGCGAGCAGCCGAGGCGACACGTCTCCTCTCCATGCTGGCCGGGCTCTGGCCGCTCCTGGGAAGTGAGGGCTTTATGGAGGCGTGGGCCGGCCTGGCGCTGCCCAAGCTGCCCCGGCAACGCCCCCTGGCATGGCCTGAGGGGGAGGGGCTGGGCCGAGCCCGTCTCACCCCACCGAGGTCACTGTGCCCAGAGGCAGGGCGGCCCCAGCCTGGCCACAGACAGAGGTCCTCGTGGGCCGTGCCTGCGGCCGGATGCTCGGTCTGCAGCCCTGATTGCTGGGCCAGGAGGCCCTTTCCCTGGGAAGATGGGCCAAGAAGGGTCTGGATCAGATGACCTCTGACCTGCTTTCCACCTCTTAGATCCCATCACAGCGCTCCTCCTGCTAAGTGCGGGGAACTTGTGAAGAACAAATGTGTTCCATACTCTCAGGAAGCTACAGTTTCCTGCTGAGCCCCGTTCCCAGCAAACTGTTGGACTCCTCCCCTCCGAACATGGGCGTCCCGCATTCCTGCTTGCACCCCCTTTCCTGGAGGCCTGGGGCTGTGGGCTGAAACTGGACACCGGCCCTTTGTCTAGGGGGTCAGTTGAGGCTTCTGTCTAGCAGTGGGGGGAATGAAGGAAGGAACATGGAAGCTTTGAGGGGGCAAGAGGGGCGGGCGCTGCACTCCCTGGCCTTCTCCCTGGACCACACGTAAGCCCCTGCCTCAGTCCCACGGGGCTCCCTCGCCCGTTGCCCGGCCTCTCTGCACCCCCGTCTGGAGCCAGGCCTTGACAGCCGCACAAAAAACACTTATGGATGAGCTGGCTATCCCGGCTCCCATCTTTGTTCCCGCATCGCCCTGTTTCCCCAGCCACCCCTCACCTCCCTTTCACACTGGAGATTTATCTCCTTTGAGTTCCCACGCAGCAGGCTGAGAGGATGGAAAGGCCTCCGGGGACGGGTCAGTTTGGGAACCCAGGAGCCACTGGGTCAATACTAGGAGCTCAGGGCCGGTGTCCTGTAGCCTGACCCTTCAGATCCATCCACCCCTGTGTTCTGATCCCACGGGGGGCCAGAGCCTCACCCAGGCCCCTCACCCATCTGTGTCCTTGGACTTCTGGGAAGCCCTCCTCTCCCCGCCCCCCTGCTGCCCATGCCTGGGCCTCTGATCCCTTCTCCTGGACACTTGCTGAATAGAGCCTTGTTTTCCACCACTGGTCAGGGCGCCACACGGAGAGGGCAGCCCCCGGGGGGCTGTGCTGTTTGTATCCCAAGATGCCAGGCTCTTAGGCAGAGTACAGCCTAAGCCCCCAGCTCAAAGAGCTTCTCGGAAGCCTCCGAGGGGGCCGGGGTGCAGTGGGGGAGCAGGCTCTGTGCCCACCCCCGACCATTGTGTCCGTGCCAAGGTGAGTCATTCAGTGGGCACAAGGGGAAGGCCCTGTGGGGGCGGCCAGCCCGGCACTGCCAGGTCCCCTGCTCTGCAGACAAGGCCTGGCTGCTTGCCCCCGCCCCAGCTTCCAGAGCCAGCTCCCAGCCCTGAGCTCTTACCCCACGCTGGGGAGACACACTCCATTTGGGCATGTTATGGGCTTCCTGCCGAGGTTTTCCCTGGTGAGTCCCAGCACAGAGAGGGAAGGTGAGGGTCTCTAAGTCTTCAGCCACACCTGACCCTGGACCTGGGCAATAACATGGGGAAGGGACCCTTGGGGAGGGGATGCCCTGTGACTTTTGATCCTGCTATGGGTGGAGGAGCTGGGAAAGTCACGGGCATTAAAAGAAGAAGAAGATGGGACGATCCCTCGTCCCAACTCTCTCTGTGACTAGGAGTGGCTGTCCTTCTAGCTCGCTGGGCAAGTTACAGTATGCGGCCTTCTCTCTTTGTTCCAGTAAAACGTAGTTGAAATTAGTGTAAAGCAGTCTCAGGGGAGGGGGGAGATGGAACGAGAGCAGGAAAGGTTTGTCAGTGAGGCTCAGTGATGTGTCCCTGCGTGTGTGTGTGTGTGTGTGTGTGTGTGTGTGTATGTGTGTGTGTGTGTGTGACCCAGGCTTATTTCAGCAGCAGCAGAGGCCCCCCCTTCACCCCCCTTCAGCCACCTCCCCGGACCAGTGTCACCCAGGTTTCTTGGCTCTATCCTCAACCTCCATCCGATCCTAGACCCATTCCCCACACTCAGCCCGTAACTATCCACGGATGTCCACACAGGAACCAGTGAGGTAGACTGACACGGCCGTGGTTGCTTGCTGAACTTTCATTATTTTGTATGACACATTCGTGGTAGAAAAATCAGGAAATGTAGATAAGCAAAACGCAAAAATTTAATTAGCCATGATTTCGCCACCTGGGGATAAACACTACCAGATTTCCCCCCACATATGTAAATTCATTTTTTTTTTATGAGTGGGCTCATGCTGTACAAATTATTTTGTAATTTGTTTTTTTCACTCAGCAATATGTTGTGAACATCTTTCCATATCAATAAATATTTATCTACATCATCATTTTAACAGCTGCATGGTTTTCCACTGTATGCATTAATTTACCCAAGCCCTATTGTTAGACACACAGTTGTCCGTCCCCCTTCTTCCTTCCCTCTCTCCCTCTCTTCTAGATCATGATATGCGCTATGCACGGTTGCCCCAGGCGGACACAGCTCCCAGCCTCCGACTACTCCCATCCTCCTGGCCTGGCTCAGGCCCCGTCTCTGTGGCCTCTCCTCTCCTGGTTCCCTAACCGGAGGGCCTCAACGTCCCAAGCCTCAAGCCGATCCCTAGACTGACTCCTGCACAGACAGCAGAAAGCTGCAGGCCTTGGAGAGAGGATACCCGGATGCCTCTCCGCGACGGAGCCTTCAGCCAAGCCAGGCCCCGCTTCAAGCTGAGGGGGAGACAAGATGGTCTCCCCCCCCACGCCCCTCCCCTGCGTCAGAATCCACCGGGATGCCTTCCTGCCTCCTGGGACAGATCAGTGACGCACCTGGCCTCAAGGCACACACAAGGGTGCCCCGCGTTTTCTAAATTTGCCAGCCTCGAATTCAAGCCACTAGACCACTGCCCACTGGCTCCCCTCGGGCCCCCGTGCCGTTCCCAGTCCCTGGCACAGCATGGTGGTCCTCATGCATGGGTGGGAGGAAGAGAAGTTGGGACTCTCAGGGACGGACTCCTTGGCTACCACTGAGTCCATCCCTCCCACACGGGCCCCCTCCCTGAGGAAGGGAACCAGGCCCTGGTGGCCACTAGATGGCAGTGTCCGAGCGGCCGCAGGGTCCCGCAGAGGAGAGGGAGCGGGTCTTAGG
The DNA here is from genome assembly GCA_028534135.1 of Potos flavus. Lineage (NCBI taxonomy): Eukaryota > Metazoa > Chordata > Mammalia > Carnivora > Procyonidae > Potos > Potos flavus. Next base: position 15,743,147 of record CM052891.1, on the reverse strand, counting down.
GCCACAGGCCCGCTTTCCAAAACCCAGATTTCTACCACCCAGAAGGATCGCCCAGGTATTCACTAGAGCTGTTCTGACTGCTGTGACAGTGCCCTCTAGAGGAAAGCGAGGCCGCGGCCGTTCAGCCGCTACATGATCTTGGACGACTTCAGGAACTTCCCGAGTCTCCATGTCCACCTGTAAAATGGGGACTCACAACACTTACTTCCAAGGTAGAGGGGAAGATAAATTCAGGGAAAGCCGGACACAGCAGTGGCTCACCAAATCACAGGTTCCATTTAACAACACCTACCTGGGGCTTACCTGAGGCTTCCCCAGGAGAAGGGTCCCCATGGGTAGGGACTTCCGGATGTTAGGACCTATGTCCTTCCGTCAGAATGGAGTCTCACTAAGGATAGGGTCCGTCAGGACACCCTCTCTTCTGTGGGGGCTCCCTGATGCGAGCACCCATGGTTCACTGCCGGATGGGAGCTCCTTGAGGGCAGGGGCTCTCCCCCTCTCAGCCTGGAGGAGGGCTGCCTCAGGCCGGGGTCTGTCCCCTCTCCTATCATCTGTCAGCCTGTGCCGAGCCAGCTCTGCTGGCGAGAAGTCCCCAGCTCCTGTGGCTGTTGAAGGGCTCCTGGATGAACCCCCAGACTCCGTCCCCTGCCTCCTTCTTGGCCTCGGTCAGCACGTTGTTGGAGGCATCGGCACTCTCCCCTTTGCACACCCAGGCGGCGGCCTGCTGCGTGGGATTGGAGTTAATAAGTGCGGGCCTTTTCTCTCCAATCCCCCTCTCCCCACCCTCCTGGGCGCTCCAGTCTGCCCCCCACTTTCCAGCCTCTAACCCTGAGACCTGCTTTTTAATTGCTTTCCCTGATCTGTTCTGCTTTCTGCTCCCCTCTGTCTCCCTGCCTGACTGCGTCCCTCCGGGAGGGTGAGAAGCAGGGGCCCAGATGTGTCCCTGGTGGGAGGAGAGGGCTGGCGGGCAGCCTGTTATTTCCAATCCAGTGGGCCTCCAAATGGACAGGATGAGCCAGGGAACAGGGTGGAAGGGCTGCGGGCGAGCCGAGGGGGATGCTTTGGGAGGGCTGGGAAACACAGCCATGGTCTCCAGGCCCCTGGGGGTGACTCTGGTCTCTTTTTCCCCCCACAGCCTCCATCCCAAGCCCTCTGAGATCTTCACAAAAGAACCATGAAGGAGGGGAAGACAACCACGAACTAGATTCTGTCTGGGAGCCAGGATCCCCCAAACTTAGCTAAAAGCCAGAGGAACATTCCTGGGAAAACCCGGAGACAGAGGAGCAAGGATGTGAGAGGGAGGACTCCTGAGTTAGCAGCTGCCAAGGGCTCCCCATGTGGTGACAGAGTCCCTTGTGGGGGTGGGTGGCAGAGCTGATGGCTGGCGGTGGGACCCAGAAGGGAGAGCCCAGTCCCCTCTCCTTGACAGGTCCCAACACCGAAGGAGGTTTGGGCTTACCCTCAGGTGACAGGGACAGGCGCTGTCCTGACTCCCCACAGGGAGGGACAGTGTCTTGTTCTCTGTGTCTGGCGCTCCTGGCACTGAGTCTGGGTCTCTGAACTGGGCAGGACTTTGGGACTCCAGGGTGGGGTCCAGACACGAGCTTCGGGCTGGAGGTGGGCAAGGAGGTGAGCACAAAGGGCCTGGGAAGAGAGTCCTTCTGCACTCCCAGCCGTGGAGTGAGCAGCTCTGCGCAGACCCCCAAGGTAGGAGAAGCCCCAGGACGAGGGGCCTGCGGTGGCTGGGGGAGCCATCGATTTGCTGCATCTCAGGGATGAGTCTCTTTATGTAAAAACAATCCGATCTCGGAGCCTCGTCACCGCCCACGGAGGTCAACTGGGAGCTGGCTGTCAGCTCGCTGCCCCCCCAGTCCCTACCAGTTCCCCGAGAGTCTGGGACCAGCCAGGCTGCCCCCGCCCCTGGCCAGCGGGACACCATGTGGTGAGCACTCTCCACCCGACCTCCTGTGATTGAGGGCAGGAGCCACACGTCCCTAACTCCATTGGCAGAGTCTTTGTACATTTAATGGGTCACCTGAGAGCACATTTTCCACCACGGAGCTACAAATGTTTGCCGAGCCAATGGCTGGGTGCAGAACATCCTTGTCAAGAGTGACCCTTTCCACTGGCAAGCTGCCCCCGGCCTAGGCGAATTCTGCCTCGTGCAGCAGACCCTGTCGTGCGAGGCTTGCCCTTCTGGCCCTTGTTACCAGCTGCCTTGTCCCGCGCCCGCTGCCTCGGCGCTTGCAGGGGTGACAGTGACCATCAGATGAAATAATATATGTGAGCGCCCGGGGAAACGGGCAAGTTATTCAATTTGAATCCAACCAGTGCTTGGCGAGGCCTCCCAAGGTCAAGGCACCACGCCAGGCCGCTGGGGGCTACAGATGGGAGGCTGTGGCAGCTTCTGTGGGAATCATGGAGCACCCGGGGAGGGGGGGGAACTCATTAAGACTAATTGCAGAGGCGGGAACGCCAGGCTCACGGAAAGAAATGATGCCTGTTCGCTTCTAAAGGGAAGCAGCTCGGTGTCATGTGAAGAACCAGACCCTGGTCTGAATCCTGGCGCGGCCGCTTGCTGTCTAACCCAGGGCGCGTTCCGTGAACCTTCTGGAGTCTCTCCTCATTATCGCTCTTAAGGTCGCGAAGTTTTGTGCACTGCCTGCAGCCGGGAGGGACCCAATGCTCCTCTTGCGGGTTCTTCTCTCTCCTCCTCCAAAAACGGAGGCAAAACTGAATGGGGCAGGGCTGCTTCCCCAGCACAGCGAAGACTCATTTGAAATTAGCAGCGTTATTTACACACGGTTCGCAAGATGCTAAATACCTATAACATGTTTGTTTTCTGGAGCAAGTTAAACACAGACTCCTATCATCCTGTTTACACTGTTAATTCAGCCAGCCGCATCTTCCTGGAGAGACGGAGGTAAACTTGGGTAGAATCCTCACAATCGGAACAGGTGCGGAGGAGAGCCACGAACAGAACCGGGGTGGGAATGGGGCTTCTGGGGCTGCGGGGAGGAAGACTGCACAGGGTTCCTGTGGTCAGGGCTTAGCCTAGGGCCTCACCTGAGGGCCCTAAACCTGGGGGCCCTAAACACTGTCTCTGACAGCACGACTCTTCACAACTTACGCCCAAGTCCGCAGAAGGGTAGAGCAAGCCTGTAGGGGTGATGGCTTCTGCACCCGCTCAGGAGAAGAAGCCCCTAGTGAAAGATAGGGCCGCAGAGTAAAGAGGGGAGCTTACCCCGAGGCCCCAACCTAAGACCCTGGAGGAGGCCGTGGGGGACGTTTTCTATACTCAGAAGTTTCTTGAAGTCTGGAAGAGTGAGGAGGTGTTGCTATCCCCGTTAGGTACACAGAAAGACACACACACCGACGATGGAGATGGTTTATTAATCATTATAATAAAAAAATATATCTATATCTACATGTGCATATATAAGTACATATGCAGAAATAAAGGCTCAGAGGCTATAAACCCAAGTATGAACAGCGCTTACACCCAGGTGGTAGCATTAAAGCTGAATGTCCCTTTCTTTACACTTCTTTTTACACGGAGCGTGCATCCTGTTGCCAATAGGGCAAAAACAATAAAGCTGTCTTCATTTGGAAATCCAGACACTACTGTCCTCTGCAGCATCACCAGGATGGAGGCCTGGGGCTGGGGCTCCTGCTCCAGGCTGCAGGGATGAGGCTGAAGGTGCCCCCCTCTCTCACCAACCAGGGAGAGTAGAGCTGGGAGCCCGCACCCTGTCCTCATCCCTTCTCCCCTGCACAGTGGCCAGAAGCGCACAGAGCCCTCTGTTGGATGGGAGGTGGGGAGCAAATTCCCCCAAAGCCACCTGATTGCACGGAGGACGTTGTGAACTAGGGGGGTATAATGGCTGCACCTTTATTTATTTATTTATTTTTAAAAAGATTTTATTCATTTGACAGAGAGAGAGAGAGCACAAGCAGGGGGAGTGGCAGGCAGAGGGAGAGGGAGAAGCAGACTGCCTGCTGAGCAGGGAGCCCGATGCGGGGCTTGATCCCAGGACCCTGAGATCATGACCTGAGCTGAAGGCAGACACTTAACCGACTGAGCCACCCAGGCGCCCCAGTGGTTTCACCTTTAAAATAGCAACATGTTAACACTCAGGATGAATATATGCCTGCTGAGAAGCTGAGTGTAACAAGAGATTGATAAAGAGGGCAGGGAGCAGAATGAATGGCTCGTGATGAGGGTCAGTAAAGGAAGAGGGTGTTGGCATTAATTGCTCCGAGCGCAGGAAGGCGGGTCAGGGCTCCTGGAGCAGGCAGTTCTGGGGACCACGAGGGGTCGGTGGGTCAGGACACCTTGGCGACACAGCTCCCAGACGACAGGGCCCTCCCAATCCCCGTCAGTTCCTGCTGATTGCCGGGGCAGCGGGGACTGGAGGGGGGCTCCGCGGGCCAGTTGGCTGGGGCAGGCAGGGAGGAAGACGGTGAGGCTCTGTCCCACGGCTCCCCTCCCCGAACCCTCCCCCACCTCTCTCATCAGGGTCCTTGTGATGCTGGGAAATACCCCAAGCCCTCCTTTCGCCTGGGTCTTGGCCCACCCTGTCCCCTCCTACTTCCTGTCTTCGTCTGCCACCATGGCCCAGACCATCCCTGAACCCCGTGCCAGTCACCTGGGATCGCGAGGGGCCCAGCTGGCCTCTTCAAGGTGCTGCTGGGGAGGCGGGCAATGCGGCTGCGGCCCCGGGCCACTCCCAGGGAGCGGGAGACCGAGGAACTGGGGGAGGGAAGGAAGGAAGGTAGGAAGGTCACAGCCGAGCCTTGGGCTACAGGGTAGGGGTAGGGGGGAAAGCTCCACACTAAGTCTTGAGAGCAGGGGGAGGCTAAGCTCCAGCAAGGCTAGATCTGAAGGCAGGAGAGGCAGTGGGGAGGAGCTTAGTGGGGTGTGGGAGGGAAGTAGAGGTGGGGGGGTCTGTTCCCCAGTTTAACCAGTGAACACCGGATGTCCGCCTCAAGGAGAGGGAGCCTCTAGCCTTTCACTGAAAAAGGGAGCTACCGTTCCCTTCTGGTATAATCCTGTACCAGCAAGGTCCAAGGGACCCTCCTTCGGTCAGGATGCTGACCCTGCTCACGAGACCTCTGCTACCAGCTCTGAGGGGTCCAGAGACACAGCCGAGGCCCCGTAGTTGGCTCGGTGCTTACCGCCCCAGGGAAAGTTCTGTCTCTCCCCGTGTGCCGCCCCAGCCTCACCTGGCAGCTCGCCTCTTCTTGCGGGCTGAGGTCCCAGGGAAGGAAGATGTTGGTTTGGGGCCTTTCATGGTGAGAAAGGGCACAGGTCCACTGCAGGGGGGAGGGAGGAAGGCGAAGGGAGGCAGATCAGGAAGGAACCGGAAAAGGGCGCCTCCCCTCTCCAGCCCCCAGCTTGGAGGGTGGGGAGGTTGGACAAGATGACCTCTGAGGTTTCTTCCTACTTAGAGGTGGATTCCTCTCCCTGCCTCGCTCGGCCTGGGCTGACAGCTGAGTGACAGGCCTGTTCTGGGACAACATCCAGATGTCAGTTTCTGGCACGTTCGGGGAACCGGAGTTCAAACAATTTGACCCTTCCACCTGCCTGGCTGTGAGCTTGTTACTGAGAGGTGGCTCAGGCGGTAGGAGGGGCAGGGGGTGTGGTGGGCAGCCCGCTGCCCTTGGCCTCCCAAGGACAAGGTCAGTCTGCTGTTTGTTCTTGGCCTTGGACTCTCCTGAGCTGGTCACTGTTCCCCTACCCTGGCAGGTGAGTGGAAGGTGAAGGTGAAAGCTTCATCTTCTCAAAGAAAAATGCTGAACAGAGTTTGCTGAGGACCCCCTTCCCAATTCCAGATGCTGGGCTAGAGGATAAAATCCGGGGTGGAAATAGCAGAAATATGCATTTCTCAGCGGGATGTGGAACTAAGACTGGGCCAGAGGGTGTGAGTGATACAGAGGAATAGAGAGGACTAGGCCCTCCCCTTATTCCTGCTCCTGCTGACCCTCCCCAAGTGGAGGGGGGTCCCCGTTAGCCACTCGTGGGCATGCCACAAACTGTCCCAGGGCTGGCGGTTTGAGTACAGACAAGGCAGGGACCCCGAGAAGAGCAGCCCTCCTGGGCCTAGGCACTGACACCGGTCAGACCAAAGGGAGGGAGATGGCAAACACGGCTCCGAGAGTCAGGCCGGCTCCCACTTCTCTCGGCAGGACCTCTGTCCCTTGCTGACCCCGGAGTCCCTGCCTGGAGGGCTAGGAGGGAGGCTGGGACACCCACCTGGGGAAGAAGGGCTGATCCAGCCTGTTCAGCTCCTGGGGGACATCCGCCCAGCCAACGCGTTCCTGGAAACCCAGCTTCGAGGGGGCCTCCTCTGAGAGATCAAAGGTGGCGTTGAGGTCCCGAGCCGGCAGGGGCAGGGGGGTGGAGCAGTTCTGCACAGCAGAGGGGCCCAGGGGCACCCGGCTTTTGACGACTGTGGCTGGGCAGACGCGAGGGGAGCGGCAGGACGCGGAGGCCTTTCCCCCTTTGGGGGTGGTGGGCCCAAGTGAAGGCTGAGCCTCAGGCAGGGACCCCCTCCTCAGGCAGGGCAGGAAGGACTGGCGCTGGCGTTTGGTCCCCGGCTTCGGGGCTGGGGGGGTGTCTGGCTCCGAGGGGCTTGGTCTCCTCCTCCTCTTCTTCTTCTCCGTGGGCCGCCGGGATACCTGGTCGGGGGTGCGGTCGGGCCCTGGTAGGACCCCCAGGGTGGGCATGAGGCCACTCAGTCGCCTTGCCATGGTCCGGGTCACGGGGCCAGAATAGCCTGGAGAATCGGGGCACAGAGAAGGCGGGTGCTGAGGGGAGACCAGGGACTGGCCAGAAGGAAGGCGAATCTGTAGAATTTGGGGAGAAAGACACTGGAGACACGCAGGACCCCCTAGGTGGGCCGTGAGTCCCGTGGGCCGCAGCACGACCCAGCATCGGCGGCCCCAGGCGCCCTGCTAGAGACAGAGCAGGGGCGACACTCACCTGACTCAGAACACGGCTCCAGAGGCGCCCGCTTGGCCGGGCCGGGTGTGCCGGAGGCCTTTGCCCCAGGCTCAGCTTTCCCCTCCCGCACCAGCTGCTGCAGCGTCTCGAACTCTGCGATCATGTCGGGGGTCAGCAGGTCGGCCGCTTGGAGCAGGGAGTACTGTCGCTGTGCCAGGCACAGCACCTTCAGGGCCAACCTGGAAGGGAGGGAAGGGGGTCCCAGCCCTCCTCAGACCCGGCCCTATCGCTCCAGGCGTGCCGAGGAGCCCACGAGGGGCCGGTCCCCCGGCTCCCTCCTGCCCGGCCTCACACTGGCTGGCCGGCCTCACACCGCCCTCCCAGCGGTGGGTCCTGCTCTGCCGGGCCCTTGCTGAAGACCAAGGCTGGCAGAGGCGGCCACAGGTAAGGCGGGGGTGAGGTGGGGGTTCATCCCTAAATATGCCCCCCAACAAAGACAGGGACCTGGGAAGTAGGGAAAGGGCACTAAATGGCCTCAGACCAGAAAGTCTGCGTCTCCTCTCTCAGCTCTGCCACTCACTGCTACTGTGATCTTGAATTAGTGCGTTGACCCCAGGGGGCAACGTAAGGTAGCAGCAGGGAAGAGCTAGGCTCAAGTCAGCCTATCAGCTCAAATCCAGGCTCCGACACCTCCCACCGCGTGATCCCGGAAGCACTGCTTGACTCAGTCTCCACATCCTCAAAATGGGGATAACCGATGCACCCTCGTCTTCGGGTTATGGGAAGAGGAAATGAATTATTTGATATGTGACGTGTTTAAAGAGTACCGGCCACATACGAAGCACTGTAAGGTCAACTATTTTCTGTAAAATGAAAACGTCTACCTTGTGAGGACAAGAGGAGATGGAATGAGCTAGGCCGTGTTGGTCTTGGTTCTGAGAGGCCCCTCAAAAATGCACACAGTCTGCACTCCCTGCTCAGGGGTTGGGATTCCGAAAGAGCCTGTGTGAATCAATGCCCACTTCACATGCACTGAGGGGCTATTTAAAGGGAATTATAAGGGTAATGCGATTATTGATGGTATAAATTTAGAATCTAATAAAGCAAATTTCCTTCCCGTGAGGCACACCTATGATAAAAGAATGAACACAATTATTTCGGTGGGGATTACTCATGGCCAATAATTTATCCTCAGGTAGCAGGACCTGCCTGGACATCTCTGGACCCCCTCCTCTGCCTTCAGTGTGTGCTCAGGGAATCCAAACTCATTTCATAAAGCAGCCTCCAGGCCTTTCTGAAAGAGGGCAGGATATAAATTAAAAAGGACATAGCCGAAACTCATCCGACGTCTGCCTGAGCCACACATTATAAGAAGATTAGACCACTGAGAGAAGGGGGTGTCTAGGGAGAAATGCACTGGCCTGGATGTCAGGGACCCAGGCCCCTCCCTCTCCCTCTGGCCATGTGGCCCTGGGTGAATGCCTCAGGACCCGGTCTGGCCAACGGGGAGCGGGTCTATACCAGAGATTTCCAAATTAGTTTTCCAGAAACCCATCAGAGGATGTTGAAAGTGGGAATCGCTCTGCTTTATCTGTTTTACATATTAAACTCCAGCGTTAGATTCCATTTGAAAAAAGGACTTGGTAGCCAAAACAATTCTGAAAAAAACCATTGAACTGGAAAATCTGAGATCCACTCAGGGCCCTGGTGGTCTAAGATTGTGAAGTCTAAAGCCAGAGAGAAATGATTTTCCATTATCTGGTTGTTAGGGTGTCTCCAAGTGTGGAGGAGATCTGGCATGTTCTGCAGCCCCTGATACGTGGGGTCTCCTGTCACATTTTATTAGTATCTATTATTAGCTCTAAGAAGGAAGGAGAATGAAGACTGTGATCCCCAAATCATAGCTAAGACTGAAGCACCTTTCAGGGACCACGAAACTAGAGGCGAAGCGGAAATGAGAACCCCGGTGTCCTCTGTCCTCACAGCGGGGGGACACCAGAGCACAGAGACCCTGACTCATCGGTGGGAGCCCCGGGGCCAAGGCGACCTCCCGCCAGTGCATCCCTGCCACTCCAGGGCCCCGGGGAGTCAGCAGTCGCAGACAGATAATGAGCCCCTCATTATTCAGGCTGCAGCATTTTTGCTGAGTCGAGAACAGACACTCCCCAACAAGAAATAAAATTAAACAGGCCCTTCTGTCCAGAAGCTTTAAATATACTGCCTAGCATGAAGCGTGCTGGGGAGGCAAGAGTGGTGTTGGCAGCAGCAAAGCTAAGTGGCCGGGGATTTATGTTCTAGGGGCCAAGAAAAAACATACTAGCAGCACCTCTCTATTAAGGACAGAGAGAAGGATCCAGAATCCATTTCTCTTTGGCTTTGGGTAGTGGTCTGTATTTACTTTTGAGAAGAAACGGCCATAATCTGTTGGTGAAGACACACGGTAAGCACCTGGCTCGAGAAGGCGGTCCCTTCCTCAGCCTGCCACCCAGCTTGTCTTGGCTGCTTGGTTCCTCCCTGCAGGGCACAGGCAGCTCGGCCCCCAGACTGGGAAGCAGAGCGCTAGGCTGGGCAGCCCCGCGCTAACTCGGGGCTTGCCAGCCAGATCCGGGATGGAATTGGTGTTTTGTCCGCCAGTGATGTGGAAGAATAGAGAGCACAGGTAAGTAGACAGAGTAGGTGAGAATCTCCAGGTCGTTGAAAGCAGATAAGGGACAATGTTGAGGAAAAAAGACGCAACTCTTAACTAGGGCAAAACCAGAACTTTTGCAATGTACTTAATACCGGCTCCCACCCCGGGAAGTCTGGAACCCATCATCTCCCACCCTGAACCCCACAGAAGAGCAAGAAGACACCTACTGCTTAGAACGGTCTCTCTCCAAGTTCAGTGGGGAGAGGCAGCCCACGTCTGGCTTGGGCTGCAGGGTCAGACCAGGGGACCTTGGCAGTGGGTGTCTGAGGGTCTGCTCTGATACCCGGATAGGAACCTAAGCAGGAAGGAAGTCATAGGTAGAGGGCCCAGGATGGCCACCGTCCCCTGCTTAAGTAGATCTTAAAATCTTTCCATCCTCCAAGAGTGGGAATGATGGCTCTTGGACTGACTGGGTCCTAGTCGAGAACTTCTCTTTCCCAGGCCCCTTCCCCCTCGCTGCTCCCCTTCTGGTAATGGGTCTGCCCCTCACTGCAGGCACAGACGAGGTCCCCTTCCTGCATAGGATCTGAAAGCGCCCTAATGGCTAAGATGCAAGACATCCAGGTAAGGAACCCAGAACCGAAGGGAGCCTATGAGTTGGGGAGGGCCATGGCTTCCAAAATTCCATCACCTCTGTCCTACCTCCTCCTCCACCGGGCCTTTGTCCTTGTCTCCTTGGGGCAGCTCCTGGTCTGGAGAGTTCCCTTCCACGACCCTCCCCACCTGGGTCTCTAGCCCCAGGCTCTCCTCCTGAAGGACCGCAGAGCCTGGGCGGAGCTCCGGGGTGCGGGGCTGGCTGGGAAGGCTGGGGGGAGAGCGGGGTTTGAGACGTGGGAAAGCAGGGAGGGGCAGAGTCTCTGTGGCACCGGGTGGTATAGGGCCCAGCTTGGGTAACAAGGGGGCAGCAGCAGAGGGTAGGAAGTGTCGCCGATTTCCTGGTTTAGGACACAATGATGCCTCCTCCCTAACTTCACCTTCTTTTAAGTAGTATATGCTGCTTCTATGGGCTGGGGGCGTCACTTAGTCATCCGACGTGGAGCATTTTTTCTACTTTGATGTTACTTAGAGTTGCTCTTAGGACTGTCTAGAAGGCGCTGTGTCAAATGAGAGCGAGCACTAGAGGTGATAATCAGGGTCTTGTCACCTAGAGTGTCACCGAGAGTGACAATCATTGTGCTGGGCATGGGCTGGGAACCTCGGACCCCGGAAGGCAGCACAGAAGCTGGAGAAGGGGGGGCTTTCCCTGCTGAACCGAACAGGGCAAGCGTGGCCGCAGCACTCACAGTTGCGGGGAAGGGCCCGATTTGGGGGATTTCGGGAGGTCCTGCGGTCTGGCCCCGGCTCTCGCTTCATATGCTTGGAGCTTCTCCCTCAGGGCGGCCACCTGCCATTAAGGCAACGCAGCCCCTCAGAGACGCAGGGAGCGCAGAGCCCTGGCCACGCCCCATGTGCCCGGCTCTGGCCCTTCCCCCCCCCCCCCCCCCCAGCCGGGCGCCCTGCCTCCCAGTCGAGCTCCCCGGCGGGCTCCTCACCTCGGCCTGCAGCTGCTGGCAGACGGTGGCATACTGGCTGATGTGACAGTCCAGGCTGATCACGTTGCTCTTAAGCTGAGATGGGGGCACAGGGGAGAGGTTCGAGCGCTCATTCATAGCAGCTTTCGGCAACCGCTTCCAACAGTCAGGCTCGGAGCGAGGCGCCTCCCTCACACTCCCGAGACTCGAGACTCGCCCTCCCGACAGGGGAGCCAGACTGGGGAGGGGCGGTGAGTGGCTTGCCTGAGGCCCCCAGCAAGAGGCAGAAGGATGCCTTCGAACCTAGGCCCGACGCCCTGACCAGGCCAGGGCAACTCTCACGGGCCAGCGCTCGGTCACCCCCTTGTGTCGTCTCCCTCTTGAGACGATTCTGCCTCCGTCAGCCCACGGCTATGACAGCCTCCTCTCTTTTTCAAGTCCGGAGACTGTCCTGCCTCTCCCCCAGCTGGAGTCTGCCCAAGGATGGGGACTGAGCCGCTTCCATCCCGAGGAATTTCCCTGAAGACGGAGGCTAGGGAAGTTTTTCCCTCTGCCTTGGGGGAATGCTTGCTCCTTCCAGGGAGAAAGCTGGTGGGTCCTGCCCCTTCCTCCTCCTGCCCTCCCCCCCACCGGGTGGGCCATTTCTGGCCGGCACGCACCGCGAGCTTGATCTCCTTGGCGCGGTCGGCATACTTGAGGGTGTTGTAGGTGTCCTCGTAGGTCAGACTGGAGGGGCTGACGGTAGCGATCATGACCGTGTGGCAGTTGCCCCCGATGGAGTCCTTGAGCAGACGGGTCAGCTTGCTGTCTCGGTAAGGCACATGAGACTTGCGGCCCTGGGGCGACAGCAAGAGGGCATGAGCCGAGATGGCTGGAGCGGACAGATCCTGGCTGAGACCCGGCGGCCGCTGGCCCAGGGCTGGGGGGGAAGGACCCTGGGCCTTGGGCACTCAGTCGCCGTCCTGGGCAGGCTCCCGGGGCTGTGCGGTTTTACCTTGGCGTCGGCCAGGGCGTTGAGGACATTGATGAGGGCCAGCAGGGACCGGTTGATGTTGGCGCCCTCCCGCAGCCGCTCCCCCTTCGCGTGGGTGCTGGACGCCCGCTCCGAACCCGCCAGGTCAATCAGGCTCATCTTGGCCACTCGAAGGGCCTGAGTCAGACCTGGAACCCGGTCCTGCTGCTTCACGAAGATCTGGGGGTGGGGGTGGGGGGACGGTACAGACGGCAGGGGTGAGGGGGTGCTGGGCATCAGGAGCCTCAGCTTCGAACTCCGACCTGCCACCCGGCTCACCTGGAAGATGGCGTGGGAGCGGGAGGACGTAGCATTGGCGTCAGTCGGGTGCTGCGTGCGGTTGCGGTTCCCCCGGGTCAGCAGCTCCAGCAGCTGCTCAGCGGAGGTGGGCTACAGAGGGGATGCCCAGGAAGGGCGCTGTGGTCTCCCCAGCCGGAAGAGCTGCTCTCCAGAACCCCCCCCCAGGATCCCGGGCAGGGCCAAACTGCCTGGCGAGAGGGAACCCCGGAGAAGCAGCGGGCTGCTCCCGCCACCCGAGCCCCATCCCACACCTGGTGGAAGGAGAGTCCTGGCACCACCACGCCCTTGTCGGGGTCCTCCCGGATGGCGAGGGGCCCCTTGGGCTCCAGGAGGTCATGGATCTGCTCGTTGTATACCTGGGGAGGAAGGAGGCAAGGGAGAAGGCTGATAGAGAGATCCCTTCAGGAACCTTCTCCCCAGAGGCCGGGGGCGGGCCGAGGTGTGGGCCAGGGAAAGCCTGCAGGACACCGTGCCAGGAGCGGCCCTCTGCACGACATCGGTGCTCGGTGAGAGCAGGCCAGGCGGGTTTCGCTCCAACGCAGTGTCTCTCAGAGTCCCATCTGTGCCCTCTGGGCTGCCGACTTCCTCCCACCCTCTTTCCCCACGGTCACTGGGGCCGCTCAGGCCTGGGAGGGAACAGCCCTACCTCCTGGTAGCTGATGAGCACTTCGAATCGCTTCTCCTCCTGGTGGGCCTCAAGCCGCCTGTAGAGTTCCATGGTCGTCAGGTACATGATGCCGGGGTCCCCCTCTCTTCCCAGCATGGTGTGTGTCTTCCCAGCCCCGGTGGCCCCATAGGCAAACACTGTGGGGGATGGAGTTGGGGGAGGGTGGTGGCGGGGCCTGATCCGCCTTCCCTAGGGGTCCCCCTGTGCACTGCCACCCAGCCCAGCCCCCCCCCCTTTCTCCCCAAGCCCCTCCTGTGCCTTCCTGCGCACAGTTCCAGGGCTCCTACCCACTCACATCCCACCGCATTCACACTGCAGCTTTGCAGTTCCCCGTGCCTATGGCCTGGCTCCCCCGCGGGCCTGTGGATTCCAGGGCAAAGGGGTATCCACTATGAGTGGGAGCTCCTCCCTTCCCCAGGGAGGCCTTCTCCGGGCTAGGCAGCTTCCTCCGCTGAAGGCCTGCGGTTCTGTCCCTCATACCGCTTACTTCAGTTTACAGTCACACATTCGTGGGGGTGATTTGTGATTAGTGTCTTCTCCCCCCTCTAGAACACAAGCGTCAAGGGGACGGGAACCACGTCTGTGTGACCTGCTACTAGAGCCCAGGAGGGTGTGTCACACACAGGAGAACGAAAGGGCCGGCACCCTCCCGGGCAAGTGCCCAGCGGAGGGGAAGGAGGGCGCGGTTGCGGGACGCACCAAGCCCTCAGAAGGAAGCAGGGAGGCGAGGCCGCTACCAGCTGGGGCTTTCCCTCGTCCCCGCCCCGGCTCTCACCTGAGCAGTTGTAGCCCTGGAGGAAGCTGTCCAGAACGCTGTGGGTGGTGTGCTGAAACACGTCCTGTTGGGTGGCCGCCTCGCCAAAGACCCGGTCAAAGACAAACGTCAGGTCTTTGCCCTTCCTCTTGGGGCCATCATGGCCGCCGCCCCACTTGAGGCCAAGGAAGCCCCCGTCGGGCTCCTCGGGGTCGAACACCAGCACCCGCTCATCCACCACCTGAACCACAGGCCGCCGCTGACTCTCCAGCTCCCGCGGGGTGGGGGGCCGGACCCGCACCACGACCCGCACCTTGCTGTCCTCCACCGACGTCACCATGGCGACACCTGGGCAGACACAGGAGGAGAGGAGGACCGATTTGACCCCAGCCCAGACGAGGTGTGCCCTCAGCCTGGCTAGCGTTCGAGGACCTTCTCCCACTCCCTCCCCAGCTACCGATCTCCATGTGATACCTTGAGAGAATAAGAATATTATTATTGAACTATTTTCAGGTATTTATTGTTCTACTTGCCTTTTTTTTTTTTTAAGATTTTATTTATTTATTTGACAGAGACACAGCGAGAGGAAACACAAGCAGGGGGAGTGGGAGAGGGAGAAGCAGGCTTCCTGCCAAGCAGGGAGCCCGATGCAGGGCTCGATCCCAGGATCCTGGGATCATGACCTGAGCTGAAGGCAGCCGCCCAAGCTACTGAGCCACCCAGGCGCCCCTGTTCCATTTGCCTTTGAGAAAATGTTATCAATTCCATCCCCAACCCAGAACACCACCCCCTCCCACCCTATTGGAATTACAAGCGAAATAGTATTGTTTGCATATTTATTTTATATTAAAACATTTCATGCAGGGCGCCTAGGTGCCTCAGTCGGTTAGGTGGCCGACTCTTGATATTGGCTCAGGTCATGATTTTAGGGTCGTGCGATTGAGCCCCGTGTCAGGCTCCGCACTCAACGGGGAGTCTGCTCGGGATTCTCTTTCTGTCCCTCTGCCCCTCCCCGCTAATATAAATAAATAAATCTTTTTAAAAAACTTTTTCATGTTAGAACATGGCTACTGCCTTTTGTTTATTCAGGTATTTCTTATGTCCCTCACTAAGATTTTATAGTTTTTCATCTCTTCAGATAGGTTCTATATCTTGTCTTTTTAAGATAATTCCCAAATATTTTAATTGCTCTTATGAACGGAGGGCCTTCCCCCATTTCCATACTGATTGCCAGTATGGAGAAACACAATTGATAATTATACATTTGCCTTCTACTCACCACCCTTAAACTGTCTGATTAATTCCAATTGTTTTTTTATTAAAGCTTATTGGATTTTCTGAGTACACGATTATATATCAGGAACCCCCCCTTTTTTTTACCCTTTCTTCTCCATGGTTATACCAACTATTTTATTTCTTAGAATACTAACATTCTTAGTATTGCATTTCCTAGAACTTCCAAAACAATGTTAAATAATAATGATGATAATGGGCATCCTTGTCTTGTTCTTGATCTTAAAAGAACTGGTGTTAGTGCTTCACTAATTAGAAATTAGTTTTGGACAAATAGTTAATTATCATAATAGGAATTTCCTCCACTCTTATTTAACTTAGACTTCTTATCAGGAATGTCTAGAACTTTATTTAATGATCTTTCAGCACCTCTTGATATGTTTATGTGGGGTTTTTTCACCTCTATTTTGATGATGTGGTAAATTTTTTGATATTATTTCTGGTATCAAACCAACCATGCATTCTTGGGAAAAAATCCTATCCTCGCCATACTCAAGTTTTCCATTTTTAAATGGCTAAATGTGTCAACCTTCTCTTTTATGGTTTTTATGTCATACTTAAGAAGACATTCCTTCCCCAGGGTAATTTTCTTATATTTCTGATACTTTTTCTTTCTTACATTTAGGTCTTTATCCAGATGGAATTCATTTTTTTTTTATGAATGAGGTTCCTAAATATCTCTTTCCAAATGGTAAGTGATTATATCATTTACTAAAGTGCATTCTTTCTCTACCAGTTTGAAATGGTCCATTTGGGGCGCCTGGGTGGCTCAGTGGGTTAAAGCCTCTGCCTTCGGCTCAGGTCATGATCTAGGGGTCCTGGGATCGAGCCCCGCATCGGTCTCTCTGCTCAGCAGGGAGCCTACTTCCCCCTCTCCCTCTGCCTGCCTCTCTGCCTACTTGTGATCTCTCTCTCTCTCTCTGTCAATTAATAAATAAATAAAATCTAAAAATAAAAATTAAAAAAAATGAAATGGCCAATTTACAGAACTAAATTCTCATATGAACATGAATTTATTTCTGGGCGCTCTAGGCTTCTCTACTGATATGTTCCTTTTGCAGGAACTTGTTGTGGTTCTATATTACACATGACCTTGTTCTTTTTCTTGACTGTCCTTGGGCACCTTGTCTTGCATATGATTTTAGAATCAGCTTACAGAATTCTATGAAAAAAAATCTGCTTAAGATTTTGGGAGTATTTTGCATGTATAAATTAGTATGAGGACAACTGATATGTTTACAATATCAAGTCTTCCTATCTAGGAACTTTGTATCTCTTTTCATTATTCGCTTTTAACCCTCAGTAAAACGTCTGTCTATTTCTTGATAGGTTTGTTACTGGTTATTATCTAGTCTTTATTATATGGTGAATAGGCCCTTTTCAAAATTGCATTTTCAGGGGCACCTGGCTGGCTCAGGGGGTGGAGGGTGCGACTCTTAATCTCAGGGTTGGGGCGCCTGGGTGGCTCGGTCCGTTAAGCGTCTGCCTTCGACTCAGGTCATGACCCCAGGGTCCTGGGACTGAGCCCCACATCGGGCTCCCTGCTCAGTGGGGAGCCTGCTTCTCCCTCTTCTCACTCCCCCTGCTTGTGTTCCCTCTCTCGCTGTCTCTCTCTGTCAAATAAATAAATAAATCTAAAAAAAAAAAAAAAAAAATCTCAGGGTTGTGGGTTTGAGCCCCGCACTGAGTGCAGATATTATTTAAAAACTAAATCTTTAATGGGGCGCCTGGGCGGCTCAGTCGGCTGAGTGTCTGACTCTTGATTTTGGCTCAGGCTGTGATCTCAGGGTCCTGAGATTGAGCCCCGTGTCTGGCTCCCTGCTTAGCCGGGAGTCTGCTTGGGACTCTCCTCTGCCTCTGCCCCTCCCCTCGCTCACACGCACTCCCTCCCTCTCTCTCAAAATAAAATAAATACATCTTCGAAAAAATAAAATCTTTTAAAAAGCAATAAAAATACTAAATAAATAAAATTGCATTTTCTGATTCATTTTTTTATTTGCCAGAATGTGGGAAAGCAACTGCTTTCTGGATGCAGATCTTGTATTTGGCCACGTTACTGATCTCTCTCTTAGATTGTCATTGATTCTCTGAGGTTTTTCAATTAAATGATGATATAGTTTACAAATAATGACAGTCACTTTCTATTTTTAGCTCTTCTATATTTAGTTCCTTACCCTCCTCCACTGCCCATTAGGAATGGGAATTAAATTTTATGCCTTTTTTGGCACGGGCTGAGATGATAGCAGTGCTTCTCTTTTAATCTGTTTTGTTTGTTTGTTGGGTTTTTTTGTAGGCTCTATGCCCAGTGTGGGGCTCAAACTCTCAACCCTGAGATTAAGAGTTCCACGCTCCACGGACTGAGCCAGCCAGGTGCCCCATCCTTTAATCCGTTAATACAGGAGGTGGGTAATAATTCCAAACACTTATTATCTATTCCCTCTTATATTCCCCTCACACCTCTCTCCCTGCTTTTTTCATTTCTCCATCAAGCCAGCCTACCAAGGGTAGAGATGGAATTTCTGGAATGTAGGAGTCATGGTTAAACTGGAAAAGTTCAGCCCAACTCTTGGGATATATTAAAAGGGTTAAGGAACAGGGGCTGTTTCTGGGGGATATGAATAGATGAATGTTTTCCCCGGGAAAGATTTTTAGGTCCCACTGTTAGAACCCAGGTCATTCAGCAAAGAAAAGTAAGATTTCTCCTTAATACTCTAGTGAATAACTCACGTTTTCATTTGGGAATGAGGCAGAATTGAGCTGATTTGAAACTCTTGTCCCCTACCCCCACACGTTTTCATTCCTTCCTCAAGCAGAACAAGGGAAAGATATCAACCAATAATCATCTTGTTACATTGCGTAGTTCTTTCCCTGTCCCAGCCATCGGACTGCCACAATAAACAGAAGAGCTAAGTGTTCACTATGGCAGGGGTTGTTTTAAGCACCTTATGCATACTATCTCCTTTTCAGCTCCATCGCAATCCCACAAGACAGATACTATTATTAGACTCATTTTTCAATGAGAAAATCGAGACAGAGAGGGGTAAGCAACTTGCCCAAGATCCCAAGGCTAGTAAGTGATGGAGCTTGGTTCCAACCCAGGCAGTCTGACGGCAGAGTCTGCTCTACTGCCTTATAATGATATTATATATTATGCTCTCATGATCACATTGTGGTAATAGCCCCATATGTTTATATAATAATTATAATCCCTTTTATGTAACTAGCATTATGTATTCGGCAAACACTTTCAGATATATGGACTGTACCTAATTTTCAACACCCGGAGAGAGTTCCTGACTCTCATCTTTGCATTCCTGCCCCCCAGGGAGCCCCACTCTTGTACCCAGAGAAGTGAGGGCAGAGGGTGCCCGGCCCCACCATCTAGGTCTACGCTGTCTGGCTTAATGGCAGTCCCAGCTCCCCACGGGGAGGGTTTGAGCTGAGGAAGAGCCACAGAGCAGCCTAACATTCTAAGCAGGAAATTAAAAAGGGCACTGGCAACGGAGTGCGCATAACCTTTACAGTCCTCTCCTCTCCGCCTCCTGAGGGCCAGTGAGGCAGACTGTTTGCCTAATGAGATGTTTTCCTTCTTCCTGAGACTACGCTGGGGGCACAGGGTGGGAGGGTGGGGGGGTAGGGTGACACTTGGCAGGGCTGCAGCTGGGACGCCTGGGTCCTGGTGTCCACCCTGCATCTGCAACCGATGGGGAGCTGTTTCCAGCAGCCACACTATGGCAATGGCAATGTCGCATCAGCTTCCCCCCTAGGAGAGCCAGAGAACAGCTACAGATCTGCTCTCACCCCAGGGGGATGGGGAGATTAATGAGAGAACGTTTGTCAAGTTTGCTTTGATCCCCGGTTGGAAAGAGCATTTCAGCCCAAAGTACAAGGGAGATGATTCTTTAATAAGATCTTCAGGGTTCTGAGCCAGCCACAATCACGTCCTGTTTCTAACCCAGGGCAGCTCATTAAAACCCAGAGGCTAGTGTGCTGGCGAGCTGAGGCTGGGAAGCCAAGATTCAGTTGTTTTCGGGTAGGTTCCTCTGCCCACTCTCTTAGGGACAGGCTGAACAAGCCCCACCTCTCTAGAAGCCCCTGGAGAATTTCTGAGGACTTGAGGGGATCTGCCTGCAGACATTGGGAGCTGGGAAGGTGGAGAAGCCCTTGGACGTTCTGTTTTCATAGGGGTTGCTGCAGCCCCCTTCCTCACTCCCTTAAATCTCCCACGTGTGTGTGTTTCTTGTCCTCAAGCTTCAAGAGAGCAGGACCCCCTTCTGATGTAGTCTGTGCACCCCAGATGCCTGGACACCGAAGCCACCATGCACTAGATGCTGTATGGTGTGTGTCCCAGGAATGAATAAAAGCCAGACAAGAGCAGGGTCTGAATCCAAAAGTTTAAAAATAATTACTTTATAGCTACCATTTACTGAGCACATAACTATGGATCAGGCCCTACCTAACTGCTTTACAAATGGTGTCATTTAACTTCTACAACAATCTCATTCTGTAGTTTCTGATACAATTGTTACAATCCTACTCTACAAGGGAAATTGAAGCTCACGAAGGCACTTGTCACAGGAATGGTAAGTAGCAAGGCCAGAACCTGACCTTGTTCTGATGGTCACCAGAGGCCTTATTCTTCATCCTAGGCTACTCTGCCCTGGAGCCCGGCTTTTGCAATTCCTACCTCCCCTGACTTTAGCACCCACGGCCACATCCAAAGACCACTGGTTCTTTCTACGGGTGTTGTTCAGAGGAAGGAGCTGTCTTCTTTGACTTTTTAAATAGACAATCGTAAGGCTATAACTGATGATAATTTTGTTTATTTCTTCCTAATTTTATTTGCATTTCTTTCTCTCGTCTTATGGTTCTGGCTAGGACCTCCAGTACAATCTTGAATGGCGGCAACAATAGTGAACAATCTTATCTTTTTCCTAATTGTATAGGGGATGTTCCTGTTATTTCACTTTCTGTTGGTTTAAGGAAATTTACCTCTATTTGTAGTTTACCAAAAAAATTTTCTAAATACTTTATTTATTTATTTATTTATTTGAGAGAGAGAGTGAGCACAAGCAGGGGGAATGGCAGAGGGAGAGGGAGAAGCAGGCTCCTCGTTGAGCAGGAGACCTGACAGGGAGCTCCATTCCAGGACCCTCGGATCATAACCTGGGCTGAAAGCAGATGCTTAACCGACTGAGCCACTCAGGCATCCCTTAAATATTTTATTTGTTTATTTTGAGAGAGAGAGAGATAGAGAGCAAGTGAGCAGGGGCAGAGGGAGAGAATATCAAGTAGACTCCACGCAGAGCCTGAGGCAGGGGTCGATCTCATGACCCTGAGATCATGACCTGAGCTGAAATCAAAAGCCAGACATTCAACCAGCTGAGCCACCCAGGCACCTCTAGTTTACCAAATTTTTAAAAATTCATGGATGGGTACTGAATTTTATTGAATTCTATTTCTGTGCCTAATGGGATACGTTTTCTCCTTTAATCTCTAAATTTGTAAATTGTATTAGATTTTCTAATCTCAAACCATTTTCATATTCCTGGGATAAACCCCACTTGGTCACGGAAGTTTGTTTGTTTTTTTTAATATATATACATCGTTGGCTTCTGATTGCTAATATTTTATTTGATTTTTACAATTACATTTATAAAGGAAGATTGGCTGGTAACTTTCTTTGCCTGATTGTTGGTATCACAAAACAGACAGGAAATGTTTTCCCTTTTTTTTTTAGGGAGAGTTTGTGTAAGATTAGAATAATTTATTCTAATTGCTTATACATTTCTGGTGGAGTTTCATGGGGGGGTTGTTTTGTTCGATGGAGAAATTTTAAATGAAATGAATTCCTCAATGGTCCTAGGTGTGTTCAAAATTTCCATAACTTCTTGAGTCAGTTTTTCTGGTTTGTTTTTTTTCTCCTAGAAAATTGTCCAAAAGCATTGTCAAAAGGGTGTTCCACTGAAGTCTCTCTTTCTCTTTAATCTCCAAGTAACTGAAGTTATGCCCCTATGTTCATTCCTAAGATCATTCTATGTTTCTTTTCTGTATATCTTAATCAATATTGCCAGAGGTTTTGGCTTTTTTTTTTTCCTACTAGTCTTTTCCAAGATACAGCTTTTGGGTAAGTTAATCCTCTCTATTACGTAGTAAAATTCTATTTCATTAATTTCTTTGAACTCCTTTTAAAAAATTTCCTACACATGTATTCTGTTGTTCTGTTCTATCTCAAAGGGTCAAAAGTGCCAAAGCTAAGAGGAGAGGCATCCTAGGAGCAGTAGCAGAAGGCATAGTTTTCTGTCATACAGATAGTCTTTCCATTCCTTCCTTTCTTCAATCGAATATTTACTGAGCGCCCCAGTAACGAATTTTCGGCAGCGGGCACAGCTCTGCAATCAGTTCTTCCGTAGGGACGTGCGGAGAGGGTCTTAGCTACCCCCCACAGATGTGCAGGGGTCCCAGGTCTCCAGTTCTAGTGAGCCGGAGGACCTTTCACAGAGCGGATGCACAGAGGGCCGGACCCCGTGCAGCTGTGCGGACCCAGCCCAGGTCCCGTACAAACGAGCAGAGGGATCCCGATCTCCATGCAGATGTGGAAGAAGAGCCCTGCTGCCCGCACCGCACCCCCGTCCTGTTCAGAGGGAACCACTCAGAACCTGCTCGGTCTCCACGCTGCACCTTGAAGTCTGGCACAAAAGCTGCTTCCGCCCTGAGCGGCGGGGTCCGCCCTGAGCGGCGGGGTCCACCCTGAGCGCCGGAGCCCGCGGGGCCGACTCCGCCGTGGGCCAGAGCTTACCCTTCGTCGGTTCCCTGCCGCTGCTGTCGCCGCTCGCAGCCGGGTCCCTCCGCCGCAGTCCGGAACCCCAGACCACCCGAAAGCGCTCGCCACACCCTCCTCCGCACCCGCGCCAACCTGGACTCCGCGCCGCGCGTTCAAATTAGCCGGGTTGGCTCATCCGCGCTTCCCATTGGTCCCCGTCCGGACCGCTGATTGGCTGTTTCCTAAGTAACAAAGTACAGCTCCGAGGTGGCGGCTGCAGTCAACTGTGCGCCTGCGCACTTCCCCTTCCTGCTTGCTGGTGTTGAGATCGGCTCTGGGGCTGGCCTCGCCAGACCCGCAGAAACCCGTGTGGGGCTGGGGTACGGGGAAAGCGCGGCCCACTCTGTCGTACCTGGGACTGGGTTCATCACCAGCTGCAGCAACCAGATATCAAACACGTTTTGAAGTCTTTTTCTGTGGGCTAAGAAGGCATCTACCGATTCAACAGGGGCTTTTTAGCCGCTGTCCCGGGGCTCTTCTCACTCTGCGACCCTCCCAAGAATGAACTTTGAGAACAACCTTGCGGTGGGAAAGCCATCGGAGACAGAGAATGGCAATTCCACCGTTTTGACGGTGTCAGGAATATCATGGACTGATTGTTGAATACGAAGCTTGGCCCCTCAGGGCACCACTGCCTACCTCCTGCACAACCGCCCGCTGCTTGGATTCTGGTAGGCCAACCTCGTGCTGATCCTCAACACTGGAGATTGTGGAGGTCAAAGAGAGAGCCCTGCACTGAAATCAGGAAGCCTGATTCCAGTCACTAGTGGCTGAATTACCAATTAGTGCTGAGACTGCGGAACTGTCAGTTTCCTCATCCATAAAATGGGGTGAATATCCTGCCCTTCCTACTCATCTAACACAGAATGGATGTGAAAGCCCTCCAAACCCCCAGCATTTGTAAGGGGATAGCTTTGTATGAATCTGATCAGGATGAAACAAGTGGTGGCTCCCAGGAGCTTGCCAGTTTCATTCGCCTGATCTGTCCCCACACTGGGACAATGAACAGGTCTGGGACATGTGAGAAGGCAGGAGGCAAACTTCCCTCAATATAGTGGAGTCACTGTTTAATACCTGGTTGATTTGACCCAAACTCTCCATTCACCTACCTGGACCTCCCTTGCCTGCTAGACGATGGGTTAGCATTGTTGTTTTGGGGGAGAATAAAATGAGAAAATGATGGAAAGGTGCTGTCACTGTAAAACTACAGGAAAGCCAGGTTATTCTTGCCATCTGCACTACCCAAGAGAAATACGACTGCTAAAGAATGGATTCCAGTTTAGGGGTCCCCTCCCCTCTCACAGGGGTATGCATTTTAACAGAGGTTCGGGGTGTGGTTGAGGGCTTGGGGTCCCCAGGAGCCACCAGGGGAACAAGTTCCTCTTGTGTCCTTGTCAGCCAGGTCTTGCCTTGGTCCATTTCTAGTTTGGACAATTAGCTGGAGAAGGTGAGGCGAGGCAGAGGGCAGAGGCTGTCCCAGCTGTGGGCAATGGGAAGGGGACACTTAGCTTGTTGCAAAGATTAGAAATAACGTAAGCGTAGCACATTGCAGACATTCGGTGAAATGGTTATAGGTGTTCTTGTGTTCACTCATCCAAAAAGTATTTATTGGTGGGCCCGGAAGATAGAATGGCAAGTGATAAAAGCCACCTCCTACCTTCATGGAGCTTGAAGTCTATGGGAGAGAATAGACAATTAAGCAAGTACTAAAAACGGTGTGATATATGGGCTATAACGTGAACAATAAAGGGGATTGGGGGAAGTGGCATGCAAGTTGAAGCAAAAGGAGCTGTTCCTTGGATCTCAGAAGCCAAGGAAAAGGAATTTTGTAGGTAAGAGAGTCAACGAAGCCGGTGATGCTGAGAAGCCGTGGTAGGGCGTGGCCAGGCCCACCTTAGGGGACACAAATGGAAAACCCCTGGGCCCTACACTACAGGTGCTGATAAAGGGAGATTAGCCTGGCATTGGCCTAATATGAGTTTCGAGGCCTAGAACCCAGATGTGAGGGTTAGGTGAAGAATTTTTGCCTTGTATGGTGGCAGATGTTTCTGAGCTGATATGGCCAATATGCTGTAAAAGGTGACAGGCTCTCGGCTCTTGTTGAGCTGTGTAAATATCTCACACTCTGCAACTGGCAAGATACCCCACCGCAGGTGCTCAGAGGAGGCTGGTGGGGGGGGGGGGGACACATCCTCTCACCCGCACACTTCTCACTGCACGTCCTTGGCACGCAGGTGTGGCAGTCGCTGCTTCAGTTATAGAGCGATTTTAAAAGGTCCTTTAACCAAGTCCAAGACCTCATTCAAGGTCTGGCCTAGCACCGAAGTCAAGTGCAACGAGGATTGAAAAGTGTCCCCTCGGTTTATCAACAAGGAGGTCATAGGTGGCCTTGGCAGGAGCAGTTTCAGAGAAGGGCAGCAACCAGAGTGGGAGGTGAGAAAGGAGTAACTACTCTTTTAAGGCATCTGGCTGTCAAGGGGAGCAGAGGAAGGAGGCGGAGGCTGGAGGGAGATGTGGGGTCAAGGGAGGATTTTTAAGGAGACATGTAAATGATGATGGGAAGGAGCTGGACACTGAGGGAGCAGCTGAAGAGTAAGGAGAGGTGTGATTAGCCATTAGGTGACGTCCCCCAGAAGGTGGGAGATGCAGTGATCAACCACTCCCGTTAGCCCAGCTGGGACTGAGGGGTTTATCAGAAGATGGGACTTCCGGTTTGAAAACCCGAACAGTCTTGGGCAAACAAGGACAGATTTGGTCATCCTGGCGGAGGGCCTTGGATGCAGAGCACAGTGGCAGGCTGGACCGCTCTCCCATGGAGGCAAAAGGGAAGAGAGGAGAGGCCCAGATACAGAGAAGTTTGTGGATTTTACGGCAGAGGTTGGTGGGAGGAAGGAGACGTGATCACCCATTGGATAGTTAGCTTCACCTTCCATCTCCAGCCTTTGCCGCCAGGCCTGACACATAATAGGTACTCAGTAAAACTGGCTGAAGGAATTAGATGAGATGAGATGAGACCGGGGGTAGGTGTCACAGGTTGGGTACTCTGTGGCGCAGACTCTGAGGCGGCGATCAGGGTGCAGGAAGTTTACTGGGGTGTCCTGTTGGAAAGAACAGGTGTGGAAGAGAAGGAAGGGAAACAGGACTGGGCAGAGGGGGAAACTGAGCTGGGAGCTCTGAAGCTGGGAAGAGTCTTCAGAGTTGTCCTGAGTCTAAGGTACCAGCTAGGGGACCAGGCCTTTAAGCCCGCATGTTGATGTGTCCTTGGAAACAGGCTGCCCTGAGAAGTCGCCGGGGACGTAGGGTAAGGCAGCTCCCATCCACAGACACCATCCCGGAAGGCGGCTGCTAGCTGAGAGCCACCTGCTGGCAGCACTCCTGGCAGCTGGGGAATAGATCTTTCGGTCCCGAAGGAGACCTAGACTGTGCATCACAATGTCCGTTATCAGGAGATAGAAGCTTAGAAGTGTGACAGGGGTCTCAAGAGCTGCTCTGGCGGTAGAGTGGTTGTTATGTGCAGGACACAGTGTTGTGCACTGAGTCAGCCACTGTTATATGGGAGATGCTCTCAGTGGAGCCTTGGAGACCAGCAGATGCCTGCCGGGGCAGTTCAGGAAGCCTTCGTGGAAGAGCAGGCAATGGGCCTGGGCTTTGAATAATGAGCAGGTGCTCTGCATGCCGGGGACTAGCCCAGGGCCTAGAGGACCCATCCTTGGCTCTGGACAGGCAGGAGAGGTCTGTCACATTCAGGCTGGGGTCCTCACTCAGGGACCAAAGGGGCCTGTGTCCTTCCCAGGACCCCTCACTACCTGGGGAAAGACAGGAGTCCTGCCCCTGCACAAGCCAGCCAGGCAGCAAGCATTGTGGGAAGGGGTGCCGGGTGAGCTGGTTGGGGAGACTGCTCTGGCTGGAGGGAGTGAGATTCAACCCCTCTCCTACTCCAGAGAATGGCCAGTCAAGAGGGCTGTTCCAGGAGGGTGAGCCATGTGATCTTGGGTGAATTAATTCACCTCTCTGTGCCTCAGTTTTCTCCTCCCCCAAATGGGTACCACCATGGTAACTACCTCGTGGGATCATTGTGAGGTTTAAACGAATGAATGCATTCAAAATTCTTACAATAGTACATAAGCTATTCTTACAACGTAGGGGTTGATACAGAGATGAAGATGTCTGTCGTTCCCCAGCTCCATTATTTCCCAAGTCCTTGGACAAGAGAAGAGAAAACTCTTAGCTCCCTGGGTTTTGCCCCCACCAGTCCCATCCCCAAGAAGACAGCTTCAGCAACAACTTGGGGAAGGGGCGCTGGGGGGGGGGCGGAGGGCAAGGCTCAGATTTCTTTTTTTCGTTTTTTTTTTAAAGATTTTATTTATTTATTTGTCAGAGAGAGAGAGATCACAAGCAGGCAGAGTGGCAGGCAGAGGCAGAGGGAGAAGCAGGCTCCCTGCTGAGCAAGGAGCCCGATGTGGGACTCGATCCCAGGACACTGGGATCATGACCTGAGCCAAAGGCAGCTGCTTAACCAACTGAGCCACCCAGGCGTCCCAAGGCTCGAATTTCAAAGGGATAGACACTTTGTAAAACCTTTTCAAACATTATGTAAGTAAAACTGTAAGCCTCCACTCAGTTCAGCTCCCTCGGATTAACCCCTCCTGACGGTTTGAGGGCCCGCCCCCTCCCCTCCAATAGCACTGTGCCCAGGATGTCTCTGATCCCTGTGGGTATCTCGAATCTCTGGATGGTTTCTTAGGCATCTCTGGAATCCACACAAGCTAGGGCCTGACCCACTGAAGATGTTCAGTAATGTTGTTTTTTTAAGATTTTATTTATTTTTGACAGAGAGGAGAGAGATCACAAGCAGGCAGAGAGAGAGGGGGAAGCAGGCTCCCCGCTGAGCAGAGAGCCCGACGCAGGGCTCGATCCCAGGACCCTGAGATCATGACCTGAGCCGAAGGCAGAGGCTTTAACCCACTGAGCCACCCAGGCGCCCCGATGTTCAGTAATGTTGGAACAAGCAGAGCAAATAGAGACAGGCGGACCACGGCCTCGGGGTATCCCTGTGCTCTCATTCCCAAATTGGAGCCCATAGAACAGAAGGCGGGGGTGGGGGGGAGAGTCCACATTGGACACGGGAGGACTCCGGGTGCCTATTCTCAACACTTAGCTCCACATCTTGGGTACCCCCAACAGACCCTTTCCTAGTGCCCCACATTCACTTTGGGGTTACCAGGTAGAAGAACACCCCAGGAATCTTCATCTTCTTTGATGATCATCCTCACCATCGCAGGCATTGAAGTGCAACCAAAAGACGTTTAAATCACGGGGCTCAGAGGACTTGGGCGGTCATGCTAATAACACATTTGCATTTTGCTTATAACTTACAAGCAGGTTCTTACGCACCGCCTCACAAGGGCACTTTAGGTAGATATTTTGACCGGGCCCGTTACATAGATGAGGAAACTGAGGCTCAGAGAGGTCACGTGTCTTTTCCTGAACCGCCGAGCCCGGCCAGGACTGGAACGCACTTCTTCTGTCTCCACTCGCGGCACATCTACTGGCTTCTGCTGTCTCTGACCCCCAGACCTCCAACCTGAGCAACCACGGCTCCCTCTCGGGGTCTCAGTTTTCCCGGCTGTGTAATAGGAGTTACGCGTTTGGTGGTTTTGATTCTCAGTTTTGGCGGATGGAACAAACGGGGAGCACGTTGGAAGCATGAGGGGTAGCCCCCACTTTTGTCCCCCCAGCCCCCAGCTGCCACCTCTCGGTAACCCTACCGCCCCCTCCCCGTTCCCAGCATGCGTAGACTCTTCGCTTCCACCTTATTATCACCTCATTTGTGGGATTTTAAGGTTTGTTACCTGGAAGGGAGCGAGGAGCTCACACCTCCAGTTCCGCTTTTCAAATATACCTTCATTGCTTGTGAAAATAACCTTATTAACAGCATCTAACCTGCTACAGCTTATGGGGGCACTCAGATAAATAAATGCCGAAGGAACCAGGGCAGGGGAAATAGCACAGCTAGCTGGGGTAGTGCGGCCTCTGGACCGCTGGGATTTTCTCCTGGCCCTTGGGCTCCTGCGAGGGTCTCGAGAACACAGGTGAGGCCCTGGTAGCCTGGAGCCATCGGCTGCCTTCTCTGAGCCCCTGCCCTCCTCCTCCGGCGTTCAGAGATCCTCCGGGGAAACATCTCCCATGCCTCCGCAGCTCCCCTGTCTCCTGGATGCTTGTCCGGGATTGATTCTCCGGGCAGCTCCCCCTCCGAGCAGTAAATGGAATATCGGTTACCAGGAGTGAGGCGGGAGGCAATTAACCCCCAGACCTCGCCATGGCAGATGTGTTTGTAGCAAGCTGATGCGGCGAGCTGAGCGCACCTGCCTTGCCGTCCTGCAAAGTCATCCAATTAGGACAGTCCCCAGCGGTGGGCTCCTGCTGTCCCCTCTGGTGCCCATGACCCCAGAAAGCAGGGCAGCCCCAGCCGCTAGGGCTAGCAGCTCGCTGGGCACAGGATGGCCTACCGTTCCTTGTGTGGGTGAGCTCCAGGCCCACCTCCGTCCTCACACCCCCTGGCAGGGACATTATTCGTTAATTAATCACACATCTTTCTAAAGGGGAGACAGTCTGGGGAGCTTTCTTCCTTCCTTCCTCCGGAGTGGGACCACCATTCTGCCTGGGCCTCCTTTCTACCACCCAGCCAGCCCTGCCCCCCTGGAATGTTCTTGTGCCAGAAAGCCCTTGACCGAGGAGGAGAGACACAGGCCCTGCTTTCAGGGAGCCCCCAGTCCCAGGGGCTGGTGTTAGAATGCCCTAGCTTAATAGAAAAAGCAGTATCTACCCTCAGAGCCGCTGAGAGGAGAGCCACAATCTCTGTGTCTAGGAACCCCCCACCCCCAATCCTGGTCTCAGTGAAGATACACCTTACTCTCAACTTACTCAAAACACTGTCTTTGAGGACCCCCAGTCTGATGGAGGACACAGATCTTGCCATCAGGAAGCTTTCCATTCTGATGGTGGAGATGCAGTCCTTGCCCTCGGGTATCCCAAGTCTGAGGGGGAAAAAAAACAACCAGACTTTGCCCTGGGAGATGCCCTGCCTGATGGGGGAGACACTTTCGCAACAGTTTCCCCTGCTGCTGGGATGCTGCCTGAGTGACTGCAGGGTACCCCGGGTGCCCTGCAAAGGAAAAAAATAAAAAAGCGCTTGGCTTCAGTCCAGTCCTGGTTATGCCACACACTTGCTGCATGACCATGGGCAAGTCACAGATTTTCATCAGACTGTGATTTTCTCATCTGCAAAATGGAGATATGAGGCCCATCTCTCAAAATGACATGAGGATCGTCTGGTCACCAGAAGTCAAAGCAAACAAGCCAGCCAGCCACTCCCTACAGAAATGATTATTTTTATTGTAGCAGAGGTCCCAGACCAGTCCTTGTGGTCTCTGGAGAGGGGTGGGGAGCCCCCCAGGCATGTGGCTGGGTGATTCCAGGCCACTGTGGCCTTTAAAGAATCACAGGGGGCTGTGGGTGGCACTGGGGGCAGGGGGAAGCGCCTTCTAATCTAATCACTTTTCCCGAGGAGACTCTCATTCCAGCCAGACCTGCCGGGGTTTTATTGGGTTTGTGGGGACCCGCGGATTTCAATCTCCAGACCCCACAGGGAAGGAACAAGCATTAAGCTAATTTTATTAAATGGCCACAGCTGGCAGTAGGGGGAAGTAGGGGAGAGAAGGGAGAATAAAGAAAGTCATTCAAGGCTGCCAGCCATGACAAGGGTCCATACACGGGGCCTCATTGGGAAGGAGGCCACCCCTCCTTCCTGTCTCTCCAGCTGAGCCTGCTGGGGGAGGGGAGGCCAGATGGGATTTTTCCTCAATATAGAGCCTTGGAACTCTCCAAGAGGCTCACCCCAGGGCTGCTGCCCAGCGCAGATGCCCATAAGTACACCAAGCCTCTGTAGGGCAGCGGTGGGAGTGGAAGGGCTGCGCACAGCAGGGACGGAGCTGCCTCAAAACCATTCTTCCCCGGTTCTGCTTTAGAGATCCCAAATCTTTATGAAATATGGCATCCCGACGAAGAGTAAGGTCTTTGGTTCAACTCGCCTTTTCCTAGCTCTGTGACCCTGGCAAGTTATTAACCTCTCTGAAACTCAGTTTCCCCATCTGAAATAGAGACCAGTGCGCATGTTATAGGGCATGCAAGCATTTCCTGCCAGTCGACCCCAGCCCACCCCACCCACATATCTATGAGATAGTATTCATAATCTTCTCGTGTGGTGCCAGACACAGAGTGGGTACTTTCTAAATCTTAGCTCATATATTTTTTTATTTAAGATTTATTCATTTCTTTGAGTGAGAGAGCACGCATGAGCCAGAGTCAGGGAGGGAGAGGCAGGGGGAGGGGGCCCATGCCCAGGGCCCAATGTGGGGCTCGATCTCAGGACGCCGAGATCATGACCTGAGCTGAAACCAAGAGTCGGGTGCTTAACCGACTGTGCCCCCCAGACACCCCTGAATATTAGCTATTATTATTTAGCAATGTTCTAACTGCAACTGTCGTGGGTCCCCATTATAGGACGTAAGGGCGGCAGGGGCAGGACAAGGAGACTCAGTGTGTTGTCTTCAAGGAGTCGGGCTTCTGGGATTCAAGTGCAGTCACAGAACTTGGTGACTATGTCACATGAAGCAAGATATTTGACCTCCCTGGAGGAAAAACAAAACTACTCACCCAGCCTCTCAGGGCTCTTGGGAGGCTTGAGCGAGATGCCATCCTTGGAAGCGTTGTGCAAACTTTCGGTGATGTATAAACAATAAAAATTGTGTTTATTGGACACGTGTGTAACGTGTCTTGAATCCTCAGTCACGCGAGGTAGGTCTTGTCACTTACATTTTATAAGATGAGAAAACTGAGGCCCAGAGGCGAAGCGCTTGGGCCAAAGTCAACCAGTTTTTAGCGCAAAGTGTGTTCCTGTCATTGCTGTCACTGACCCAGACCTGAAAGAGGACAGACTTGCCCAGGATCACACACACTGGTACCGGACTGGGAACCTGGGTGTCCCAGTTTAAACCTTGCTGGTGCCGCTTTCAGGGACAAACAAATGGAACTTTTCCGCCTTGGAAGGTGGTGATGGAACTGGGCTGCTTCCCATTTCTGCTGCCCAGGCTGGAGCAGCTCTGATTTTGGCACCTGGCTGCCCCCAGATCCATGGGAAACTTCCCGCAGAGCCCTTTCCTTTCTGGAACAGGGCAGGATTCGTGGTCCCCTCCTGCAACTCCTCTCCAGGGCACAAACCCAAAGCCAGAGGGGTGGAAGTGTTTTTATTAGAGCTTTGGTCAGACCGGGCGCAGCCCGGCTGGGGCTTTAGCAGGTGCTGGGACGCAATCCAGCCCCAACCCACCCTTCTCCCAGGAGGCGCCACCGAGGAGCGCGAGGGCAGCGCATCCGAGCACGGGAAGGGTCCCCGCCGAGACCTGTCCCCAGTCTGGGGCCGGCTGGCGAGCAGGGTGGGCAGTAAACAGTCCTATAGTACAAAAATACAGCGCGGGCCGGGGCGGGGGCGGTCGACACCGCCTCCGGGGGACCGGGACGGGGCGCGCTCTGGACCCGGCTCGGGGCGAGCCGGCAGGAGAGCCTAGCCTGCGGCCAGGGCGGTGGTGAGGGCGGGCCGGGGGGCGTCCTAGCCGGGGAGGGCCGGCAGCCGGGGCTGGGCAGCGAGGGGTTGGGTGGTCCTCAGCCGGCCGGGAGGGGAGTCCAGGGCGCGGTGTGGGCGGGCGTGTAGGGGACGGAGGGGGGCGCGGGGAGCTCAGTCGGAGTAGATGATGAAGCCGGAGAATGTGCTGTATTTGTTGCTGTTGCCGCCGTGCGCTTTGCCTCCGTCGAGCTTGATAAAGACCTCATCGCCCGCGTCCAGGTGCAGGATCACGCTGTTGCTGGCGTAGTCGTAGTTCTGGTCTGCGTCCTGGGCTATGGCGCTGGCCCGCACCTGCCGGGGGCGGGGGCGGGGTTAGGGGTGGTGTGTGTGAGAGGGGAGGGGGGAGGAGGGAGAGAAGTAGGGTCGGGGAGGGAGGAGAACTGTCAGAGGTACTGCAACCACGGGGGGGAGGGGGTGGCTAGGGGGAGGATCTTGGAGGCTCTCAAAGCCCCGCCTTCAGCTCTCGGTCGGCTTCTCTCCCGTCATCCTCCCGACCCTCTCCAATGCTGACTGTGTGTTTCCCTCCCGATCTCTCCAATGCTAACTGTGTGTTTCGGGACCGGGTTCTAGAGCAGCCCTGGATTTCTAGGGCTGGCGTCATCTGGGTCTGAATTAGGAGTCAAGGTGGAGTTGGCCTCCTTAATGCCTCTAGGTCTCACCCTCTGGCCTGCAGAGGCCCTCAACAATGCCTCCGGGATATCCCAGCCTGGAAAGCCCTCCTCACAAAGAGGAATTCTCTGGAATACCAGCGGATGGAGGGCCATCCCTTCTCTCCTTACCATTCCTTCCTCTTTGCTTTAATTGTAACAATAACACCTTACTTTTCAGCCATACCCACCTGTGCTTATGTCAGTGGATGGACCCAAGGGTGCCCCTCGGCCCCAAAGGTCAGGTGGCTAGACTCACGCCAGGCTGCTACTAAGCAACCACCCTAGTACCAGAATCCAATCTTTAAACTCCTCATCTGTAGTTCATTCTGGAGCCTTCACAGTGGAGCAGTGAGAGGGAAGTTCTGGTAATTATTTCCCCTTCCAAGGCTCAGATTGAGCCTGCATCCTGGTCTCCAAAGAGTTGTAGCTATACCTGTGACTATTACCCCCATCCCCACAGAGGACTTCCGGCTCCTCTTATCTCACCCCAGGGTGGTAGAAAGGAAGTAGGCGAGAAGAAGAGAATGCAGGCTTTACATCTTTCTGTGATCCTCAGTCTGATCTGATATCCTTGCTGGTCCTTGTTTTGATGGGGGAGGGGAGGGACAGGCAGGATGATGAACAAGAGAGCACCAGCCTTTGGGTGTGAAGCCTGCTGTCCCTTTCGGGGGGCTCTGATCATAATCATAAGATATTGAGGGTGGGCGGTGGCGGTGGGTAAATTCCCTCCAGGCATGTCTCTCCCACAACTGAGGCAACCCACGGCCTGAACCATGGATCTGGGGCCTCTCCAGGATAGCCTGGGTGGAGAACGGGAAGAGAGGGGCCATCTCCAAGGTGCAGGCTTGTGTTGGGGGGAGGCTGCATTGAGTGGGGTTCTCTCAGCTGGGTTCCTCAACAGCCGCTCTCCACCCTGCCCCTTCCGCGAAGGCAGCTCTCCCCCAAGGGCTGACAGTCTGGGCTGGCCCTGGGCAAATTAGGGGAAGGGCCCCTTCTCCTTCCTGGGTGGGAGGCAGAATTGCCAGGTCCACTGTGCCACAACTGCTGACTCAGCAATACGTCGCAACAAGAGGACCCGAGATGCATTTGCACATGGTCTGCCATCTAAAGTCCAGATCCTTCCAGCCCCTTCCCTCTCCTCAGGGAAGGCACTGTTTGGGGGCACTTAGCAGGGAAAGCTCGCAGTTCAGCCAAAGAAGAGAAAATCAAACGAGGGGAAGATGCTGTCCGTCAAGAAGCTCAGTTTCTCTGTTTAGAAAATGGATAAGAAGATCCCGCCTCACCACTGCAACCTTTATAAAAGCCTTTTGGTGGTGAAGAAAAAAATTTTAATCTTGATGGGGCTTTGTGCTACTAGGCAAGCGTTCCAAGCAACCAGCCAACTTTTGTATTGTTCCCTGGGCCCTAATCCTCGTAGTATTTATTATTACACATACATTTCATTATCTTTGCTAATAAATTACTACTAATAACAATTATTTTTATTACCCAGATTAATTTAGCCTTAACTCATTAAAACAGTGTGCTTCTTAATAGCCAAATCCATTAGAATAGAGTCATCTGTCATCGGGAATCTCCTGGTGATGTGACAGCCATCAGAACTGTTATGCTTATGTTTATTATTTATTCATCACCATGATTGTTGCTGTGATTATCCTAATTATCCATGGAGGCAGGGAGAATTTATGCCCTTCCATCCTTAGACGGTGGGGAATCCAGGAACGGAACCCAGGGGTCCTGATTCTCTGCTCGAGACTGGAAACAGTTGAGGCATCCAACTCCTCCTGGGGGCCAAGGGGAAATTTGGGGACTGGAGGTTGCCATGGAAGCAGGAAAGCAAGTCTGGGAGTTGTCATGAGGGGGCACTGTAGAATCACCTCCGCCAGTATTGCCAGAGGGGAAACTGAGGCAGTGGTCTGACCAGGGCCCTGGGAGGAGGAGGGGGAGAACACAGGAAACATGCCGCTGCCCCCAGATCAATGCTGGGGTGTCAGATGTGCAGGAATAGCTCCCACAGGCAGTCCACCAGGCCCGCAGGGGACACTCGTGCTATCGCGTGTTGACTGGGTCCCTACTGTGCTAGGCCCTGGGCTCTGTGCCGTGAAAAGTATTCAAGGCTAGAAAAGGACAGCAGGAGCCCCTCTCCCACTGTCGGGCGCCGGGATGGGCTCCAGTGAGGCCTTTCCATGGGAGTCCTCAATTTATACACTACCCCACCTCTCACCTCACTCAGGCTCTGCTGTCCGAGCCCTTCCCCATTTGTAATACCTGCACTTTCCCAAAGCCCCTGCCCTGGACGGTTGGCACCCTGGCCGTGGGCCCTGGCCCATTCCCACACAGTCCCCTCTCCCGGCCCAGTCTGTTAATTTCCTATCTTCCCTGACCCATCTGAACGGGGGACCTTTGAGGCAGCTGCAAGGAGCTTATGTCACTCAGGTAACCCCCAACCTAGAGCCCCTTCTCAGGTCCCCATGGGGTCCCCAGGGGCTCCTCAGGTCCCCATGTCCTAATGACCAGGGCTTGGTGCCATCAGGCTGTGCAGTGGTGACTCAAGGCTCTCCTTAGGGAGAGGGACTCGTGGCAAGGATGGGGGGGCTTTGTACCAGGCAGGAAGGTAGTGCCCCCTCTCTGCTGTCTTGCCCAGGGAAAGGCAAGGGAACAATTTCAGCTCAGCCTCCTTGAAATTCTGGAAGCTGTTCTGCAGGCAGGAAGCCAGAAAGGAAAAGCACAGGGGCCAGCATCGCCCCTGGTCTTGAAGTCAGGGGAGGCAGAAGTCCCTCTATTCTGCTTCTGTCCATTGCCCAGGGCCATCCTTCTTTCTCTGCCCACTTGAATGTCCTCTTCTACCTCTAAGGTAGGCTTTTCCTACACTTGATCTTTTTATTTTCTCCCTAGCCGCATCTCCTTACCTTGGGGACCGCCCTGGGTTCGCCATCTACTCCCCTGACCAGGTTGGTCTGAATTGGGGCAGGCCCCACTGAATCATTCCCTCCAGCTAACACGTTTGGGGACAGGAGTGGCCAGCTGGTCTCCCAGTCCTCCTCTAACACACTGATCGCTGGGCTGTGTTGTCGTGTGGTTACCGCTGTTCCGCCTGCCCAGACCGTGAGGTCCCGGAGGGCAGGTGGATCAGACCCCTGCTACCCTAGCTCCGAACCTGGTGCCTAGCAGGGGTTCAAAATGAATACGGGGCATGACTCGTGAGATTTAATGAGTCTCTCGAGCCATCTGCACCGACAAGTCACAAAGGATGTAGGGGAGAGGGATGTAGACGCCCTTTTTTTGTGGGGGAGAACGGTTTGAGTAACTCTTAAAATGCTAGGTCTGCGAAACCCTTAGTTAACGCCACCTCCTCTTTTCTACTAGCCTGTGGTCCCACCTCCAGCGAGTACCTCCTCGCGAGGCTCTGCGAATGCCCTGCCTCTGCTGAAGGGGAAAGGAGAAGCTTTGAGAGTCCTCCCAGTGACTAAAGCAAGTGCCCCTGTCCAAGCACACATCACCTTCGGGGCCGCATCGGGCCTCATCTCTGGGGCGCTGCTGCAACCTTCTCAGGTCATGCAAGGTCTAGGGCCCACTGGGGGTCTGGTGGCCAGCTCCCTGTCCGGGCAAAATGGGCCCCCAGCCCCCTGAAACGTCAGCTCGGGGCCTGCCCAAACTTTCTTTGGGAAAGGAAGACATTCCATTGATGAAGGTGACATTGCTGCATCCCTTATTGGTGATTAATAAGGGGATTCGTAGGGCTGTCTGCAGAGTGAGCCCTCACTGGATACTGAGGCCTCCCATTTGGTCAGGAACCAAGGACAAAGAGGAGAGATGCGGGAAGCCTGGCAGACACAAGTGGGAGAGAGACACTCAAGGAATAAAGAGGGGTGTGCAGCCGGGGGAGAGAGGCCAGAAACCCCAGAGAGGTAGATAGGACTGGTGGACGCAGGAGAGACACAGGGACAAGAGACAGAGTAGGAAAAGAGGCAGGCAGGAGAGAAAGAAGAGGGTTTAGACTTACAAGTGCGTGGTAGTCTTTGTGCTGACTCCCATCCCTGTCCTTTCCCCCACCCCCAAGCCAGGCTCTGCCTCAGGGTAATACTGCAGTGAGAAGGATTCCAACAGGGTCTTGGGTCCCAGGCGTAGAAGATTCCTTCCCGGCTCCCACCATCCTAGCTTTACTCCTGACCCTTGGTGGTCTCCTTCTTTCACAGGAATGCTCTGCCTCACCACCCCCCACCCCACGGGGGGGGGGTGCCCTACGCCACCGTGGTCTGGGAGCACTGGAAATGGAGGGTGTATCAAAAGGGAAGGGAGCTGGGCAAAATTGTCACCCTGGAGCAGGGTTAGGTCGAGGCTGGTCCGGGAGGCAGGGGAGGCAGCAGTTCCAGAGACAGAGCTGTGAACTACCCATGCACTACCCTCACAGTACCACGGGCTGGGGGCCAGCGTGGGTCTCTGAGATTGGGATAGGGAACGAACAGGATCCCCTGACGCTCCAGGAGTCAGGAGCTGCAGCTGCAAGATCCAGGGAGGGGGAGTTTTCACCTCTTGGCCCCGCCTCAGGAGGAAAAACTTTCCCCCTCCCCAGGCTTTCTTGCGGCCCGCAGCTCTGACACAGTGGGAAGCCATGGGGATGTCCCAGGTTTTGCAAGGGTGTCCGATCGGCCCAAGGGTCCCTTCTCAGGGACAGAGGCTGTATTGCAGCTAATGCTTTGCGTCCCTGGCTCCCTTTGCCTCTGTGCCCAAAACGTCTCCTACAGCTTGCTTTCCCGGCTTGCGCGCCTAGCGGTGCGCCTGGACGCCCGCGGGCGCCAGAGGC
Source organism: Potos flavus (assembly GCA_028534135.1). Classification (NCBI taxonomy): domain Eukaryota; kingdom Metazoa; phylum Chordata; class Mammalia; order Carnivora; family Procyonidae; genus Potos; species Potos flavus. Next base: position 15,706,019 of record CM052891.1, on the reverse strand, counting down.
TGCCTTCCCTCAGAGCCCATCTTTGCCCTCCCCTAATCGCGGGCTGGTATCAACCACAGTCCCAGCTCTCAAATAGCGCTTCCCAAGGGCCAAGCCCCCAAGGACCAGTCCGCGCGCCCGGGAGCCCTGCGCTCTGGTTATTTGGTTTTATCTCCCGCATTTCCATGCCGCGCGCGCGTGCCCAGCAGCGTCTGCCTTGCAGCCCGTGCCCAGGAACCGAGGAGTTAGTGCCAACCGGCCCAGCATCCCCGCATGTGATGCCTAAGCGGGGCCGCTGCAGGGTCTCCACCTGTGCCCGCTGGTACCCATACGTCCCGGGCTCCCTGGGTGCCCTGCCCCCAGGCCAGCCCCATGCCCCCGCCGGGCCCACCTGGCCGTTCTTGCAGAGGTCCGCCCACATACTGGTGCCGTCGCCGCCGCGCATGAGGACGTGGTAAGTGAAAAAGTAGGTGCCGGGAATGTTGCACGTAAACTTGCCGCTGGTCGCGTCGTAGTTGTTGCCTAGGTTGGTGACCACGTCGTCGAACTTGAGCACCTCGTAACCCTCATGAGGGTTCTTGAGGCCGGCGTAGAAGGCCACGCGTGGCACCGTGGTGTAGGTGGCCGTGCTGATGGCGCCGCTGCCCCCCGCGCCCGGCAGCCCGGGAGGGCCGGTCTTGCCCGGCTCACCCTTCTCCCCGGGTGGCCCCACAGGACCCGGAGGACCTGGGTCCCCGGGGGGTCCGGGGGGGCCCGGCTTGCCGGTGCGGCCCGGCTTCCCCTGGGGGCCCTGCACCAGCGTGGAAGGCGGGGGCGCGCCGCTCTGCTCGCTCAGGGCGTCGCCGCCGTCGGGCCGCGCGCCGGTGCCGGGGCCCCGCGCGGGGTAGGGGTCGCATACCATGCGGCAGGTACCCAGCATCTCATAGTGGCCGTCCGGGCCGCCCGAGCTCACCAGCACGGGGATGAGCACCACCAGCACCAGCAGCATCACCACGCCCGCAGCGGCCGCCAGAAGCGTTTTCCGGCCGGCGCGGAGCCTGGGGAGCGCCGGGCCGCCCGGCCGCGCCGTCGGGGCAATGGTGCCGGCGGGCTGGGGGCGCGGGCAGGGCGCCCGCGCTCAAGGGCGGTCCGGCGGGGCTGCGGGCATGGGGCCGGGCCCGGAGCGCCGCGCTGCGCTGAATGCGCTGCCGAGCCCAGCCGCCGGCTCCTGCCTCGCGCCTCCCTCCCGCTGCGCGGCCGGACTGAGAGCCGCGGCGGTCGCGTCCTGCCCGGCTCCTCCCGCCTCCTAGCGCTCGGGCCACCGCCCCCTCCGCCCTGCCCCGCCCCACCAGCTCAGCGCCGCTCGGCGCCCGTGAGGGGCGGGGCTTCGGGCGGGGACAGCACCTAATTGGGCCACTGGCGGTAGGGCTCCGCCCACCGAGGGGGCGGGGCCGCGGAGAAAGAGGCCGGAGCCCGGAGAGGAACCGGGAGACTCAAGGAGCTAGAGACAGATTCGGAAATGGGAAGGATGCTGGAGTCTGAGCAACAGTAGAGTCTCCTATAGGAAAGGGGAGAGTAGGGACCAAAGACCGAATGGAAGAGAGGGCCACAGGGAGAGCTAGAGAGCGCCGAGGGAGACAGAGGAGAGGCCTCGAGGGTCGGTTGCAAAGAAAATCGAGAGAGAGGCTCTAGGGGCCACCGCACGCAGGGGGCGGAGGCCGGGGTGGACGGTTCTCCAGTCTGCTGGGGACAAAGAGCAATTGAGGGGCGTATTGAGTGGGGAGCAAAAAGAGACAAGGAAGACGGTGAGAGGGAAGAGGAGTAGAAGGCAAAGGAAGATGGGGAGGGGGCCATTCTGCACTCAGTCCTCCCAGATCACCCGTTCAGGAGATCTGGGGATTGTGTGGCCTGTGGGGGTGCCCTGCGAGATCCCGAGTAACTGACAGCAGCTACTCCTCCTCTTTTCCGGCTCCTGGCTGTTCCCTGGCCCCGTCGTCCTCCAGGATGAGAGGGATCTTCTATGCATACCACCTTGCCTCTGCCCCTTCCTCACTGGGCTCCAGGCCAGACAAGGCTGCTTTTTCCTTGGGGGGTGGATGGGAGGGTGGGTACTCCATTTTCCTCTGATCACTCCCGTTGTCCCTGCTTTTAGACAAGGGAAAAATGAGGGTCCTAAGAATGTGGGTATCGCACCTCATTTCTTCATTCTGACCAGTACAAATAGCCCCTGGGTGGTAGCTCCCATTTCCAGCCTCCAAGAGGGGAGATTGGTTTCATCCAGCCCCTCAGCTCCTCCTCCACCCTAGCCTCCTCAGCAGCCCCCTAGCTCTTCTCCCCACCAGGTTGCATGAGACAATCCTCTTCCTCGAGTGCAGTAAAGTGTTTAGGTTGCATAAACGGAAATGTGTCTGCTTCCATCAAAATATTTGTCACATTATTTGAGGCCCCGCTCATGCTCCTCCACTGTTCTCCTTCGCCCTCCTTTATCCAGCCCACCAAGGAGGGCTCTGCCTCCGCAGACTTCTGGCGGCTGCTAAAGGATGACCCTTCGGCCTCTTCCTTTTCTTCTGAGAGGCCCCCTCTCACCTCCCACTCTCCCCGTGCTGACTGGTCACAACCGTCCTTAATGATTCTCTGGCTTTCTCTATCCTAGGATGAGACTGCTTACCCCACCCAGAGCTGGGAGGAGGAAAGGGACATGAGAATATCAAATGAGGGGCTATGAGAGAGGACTCTGATGGCAGAGCCCAGTTGGAGGGACCCCCAAGCACCAAGGAGGGAGTTAAGCCAATTCGATAAATAGCATTTATTCCAGGCTTACTGTGTGCCAGGCCCTGTATTGAATGCTTTACATACATGATCACACTGGATCTTCACATCAAGCCCTAGAGGTAAAGCCCATCATTTTTCTCATTTTACAGATGGAAAGCCGAGGCTCTGGCAAGTGAAGAGATTTTCCCAAAGTCACACAGCTAATAAGTGGTAGAGTCGGGATTCAAACCGGCAGCCCGACTCCAGGCTCTTCCAACCCGGGCGCGATTGGGTCTCCCGGTACTGTTCAATGTCCGAAGGGAGGAAAGTGTTAAGTCCGGGAGGAGGGGGGCGCTAGGCTGAGCAGCTAGACCTCCCAGGCTCGGAAAGAGTCGTCCTCAGCTGTCAGTCGGCCTCCTGTCCCCCACCTTGGTCTCCCCCAATATGTCTCTTCGAAGACCGACAAGGCTGGTGACCCGAGGGACAATTGCGCGATCTTTAGCGTGTGATTTGCACAGTCCCCCTCCCCCAGGTTCTCACGCACATGGGTCTCTCCCCTGCTGTGCAGCTCGGACTCGGCTGTCACCCGCAGCCCTCCCAGGACCCTCCGGGAAAGTGCGGCGGACGCCCAGGCGGAGGACGAGGCGGGAGCGCCGCCCCCCCCCCCCCAGGCTCTCGCCGCGTCGGTGGGGCGAGTTCCGCGCGGTGAGGCGGCCTGCCCCCCGCCCCCCGAAAGAGCGCCCGCTCCCTGGCGCGGTGTGGCGTCTCTGTCAGCCCAGCCGGATTCTCCCCGCTTCGCTGGAGTGGAAAATAACGGCTTCAAACTTTGCAGAGAGGAGCTGGTGCCAGCACTTTAATTAACAGCCATCTTGGCCTGTGAGCCTGGGCCACCGGCTCCCGCCTCCCCTCCCCGGGCTCGCCAGGCCCCGCCTCGGCCCCGCCCAGATACCCCAGGAAAGACGAACCCCTACCGCGGCGTCGGGCGCCCCTTTTCCGTGGGAGAAGTGAGGACCTGGCCGATTGGGGAGGCGCGGGCGGTGCCTTGGGGGAAGTCCCCCGGTTTACTGACTGAGGACCCTTCAGCCCTCCCACTTCACTCACCCCACATTCTCTAGAGCTTGGTGGTTGAGGATTCTGCAATTAGATACCTGCGTGCCAGTCCCAGCTGGTGATTTTAGGATAGTCTAACCTGCAGCGCCTCAAGTGTCCTCCTCCGGAAAACGGGTTGTGAGAATTCAATGAGATATAATGTATGGAGAGCACTGGGCTCAGTATCTGCCCCGGTTAGGCACCCAGTCCGTTTTGGCTAATATAATTATTTCACCCCCAGGCTAAGAAGTCCCTTCCACCACCCCAGGCCTTGGGTCTCCTCCTCACTTCTTCCTACAGGTTGCTGTGCTTGGCGCTAGGATAGGAGGATAATGGCCTATGCTTCCAGGAAGAGATGAGACTAGATGAGTGAAGAAGGACCCCAGGTATTCTGGCCTTCTGGCTCCTTCCTCAACCTTGGCCAAGGCCAAGGACCTGGTTTACAGCAGGGGAAAGAGGTGAGCCCGGATGGAAGGGAGGGAGAGCAGCACTCTCTCTGGCCGGGAGATTGCCCTGCTAGGGGCTGAAGACCCAGCTTTGCTTTCCCTCCCGTGAGGGGGAGCCCCCTCACTCCTGCAGCCCCTATCATTTTGGGGGAGGGTGCTGGGCATGGCGGTGGTGGGTGTGTGGAGGGTGCGGTAAATTGAGTAAGATCCTTCATTTCCACAAGGTTGACTTCAGGAAACCAGGTGGCTGCTCTGCGGTATTTTGGGGTTCTTTGAATGAATGTGAGTGGGTGGGAATGTGTAAGAGACGGTTTGTGTTAGCGTGTGTCTGGGTTTGTGAGTAATGACGGGGGGTGGGGGGTGTGCTGTGCCCGGACTCATCAGCTGGCAAATCTGCATTCATTTGTCCCCTTCTTGCAAACATTGAGCGAGGCACTGTGGTGCGGTTGGGCTGGTGTGCCCCCAAATGAGGAAGACCTAAACCCTTCCCCCGAGGAGCTCGCTCTTTGACAAGTGACTTAGGCAGCAAGCAACGGTAAATGTTATGATAGTTATTAACGTTCCTCCAGCACTTATTAAGGGCAAGATCTTGTTCTAAGCACTTTAAGTGGATTATCTTATTCAAATTTAACAACCTATTATCCTGGACTTAAAACTATTACATGGCTTATATCATTTAATATCAGTAACCCCATGAGGTAGGCAGTGTTATTTTCCCCATTTTATAGCTAAGGAAAAAGGTAAGGCTTGGGAGGAGGTTTGCACTAGGCTTTCTGAAGCACAGATGAAAAACTCTGTGCCCAGAGGTCTCCAGGAAGACTTCATAGAGGAGGCGTCACTTTTTTCCGTCTGTCTATCCACCCAGGCATCCACCTTCCATTCATTCTATAAGCTCATATTAACTGACTGTCCACCACATCTCTTGTTATCACAGGACCCAGTGATGAGCGTGCAAAGGCTTCTGACCCTTTGTAGTTAACACTGTATGGCAGGAACCTGGTCAAGCGACTGCTTGTGTAGCTTGACAAGCTGCCTGGGAATATGTGGGGTACCGTAGGAGCAGGCAGCAGGGTCGGCTGAATTCATCTGGAGGGAGGCAATCACGGGAGGCTTCCTGGAGGAGGCGATATCAAGTGAAGCCCTGATGAAAGGAAGGCAAGTTGAAGAGGGAGGCCACCCTGGGTGGAGCTAAGAGGGAGGGCGCGAAGATTATTCCAGGCCTAGGGAACAGCATGTGCTAAGGACAAGCTTGCAGGACATTGTGGGCTGTGGCAAGGAGTGCATCATCTATCCTAAGGGCCATTAGAAACTACCGAAAAGTGTTGAGTGAGTGATATAACCAGATTTTTCAGACTAGAAGGATCACTCTGGCTCCTGTGAGGCGGAGGGGTTAAAATTGAGTAAGAGTATCACGGGCAGATGAGGTAGGAGGAAGTTGCGGCGATCTAGGTGAGAGCTGATCGTGGCCGGCTCTGGATGGGATAAGAGTGGGGTGGGGAGCAGGAGATTTCCAGGTTTCTAGAAGGATCTTGAAATTGTATGAAATGAGTGAAGATGGACGAATGTTTTTGTCATCATCTGGGAACCGATGTACATACTGTATTTCATTTAATCCTCCCTGGAAGGCTAGGGAATAAGCAGCATCATCTTCGTGTTGGGCATGGCGATGTGGCGGCTCAGAGAAGTTAAGCAGCTTGCTCGGGATCACACAACTGGTAAGAGAGAGAGAGTCAGGATTAGAACTAAGTCTGTTTGACTTAGGTAGGGCTCTTTACCACTGGCCCAATGGGCACGTGCCTGGTAGGAAAATCAAGGAAAGGCACTTGAGTGAGAAAGAACAGCTTGGATCAAGGTCCAATTGTATAAAAGGCACATTTTTGGTTTTGGGTTGAAGCCACTGGCCTACGGTCCTGGCTTGGGCAGGATGGAGAGCTGGGCAGCAGAAGACAGAGGCTGGCTCTCCAGGCTGGTAGGCAGTCAACTTGCCGCGTGTGTTTGGGGAAGTCTCATCACATTTTTAGGGCTTTCATTTCTTTCTCTGGGCTGGAGAATTGTCCAGGGCAGCTCTGAGAGGCTGTGATTCTCCTATTAGAGAAAACTCCCCATTGTCATCCATTAAAATATTTAAAATCCCTTTATGAACTTTTAACTCAGACACTTTTCCAAATCCTCCATGGGAAAAGCCTCCATAATTTCAGCCCCCTTTGGAGAGGGAACATTTGGTCAGAAAGTGCGGGAGAATGCAAGTTGTGTTGTGATTTGGGGTGAAGGGCCAGGGCACACCTCCGTGGGCTGAACCAGGCTGGGACTCAGATTCCTCTGTCTGGCTGGGTCTCAGAGGCTGGTGAGGAACCTTCTTCAGGAGCCCCTCCCCCAGCCCCATATCCAGAGGAGGAGTGAATGGGATGGGGGGGGGGCAGAGCCCGAGTACCCAAGTCACAGGTTTTTTCTTTTTTGTTTTTTTTTAAGATTTTATTTTATTTTATTTTTTAAGATTTTATTTATTTATTTCACAGAGAGAGAGAGATCACAAGTAGGCAGAGAGAGGGGGAAGCAGGCTCCCTGCTGAGCAGAGAGCCCGATGCGGGGCTCGATCCCAGGACCCTGAGATCATGACCCGAGCCGAGGCAGAGGCTTTAACCCACTGAGCCACCCAGGTGCCCCAAGATTTTATTTATTTATTTGACGGAGAGAGACAGTAAGAGAGGGAACGCAAGCAGGGGGAGTGGGAGAGGGAGAAGTGGCTTCCCGCGGAGCAGGGAGCCTGATGTGGGGCTCAATCCCACGCCCCTGGGATCATGACCTGAGCTGAAGGCAGACGCTCAACCATCTGAGCCACCCAGGTGCCCCCACAGTCAGGTTTTCACATGTTCCCTCTCCAGAGAAGTCTGGGCTTTGTGCCTGGGGGCTCCAGAAACCCACTCAGCCCTGGACCTCCTTCTCTTCCCACCTCAGACCAGCAGCCGCCTGCTGCCCGTCCCAGCCCAACACCAGGGAGGCAGCTCCGAAAAGGCCCTGGCAGTGGGCCAGGAGACCTAGAAGGTGGTGCATCTCCCCTCGCTCAGCCTGCATCTCCCAGCTTCGTGTATAAGTAATGAGGCTCTGTAGCCCCAACAAGAACCAATATAATGGCGGGTGTGCAGGGTCAGCCTGAGACTGATAGCAGGACACGGGAGTGACAGGCAGTGCAATTATGCTGAGCCTCCTACAAAGGCAGCAGGGAGAAGGCCCCCCCTGGCCAGCATGGTCCACACGCTTCTCGCCTCCTCCCGCAGGGCAGGCATCAACTATTCCAGAACCCCTGGCTCCCAGGCCAGGTGGTGGAAGGCAGGGAAGAAGGGAAGGACTGGGGAGAGGGCAGTGGAGCAGGAGCTGGGAGTTGGGGAGCAGCTGGTTTTCCTGGGGTCTGGGGAGAAAGCCTCCTCCTCCCCGGAATGACTGGAGGAAGGCCTTTTCTTCGGAAGCCCTGTCTCTTCTAGGAAAAGCTTTCCCCTCATTCTTACCCCAGGAGACTTAGAACTTAAGGTCTGGAAAGGTCTTAGAGACCTCTCCTTTGACAGACGGGGAAACTGAGGCCCGGAGAGGAGAAGTGGCTTGCCCCAGGTCATACCTATCCGAGGCAGAGCCCGATGGGAGCCCCTTGAGCTCTTTTCGGGGCCCCCACGGGTGGGGGTCAGGAGGCAAGGGGAGGAGGGGCTGATTGCTCACCCCGGTACTAGGCGGTCCCTACCCTCTGAGGGGCGTCGCGGAGGTTGCAGCTCAGAGAGGTCTGACAGCTGGGTGTGGGGGTTGGGACTCTGTCTGCAGCACTATCCTTGGAGGGCCCAGATCAACCAGGGGAGGGGTGGTCCGGGCTGGTCCCCGTCCGCGCTCACACTGGAGCACCTCATCTCCATATCTTCAGGTGACTGAGACAGGCTCTCTGAGGTGGCAGAGCCCATAGAGCCGCGGAGCAGGGCGGCGAGTGCTTAGTAAATGTTCATTAAACCAAACCCCGAACAGGGCCAGCTCCAAGGACGTGCGATCTCACCATCTTGAAGTTCTTAACAATTTTTTGAACGGGGCTCCACGTTTTCCTCTCAAGCCTGGGACCTGTAAAGTACATAGCTGGTCCCGCCCCCGAAACAGAGATGTGCTTTATTCTCGGAGGGGCTCCCTTGGCTTTTCCCTGCCCCAACCTCGCCCCAGGATGTCCCACGCAGAGGGGAGCACGGAGCTAGGAGAAGCGGGCATGTGAGGGCGTTTGAGGGTCTCCACCCTACAACGGCTGACTGTGTGTGGGGAGGGGGTTGGGAGAACCTGGCTACTGTGACTAGTCAGTGTCCCTCTCGTCCATAGGCCTGCGCTTTGCCCGTCTGTCCATCTGTGTGCACATCCCTGACCCGGGGGCGGGGCGGGGAGCGGGGCGTAAAGAGGTGGGTGCCAGGATACAGAACTCCTGGTCCCAGCTGGGGTTCCCTGTCCCCGGGCGAGACATGGGCCCTCTGCTGGTGTGCGCCCGGCCCCCGCTAGGGCAGAAGGGGCTGGGGAGGCGTGGGGCGGGATGGGAGTCTTAATTAGCAGCTTGAGCCAGGCAGCAGGCGGTGGGTGCAGAGCAGGCTGACTTTTCCCGCTATAGATCTGCTCTCCAGGAGAGGCACTAGCCGGCTGGTTTAGGCTCTGGCTGGGCTATTTTAGGAATATTCTTAACTCTTCCCCTGCCACTGCCATCACCGGACCTCTCTGCCAGCTCCAGACCGTCCTCCTCTTGATCCCTCCTCCCCTGTCCCTGCTTTTTCTCTCTGGCAGCTGAGAAGGTCACAGTTTTCTCCGAGGTGAGGCCAGATGTTTTTCGCCAAGGAGAGCTCCCATCTCTGGCTGCCTGAGCTCCCCTTTTTTGCCCTGACCTGTGTCTTCTCCCTCTCCCCTTCGTTGTGGCTCTCGCCTAAGCAGACTAGCAGATGGTAGCGTTTCCCTAGCTCCTTCTTCTCACCCCGTGAAATTGGCATGGTTGGGTTCCCTGGCCATAGTGAAAACAGCCGGTCTGGGCCCGTGGGAGAAGACGGGAAACCACCGTTGGGCCTCTACCCCCTGGCAGGCCCCTCCCTGCTTGACTTTAATGTCCCATTAGGGCCAAGTTTCCAGCTGGCTGTCCCACACAAGCAGCCAGAATCCCACAATGTCATGGGGTTCCCGCTCCCTGCTTTTTTCTCCCACTCCAATGCCTGGCTTCTTGGACAAATCTAGACCAGGATACAGGCATTACCTGGGCAAGGCCAAGGGGAATGCCACTGGGGCCCGGGAGGGTCTACCATGAATAGATCTGAAATTCTAATAAATAAATAAATCTGAAATTCTACTTAAAATAGGGGAAGAGCTCTCAGCTCACTTGGCGCTGGGGATTCCTGTGTCTGCTGGGCCTGTCTGAGCTAGGAGACCCCGGTCACCTTGGACTTTGGTGCCATCCCCCGGGCACAATGCCTTCTGGGTCTAGGCGTTGGAAGTCGCCGCCAAGTGCCATTGGGAAAGCTCAACTTGGAGATTCTGCAATATGGCTGATGATTCCACACCAATGCTCGAGGGCCTATGTCATGCCTGACATTGCACTGGACACGGGGAATAGAGGACCCATAATTGATAAGCGATCTCTGCCCGAGAAGGGATACTCCCTTGGGCTGGTTCCTCAGGGTGACTGCCCATCAGCCTGCGCCATGGTGTTGACAGACTGGGGCGAGTGAGCCCTCCCCAGGGGTCTCACCTGACACAACCTCCTCCAGGACCCCGAGCAGCCCAGCTCCCGAAGCCACAGGGCTGACTGGGGCGGAGCACGAGGTCGGACGGAAATGCTTTACTCCTCAGGGAGGCTACAGAAGGTCCTCCTGTGATTGGAATCCCCCGAGCTGCAAGCCCGCAGCCTCCAGTTTAGAAGGATCCAGATAGATTTATCAAGGCGTCCTGGGGAAGATTTTGAGTTCAGAGAGGCTACACGCTCTAGGGGCTCCGGGAGCGTTCTGTGTCTTTGAAAAAGTAAGACCCCCTCCCTTTACCCCTAATTGAGAGGCATTAACAGGAGGCAGGAGGTTGGCCATAAAGGAGGCCCCCTCCTCCCCCACCTCTGCCTGCCCCCGCGTCCCACCCCCCGCCTGTCAGGTAGGGGTGGTGCAGGCTTCCTAAAGCAGAGGCCACTGGAGAGATCTCTGGCCCCACAGTCCCTGACGAGGACACACTGGGGCACACAGGCTCACCTTTGGCAAAATGAGGAGCTGAACCCAGGAGTCCCGGCCACCGGCCCCTCCAGTGCGGCCCCGCCTTTCCGTCCCCCACGTTCCCTCTCTTTCAGCTTCCAGGCTGGGAGCCCCAGCTGGTGGAGGATGTCTTGCTCCTCAGCAGCTGGGATTTGTAAATATTTATAGGAACATGGAACAGATCAGTGGCTGACAGGCCCAAGGAGCAGGCAGGGGCCCTGCCTGGAACTCAGAAGCTTCATTCTCCCTTCCCCACACCCTGACCTAATTTGGGGGAGCCCAGAATGACAGAGATGGGGGTGATCAAGCCGGCCATGGGGCCGGTGGCCTCCACATTCAGAAACAGAAGCTCAAAGGATGCATTTGTCTCCCCGCCACTGGGCTCTGCTCCCACACTCAGAGTCACTCTCCTCCCACACTCAGAGTCACTCTCCTCCTTGCAGCCCCAGCCCGGCTCCTGTGCTCACACGCCCGTTGTCACCCCGACTCGCCCTCACACGCATTCTCTCAATGCTCATGTACATTCACGGTCACGCTCACACGTGTACACACACTTTCTAACATCCACACTGATCTCAGTCTCACACACACACGCTCACACCTTTGCACACACACCAACCCACACTCACGATCCCCTTGGGTCCCCAGGTCCCAGCTCCTCCCCACAGGTCTGAATCACAGGTCCTGGGAGGGAACCTCCTGCTTCCTGTGTGAGGTGGGCTCTGCGTGTGTGTGTGTGTGTGTGTGTGTGTGTGTGTGTGTGTGTGTCTAGGGAGCAGGGGGGCATCGGGCCTGAGGTCGGGGGTGAGGAAGAGAGAGGAGGCGTGGATAGAGGTGTCGCCAAGAGCCATTCAGAGCAGATATCAGCCTGGAACAGAAGCAAGACAGAGACAAAGGCAAGACACGGAAATGGAGCCTGAGTGGGGTCAGGACAGAGGGGGCAGGAACTGGGGACAGAGGGCCCCCCTGGATGAGAAGCTGTTACATTCTTGCTCCAGTGGCCTGTGAGACCAGCACCACCCCCCAGCTGGAGCCTCTCCCCTCCGGACCTTGTCACTGTGGCTTTGCTTTGCTGCTTGGGCAGCCGGGAGTGGTGACAAGCAGAGAAGACGGTGCCCAGGGCGGCTGGCTGGGCCACTCCGGCGGGCTTGCCAACTAACCCATCAGCGTCCATCTCATCACCCACAGGGGCCCAGATGAGACCAGTGACCGGCCGAGCTGCCCTTACCTCACAGGACCACCCCAGGGGGAGGGAGACAACTGGACCCTCCTCTCCGAAAGACCTTGCCCAGGCCCCTGGCCACTGAATCTGGGAACCATGGGATCTCTCTGCTCCTGGGCACCTAGGACCCACCAGACACGGACAGGACCCTGTGTGTTAGGCAGGGGCTTGAGGAAGGGGCTGGGGAAGAAAGCCACTATGAGGAGCCAAACCTGTTTTTGGCATAAGCTTTTTATTTCGTCTGCTTTTCCACGCACGAGAATGATGTCCTCACGCCCCGTGCCCCTGGGCGTTGCGTTAAATGATCATCGCTCTCGCCTCGGGTCTGTCTCAGGGTATTCGTTCTGGGGCATCAATGAGCCAGTGTGTGCCCTGAAACCTGGGAATGACCATTTCTACAAAATCGGAAAGGCAAGCAAATAATAGTAATAACAAAAAGCAGGGAAAGTTGCGTTGGCTGCTGTTTTCCTGTTTTTCAATTGTCGGTGTAGCCTTCCACCCAGGTTTTGACGTCCTGATTGATTCGTGCTTTCACGGGTTCATTCATGTATCTGCTCAACGGCCATGATTCATCCAGGTGCCAGGCTCTGTGCTGCATCCCAGGAGCCAGGGCGAAAGCCAGACAGGGCTCTTGCCTGTGTGGTATTTAGAGGTGATCGAAGAAGACAAACAAATGCACAACAAAGCATCATGCCCCCAGGAGGCTAGGGAGCAGCGTCCAGGCGCCCTGCCTGGGGACCCAGATGTCCTGCTCTTCCAGTTGAATGCTTGAAAGTGACGCAGAATCCTTCTCTCAACCCAGGGTCAACATCCCTTCCTCCCTCATCTCCCACGTTGGCAGGTCTTGCCTCCTGGGCAGACAGACCCTCTGAAGATGGTGGACAGAATGTGAAGGTGAGACAGACTCTCAGCTTGGACACTCGCTGGCCAGGTGACCACAGGCAAATCCTTCATCTCTCCCAGTCACGGTGTCCTTCTCTGTTAAAAGGCAGTAACTAGTACCCATCACAGTGGTACCATCAGCATCAAATAAGATTAAGTATATAAAGCACCAAAGATGGTCCCTGGCACACAGTAGGACCTCAGCTTATGCTAGCCCCCTACCCTGCCCCTTTTCCAGTGTTATATACTGCATCTCTCTTCACTGGCAGGGGGAAGAAGCTTGGGCAGAGGGTGCAGGAGAACTCAGGGGTCCAGGCACTATGAATCTATGCTTCATGCCATCCTCCCAGGAAGTCCAGTTCTGCTCTGAGGGGAGCTTCTTATTTGAGGGGAAGAGGATGGAGAGGCCTGGCTTTGCCCCCTGGACTATCTGAACATTCCAGAGGAACAGCCCTTTTCTTCATCCTGTTTCCCCTCTCTTTGGCTCTCGAGTTTAAAAAAGCATCATTGTGGGTGTGTGGTGGTGAGACAGTGGCGGTGATGGAGGTGGTGGTGGAGGTGTTGATGGTACTGGTGGTGGTGAAGGTGGTGATGATGAAGGTGGTGATGGTGGAGGTGATGGTGGAGGTGTTGATGGTACTGGTGGTGGTGAAGGTGGTGATGATGAAGGTGGTGATGGTGGAGGTGATGGTGGAGGTGTTGATGGTACTGGTGGTGGTGAAGGTCGTGATGATGAAGGTGGTGATGGAGAGGTGATGGTGGAGGTGTTGATGGTACTGGTGGTGGTGAAGGTGGTGATGATGAAGGTGGTGATGGTGGAGGTGATGGTGGAGGCATTGATGGTATTGGTGGTGGCGAAGGTGGTGATGATGGAGGTGATGATAGAGGTGATGGTGGAGGTGTTGATGGTATTGGTGGTGGTGAAGGTGGTGATGATGAAGGTGGTGATGGTGGAGGTGATATGGAGACGTTGATGGTACTGGTGGTGGTGAAGGTGGTGATGATGGAGGTGGTGATGATGGAGGTGATGTAGAGGCATGGGTGGTATTGGTGGTAGCGGAGGTAATGATGGTGAAAGTAGTGGTAGAGATGATAATGGTGTTGGTGGCAGTGCTGGTGTTGATGGTAAGAGCTGGTGTTGATGGTAATAATGGTGATGAAGGTGGTGATGATGGAGGTGGTGATGGTGGAGGCGATGTGGAGACGTTGGTGGTATTGGTGGCCTTGGAGGTGGTGATGGTGAAGGTGGTGTTGATGGTGATGGAGGTAGCGATGATGACAGTGAAGGTGGTGATAGATGCAATGATGACAGTGAAGGTGGTGATAGATGCGATGATGGTTGGTACTGCCGGTGGTAGATGATGGCAGTGTAGGAGCTCAGTTCAGAATCCTATGCTCAGATTTTGAGAGCTAGGAGAGAGCTCAGTTCTAGCTAATCCACTGAGGGCCTACTATGCGCCAGCCAGGTCCCGTGGTACTTCCATGGTTTCTATAGCAATGCACAGAGATTACAATCTCCTTTTGCAGATGAGGACCCTCGACCCACCAGGAGTTAGTGAAAAAAGGAGGAGAAGCGGAAGAATTGTGCCTAAGTGCGCATCGTTCACAAACTTCCTCTCCCAGGAAGACTTCTGGGATTCATCCCACACAGTTTCACTCCCTCTGACTCCTCTGACCATTCCTTCCATCTCAACACTATGTCTCTGACTCTAAGTCTTGAGTCATGGTGATGATGATGTTGGAGGTGGTGGTGGCGGTGATGGTGATTGCAGGGCGGCAGTGGAGATGGCGGTGTTGGCGTAGGGCCTGTGATAGTAGCTCTTGGATGATTAGAATAAAGCAAAGCCTCCTGGAAGGAGGGGGGAGCTTGGTTGATCACTACCTTCCTCTTTCTCTTTCCCCACCTCTTTAGTAACAGCTACTATTTATTGCATGTCACCCATAAAACAAGCGCATGCTCAGTACTTTATATGTAATCATTTAATCTTCCCAACAGCCCTGTGAGGCAGGCACTAATATTTTAGAGACAAGACAGCTGAGGCACAGAGTGGTTAAGTGACTTGCCTGAGGTCATGCAGCTAGCAAGTAGTGGAACCTAGACTCAGACTCAGCCACAGTCCCACTCCAGAGTCTTGTACATACAAGAGAGCTGGTGGGTAGGGGTGTGTGTGTGTGTGTGTGTGTCTGTGTGTGTCTGTGTGTGTGTGTGTCTGTGTGTGTGTCTGTCTGTGTGTGAATGGGACTTTAAGGCTCTGCTATCTTGAGGTGTCTATGGCCAAGCAGTGCCATCTGACTATCTTCTGGCCTCCATCTCTCTTGGGAACTCTGGCAAGGGAGGTGGGGATCATGGATCTGTGGAAGGAGTCTAGGGCCCACCAGCTGGTGGTCACAGAAAGGGGGAGCAGGGGACACTCTGCCTGGCCCGCAGCTGGCAGCTCACCCCAGTTCCTGCCTAGGGCTCCCACCCTCGGGAGTTCCATCCTGCCGGCCTCCCTCCCTCCCAGGATCTCATTATATCCCTAAGAGAAACTGACAGCCTCAATATCTTACTTTGCAAATATAGTTTATTCCTTCAATAAAGCCGCCTGCGCAGGGGAATGTTTAAGCCCTGGTCTCCCCCGAGAGCCTCATTTGAATTTCTAAAGTCTTTAGTCCTCCAATGGGGCAGCTGGGTAATGAAAACGCAGCCGCTTACAGGAGATTCATTTCCTGTCCGACTGATCGGTCTGATCGCGGCAGCCACCGCCACCGCCGCCGCCGCCACCATGGAGGCACTGGGCTGACCCATGGAAAAGAGAACCCCTGGCTAGCTGGATGCTGGGGGGCAGGGGGCAGAGAGGCTTGGCATGGGCCTGAGCCCCCAGGGACCCCTCCCCAGGGTCTCTAGGCCCAGAGCCCCCTAGACAACAACTCTTAGACCAGGGTGGTCCCCCAGGGGCCCCGTCCACCAGCCCCTGGGGGTGAGGTCTGTTCCCAGGTTGGACCCCCTCACTCCAGGGCAGCCCCTACCCCAGGCCCCCATGGGAGTCTCTAATTAAAGGACCGGCACGCCCCTCGGGGACTCATTAGGCCCGCTGTGCAGAGAACATTTAATCATTGCTCAGAGCATCGATTGGAAAATCAATTTCTTTGTCTCTCCGCACGCGGCGCTGGAGAAGTGGGGGGAGCGCTGACCTCCTTCTGCTGCCATGTAAAGTGCCGCACATTTAATCAGGGAACAGAAATCAATTAGCCACTTACGAGGTTGGCTTTAGTTACCGAGTCGGCGGGGCCTGTGCCACGGCTCAGCCGCTGACAGCAGCGGATCTCTCACACCGCACCAGGCTGGCCGCTCCGGGCATCCCACCAGCTCTCTGGGGCCCCTTCCCCATGCTGGACAACTGTCATCCATATAGACCCCTGAGAACCCCCAAAGGAGCCCTGCAAGGCTCTCTAAACTCCCAGTTCATGGTCACAGCCTCCCTGGCTGACCCGTTCCCACTGCCCCAGACCGCAGGCTCAGCTCTGCAAACCCTGGAGGCCACAAGCACAATGGAGACTCAGCAGACGCAGGTTCAAATCCCAGCTCAGCTCCCTGCCGGCTTCTGGGAGGTCGGGGATGCTCTTGAACCCCTCTGAGCCTCAGCTTCCTTATGAGCACTTTACTCATGAAACAGAAAGGATGATAGTCCCTGGCTCAACAGAGGGCAGTGGAAAGCCAAGGAGACCTCCCGCAGTGCCTTACAAAACGCTGAGGCTCGCTCTAGTGGGGCAGGGTCCCTCCACCCGCAGAGTCAGCCAGGTCAACTGGGGACAGGGGTGTGAGCCCTGCAGCACCGGGAGGGTGGGCCCAGGGTCCCCCTCACTTCTCCTGTTTCCCTAACACCTTCTGGGGGCATGGCTCTGAATCACCTCTGCACCCATTCTCCCCTCCTCTCTGTGCGCCCCCACCCTGCTAGGCGTCCCCGCTGCCCCCTCACCTGGGACGCTGTGCCCTCCCTCACCCCCATGCCCACCCCACACCTCTCCAGGGAGTGGGGGGACATACAAGCTTCATGGTACTGTCTCGTGCACCCAGAGTTAGACACACTCAATTACACAGAGTTGTACACAGTCCACACGCCCCATTACACACAGTTCCGCAGAGGCTCCCCCACAGTGACAGTCACCCGGCTCCCGTCCCCTCACGCAGTGCACACACTGCCTCCACACACGCACAGCCGCCCCGCTGCTGCTCGCACACACGAGCACGCTGGCCCCGTGTCACCCACGTGGGCCCGCCAGGTTCACCTGAGGGCCCCCCACCCCACAGGGTTGCACCCCGGTGGCACACCCGCTCACGCGCGCGCATGCACGCACATGCACGCACATGCACACCCGTTCCGTAATAATATTAGACATGCCATTTCTTTTGCATGACAGTTCCAGTGGAGATGCTCAGAGCTGTCACTTGGATGAAAAATAATGCATAATCCTCGTCTTCCTTCCTTCCCTTCCCTTTCTTTCTTCCCTGTTTAATGAGCTCCTAAAAATATTCCTTGCTGTCTCGCCGAGGCTGTGGGCTAAGTGTGAGTCAAGCCTCCCACCCCCTTCCCCGCCCCTCCCTCGGCCCCCCTGAGTGGGCTGCCGGATGAAGGGGTTGAAGTCAGTCTCCGTGCGCAGCCAAGCCCAGGTCAGGCGGAAGGAAGGCTCTTGCGCTGGGCTCCACAGGTCTCTGACTCGCCAGCCCTCCTCAGCTAGCCCACCTGAGCTGGCAATGAGACTCGGCTGGGAGCGGGAAGAAAGCCAGAAGTCCCCTTCTGCTACCTGATAGCCCTCGACAACCCCCCGTCCCGCAACTGCTGACCCATTTCCCACGGGTGGCCCCACCCACCACCCTGCCCGCCTGGAGGGGGAGGCCAGCATGGACCCAAGGCCTGAGCTCCTTGAACACCTGCTTCATTCTAGCAGCACCCGAGCCCAGCTCTGCTAGGAAAGTTGCCATTGTCACAGCTTCCTCCAGTTCATCCTTCAGGCCTCCCGCCGAAGTCACCTCCTCCCCAAAGCCTCCCTGATTCACCCAGCAGGAGATATTTGTTCACAGTACATACTGACACACTTTCATAATATTAAATGTACAGAGGGGAGGCAATCATGCCTGGTGGGAACTTCGTGTCTCGGTGGGACTCTCTCCATCCTGAGTTTTGTTTCCTTGTGGTGTCACCACCACTATATCCTAATGCCTTCAGGCTGGGAACCCGGCTGGCCTGCTTATAGAGATGGGTGGATGGATGGATGGATGGATGGATGCAGAGACAGAAGGATGGATGGGAAGCGATATAGAGGGAAGAGTTCAGCATCATGAGGTCAGGAACCTAAATGTTCACCTGTTTTCTGTGAGCATTTGCTGTGACTTTGGGAGAGGCAAAAGCGCTCTCTGGGTCTCAGTTTCCCTATCTGGAAAGTGGGAGAGCTGGGTCATGTGATGTCCAAGGCTTCTTGCAGCTCTGGCAATCCTCATTCTACAACTCTCCATAGCGACAGATGGAGAAAAGCTGTCTGTGGCCTCGGACGTCCCATCCGACTGTGCGAAGAGACAGTGCGCTCCGACCCCCGTGGCGGGGGCACACAGCACAGCTCTGGGCTTTATTTTCCCAGGCTCTCTCTGCCTCCCACTCTCCCATACCTACTTCCTCGCTCCAGTCTCCTTCATTCCACTTCCATGTCTTCTTTTCATTCTCTGTCCCTTTTCTTGCTTTTTCTGAGCCCTCGTCCTACCCATTAGTAGCTCAGAGCAATTGTGCCCCCCACCTCCCTTCCTCTGCCTTCCCTCTCCCAACCCCACCTGCGCCAGGAGCCCCCTCCCCATGGGCCTCCCCACATCGTCCCAGCAGCTCCAGTCCCGAAAGGTTAAGCTAATAGCAGCTCCTTTCCCATCAGCTGCTCTTGTTTGCTCTACATAATTGCAGGAGAGGGGGGCCAGGAGGGGGCCCGCCCCGTGGTACAGGGAGGGGGCTGCGCAGCCTTGTCCCTGGGAAGGGGAGCCGGGTGAAGGTGGCACTTACGGAAATGGGACGGTAGGCTGTGTGGGCGCCGATCGCGTGGGACAAGAATCGGGCAGAAGTCCCAGCCGTGGCCGAGCTGCCTGGAGAAGGGGAACGGGGTCCGAAGAAGAACAGTCGGAGATGTTACTACAAGAGCCGCAAATAACGTTTATCAAGCAGGTAGCTACGCCGCAGGCCCTGCACCAAGCACTTTCCTGCCTTTATCGCCTTGTTCTGCCCAAGGCATGGGAAGAACAAGGAGGCAACTGCCGCTCTTGGGAGCCTTTTTCCCCCCTTGTGCCCATTTTACAGGAAACTGAGGCTCCAGGAGGTTGAGTCACTGCCTGAGGTCACAGGTCACAGTCTCAAGCAGAGACTGCTCCTAATCACTCCTGTTCAGAGAGGGTCTGCACTTGCAGGGACCTGGGAGGCCAACCCACGCATTGTCCAGAGGGACACAGGGAAAGGGACTTGTCCAAAGTCCCAAAGCAAGTTGCCAGAATTTGGCTGCGGATTCAGATCTGAGGCAGAGGGGGTTGCTGCACCTTCTGAGCCAAAATCCCCTTGGAGACTTCCTGTGGGCGGGGTGCTTGGGTGAGGGGTGAGGAGGTGGACAAGGCGGGCCTCCTGGGAGGTGGTGGGGAGCAGGGTGGCCGTGGCATGTGCACATGCGCAGAGGGCGGCACACACGGAGAAGGGCCCCTCTCTGCCAGGGAGGGGCGGCCCCGGCCTCCTGCTGGTTTGAGTATATTCAATAATTTATCAGGGACAGAGAGGAGCCCGGAACAGCAAGCAGAAGGTGGGGTGGAGAGTGTCACAGCAAGTGGTGGTGAATTGAGGCCAGCCCCAGGGAAGTTGGAGACAGGAAGTCCTCGGCTTGGGTCCTCAGCCCGCCCTCTCCCTGCAGACTCCGCACCCCACTGGCCTCCACGTCCCTGCCTCCAATCCCAGGTCTGGGGCGCTGCCATCTCCTCCAATCAGGACAACCTGCCTCTTTTTTTTTTTCCTCAAAGATTTTATTTTATTTTATTTTTTAAAAGATTTTTCTTTATTTGACAGAGAGAGAGAGATCACAAGTAGGCAGAGAAACAGGCAGAGAGAGAGGGGGAAGCAGGCTCCCCGCTGAGCAGAGAGCCCGATGTGGGGCTCGATTCCAGGACCCTGAGATCATGACCTGAGCCGAAGGCAGAGGCTTTAACCCACTGAACCACCCAGACGCCCCAAAGATTTTATTTTTAAGTAATCTCTACACCCAGCGTGGGGCTTAAACAACCTTGAGATCAAGAGTCGCCCACGCCACCGACTGAGCCAGCCAGGTGCCCCGGGACAACCTGCCGCTTGTCTTCCTCGCAAGGGATGAATGCACTCGGGGCAGGCTCAGTCTTTCTTTCCCTTTGGACTTGGGGGCTCTTGAGTGGGGTCTTCCAAACTCTGCTGGACACTTTCAGTCTGGGGCGCTCCGTGCGTCTGGAAGTGGGGAAACTTTCTCTTACGGAGAACGACCTGCTTTTTGGAAAAACTTGACAGGCGGTCGAACTCCATCTCCCGTGACTGCCGCATGCAAACCTGATTTTCCCTGCACATGTGCCTGCAAGCCTGCAGCTTGCCCAGGGCTGGGGTGCTGCACCCAACGTGGCTCCCCCAGCACCCCCCCACCCCTGGCAGCTCAGGCCACGCCCCCCCACCTCTCATCAGCACTGCCGGGGGCAGCCGTGAAGGGCCAGGGGAGCCCCTGGCCTTATTTGTATTCCGAGCGGTCAAGCGGGGCTGTGGTTTTCTCCGGGAGAACTTCATCCTCTCCCCCAGCTCCATCTTTCGAAACTTCTCCAAGCGGCATCAATAATGGGAATTGATTCATCGATGAGCATCCCGGCCTTGAGGCCCGCAGCCCCCGTGGAGTTGTGGTGCATCTCTAAGCACTTCGGCTTCCTGTCCTCCCCCCATGCCCCCTCCATCACTTCTAGGGACCTTGACCTGCCTTCGGGTCTGCCATAATCCCAGACACCAAGCCCCCACCTTGGGCTCAGGAGAGCTTTGCTTTGGCGAAGGCAGGAATGCAGCCTGGGACCGGAGGAAGCCTCGGGGCAGGGCACCAGGGGCTGCACTCAGTGTTGCTTTATGGCACAACCTGCAGAGCGGGAACCGGGGTGCCATGCCCCAGCCTCCAAATACCATTCAATGTCTAGCTCTTAACACTGACTCGCCAAGTGACCACCTCCAGCCGTCCTGACCGCCCTTTGACCCAGCCCCAACCTCCCGACGCTGGTGGCCCAGCCCACCCGGCTCCTCAATGTCAACCGTCCATCACTGACCGGCCACACCCAGTGGCCCAACATCAGTATGTTAATACATCCTTTCAACACTGGCCGCCCATACCCACATCTTTACCCCAACATCCAGTAGCCACCTCGATGCAGAGCTCCCCAAACCGACCACTCCAAACTAACCGCTCCAACCCGCTCTCCGCTGGCCATCTAAGGCCGTATCCAACAAGGACCCTACCCCCTAGTCACTGACTCATTTGTTGTTTTCTGCCAGATCCTGTGCTTACCCACCACTCTTCAGATGTCTGCTGGTCACAGCTGGACTGCCCTAACCCTGACTGGGCACTAAGCCAAGCTTCCTCTGGCTCCTGGGAGGACCTGTCCCTCCAGCCAGTGGTGGACTGTTGGGTCTCTAGTCTTGCTCCTTTTCGGCCCCCTCCCAGCTGGTGCTCACCAGCTGCAGGGTTCGATTGGGAGGGTTTTCCTCTCCGTCTCTGGGCTCTCCCCAGAAAATTCTGGTTGCTGCTTGCTGGCTGCTTGCATCACCCCACCCCGCGCCCCCAAGCCAGGGCGTTCGTTGCTAGGAATGACAGTCTGTGGAGGGTCACGGCTCTGGCCTGGGCTGATCTCACAGGGAAAGCCCCTAGACTGCTGCCCTCCATGCGCGCTCGAGGAGGAAGGTGGCCCCGCTCCCCGCCCGCTCCCTTCCTGGAGCCCGGCAAGGGGTGGAGGGTGGGGGTTCAAGGTGAAGGAGTTGGGGGCAGGCTCTGAGGAGGGGCAAGGGAGAAGGTGAATTGGAAGCAGAGGAGGCCTGTAAGGGCAGCGGATGGGTGGCAGCCTGGCCAAGGGGAGGGGGGCGTGAGGAGCTGAGGAATGGCAGGGGCAGAGAAGAGGACGAGGGGTGGGGAGGGGTGCAGCCCTCGGCATGGCGGGCCTGTGCGCTGCCCCGGCTGCTCCTGGTCCCTCCTGGTTCCCTGCTTAATGGAAAGCTCCGTGGAGGCTCATGCAGAGTGACTGCTTATGATCCCCCTTCACCAAGGACTTGGAACCAGAGCCATTAATTAGACGAGAGAGCAGCTGCTCTGGGCTTAGGGGCCAAGTGACAGGAAATCAGTCTGTCCCTGGAAGCTCTGGCCCAACCCCGGCCTCAGGGTCGGGAGGCTTTCTGTCCAGCCGCACCCTCTGCGGGTCCCGTCCAGGGACCTGTGTGTGCCATCCATGATACCCCCACTGCCGCCGGCCTTAGAGCCGGGGTGCGCCAGACCCCACACCCCAGGTGAGAAACTGGCTCCTGGATTGGACTCCGACATGTGCACCCATGGTCAAATCATGTCCCTTCCCCAGACCTCAGTTTCCCCATTATTCCAGGGAGGAAGGCTGCCGCCCCCACTGCCCCGAGGGGTGGTATCTGGGCTCCTCCCCCCTCTCCTGGGCCTGGCCAGAGGCTCCTATAACTTGTCCCAAGCTGAAAACTAGGCAGAGCCTGATGGCAATGACTTCTCCTGGCTTCTCCACCCCTTTTCTGCTCTCTAGCCCCGTCTCAGGGATCCAAGGAGAGTCACCATCGTCCCATGGCACAAAAGCACGGTGGGCTTGGGGCCCACTGGGTCACGACAGAGGACGGGTCGGGGGAATCATAGGGAGCCTTGGAGCTGAAGGAGTTGGAGACGGAGATGACAGGCAGACCGAGGTCAAGGTACCTGCCAGTCCCAGATGACGGGGCAGAAATTCCTGGAGTGAAGCAAGGACAGCCCTCCATTGCTAGAACATTCCGAGCAGGGGGAAGGGGACAAGATGCCGCCGTGGTTCCTTCCAGCTGCAGGGGTCTCTGAGGCCGGGAGTCTCAGGCTGACCTGGCAGCGTCTGTGTGCTGTGCTGTCTGCTGTGGGAGGGGGCATGACCGTCATGGCTAAGACGTGGCTCCTGGCACCCAGGCCCCTACTGTCCAGGGAAAGAGATGGGACTCCTGCCCACGAAATCCCAGGAGTGCAGCATCCACTGAGCCTCCCCATGTACACACACACACACACACACACACACATGCACGTACACACATGCATGCACACACATATGCATGCACACACAGATGCGTGCACACGAAGGAGACGGCAGGTGTGAGGTTCTTCAGGGGAGGAAGAACCCCGGAAAGCTTGACTGTTGGGAGGTTTGGGCGGGAAGCAGAGTTAGTCTGGGTCTTCAGGAGGGCACAGGGCATGGGCTGGTGGGGAGGAGATGGAGAAGAGGTTCCAGGCAGAAGGAAGAGCCTGTGCAGAGACGCGGAGGGGCTGGGGGCGGGGGAGGGGCGGGGGAGGGGCAGGCGGAACACGTAAGGAACTCCTAGGAGCCCGGAGTGCGGGCAGGACGAGGAAGACTTGTTAGGAGACCTCTCCAGTGCTCTTTCCAGGCATGCAGGTTATTTTCTGATCCCCAAATCTGGGCATTTGGTGTGACTGATCTGTGTGCTTAAGGGTCTGATGGGCCAGATGTTTGAAATATGGGTCATCTTGGAAAAGCAAGTATTTTTGGCAGTGGAACACTTCCTTCTTGCATTTTCGTCACCCCTTCCCTGGTTGCAGATCATACCAGTTGGACCCTGGGGTCAGCCTCCAGGAACTTGCATCCCCAGGGGTGGGTGCGGGTGGGGGTACTAGTTCCTGAGGGCCACAAGGCCCTGGTACCTAAGGGACACAGGGGCCCCGGTACCTGGCCTGCTGCCTTTGCACGCCTGCCCTTTCCACTTCTTTTTTTTTTTAAGTCTGTTCTTTTTTTTTTTTAGATTTTATGTATTTATTTGACAGAGAGAGAAAGAGAGATCACAAGTAGGCAGAGAGGCAGGCAGAGAGAGAGGGGGAAACAGGCTCCCTGCTGAGCAGAGAGCCCGATGCGGGGCTTGATCCCAGGACCCTGAGATCATGACCTGAACCGAAGGCAGAGGCTTTAACCCACTGAGCCACCCAGGCGCCCCCCTTTCCACTTCTCTAGTTAAAACCCAATCCCATTCTTGCTGGTCCCAGGACTCCCCCCAACAGGACAGAAATCAATGAGCAATTGGCTGCTATTTGTCGATCTTCTTTCCCTGCCAGCCCCCAACCCCAGCCTGTCCTGACCAGGTTCGGCCATGCCTCCCTCCCCAGATGGACTGGCACAGTGCCCAGCCAAACAGATCTTGGTTCTCAGTACCCGGGGGTCGGGGGGGGGGGGTTCATGGCCCGGAGGGACCAGGGCTGATCCTTTACCTGGATATACTCCTGAGAATCTAGAGGGAATAAGGACAAAGCAAAACATCCACCCAGGAGTCTGCATTTTAAAAAATATTTTATTTATTTATTTGTCAGAGAGAGAGAGAGAGCACAAGTGTGTGTGTGTGGGGGGGTGCAGCAGGCAGAGGGAGAAACAGGCTCCCTGCTGAGCAAGAAGCCCCACGCCAGACTCGATCCCAGGACCCTGGGATCATGACCTGAGCCGAAGGCAGAAGCTTGACCGACCGAGCCACCCAGGCATTTCAGGAATCTGTATTTTTAAAAAGCCCTTCAAGGGATGCGAATGGGGCTGGTGCAGGTGTGGCTAGGAAATTAAATGCATTGGCTGCTGTCAGCTCTCCTTCTGCCCGCTGGCTGTGTGCCCTTACTTATCCTCGTCTGTACCACGAGGGCAGCAACGGCTCTAGCCTCCTAGGGCTGCCTGGAGGATTATTGGAGAAAATGCAGGCATAAGGCTTAACTCAAAGCCTAGCACCCATTAGGCATTCAAGAAACGATTTATGAGGGGCTCCTGGGTGGCTCAGTCAGTTAAGCGACTGCCTTCGGCTCAGGTCATGATCCCAGGGTGCTGGGACCCACCCTCGAGTCGGGCTCCTTGCTGAGCAGGGAGCCTGCTTCTCCCCCTTCCCCTGCTTATGCGCATGCTCTCTCTTTCTTTTTCTGTGAAATAGATAAATAAAATCTTAAAAAAAACACAAACTATTGATGATAATAGCAAGGACCAAGGGTTCTGAGCACTGGCACACTGGCCTCCCCTGAGGGTTCCTGGGTGGGTGAGCCTGAGGCCCGCCCCAGCACAGAGTGACCATGCCTCCTCCCATGGCACTGGAGGCCCAGTACCAACCAGTCCCTTGGGTGGTGGGGAGGAGGGGCCTCTCATGGGGGACTTGCAGGCTGGACTTGATCCTTAGAGGTGGAAGGAAACAAAATACTGACCCCCCTGGGGATTCCTGACCCACCAAGCAGGATGCTGTGAGTCAAAAAGGGGACTCCCAGGAGGAGACTAGACACCCCCAGGTGGCCAATTCCCCAGGTTATAGGGAAAGCCACAGATAGCCTGAGTGGTGGGGGGCAGTAAGGCAGAGAAAAGCTTGAAGCTTCCTCTGGGTGCGGGCAGGTAATCAATTCTAGATTCCCAGGTCTTTCTCCTTCTCCTACTCACCTGCCTCCCCACTGCTCACCTGCCACTATCTCAAGAGACACAGAACCTAATAGTTACAGGTGTGGATTTCAGCTCCGCTTACCTGAGTTTCTTCCTTCGGTTTTATTGAAGTATAATTTACATACAATGAAATGCACACATTTTAAGTGTTCAGCGTCATGAGTCTTGACAAATTTATAAGCACATATAACCGCCACTACGATCAGGATATAGAACATTTTCATCATCCCCGAAAGCTCCCTCATGCCCCTTCCCAGTCGATCCCTAGCCTTCCCCCAGCCCCAGGCAAAAACCGATCTGCTTTCTGTCACTATAGATCAGGTTTGTCTCTTCTAGAATTTCATATAAATGGAATTATGTAATATGTACTCTTTGGTGTCTGGCTGCTTTTCACTTTTCATAATGTTTATGAAATTCATCCGTGTCGTTGTTCTGTCAGTTGTTTATACCTTTTTATCGCCGAGTGAGAGCCCACTGTATGAATATGTGATAATTTGGCCACCTGTTGATGGTCATTTGTGTTGTTTCCAGGTTTGGGCTGTTTGTGAACGTGTGTGTACAAGTCGTTGCGTGAATATATATTTTCATTTTTCTGGGTCTTATGGTCACTGAATGTTGAACTTTATATGAAACTGACAGACCGCTCTCTAAAGTAAAATGCACGCTTGTACATTTCTGCCATCATGTAGGAGAGTTTTCACTGCTTCACAACCTCTCCAACGCTTAGCGTGGGCAGACTTCTAGTGTGTGTTTAGCAGTATCTCACTGTAGTTTTAATTTGACTTTTCCTGATAATGAATGATGTCGAAAATCTTTTTCATGTACATACCGGTCATTCTCTATCTTCTCCTGACCATTTAAAAAATTAGGTTGTCTTCTTGTTATCGAGTGGTAAGAGTTTGCTGGATCCAGTTCCTTTGTCAGATACAGGAAGGGTAAATATTTTCTCCCATGCTGTGGCTCGCCCTATTATTTTCTTAGCTGTCTTAATCTTGATTCTGCTAGTTCCTTGTGTGCCTGATCATCTAGAGCTAGCTGCTTAGCCTTTCTGACCCTTAGCTTCCTTGTCAGTAGAATGGGGATGATAGTACGTATGGTACGGAGGTGTGGTGATATTTAACTCAGTTCCTATATGTAAAATGTCTGAACCCAGAGGAGGTCCTCGACTCATGGTGAACATCACTGCCATTTTTCGCCAGCAGTTAACGGTCTACCCTTTACTACTCCTGCGTCTGGTCCTGATGGGGTAATATGTCTTTTCTGTCCATCTGGTTCCTGAGGATCCCACCACCAGCCAAGGCAGGATGACTTGTGTCATCATCCCGCTTGAATCCGGGCCTCCATTCATCCTCTATGTTGGCCTCACACACAGACTGGGAGACCACAAGGTGCTGGGCCGGCACCATCCTGGAGCCTCAGAGAGAGAACCTGTATGACCTACCTGCGAACCCACAATGATTCATTCACACCCACCATCCCTCGGTCACAAACTTTACCTTAGCGCATGCGTACAAGCCCATCATGTTCCTTCTGGCTGGGGCACAAACCCAGAACACTTGAGCCCAAAGTGAGACGCAGCGATCGCCGGCTCCCACCCCCACTGCCACGGATCAGGAGTGATGGCCTCACTGGCCAGAGCATGTATAATTCAGAAGTTTGGCCCGAAATAGTTCTGTTTGGGCCTAGACTCTCAGAGAGGGGAGGAGGAGGAGCCGGGACAGCCAAGGGAGTGCGGGCAGTGACCTCAACGCTGGGGGAGATCCTGGAGTCGGCCTCCGGCTCAAGTGCCTGGGCAGAGCCTGGGGAGGGAAGAGGAACCTTAAGAGCCACCTACAACAGGGCACCTGGGTGGCTCAGTGGGTTAAAGCCTCTGCCTTTGGCTTGGGTCATGATCTCAGGGTCCTGGGATCGAGCCCCGCATAGGGCTCTCTGCTCAGCAGGGAGCCTGCTTCCCCCTCTTTCTCTGCCTGCCTCTCTGCCTACTTGTGAACTCTCTCTCTCTGTCAAATAAACAAATAGATTCTTTAAAAAAAAAAAAAGAGCCACCTACAAGGCTCCCTTCCCAAGCTGAGGGGCCCCTCTTTCTCCCTTCCCCACTCATATTCCCAAATCTTCCAGCCTGGGGGGACGGGATCCCCCAAGGGGCAGCTAGCAGAGTAGTCTGGAGAGCTGCACCGCCCACATTGGGCCAGTCACAGGTGCCGGGGCCTGGAGTCCCCACCTGTGTGTCTCTAGCTCCCGGACACCTCCCTGGGGCCCAGGATGGGAGGGACACTGCTCAGTTGAGATGTCTTTGTCCCAGGCCTCCTGCCTTTACTCCCTAATCAATCGGTAGATAAGCCCACAAATATTTACTGAGCACTCGCCTGGGCAAGGCTGAGCTCCTAGGACATCAGAGGGCACCTGGGCTCCGCACAGAGAGCCTCACAACTTGCTGAGGAGGCAGGACTTTGACAGAAAGGCCGAGGACTGGGCCAGGGAGGGAGCGGCTGTGGAGGTCAGAGATAGGGCTACGGGAAGGCCAGCGGCAGAAGGCCTGATTTGAACCGGGCCTGTCTGGATGAAGGGCCGGATTTGGGGAGATGGAAAAGCAGGAGAGAGAGGTGTGGGCTGGGTGAGGGGGCTGGACGGTCCAAGGCTATCTGGCCGTCGATAAGTCTGGCCGATGGAAGCAGGGTCATGTGAGGAAGTCATGGGCAGGCCTGTGTGCCCCTCCCCCTTCCGTAGTTCAGCAAGGACAGGGACTGCACCAGGTACAATCCCCTGGAGGTTTCCCTCAAGATTCCGTCACGTGGCGTTAAACACCTTGCTTTGGAGTCAGCCCGCTTGGGTTCAAATCCCGACAGTGCTACTTCATGGCCCCGTGACCTTGTGGCTTAACAACCTGTTTCCTCAGCTATTAAATGGGGATAAGAATAGTTTGTCCTTCAAGGCCTTGTTGAAGAGAGAGATAGAAGTGCACATAAATGCTTTGCCTAGCAGCCATCCCACCTGTCTTGTCTTTCTCAATCCACGGTGCAAAGAAGCATCCTTACATTGTCTCCAGGACCCGGACAGCTGACCAGGAGAGGGCGCTGCTGCCCAAGGGTGGAGAGATGGTGCTGCCAGATGAAAGCCAAGAGGGCTTCCTGGCAGAGGAGGCCTTTGAGCTATGATTTGATGTGAAGTGACTGATTCCAGAACATCTACAGGCAACGTGGACTATGGGCTTCATGTTATCTATGGGATGCAGTACTCCCATGACCCTGTGGGGTCCCACAGGGCTTTGGTTTTGCTGTGCTCTTCCTGTGAATAAAGTCAGTGTGTGGGTTGCTCCAACCCTAGATTCTGAAGGGCTCTCTCTCCCCTCTCCACTTCATCTCCATCCATCTCTTTGGGCCTCTGGCCCAATCTCCCCATCACTTTGCTTCCACCTCTCTTAGTCTCGCTAATTTTGTCTTTCCCCTGGTCTCAGCCTCCCTCCCTCTCTTGTTCCAAGTCTCTCAGGCTCTGATTCTGCCTTCCCTAGCTCTCCTTTGCTCTCCTGTCTCTCCAGGGACCTCCCCCAAACTCTGCACTCTTTCTGGGACTGGGGGCAGCTGAGGAGTAGGGAGGGGGTCCCTGCCTCTGAGGGCCCACCCCAGGCCCAGCCTTATCGATTAGGGCTTTCTCGGGGGGTGTGGGAGACATCAACGACTGTGCTATGAGCCTCACCAGCGCTGCTAATATTAGCCCAGGAAGGCAGCTCACTGATGGATTAGGAGAAATTAAGAATTCAAATTCTGTAATTTGAATTGGAGGGCCGCTACTTGCCGACAGCTAATACTTGCCCAGAAATTAATGAGTGAGAGGGATGGCAGCACTGGCTTTCCTCTTTCACAATATAATGTTCCCTTCATCCATGCCTTCGAACCCCCCTACTCCAAGCAGGCACTCGCCTGGAGGGCTGGGGTCCTGTTTGTCTCAGATCTTATTCCTGGTTCCTCGTGGATCCCAGACACCCCCAGGGCACTGGCCTCCTAATTCCCAATGGGGCCCTGGGCTTCTGCTAGCTGGCGCTCTCGGCATGAGGCCAACCTGGTCGGGGCTCAAGGAGAGGGGCAAGCAGAACTTCTTTCTGTCCCTTCTGGCTGCGTGTGGCCCCAGCAAGTGTGTGAGCCTGTCTTCGTCTCGGGATTCTGGTCTGTTAGATGGAGATGATCATTGCCCTCTCTCTTGGGTGTCGAGAGGCAAAATATACAACCATGATGCTTGCTTGCTTGCTTTTCTCCCACTTGCCTCATCTCCCTGAGCAACCCAGCTGTGTGGTCCTCCAGAATGCCCACCAATGTTCCCACGGCCAAACCACGCCCAGACCTCCTTCCCGCAGGAAGTCCTCCTGGGTTTCGTCCTATGGACAATGATGGCTCCTAAGTGCCCAGGGTCTCATTTCTTCACCCTCTTTTCTGCCATGTCTTGAAGTTCCAGGTTATTCCAGGAAAGGGGTGTCCTGCCTCGCAGACAAGATTGTCGGCTTCCCAGGGGCCACACTGGCCCCATCTCTGGCACCAGGAGGGTCTAAATTCAGGTGGATGAATTTAACCAACATTTTCTCTTCCCTTTGTACCTGCCCCACTCTCCCTCCACCCATGCCCACCAAGTGCCCCGTAAGTGCTTGCTGGTGACTGGCAGTTGTTGGGATGTCCCAGGGCCCAGTCGGTCTTCCCTGCAGTCCCAGCATCCATGTCTTGGTCGGAGGTGCAGAGGGACACCTTCGTTCCTGCCGTGAGCAGCTTTCTGGAGCCATTCACCAAAATGGCGGCCTTTACGCAATTTTTTTTAAAAAAGCATTGACACAGTGTTCGTTAAGAGGTTGGAAAAAAAGTCATTAGAGAGAGCCCCGGGAAGGCCAGACTTGGAGACATATGAAGATAGAGTCAAAGTTGGGGGGGTGTCTTTTCTTGTATGCATCCCCCAAACCCTTCAACCTCTGGGGCACATCCCACCCCCATCCTCCTGCCCCAATCCCAGGCTCACGCTCTCCACCTGGCCCCTGGCAGAGCTCTGGCTCAGGGGTGGGGAGGGACACCTTAGGGGTCAAGGTCGATGGACCCTGCAAGGCTTGGAGCCCACAGGGCCCGCAGAATCGGCCGCTGAGGAGTTGGGGTTGGACTCCTCCAGCCTCGTGGAGGACACACGGGGAATCAGCTGAAATGGCTTCCTTCCGAGTTGGGAGGGGGCCTTCGGGGTCACCTAGGACCAACTGTCCCTTTAACAGCTGGGGAAGCTGAAGCTCAGAAAGATTAGTATGTACTCAAATCCCAATTATCTGCCTAATAGGGAGAAAGCTGGCAGAGTGATCCCTGGAGCAGATAATCCCAAATCCCTCCAGAAGGCTCTGCTGGATTCTGGAAAATCACATGTTCTTTCCAATTCTGCTTCCTCAGGGCCAGTGTTTGAGCAAAAGTTTACTCCCAGGTGGGCTGGGGCTGAAGGCAGAGAAAGGAGATTGGCAGAGAAGCAGTTTCCTACGTTGCTGAGGGCTGCTTTGGGCAGGAAACTCAGCTGCTGGAATCGTAACCCCCCAACCCCGCAACCTGCTTGCCTGCAAAGCCTCCCACTACCACCACTATCTTCTTCTTTCCTGAGAAAGCTAACCCCAGGTCCACGATGAAGATCAGGGAGAGGGTGGGGGTCTGGGAGGGCTGGCGCAGAAGCATCCACGGCTGCTCAAGGCTCAGGGGCTAGCGGACCCCTCCTTGACATTCCCATGCTGCTCCGCTCCCGCCCCCCAAATGGCCCCTCCATGCCCAAATAGCCTTTTCCCAGATCCAATTAAAATGGTGTTTGGAGCAAGGTTGCAATAATCACATAGTCATTTTCTCCAGTAAAGTTACTGGCTGGAGCCTGATTTGAAAGCCGAGCTGGTAATTGACTAGGAGGAGCTGGGAGGAATGGAGGGGTCCTTGGTGGGGATCAGAGGCTCCTGGCTATGTCACAACCCCCTCTCCTACTGTCCATCACCATTTACTTACTTCCCCTGGTCACCGATGTCCCTTAGGGTGGCAGGGCTCCCAGACGGGGGAGGAGGACAGATCCTGAGCCTGTGTCATGGGACCTTCGCAATTCACAGGCCTAGTGAGGGAAGCCACATGTCCAAAGTCACCCGGGGGGGGGGGGGTCAGGCAAAGCGAGGACTCCAATGTGGTCTTCCTCTCCAGCCAGAGCTCTGTCTTCTCCCCTGGTTTCCTGTCTCCCCTGCAGGAAGCTCCAGTGCCCCAGAGCTACGCCCTCCCCACCCTCTCCTGCCCAGCACCCACCATCTCCCATCCCCCACCCCAGGCCCCACCACATTCTCTCTAGGGGGTGCGGAGGGGAAGGGTTTCCATGCTTGCTCCCTAGTCCCGGGGCGGCCCTGGCTTGCTGTAGATTCCCTGCACGCCCTCAGCTGAAATGCCCACACCAGTCAGACTTGCCTGTCCCCTGTGGCATCCTTCCTCCCAGCCCTGGGCTGGGAATCAGAATATCTGTCGCTTGCAGTGGCTTATTCATTTCTTCCTTCTCTGCTTCCTCCCAAAAATATTCACTATGCCTTACAGCACGGGAGGCCCTGAACAGGGCACCAGGGGTAAGTCGGGACGGACAGATCGGCAGCGGCCCTCATGGCCCGATGGTCAACACGAACCACTTCCCGAGTGGGACGTGACAGGAAGTCCCCTCCTGCTGGGGAGATAGGCGGCTTCCTGGTCGGAGTGACCCCTGAGCCGAGGTCTCCAAGCTGAAGAGAAGTGTTTTCCCACAATGAATGCCAAGGCCAAGAAGCAAGAAAAAGCCAGGTGTCATCTTGGGTAAGCCGAGGCCTCAGTTTCCTCATCTCTAGAATGGACTTCCTGCTCTGTTTGCCTCAGGATTCTGGAGAAGAACGGACATGGATGTTCTTTGTGGGATGGAAAATGATGACGAGATGATTATTGTTGTTAATGGGGGGGCATTTGTCCCCCACCCCAGACAAGGGGGCAGAGCCCGGGGGAGGGTCGGTCAGGGGTCAGGGCCGGTGGGGCAGGCTGGAGGCAGTGGGGACTGGAATTCAGGACTTGCTCTGCAGAGCCCCGAGGTTACGTGGGACTGGGAGCCAGCAGCCGGAAACTGTGGGGGCTGGAAACTGCCGAGCTGGTGGGCTGCTGGCGGGGCTGGGCCCTGCGGTCGGTGGCCAGTGCCTTCCAGCCCCCAGGAGACACAGCGAGACTGAGGGGATCTAGTCCGCTCCCCGCACCTCTCCGCCAATCGATCCCTGCTCTGCCCTCCTTGCCTTCAGCAAGGTTGGTGCTAGATGTATTCTTCTGAAGCTGACAGGCTAGCCAAGAGAGCCCAGAGAACCCCCTCGCCCGCGAGGGCTCTGGAGGAGACCGAGCCACGGGCGAGCTTCGTGCTTCCCTCTCCAGTGGCACCAGCCACGGGAGCTTCCTGTCCCCTGGGCCCTCCGCGGCCTGGGCCTGTGGCCCCCAAGCCCTTCCTGGCATGGCTGGCCTCCTGGTCAGCAGCTGCGGGGGTGAGTCATAGCTCTCATTAGAGCTTAATTAATCAATTGAGTTAATCAGACAGCTGGGATGTGCTGTGGTTGCAGATGGAGGCCGGAGAGAAAGAGCCTGAGCATGAAGGACCGGGTCAGGTGAGCGGCGGCTGGCGGGGCGGGGCCCGGCCGCGCAGCCTGGTGGTTTGGTGAGGGAGGAGGGCGCTGGCCAAGTCCACACCTGAGGTCCCTGCAAAGGAGGCCGAGTGGGCTCAGCAGAGGCCCAGGGTGGGCCGCTCTGAAAGGTGCCCTGTGTTGAGTGCCAGAGACAGAGCCCGGGGAAGGGGAAGGCAGGACCTTTTCGACCCCTGGCTTCCTCTCTCATTTTTTATCTTGTCACGTGTGTCTGAAAGCCGTTTGAAATCTTTATTTGAATGGAGTGGGGAAAGGAAAGAAAGAAAGGGAAAAGAAAACCAAAAAAAAAAAAAAAGGTAGGTCCTCACATTCCCAGTGCTCCCAGTCTGATGTAGGGGACCAGATGTCTGGGGACACAGAGATCCGGACTCAGAGACAGAGAGACACGGTCTCTACAGTTGAGTCAGGCTCTGGACATCTGGGCCAGGGGGATGGAGAGAGGCGGGGGGACCGGAGCCAAGGGTGGGCAGGAGTCCAGGAAGAATATTGGGAGGAGGGGAGCACTTGAAGGGAGTTTAGCCTATTGCAGGAAGGGAAAATCGCCCAGGGGACCGGCAGGGAGGTGGACGGCACACGGCAGGGCTCAGTGAATGTCACAAGCCGGCCTGGAAATGAGGCTCCTGTCTGGGTCGGGGAGAGAGGGCCTTATGGTGGAAGGACCTTTGAATGCCAAACCAACTCGTCTGAAATGCATGTGGTGGGCACTAGGGATCACTCCGGGTCTCTTGCTGGGAAAAATGGGCTGGAAGCAGTTTTGCAGAGAGGACGTATGGGGAGGAACTTCTGTGCAGGATGGAAAGATGGAAGAAACCTGAAACAGGAAGAGAATGTGTGTGCGTGCACGTGTGTGTGTACATGTGTACACATATGTGTGGATATGTATTGTGTGGGTTGTGTGTGTGCTCATGTGTGCGTGCATATGTGTAGATATGTATATGCATTTGTGTGTCTACATGAGTGTGTCTGTATCGTGTGCGTGTGTATTTGTGAGTGTGTGTGTGTCTAGAGCAGTAGTTCTTACCCTTTTAGGACTCACAGACCCTTCTAAGACTTCACAGAAGCTTAGACTCTTAGCTTAGAAAAATGCACATACTCAAGGTTTTGATTTTGATGGAGCGGACAGGAGGCATGCCCTTGGATCTTCTGAAGTCCCTGTGCTGGACCTCCTGGGGTTTAGATCTCCTAAAATCTCTGTGCTTGCCTTTCGTTGCAGGGTCTGCAAAAGCTGTAACTGAGAGCTTAGCATGGCACTCAGGACCCCGCAGGAGTGCCGGGGAACCTTGGTCCTAGGCAGCTGAGTGCCTCTCCCCACACCTGTCCCCCGGCAGGACAATTCTGCAGCCAGGACCGGGAGTACCGCTGGGCAATAGGGTGGGGGCCCCTCGGGCACAGGACCAGCCAGCCCAGGCGTGAGAGCGCCAGGCTGCCGGTTCCCCTTCCCTAGCTCCCAGCATCAGCAGAAAATGTCAGGCTGGACCCAGGAGGGTGACCTCCCTGCCAGCACCGAGCACCCTTTGCATTGCCCTGACATAAGCCCCATTCACTCCTTCCTACAAATCCTAGAGTCGAGAGCAGCTGAGAAGCAGACCCAGGTGTCCTGGTTCCAAACCTGGAAGCTTCCGCTAAGTCGTTTCTGGGTTTGCTGTGTGGCTCCTGGAAAATCACACCCTTCCCGGGTCTCTGCTCCTACCCTCTTCCTCTAGCTGGAGCCTGACTCCCCCAGGAGTAGAGTGACCCCTGCAGACCCTGAGAACGTGCCCAGCAACAGCCACCACGGAAGGGACGGCCCACCCTCCCCACCTCCTCCTCTGCTCATGGCTTACAAAGTATACCAAGTATACCTTTTGGCTGCAGCGGAGTTGCTCTTGACCATCCCCGCTGTGAGCTGGTCAAGCTCAGGGAGGGGCCTTGCCTTAGATCTCACAGCCAGAAAGCAGAGGCACCAGGAATGAAAGGCATTTCCAAGTTCAGCTGGCAGGCTTGTCCCTCCACACCAGGCTGCCCCAAGTGCCCAGAGATCCAGAGGCTCGGCGTCCACCCGGCTCCAGGTCCTGGCTGGGGAGCCGGGGACCTGTGGTGACCCCCCCGAAGGAAGATGCTGCCATCAGTCAGCCCCCCACCCCGAGAACTTCCTGCTAGGGTGCTGGGGACTCTTTATGCAAAGGGGAGTTTGCATTTTTTTTTAAGATCACAAATAGAAGTTTTATTTTATATACTTTGATGACTTTACTGAATTATCCCATCGGTATAATATTTTTATTTTTTTATTTTATTTTTATTTATTTATTTGAGAGAGAGTGAGAGAGAGCATGAGAGAGAAGAAGGTCAGAGGGAGAAGCAGACTCCCCGTGGAGCTGGGAGCCCAATGCGGGACTCCATCCCGGGACTCCAGGATCACGACCTGAGCCGAAGGGAGTTGCCTAACCAACTGAGCCACCCAGGCGCCCATAATATTTTTATTTTATTATTTTTTTTATTCATTTCAGAGGCAGAATTTAGTGATTCATCAGGTGCACAGAACACCCAGAGCTCCTTACGTCAAGTGCCCTCCTTAATGCCCGTCACCCAAGCATCCTTTCCCGCCCTCCCCCCTCCCCTCCAGCAACCCTCAGTTTGTTTCCTGGATCAGAGGGGCGCACTTCGCCCTCTGCCTCCCCACTGTCACAGGAGCAAAAGCCCCTACTCTGTGGTTTTCTTATTCTAGATCAGGGCTGGTCCAATACGGTAGCCACTTGCCACATGCAGTGACTGAGCCCCTGGAACGTGGCTAGTGCCATGGAGATGATCATATTTTGGATATACTGGGTTACACCGTTTAAAAAATGATGTAAGTTAATATCACCTATCGCTTTGGACTGTTTCACCTATTGCTTTGAACATTTAAAAGCACATATGTGTCTTGCACTATGTTTGTTTTCGACAGTGCCTACTCTAGATAACAAGAGCCCCTCACCCCCAGGCAGCGGTTTTTATAATCGCATTGAAAACTGTGAGAGAGGAGTGGGGTTGACCAGCTTCTGTGACAGATAAGGAAAGCGAAACTCCACGAGGTCAAATGACTTCGCCAAGGTCATACAGCCAGGAAGGGGTAGAGACCAGATACGAACCCAGGTTTTTCCTGACTCTAGAACTGAGACCCACTTTCCAAGACCATCGGAAAGACGCCCCCCCTCTCCACATGGGTGCTGACCCTCCCTCTCCCTGCTCCTTCTCCCCAGGCCCCTGCTGACAACACTCTCCTCTCCCCATGCTACGGAGCCTCCCACCAGGAACAGCCCCCCAGGGAGCCCCATGATGACGGATGCTTCTTGGCCCTCCACTGAAACCAGAGTCTTATTTCACATTAGACTCCGTGGCCTGTGATTCTCCCCATCAAAGCGGGTGCCTTTGCCCTATCATTAAGAGCGTGCTCTTTTGTACCTGCTGCGGCTCTGGGAAGTGCCCCAGGGCAGAAGAAGCAGCGGGCCACCGCTCCCTGGGACGCACCCACTTTCTCTCCCGCTTGCGGTCCTGATCCTCTGCTGACCCCGGTCCACCTGGGTTCCACCCGGTCTGCCTCCTCCTCAGAGATGAGCATATTCAATGAGGCGAGGGGACTGTTTCTTTAATGTCCCCCCTCTGTCCGACCCTGGAACGTGATAAAAATACCCGGCATTGATCTTTTTTTTCTTCCCCTTCTGCCGGGGATAATGTTTACCCAGGTGTCAATCAGGAGAAGAATTTGGCTTCCTAATTTCTCTTCTCCTCCCCGGGGGCCGTGCGTCTCCCCGCCTCACATGGACACTGGGCTGGAATCAAGGTTACTAATAATCCCCCAGCACACACAGACGCCGAGAGCACATATATTAAAGTCACATATTGATTTATATTTTTGGGTCCCTCTGCCTTTCTGCCCAGCCTCAGCCTTTCTCTCTGCCAAGGAGAAAAAAAAAAAAAAAAAAAGAATTACACAGCTATATTTATCGCCAAGATGTTTAGTGTAAGAGCATTGTGTCTGAAGCTAATTCCCACCCCCTGCCCTCTTTGAGGGTATTTAAAAAATAATAATAATAGTGTGGCATTGCCTATCCATAAGCATTTATCTTTTGTTGTTTGTTCTTTAACTTCTCCCTGAAGGAGGCGGTGAGGGATTTAAGATAGACCATCGGAAGTTCTTCCTGTCTTGACAGTGGCTTCTGTCCCCAAGGAGGCTGCCGGAGATAATCCTATTGCAGGTGGGGGAAGAGATGGGTAGGAGCCTGTGCAGAAGGTGGGCCATTGGATTCAGTAACTCCTAGAGGTCACCCGTCAGTCCAAATAGCACCTTGTCATCAGTGGCTCACCATTTATGGTCCCGTTTCACAGTTGGGAAAATCAAGAGCCACTGGGGCTCCAGAGTCCCGGTCAGCCTCGGCTTTGCAGCCGGACTCCAAAGTTCATGGGAAAGAATCTTTCTTGCAGGCATGGGTGACCCCCGCCCTGAGGACTCAAGGTGGGCGCATTGGTCTCTGCCTGGAGGGAGGTGGTGGTGTTGGAAGCCAGGGGAGGAGAGACGGTCTGGAGACTCTCATTCTTTAAGGTAAGATGGGGGAAGGAAAAGCTCTCAGAGCACTAAGCCTGGGCCCCACAGCCTCCTCCCACCCAGAATGCCTGTCACACCGTCTGGCAAGGCAGCCATTTAAAAATGCCAAACAAGGGGCGCCTGGTGGCTCAGTGGGTTAAAGCCTCTGCCTTCGGCTCAGGTCATGATCTCAGGGTCCTGGGATCAAGCGCCGCATCGGGCTCTCTGCTCAGCGGGGAGCCTGCTTCCCCTCTCTCTCTGCCTGCCTCTCTGCCTACTTGTGATCTCTGTCAAATAAATAAATAAAATCTTAAAAAAAAAAAAATGCCAAACGATTTAACTCCAGTTCCCTCAAGGGGCTCTTGGAATGGAAACAACATTGAGCATGAGAACTCACAAACCCGGCGCCATCTTCTTCTTTTTTTTTTTTTAAGATTTTATTTTATTTTTTAAGTAATCTCTACACCCAACATGGGGCTTGAACTCACAACCCTGAGGTCAAGAGTCGCCCACTCCACCAACGGAGCCAGCCAAGTGCCCCAGCTCTATCTTCTTAATGCCTGTCGGTGTGTTTCCTGCCCCCTCACATTCCTTGCCTCCTTTATTCTTCACAAATGCTCTGGGAGGTAGAGAGTGTTGGCCCCATTTCACGCATGGGGAAACTTGGGTTAAGGAACTTGCCTGGGGTCATACAGCTGGGAAAAGGCAGGCCTTAGCTATAGTCCAGCTTCCTGATGGTTCCCAGGGCTCACGGCCTCGCCCTCAGCCATGGGCTTAGCCTCCTGGCACTCAGCCTTCCCGTGACCTTCAGAACCCTCCCAGCCTCTTTCTCTCCCTGGCCCAGCCTTGGGGTGCCGGCTCTGTTGGCTCCCTCCAGGCCCAGCTAACTCTCCGTCCTTGACACTGAGATGTTCCTGTACCCAGATGCACCCCCGCTAGGGGGCAAACCTTTCCCTGATAGAGCCTGACCCGGTCCAGGTCCAGCTGCTGGCTCAGCCTCTGTTGGGGACTCTGAGAGGCTTGCTGCCCCCTGCTTTCCCTTTGGTATTTTCCAGTGGCTCGATTGAGTCACTTACAACCCAGTGTTTCTCACTTCATTCTGAAAGCTGTTTTACCCCCTAGCAGGGCTGAGATCTATGGAGAGCCACCATGTGCTAGCTCTGTCCCTCTCTGTTGTTGACCTCCACGACAACATTGCAAGGTGAGGGTCGAGCCTTCTATTACAGTTGGAGAAACCGAGTCCCAGAGAGCATAAATAACTTCTGCTAGGTCACCCAGAGGGAAAGAGGAGTTAGGATTGAGTCAAGTCCGTGTGACCCAAAGTCCTTGCTTTGGAGCTTACTCCTTTTTTTTTTTTTTTTTTTTTTTTGAGCTCACTCTGACTCTGGGGCTGTCCCCATCAGACAGGCTGGATGAGGGCAGGGGCCAGACAGCACAGGGCGCGGCGGGAATCAGCAACGAGGACCCTCCCGGGGAACTTTTCCCATTGAAAATCTGTTCCCCTCGCGGCCACGGGTGATGTATGGCTGGAGCTGATGAGAAACGTGCCGCGGAACGGAGGCAGGCGGCGCGGGCGGGGGCAGCGCGGCATTGAGATTCCGCGGGGCGCGGGGGGCGGCGCAGGCCCTGACACGGGCCGGGTAATTGATCTGGAGGTGCCAATTTGCAGCAACTAAATATTTGGTTTCTGCCTCTGCCCGCTCCGCACTCTGCTCAAACAAACTTCAATTAAAAGCGAAAAGCGAGGGGGTGGGGGGGGCGGTGCGCCCGGGTCCCCGCGGCCCGATCGATGGCTCGGAGCCTGCGGGCTGCGAGTGCCGCGCGCCAGGCGGGGGGCACGGCGGACGCGGACGGGGCGGGCGCCCTCTTCCGGATCGCCGAGCACCGGGAGCCCGGCCCGCGAGAGGCAGAGCCCGAGGGAGGGCAGGCGGAGGCGGCGCTTTGAGCCCGGAGCTGCGGCTTAATCCGCTCCGCGGAGCGCGCGGTGCCCACTGTGTGCCAAGCGGGGGACACGAATAGGGCCAGCCTGGACACCCCACTCCGGATGTCCAAGCCTGTGTACTCGGGCAAGGGATCCCGGGGAAGGAGGGGTCCCAGGGCTCTGACGCCCGCTCCCAGTGCACCCAGTGGAGGAACTCCGATGATGGCCTTCCCTTCAACACCATTCACTCAGCGTCTTTCCTGGGCTCCGCTGCGTGCCTGGTGCACCGGGCTCTGAGGTCCATCTCCTCTCCTATGTCTGCTTATTTGTCTGCCCTTGGGTTGGCCTCAGCGCTGAGGGTGAATCCAACCCACCCCTGGCGGGGTCTGAAGGAGAGGGTTTGGAGCTGGGAGGAGCAGTGAGATCCTGGGGAATTGGGGAGGGGTTCTAGGGAGATAGCTACAGCCTGGGGCAGGGGAAGGATCTTTGGGTCACAGTTGCCTCCTTGTGGGGTTCCAGATGAACATGGCAACAATAGTCATTCCCTGGGCAAGTTAGTCCACGGGAGAGTTTCTGTCCCTGAGTGATCTTTCAGTTCTTTGGGGGAGAGACCCTCAAGGCTGGGAAGGGGAGCTAATCAGTCACTGGAGGTGGGAAGCGGAGAGATCTCAGGGTCTGCTGGCTGGGGCAGCCTAGGGGCTGGATCAGACAGTTTTGGGAAAGGTGCGATGAGGGATGGTGGGGAGGTGGGCAAAGAGACATCCAGGTCAGTGTGGAAGGTAGGGGTAAGTTCAGATGGGTTGACAGTGGAGGGGAGTTGGGGTCCTTCCATCGGAGTGAACATAAGGCAGAAGGGGCTGGGAAGGTAAGTGAGGAAACCCTGTCCCCTCCCACATTGCTGCATGCCACCTTCTGGGGTAAAAAGGCTGCTTCCAGACTTACCCCTTCACCAAGCAAGGCTGCTGCTGGTCCATTCAGCTGCAGGCTGCAGCCCCTTTCCTCCCGTCCTCCCCTTCAAACCCCCTCCCCTGGCCTCCCAGAATCCCCTTGGTTCAGGGTTGGGTGTGGGATCACAGGTACTGCCTCTGTGCCCAGATTTCAGGCACTCGGATGGCTCGGTGGTGCTCCTCTGGGCCAGGGAGACCTGGGTGCCATTCCCATTCTCAACCCCAGGGCTCTAGGGGAGATTGGTCTCACCATCCCTCCCTTCTGTCCCCCTTCTACTCCAAGCCTCACTTCCTGGACCCTCCTCATGGGCCTTCAGTCCCCAGTTCTCTCTCTCTCTGTGACTTGGAGCATCAGTCTTTTATTACAGAGAAGCTGGACCCAGAGCATCCTGTAAGGATGAGTTAGAGCCTCTCCCCCCCCCCGCCCCGTGCTGGATCGCCCTCATAAGCCTCCCCATCCACCCCTGCTCTCCCACCCCAGTCCCTCCTAGGGGCTGCAGCACTCCTCTGCTGAAGCCAAACCGCTTTCCAGCCTGCAAGCTGGGCGCCGGCTCCCTCCCATTCCCTCCCTCCCTCCCCTCCCTGGGCGCTGAGCTGTGGAGCAGAATGATTTCCTGTAATTGGCCAGCAATCCGGCTGCCCGACTTGTTCTATCGACATGCTGGTTAGCTGGAAATTGTATTGGAATCTGAGCGATGGGGAGGGGCGGGTGGGGAGCAAGGGGAGGGGGCTCTTCGGGCCCCAGCTGGGTGCAGCCTTGGCTCTGTGGGTGAGGCAGAGGATCCACCACCACCTCCCTTGGAAAGAAGCAGGAAAGCAGCCCATAGTGTCTCAGCAACCCTTTCATTGTGCTCCTTCTCTTCTGCCACCTCGGGGGTGGCACCTCTCCTGCCAGCCTCTATATGGCCCGAGGCCACTGGTCATCACTGCCACCCCATTCCCTCTCCCGCCCCTGGCACTGGTTCCTCCTGACCTAACATGCCTTTGTGAGAACTAGGGTCACTTGGCAGACATGGCTGTCCCTCTCCCATCCAGGGTCTTGCCAAGAAGGCTCATTATGGAGTGTCCCAAACCTGTCCCTGCCCCTCCCTTCAACCTCCCCGAGGAAAGGGAGAGACTGGACATCTGAAGATGAGCTGACAGTAACTCCTAGACAAAGAGTCAAGGTGTAATTAACGAGGCGGTGCAGGTAGTGGGAGGGGCAGGTACTGGGGAGTCCAGGAGCTTGGTGATTGAGCCCCTTTACTTGGACCCAGGGGCTCAACCATAAATTCTAGCCCTGCTTCCTTTACTCCTTCACCGAGTTGGCAGATTCCAAGGAGATGACTGCGTGAATGTGCTTTGTAAAATGTAAAGCTCTGCTAGTTATCCTGGGGCCAGCCCGAGCCTGGGGATGGGGGCGGGTTTTAGGGGCCTCACCTGTCCCCTTACCCCCCCCCCCCACCCTGGCAGGTGTCTTTGCTGCTCGGAGGGGTAGGTAAGGCCCAGAGGCCGGGAATAGAGCCCGGGGGGGGGGGGAGAGGGGGGCCTGAGCACGCTGCTGGAGGGTAGGAGGCCAGGGTCCCGGGGCGGTCACTCTCGCGGGGGTGGGATGGGGACACATCTCTCCGCCCCGCGGCGCCAGGAGCACGCAGGGCCCACAGCTCCTGCAAAGAGGACGCGGTGAGCAGCACAGCTTTTTAATTAGCGCCCCGGGCCACGCGGCGCGTCCGCGTTCCCGCCGCAGCCGCTGGGCCGGGGATCTGAGGCGCCCGCGGTCCCGGAGCGGAGGCGGGAGCGCGACCCCAGGAAAGTTAGGAACCGCTCCGCGAGCGCCCGCCTCGGAGGCCCGACCCCAACCCGGGCGGGTGCTGCCACCTGCCGGTCGGAAGGGAAGCCAACCGCCTGGGCGCGGGGCTGGGCTCCCGGCGGCCTGGTTCCCGAGGTTACCCAGGCTCTGCGGCCCCAGGAGTGGCCTAATGGTTAAATCAGGTCCCGGGGAAAGTAGTCCTCATTCTTCGTTTTTTCTTTTCTTTTCAGTACTTTTTTTTTTTTTAAAGTAAGCTCTAAGCCCAGTGTGGGGCTTGAATTCCAGACCTCGAGATCCAGAGCCACGTGCTCCACGGACTGAGCCAGCCAGGCGCCCCCGGTAGGCCTCCTAAGGCTGCTTAGGACCACGAAGCCTGGGAAAAGGAGGCCAGAGGAGGGAGGCATGATGGGGAGGTGGGAGGTGGGGCAGGACCAGGGCACCAGGAAGCCTGGCCCGCCTTTTCTGCACACCTGCCAGTCTGGCTATCCTCTGATGTTTTTCATCAAATTCAGCAGGAGAGAAAATGATTCTTTGGAACTTTACAGTTTGCAAAGGGCTTTCACTGCTCTCCACTTATCAGATCTTTTGATGTAGGCACCATGAAGCTAACCCGATCAAAGAAACACCAGTAGGGAGGTTCCACTAAGGAGGCTGAGCCCCAGTGCGATCCCAGAGCTGCTCCTTCCTGGAGAGGCTCAGGGGCTCAGCCGACTGCCGCCCAACGCCTGCCTCTGTGACCTCCATTAGATCCCTCAACCTCTCTGGGCCTGGAATCAGAGTCATGCCACCCAGAGGGTATTACACTCACAGACATTCGTGAACAGTCGTTTTCTCACCGACTGGGGTGGCAGGGCACTGTAAGGGGTCTGTGCCTTTCCTCCTTTTCCTCCTCCGGCCAGGTCCCAGGCACTTGGGGAGGTAGCTGTCCCCTCCCGCCCCAGCCCCCACCCTGCAGCCGGACATCTCCTTGCCAAGCCTATCTTTGCCCCTGGGGGGGTGTGCAGTGCATTCACAAGCTGGTCTCCGAGGCCCAAGCAGCTCTGGGAAAGGGGGCACTAAATATGGCCAGCACAGCCTTGTTGCATTTGTCACGCTCCCTTCCGGCCTCAATAGGCTGCTGGGCAGGATCAGTACCTCAGCAGGCCTGAGGACGGTGGCAGGGGAGAGCCAAAGTCTACGCCGGTCTAATTGGTTGGGGAAGGGAGATGGAGCAAGTGAACTCCACTCACCTCCCACAGGGTACACCTGGGCCTAGCTGGAATCCTCCTGGGGCATCAGGAGACTCAGAGGGCTGCTGAATCTTCTGGGGCAGTAGGGACCCAGGCCTCATGCGGGAGGAGGCCAAGTATAACCCCAAATGGCAT
Source organism: Potos flavus (assembly GCA_028534135.1). NCBI lineage: Eukaryota > Metazoa > Chordata > Mammalia > Carnivora > Procyonidae > Potos > Potos flavus. Next base: position 15,662,535 of record CM052891.1, on the reverse strand, counting down.
CAGCCAAGTCTGGGAACCTCAGTCGGTCCACGGTGCTAGGGGAAAATCGGCAGTGCGGGCCATTTCAGATCAACACGCTCTATTTTATTAAGCACCGATGGCGAGTCAGGCTCTGTACCAGGAACACGGAGATGAACAAGACACAGTTCCGGCCCTCAAACGGCTTACAGTCTAGTAGGAGGGGCCAATAAAGTAAAACACAGCGGGCGGTTGGGGGGGGGGGGCTATCCCAGACCACCCGACACAGCCTGGGGCTCCAGATGGTGCTTGAGCTGGGAGTTATCCAGCTATAGAAAAACAGAAGGTATTCTAGGTGAGGGAACAGCACAGCGAAGGCACAGAGGCAAGAACAGCCTCGTGCGTGTGGCCTATTGAGAGTTCAGGGCAAGGACACGGAGTGGGAAGCCGACTGCCGGCAGCTGGGGAGCGGGTACGGGAAACGCTGGAGAGATGCCAAGGTGGGCCAGTGGCTCGTCCCATGAAAGGCCCCGCCACAGCCTTGCCAACAAGGGAGTCCTCGTGGCTCCCGGGCCCAGGGCGTCAGCCTAGGGAGAACCTGCTGAAGGTGGCAGCCCTTGGTGCACAATTATTTCCCTGGTCCAGGACGCATGGTCATGATGGGGCATGTGCTTGGAAAGGGTTCAAGCCCCGGGAAACTCCCAGTTTGGAACACTGCCGATGGCCACAGAGACAGTGCTCCTTGCTGGCGCCCCCAAGAAATTCACAAGTTTCCCACCATTGCTTTCGTGCCCCCAGGCGGACAGGATTCCGTGGGTGGGTCCAGAGGGAAGGGCCTCGGGAAGGTGGGGAGGGGTATCCACTGACAGGGCTGCTTCTCTGCCTCCGATCATCGATCACCCGATGCACTCCAAAGAAGGGGGGCCCGTGCGGGGCTCAGCCCAGATTCAGTGTGTGCGTGGGTGTGTGTGTGTGGGGGGGTGTGTGTGTGTGTGTGCGTTGACGGGCTTGGGAGGAAACAGGATACATCTGCCACCTGCTTCGGCCTCTGAGGAGCTAGAGGCCTGGGGCTTCCTGCGTGGGGAGGGCCCGGCTAGGGGGAAGGCAGGAGGTAGCGGGCGAGCAGATAGAGGAGGCCGGCGAGGCCCATGAGACCTGTCAGGACCCCGAGCCTCAGCGGCAGGTACTCCAGGGAGCGCTCCAGCTCGGCGTGCAGGAGGACGACCTGGCGTTTGGTGGCGCTCCACTCCCCCGAGTTGTCTAGGACATGGCGGGCCAGGCGGGCCTTGTCCTTCAGGGGCAGCTGGGCCTCGATCCGGGCCTCTGCATCCTCCCGGCTCAGGCCGTTCCGCTGCATCAGCCGCGCCAGCTGCGTGTCCCGGTCACTGAGGGCGGGGGCGGGAGGGCTGCTCAGGCCCTGCAGGCCCAGCCGCCCTCCCACAGGCAAGCCACGGGGGTGGGGGGCAGACCCTCCCACCTCATCGCACACTATGCGAGGACCCAGGGCCATGGGCTTGGAAGTCCCTAGGCGGCAGCGGGAGGGGAAATGGCTGCAGCGGCCGCTCTCCCCCGTCTGGGGGCTCCCTGCCTTGCCGCTAGGCCTGCGATTTCCCAGTTATAAGCTGGGAAGATCTGGTCATCTGGCATCAGCTACATCCTGAGTCCCTGGATGGGTGACCTTTACTGGAAGGCCTGTGCCTGCCAGCCAGCCGCTTCCTGTATTTTCCCTGGGCGTTGGGCCTGCTGCATCCAAAATAGCTTCCTTAGCTACCACTGAGACCCCTCTCCTTGCCTCCCCACCCCAACCCCACCCCTGGACACCGAGAGCCAAGAGAGTGCCTGCCGGGCTTGATGCCCCTGACCCAGTGGGACTGGCCAGCCCCAAGGTGCTTCCCCTTGGAACAAGGACTTGAGAGCTGGATCTGATCCTTGGACAGGATGAAGCATCACAGACTAAGCTAAACCCCACCCAGTCCCCCGACTCCAAAGGGAATTCGAAGAATACATCTTTTGCCCACTCTGATATTACCAGCTAGGCCCTTCCTCGGGAAACTTCCTGTCTTGCCAGTGGCTACACGGGACCCGCCAGGCTGTCCTCTGGAAGGGAGTCATCTCTAACCTGTCTCTAGCTCTGTGGCTACCCGAGGCCCTCGGGGAACGAGAGGGAGCGGGCTCTATCATCCGGGGGCTGTCTGCTTTGCCGCTAGGCCTGTGCTCTCCCAGCGGTAAGATGAGAGATCTGATCGCTACAGTTTGGTCTCCTTTTATGTGTGGCCTAGACCAGAGGGCCTCCTGTGATGTGAAGGCAGACTCCCTCACAGCCCTTTCTGGGGCTCAGAGAGAGGCCCAGATGGTTAGTTCAAGGACTGAAGCTATTTGTGGGAATTGGATTTTTACCCAAACCCTTACTCTGCAGTTGGCCAATTTCTCAAAAATGTGGACAATCCCTTTTGGTATAATACCATTTTCATATTATATAGATTTGGTAAATGCCCCATATTATTTCAAACGCACCGGGGATACTCGGATAGTGGAAGGGCTCCATGAGGGGATCTTTAGTTTTGTACCGTGTAGATCCCTTGAACAAAAAGCAAATAATCGCTCATTCACAGGTCTCTGGCCTCTCTCTCTCTCTCTTTCGAGCCTGAAAGTGGGGCGTGAACCGCACCCGGGATTCCAGCAAAGGTGCCTCCGGCTGGTGAGCAGGCCCGGAGGATCTCCGGCAGAACGGGCCCCGTCTGCGGAACCCAGCGCATCCACCAGGAGCCACAGTGAACAGACTGAGCCAGAAGGGAAGCGTGGCAAGGCGGGGTGGGCGTGGGGTCATCTGGCAACCGGAGATAGAACCAGCGTTCTCACCTCTGCTGGAAGATTTCTCCCCCCCTTTTTTGATCCACTGATGCGAAGTTCCAATTGTATTAAGACTCCGAGGCAAAGTCTTCATATGCTTGGCCTTCGCTGACAGCCTTTCACAGACAGGGAATAAAGAAGCCGGAGAGGCTGTGGGTTTCCACGGGAGACACGGGCCGGGGGGGCAGCTGTGAGGATGCCTGAGACCGGGCTTTCCATGGCAGCCCGTGGTGGGCAGCTGCGGGGGCGGGCAGGGTAGAGCTCGGGGCATGAGCCCTCCAGGCCTTGCCTCCAGTGGCGCTAGGAGCCTCCCACGCGCCCGTCTGTGGAGAGCCACCCTGGGCCCAAAATACCCACAGAGCCAAGTGCCCACCTCTGTGTCTGCTGTACTTGTGGGTGGCATCGGAAGTTTCTGGGAGCCAGAGACATCCTTGCAGCCTCATCGACTCCCTCACCCCATGGGGCTGTGACTCATTTTCGCTGATGGTTTGATCTGGCTCTGTTTGCCAAAGCTGGATCCTGGTTTGCGTCGTGTCCTGAGGGACTCTGAGAACAAAGCTCCCTCCTTAGTTGGACAGTTTGCTCCTGGCACATGTCCGTTCATAGGTGCTGCCCGGGGCGGGGGGTGGGGAGAAGGACCTTGGATACCCCCTCAAGTAACTCCCTCCCCGAGTTTCTCTTCTGTAATCCAGAAGGACCAGCTCCTGCCCTAAACCCCTCATGCTGAAAGGTAAACTGAGTGAAGTAGTAAATGTGGGAGCTGTCTGGGAAGGTGAGAAGGGCTGGAGGAGGGAAAAGGGCTCCAGGGATTAATAACATGGTAGCTCAGGGCATCTGGGCTGAAGTGCCCCCAACAGCCAGCAGGGGGAGCCCCTCCCAAGCAACTAGAGACGCCTGGAGAGGGGCCTTCACTTCCCGCACCTACTTGGGGGCATATCTGGGTCAGGTACAGAAGTCGTTCCTATAAGGTTCTGGAAACAGCCGGCCAAACCCCCAGGGCCTCCTGGTCGCCCGGTGGGGTAAGGGCAAAGCGATGTGGGCCATTTCGCAGGTTCGTGCTTTACTCCAGCCCTGCTCGGGCCAGGCCACGACGCGCACTCACCAGTACACCACCACCGTGTGAGTCATGTACTTGAGCAGCTTCTTGGTCTCGAACAGCAGGGGGATGTCCAGAATCACATAGCGGTATCCTGGGGAGAAGCCGGGAAGCCCACAGTTCAATTCTGCAAGCAAACACTAAGGACTGTGTGTCAGGCTAGGGGACGGAGGGGAAGCCATTGGCCCTTACCATCGAGGGCTCCCGAGCAAAGGGGGAGACCCTACAAGGGTGGGCATAACCCGAACGCTTGCCAGTGCCAATGCCACTCAGAAGAGAATGCTGCAGGGGTCATGCCTGCCTAAGAGGATCAGGGAAGACCTTGCAGGAGGGATGGCATTTGTACTGGCCTTGAAATGCAGGTAGGGCTTCTGACACTTGAACTTGAGTGTTTGGAGGTGAGGGTTCTGGGGATGGGGGACGGCAAAGCATCAGGAGCAGCGAGGTTCTACTGCTCTGGCCGTGGAGGCCTTGCACCACGGGAGGCGAAGCTGGTGAGGGGAGCAGGGCAGGCACCAGGGGTTGAGTTTGCCTTGATCTTGAACCTAAAGGGTTGTTATTTATGAGCAAGGAAATAACACAAAGTTGGAGGAGGCTGGGGAGTTTCCAGGAGGAACTGGGCCCTTTCTGCCCTCCTTCACCCATCTTTTCTCAAAAAACAAAAACCCCAAAATACTCCCTGCTGAAGAAGGGTCCTGCGTGGCTATCTTACCAACTCTTCCCGAGAGACTCACACGGGGCCAGGCGGCAGTAGCCCCAGGAGAGAAGACGCGGGCCTCCAGCCAAGGACCGCAGGGACTGGTCTGGAGGTGGTGGGTGGTTATGACTTAGAAAATATAAGTCACTCCAGCGCGGTAAAAGGCACTGGCTGGCCCTTCCGAAACAAGCCAAGAGGGGTACCCCCGCCCATGGTGACAGGCGTATCCCTGGGCTTTCCATCCCCCAAACGCCATGGGCTCCATACTCCTAGTTCTCTTTGGGCCAGTGTCCCTCATGTGTGGTAAAAAGCTGGCAGGGGTCCAGGAGCCTCGAGGGAAAGGGATGGGCACTACCTCTGCCCAGAGACTCCTGCCTGGCTTGGACGGTATCCCCCTGCAAACACTTCCAACCACAGAGCCAACACACGCATGGGACAGGGCGGACGACCCAAGCCAATGGGGCTCCTGGTCCCCAGGATCTGCTGCTTGGGAAGCCCAAGAAAAACCTTCAGTTGAACAAGGGGGTTAGGAGAATGGGCTCTGATGACACGCCTGGGTTTGCAGCCCCCCCCCCCCACTTTCCCACCGTGGGATTTTGGGCCCCTGAACAAACCTCATCCGTGAGTGAGGGCTACCCTCCTCCCAGGAAGACGGTAAGGATCAAATGATCGAAGGCTCATAAACCACTCGGCGTCTCACCCAGACACTCCCAAGTGCACCATAAATGATGGTTATTATTACTGCCGTTCCCCGGAAGAAGGGGGGGACCTGCAGTTCCCATTCCCCCGCTCCCCTCCCAGCTCAGAACAGAAGCCAAGAGCAGACCCTCTCTGGGCCTCTTATCTCCTGTTCCTGCTCCGCCCCCACCCGTCCCTGTCCCCTCACTGTCCTTTCTCCTCGGCCCCTCTCGGGAGCTCGTGGCCAGCTCTTTGGTTCACCGGCAAAGGGCTATTCAGCGGTCGCATCCCTCCTGCTCGATAAGCTCTGCAAGCTCTCCTGACTCTATGAAGACACCCGTCTGCCTACACAGAGACCTCCCCAGCAGCTGGTGATCTTATCTGACGTTTGATTATACCAACTTTGACAGCTGTATTTGTTATACTCATCGGGGAAAAACTGGGACTGTGGAAGCCACAGCTGTCGTCTGCATTTTTCACCTTATCGAGCTGAAAAGAGCTTTCTGGCTTTTATTTGAGTGGTGGTGGTTGGGGAGAGGGGAGGCGGGGTGGATGACACAGCAGGAGAACTCTGGAGCGGTGACATTATCCGCTGCTTGATTTCAGAAGGGGAGAGCCGCCGCGCCGCCTCCTCCTCCGAGCCCCGCAGATGTACTTGCAACTGGCCGGGGAGCGAGCGCGGAAAGGGCAGGGTGGAAAGACAGAAGGCTGTGCTCCTGGGTAGGGGCCGTGAGGGGTCCTCGCACAGACACGACAGGCAGGACAAAGGCAAAAAGAGTCCAGAGACTCCTTGAGGGAGGAGAGAGGGAGGGAGGTCTGCGGCAAGGTCCCGAGACGCAGAGCCAGCTGGTCCAGCAGGGAGGATGCCTTGAGCCCCCTCCGGGCTCGGCCAGAGCAAGGGAAAGGGGATGCGGCTGGGGGAGGTTGACACCGTGGACGGTTGTCAAGTCCTCTCTTTCCTTCTGAAGGGAGGTGCAGGCCAGAGGAAGATGGCGTGGGGAGAGGTTCCCCACTCCACGTGAGAACTTGAGAATAAGGCCAGGATCACAGCCACAAGAAAACCTAGAAGGCTCCCCCATACCCTCCAGGAACAAAGTCTCAGCACTGTGACTGACGATGGGGAGACGAGCAGCCAGGCTTTCCATTCTGACTCCCGGGCTGGCGGCCACATATGCCAGAGGCTGGCGGGCGGATCTGCAGGGGCCCCAGGCCAGCCTCCCACCTGGTCTGAAGCCACTGTCCTCTGCTCCTTCTCCCCCGCTGGTGACTGACGCCACCCTGCGCCTGATCGGGTCACCCCGGCCCAAAACCCTCCTAGGAACAGGGCTGACGCTGGAGCTATAGCTTGGGAAACGCTGCCAACCTCCAGAAGGTTCTTGCCAACTAAGCACAGACCCTGGCTTTTCACTGTCCCTTCTTTCAGTCCCAGCACACGCCAGGCTAACTCTCCACTAAGCCCTCGCCCCGAAAGACTATCCTCCGCATGGGAGGATAACCCTCCCCACCCCGGCCCTGCACCTGCCCTGGCCATTCTGGGCCCTCCCCAGGGTCCAGTCTGCACGCTTACTTTCCCAGGCAGCCCGACCAGCACCAAGTCTGACTCCGACCATGGTTCATACCATGTGGCGATCGACGGTCACCGATGTGGACCCAGTCCCCCCGAACAGCTTCTCGAGGAGGCACTATCAGCCTCACTGTGCAGGGGAGGGGCTGGCTCACGTGACAAAATCACGCAGCTAGAAGCTATGAGGCCAGGACCGAAACTCAGGTCTCCAGACTCGATTATTTGTCAGCTGTTATTACTCCCAACCCTGCTAGAAAAATCAACTTACTTCCCGGGGATCGCGGCTCAAAAGCCTCAAGTGTCTCTTCTCACTCAATTGTCAACCTCTTTAAACGCTGAGGGACATGTGCGCCTTTCCTCGGGGGCCGCGCAGGGCTCTGCGTGGGGCGAGGGGTGCAAAGGAACGGTGTGGACTCGACAGCCAGGCCAGCCGACTCCCCTTCTCCCTGGCCGACCTTCCCACAGAGGAAGAGGGCCCTGGCCCTGGAAGAAGAGGGCTCTGCCTCAGCCCTGTCCCACACCCTGGGTCTTACCTCGGAGGAAATACTTGAAGGTTTCCTTCATCATCTCCTTGCGGATCTCAGGGTGGGTGATGGCGTTGAGCAGATGCCGCCGGTCGGGCTGGTTAAAGATCAGGTCCCCCAGGACCTTGCGATTGATGTCACCGTTCTCCAGCAGGACCTCGGTGCCAAAGGCCTCCACGATGCGCCGGTGGGCGGGGTATCCTGGCTGCACCACTGTGCATGGGGGGCAGGGGGCTGGGTCAATCTCCAGGGCCTCCAGGCCAGTCGGAGGTCCCCAAATGACTACAGCAAAATGAGGGGGAACCCACGTGGGTTGGAGCAAAAACCAAATGAGAGGAGGGAAAGCAGTTGAGGAAGAGAGCAGAGTCATGGAACCCCTGAGTGGGTCACAGGGTGAGGTGAAGGAGAGGGACGAGGACGTGGGGGGGCAGGGAGCAGGAAATCAGACCACGGCCAATGGGAAAGCCTTCCTGTCCTCCGAGGCCTTGAAAGGACTTAGAAGAAAGTGAGACATGATGGCAGAAAGGGGTACAGGGGAGCTGCTGTGCACGGTCCCGCCCCCCGCCCCTCCCAACTCACCATGGCGGGCGATGACGTCGACATCAATCACCGCACAGCCTAGCTGCTGGAACACCTGGATCACCGAGCTCTTGCCTGAGGCAATGCCCCCTGTGAGGCCCACCAGGAACATCTTCCCAGGAGAGAGGAGGCCAGTGAGAATGCCGAACCAGGAGTCAGGATCAGCGGAGTAGGGCACGCTTGGCTGGTTGGGATGGCCCGTCCCAGCAATGCCAGAAGGACCTGCCGGGGACAACAGCAGGCCTGATGAGTGTCGGGCCTGAAGACCCAGGGTTGGGCGGGGAGGCAAAGGAACAGAAGGGAGATGCGGCGTGCCCGGGCAGAGTGGGGAATTCTGGATCCACCCTAAGCGAGAAAACTCTTTCAGGACGGACCTCCAGTAGTCTTTAGAAAACATTCATAAACAAGGCAAACCAACACAGTATAAATTTAGCAACCAAAATGCTGAGAAAGCAGAAGAAGGTCAGGTGCTGTTAAGCAGAGTGCTTTCTGAAAGCAGCAGTACCCCACTGCGGGCAAATTTTGCGTCAGAAGGCGACACCTGTCCCTCTGGTGAATCCAAGGCACTTTCCAGATGCCCACAGAGCGCCCCTGCCGGACTTCGCTTTATGGTCTGGGACCCTGAGGCTCCCAGGGAGGAAGGTCCTGCCTGCCCACCGCCCAGCACCGGCACTGTCTGGGTGGCTAGTCTAGAATGAGAAGATTCCTCCCTCCTCAACCAGAAGCGGCCCAGATGGGGAGCTCAGAGGAAGCGGTGGCTCGGGGGCTGGGAGGCCTGAGGTTCAGAGGAGTGCGGAACTTGCCAGGGAGGACTGTGAGGGAAGGACGACAGGCTGCGGGAGGGAACCCTGAGCTGGCGCGGGGGCCTCTTCAGACCCCATTTCATCACATAGGTACGATGCCATGCGACCCTGGACAAGTCACCTGTCTCTTCTCCCCTGGCTGCCCTGGGAGAGCGAGCCTGGGCAGATTTACACTTCTGGGTTGGTCCCCCCACCACGCACACCCGAGCTGCTGCCTCCCTCGTCACTTGGTGCGTCCTCAGGGGAGGCAAACTCATTTTGGTATAAGCTCAAGCAAAGTGTAATTAGAACAGTAAATCTGCCATTTTAGAAAAAAAAAAAAAAAGTCCCATGACAGATTTCAAGGTCCTGGAGAAGCGATTTGATGCTGAGCGAGGGATGGGGAGAGACTGGCCTTCAATTTAATTTCTTCCAGCCTGAGAGCAAAGTCCGAGACACAGTAACCCTGTTTACTCCAGAAAATGCAACGTGACTTTAAAAAAAGGCTTTTGTGCGATAGTCTGAGGCTATAAGAACGGGGATGTTACTTCACGAACGTCTGTTTTAGTCTCCGTGCCTTGCGGTGTGACTTCGGCGTCCGCCTTCCATCCCACGTCCCTGTCCTCACTTCCTCTCCTGGACATTCCCCGGGGAAATGACAGTGTCCCGAGGGCTTCCGGTGCATTTTCTCATCCGGTCTACAAACAGCCTTAGGAGATAGGTTCCGTCACCCCCATTTTATGGATGAGAACACTGAGGTCCCGAGAGACAGGTGGCTTGCTTTCAGCAGCGAGGGGCCACCAGAATCATCATCCAAATGGAGAGACCTAACTCAGTTGTTGGACCCTTTGCGAAGCATTTCTCCTCCACCTCTGTGAGCCTGGAGTCCCCCCAGCTGGTCTCTCTCCAGTTGACACAGAGAGGACTTAAGGATAGGGTTCCGTTGTAAAAAAAAAATTTTTTTTGTTCACTCAGCTGAAGCTTTGAAATGGGAAATCCAGCAACAGCACTGTAATCCCAGCTTTGTCCCTAAAGCCGTCACCTTGCCTCTCCTCTGCAGAAGACCAATCTGGAAGAATGGAGTGGAACCTGGGAAGAGGCAGTGGCAGAGGGAAGGGGCAAGGGCCAATTCTCCACCGGGCCCTGGCCCCTCGCTGCTGAAAGCAAGCCACTGTCACCTGGGCACTCAACTTGGCCAGACTTGGCTGAAGGGGCCCAGAAGAGCCTGTGACCTCAGCTCCCGTCCCTTCACAGGACCAGGGCCTCTCCCGAGACACGCCGAATCGGAAAGTCTAGCGATGGGACAGCTCTGCTGTGTCCCGGGCTTGGAATCAACTCTGACCCTTTGTTTACAGTGAGGAGATGAAGGACCAGAGAGAGGAAGGCGCTCACTCAGGGCCATAGCTACGAGTGGAGCCTGAGATGAATTCAGGGCTCCCACCTCTGTCTTAACAGACTCAGGAAATGAAAAATTAATTTATCTTTAAGAGAAAATAAGGGGGCGCCTGGGTGGCTCTGTCATTAAGCGTCTGCCTTTGGCTCAGGTCATGATCCCAGAGTCCTGGGATCGAGTCCCACATCGGGCTCTCTGCTCGGCGGGAAGCCTGCTTCTCTTCCCACTCCCCCTGCTTGTGTTCCCTCTCTTGCTGTGTCTCTCTCTGTCAGATAAATAAATAAAATTTAAAAAAAAGAGAGAGAGAAAATAAGGACGGTGACTATGGCCATAGGCAAATCAATTCAGAGCCCAAGAAAAATGATTTCTAGATGATCATATCAGTGTTTTCCCTCTGCAGAACGGGGGGTGAGGTCTTACGGAAAGCAACCGGAGCACAGATGTCAATTCCAGGCTCCGCTCTGTCCCAGGCTCTTGGGGTAACCTAATGAGTAGCTTCCCTTCTCTGTGCTCTGGACGACCATCTGCGGAAACAGACCGACAGCTGCTTGGCCCCTGTCAGGAAGGCCAAGGGGGTGGAGGAGCACGTGCCCTGGGAGGCCGCGGGCCCCCAGCTGAAAGGGGCCGGACTAATAACAGCTGTTCCCGTCCAACAAGCCGTCCCTAACTCATTCCTCCGCTAGCCGCAGACTGAGCGCCCCCATGCCTTACAGCTCTGCATCGGGGACCTCTCAGGTGGCCAAAGGAAAACTTTTAGGTCTTGCCCCTCAGGAAAACTGGAGGGAGAGACAGTAACGACGAATGAAAGTGGCCAAGAAGAATGGAGCAGCAATAGAGCAGCAATAGCCAGAGTAATCACACGGCACTCGCCTGGGGCCTGGGTGTGTGTGCATGTGTGCGCGTGTGCTCGTGCACGTGTGGACCCACTCTCGGGCTGCTCACGGACCTGCCCAGGGAGGCGCTGCAGTGAGCCAGAGAAGAGCCTGCGGCCCCTCACGGCTTAGCAAGGAGGAAAAGAAGGCTGAGGTTCCAACTGCCCCTCGGACTCACCTAGACCTGGCCGGCAGCTCCTCCCCAGGGAGACCCACGGAGAAGTGACCCCCTCTGGTAACCTGTGCTCCTGACCCCGCTGCTGCTCTGGCTTGGAGTCCTTCTCCGGAATCTCCTCGTTTCCCCCTCATTCTACCGCCGTTTACTGCAGGCGGTGGGGACATCCCAGCGACTCCGCAACCTGGCCTTGATCTGAATCCCCTACGAAACTTCAGAAAAGATACAGAAACCCAGGCCTCCCACCCTACTGTCCCAGCCAGCAGGGCACCAGAACCGCTGCTACAATGGAAGGTTAGGGGCGCCTGGGTGGCTCAGTCAGTTAAGCGTCTGCCTTCAGCTCAGGTCATGATTCCAGGGTCCTGGGATCGAGCCCTGCATCGGGCTCCCTGCTCAGTGGGAAGCCTGCTTCTCCCTCTCCCTCAGCCTGCTGCTCCCCCTACTTGTGCTGTGTGTGTGTCAAATAAAAATAAAATCTTTAAAAAAATAATAAAAATAAAACAAAGGTCATAGACTATAAGTCAGGAAGCCCGGGTCCCAGTTTCTCTGCATTCTGCCGTAAAACTGTGTGACGGTCGGAGGCTGGCCCAGGGTGGAGAGTGCTCCATAAATGACAAAAAGCTGATCCCCCAAATGCCTGCCCCCACCCCTACCCTGGTCTGGCCCTCAGTCTCCACACCTGTAAGCAGGGGCTGATGCTAACTGGGGCTTTCTTCCTCCCTTTGTGGTGTGGCACTTCCCAGAGCTGTCGGGAGATGTTCGCCTGGGTGACCAATGAGTGATGAAACCGCTGGTGGCCCGGGAATCCTCCTCCTCAATGGCAAAAGCTGTTCCCAGAGCCGGCTTGGCCGGAGGGGGAAGGAGACACCGAGTCCCATGGTAACAGAGAAAGCGGATGCCCAGCACAAGAGGAATGGGAGCTGGATTCCGGGAAATGATCCCAGGCTTGGCTGCATCAGCCAAGGCAGGCCTCCAATCCCGGGGGAGCCACATCCAAATCCTTTCTTCTTCCTCACTCTCCCTGTGGGGGGGGAAGGACAGCAGGGTGTAAAGAAAAGGGTCAGGACTTGAGTCACAGAGGTGGGGTCTGCAGTCTGTGAAGTAGGGAAGGAATTTCACTGTGCCTCAAAAATGGAGGGGGTCCCTCTCGTGAGCTGCCCTAAACCACCTTTCATTTTTTACCTCTTGGGCCCCAAGAGCCCAGAGAAGACGAAGAAAAAACATTCAAAGAAGAATAGTCTTGGGGCCCCTGGCTGGATCGGTTGATGGAGTGTGCGACTTTTGGTCTTGGGGTTGTGAGTTTGAGCCCCACAGTGGGTGTAGAGATTACTTAAAAATAAAATCTTTAAAAAAAAAA